>CM077003.1:128541502-129141502 GCA_039090855.1 Macrothele yani | reverse complement strand
CGTTACAGCCAATCGACGTAGTACTGCACAAGACCTCAGTGCACAGGTGAGTAAAAATGCTGGAACCTCGGTATGTACACGTACCATTCGTAGAGAACTTCAGTCCATAGGTTACCGGGGTCGTGCGCCTGCTCATAAACCTTTCATCTCCACTCGGAATGCTACTCGTCGTTTTGCATGGTGTAAAGAACATTTATCGTGGACCGTAAATCAATGGAAACGGGTCCTATGGACTGATGAATCCAGATACACAATCCATAGGTCTGAGCGCCGTGTGTGGGTATGGCGGCAGCCAGGGGAACGCTATTTACCACGGTGTACTGTTCCTACGGTCAAGTTTGGAGCTGGCATTGTACTCGTGTGGGGATGTTTTTCGTGGTATAGTCCAGGCCCATTGGTTATCGTGGACAAACCTGTTAACCAGCACGTCTATCTCGATATTCTGGACAATTACGCCCTAGCACTCTGTAGCAATACATGGAACCGAGCCTTGTTGGTACCAGCAGGATAATGTACCGAGCCATAAAGCAAGGACTGTTACGGCGTGGTTTGACGATAATTCCGTATCGTGTGCGGACTGGCCAGCACAGAGCCCTGATCTTAATCCCATAGAACACCTATGGTATGAATTAGAGCACCGCATAAGAAGTTTGGAACCAAGGCCTACTACTAAGCAGTGGCAGCATTATGTACTGAACGGAAGTGGATACCTATCGCTGTGTTCCAAAATCTTATGGAAAGCCTGTCTCGAGGGTCAGTGCCTGCATTAAGGCCAAAGGTGGACCGATACCGTACTAATGTATGTCAATAAATGCTATGTTGTGTTCCTCTTCTAGGTGTCCAGTGACTTTTGTCAATATAGTGTATGTCCGGGTCAACTTTGGGTCGGGTTCAAAAATTTTGACCCGTTTCCAACTCCGCTTAGGAAGTGCATTGCTTACGTCACCAAAAAAAAAAAGTTATCAAAATGGCATAAACAGGGACATGAAAATTCAGTTGTTCTCCATTCTTCCAATTCTTTAGTTTAACCCACTTTTTCACGTTTGTTACCGGGGTAAGGGGGGGGGACCAATGAGGAGGGTGGATAGGAATTCATTGAGGGAAGTCACCACGAATTGCTCTACTATTTGTTTTCCTTACAAAATACATTAGCGCTCTTAAGACTGCTTCGGAACAGTGAAAAGCCGCCCCGGTGGCGCAGTGGTCTAAGCGATGGCTTCTGATCATTCGTCCGAACGGGGTCCGGGTTCGAATCCCGGTGAGGAATGGATGTGGTGTTTGTCTTACGGCACTGGCTCTCTCCCTTCCCTGGAACCAGTGACCCTAAATTAGGGACGGGTGACTGCTTATAGCCCATTGAGTTGCTCACGGTGGTCGTTAAACCTCCAATAAAAAAAACAACAAAAAAACAGTGAAAGTGCAAGAAGCAGATGACGTTCGCTTTGTAGGAGAGGAGTGCAAGGCAAAGTCACTGACTTGAAGGAAGGGAGTTAACAAGGGGGGGGGGTGTATTGTGTCTGCGTGGCACGACGTTAAAATTTGATTTAGATAAACAAAAACGGCATTTTCCTTAAAATAAATTCTTCAAGTACAGTACTATTTTCGTAAGCAAAAATGCAAAATATTGAAAAGCAATTTAAAACAATGCATTCAGAGCAAGCAAAAAGTTTTTTGTTTTTTTATATTCAAGTTTTAACGACCACCGTGAGCAACTGAATGGGCTATAAGCAGTCGGTTTACCCTAATTTAAGGTCACTGGCTCTAGGGAAGGAAGAGAACCAGTACCGTAAGACAAACACAACATCCATGCATCACGAGATTCGAACTCGGACGAATGATCGGAAGCCATCCCTTAGACGACTCCGCCACCGGAGTGGAAGGGTGGGGATTGCACGAATTCCTTTGTAGACGGTAGTGGAAAGCATTAGGAATTCGTTCTTTCAGTGTTTCCTTAAAAAAAAACAACTTGCTATCAAGCTTGCCCCACCAAAAATAATGCTCGCCCACCCGTCGCCCATCCTGATTTCGAAGTCTAGAGCCATCCTTGAATGAAATTAACTATTGTTGCGTAACTTCGTGGGACGGCATGCGGCACAATCAGTTTTCAACAATGGTTTTGGCTTACCGACTACATCCGTTACCCATTTTCGTTACTTCGATATTTTTCACTGGGAATTTACTTTACTGCTGTCGGTCAAGATGCATAGCATCAAAAAGTAGACGTTGAATTCTGTAAGTACCGACTCATTGCTTTCTCCGGCCGTTATTTTGAAAGTGCTTACTTAGAGAAATTCATGCTTGATTAAGTTTATAGCTGCTACAAAAGAGCAACTTAAATTAACCCTTTAAGTGTCCGATATATCTAAACCAAATGGTGCCCAAAACTAAGTAAGATTCCCAAACAGAACTGTCCTCACAGCGATAGGGTTTAACAAAAGCTATGGCAAAACAGCTCCTTTCCCATTCTCATCTCAGTAGTACCGACCATATACCTGTCACCAGTGGTCGTATATAATATACCATTGTAGTCTTCTTTTCTAGCGCTCTCTGCTGGTCTGCTCTATCAATGAGGGGAAAGGGCTTGCTTCTTTCCAGTATCATGGTGTCAGTGTCTAGTCCCCCTGACACGGACATCATACCACCAGGCCGAAAAACAAGTTTCAAATATCTTCTCTCTCCTTCGTAGGTTCGTCGCCATTGATATAGATCTTTTAGTAAGTAATCAGTCAGCATGGATTAAAGTCAGTCATTCCCCTAAATGATTACTTTGAATAACAAAGCTAAGGGAAAAGCAACACTTTCTAATTCTCATGTGCACTCCTTCCAGTTGCGTTCTATCCACTTCTTAGACAGCAAAAATATTGTTTAGACCTGATTTCAGCTCATTATTCTAACCACGAGTTAATTCGTTTCAGCCGGTTCAAGGGATAAGCAGCGTTTTCAAAGTAAAATCAGATTCAAGTTGAAGTGAAGAAATAACCTTGTACGTAAATATTTCTACAATCACGTAAACCACAACGTTCACAGGGACTTGCAAAGTGCGGTCATCGATCAGTAACGTTTTATTGCCGCTGGACATGGTATCGCAATTTGCATCGTTGAACGCGATACCATCACCTACGAATGTGATAACATCACCGTAGTTTCTCCACTCATCCGATTTCTTCCAAGATTTTCGCCTCATTTCTTTGAAAGTTCCGCATAAATCTTTCAGGGCTGACGAGGTTTCATCTCCGAGGGCAATTTCGCGGCGTTCTTATCTCAAGATCAGCATACATCTTCAACGAATCTTCGCACCAGGAGGAGGAGGTGAAGGAACATGCAGAAAAGCAACAATTACAGGGCACGGAGATCCACCTCCGCGTCTGAAAGGAAAAAAAAAAAAAAAAAAAACTTTCTTTGTTAAATGTTGGCTATTAGTTGCCCGTGCCCACCCCTAACCCACGCCAGACACGTGGATTACATGACAGTCTCATGACTGAGGAAGGAACTTAGATTCATAATGAGGATGCCCCAGAGATAAATCAGATCCATGAGATAGATTCCGGTGCTGATAACGTCCAAAATCACCCTCCCCGTAGCCCCGGACGTAACATGCTTTGAACTTTATTTTATTTGCGGCTTCAAGCTTTGTGGGGGCGTGCATAAAATGCCAAGAAGAGGACAGTGATACCTAAAATTATACGACCAGATGTTGAAAAGAAGGCTTGGCTGAAATTCTCGGCATCACCTGCTGTTATCAAGAATTTGAAGAATGATTCTGATTTCACTGTCTTTTCACACTTGTATGCCGAGTTGTTCTCGAGATGAAAGATCATGTGTCACAATCCCAGAAACAATTACTGATTCATTTGTACGCAAAAATAAACAGAGAATGCTTTGCGTCCTGCTACGACTTCAAAAGGACTGGGAAAGGTAAATACTTTCTCATGATAATCATTGGCAGTACTGGACATACAAAGTACCTGTGTAATACAAAGACACGATTTCCTATACACGTGTGACAGGAATTGTTAGTATTTTTTGGTAAACTAGGGGCTGCGCCTCTAGGCTGGCTACGCTCGTTTTCAAAGTAGCGCTCGGGCCCTGCAGCCAGATCTCCAAGTATATCACATGAAATAGAAACTGGAAAATTCATGTAAATTTCATTATTTATTGCATGTCTAAGCAAATAAGGCTTGTTATTCCGAAGTTTCAGAAATTTTAACATCGATTAAAATAACTTCATATTATAACTTGGAATACTTAATATTTTCTAAAGCATAACCATAATTATATAAAAAATCAATAACTTTTCCTTTGGTGGTGTTGGAACCAGAAAAAAGATGGCGCGACCTGTACTTTGATGACGTCAGTCAGTAGACAAACAAATGTTGGATTACATAATTATGGTTATGTTTTAAAAGATATTAAGTATTCCAAGATATAAAACGAAGCTATTTTAATCGATGTTCAAATTTTCATCCTTGGGAACGCATTGATTGTGAAGAAAAGCTGTACAGAAGTTTTTCCATTGGAAGCAAAATTACTTGACGTCCACCTTAAACTGTACCAACAAAACATGTGCATAACAAATTCTCTGCGTAACCATGGCAGGAGGTCACGGGACAAGAACGTTCCTTTGTGGTTATCGTGATCCTTTGCGTCTTTAAAAAATACTTAAAAATCAGAAAATGACTTTTTCCTAATTTTTTTTTTTTTTTGTAAAAAAGGGACGATTGTTGTAAGTTTATGCTGTAAAAAGTTGCAGTACGTTATGATTTATAGTTTGCCATATATCCGTTTTTTTAAATGGATCCCATCGCGAAATAAGAATTTTGTGAAATTTAGAAATTTAATTTCTTGTAAACTAAATCGAAATTCAAAAAAGGGTGACGAGGTGCAAAAATTCGGTCATGGCACTACATGCCTACAAAGTTTCGTGGTTCTGTTGCTGTTAGTGTGTCCGGAACGCTACCTGATAGCACTTTTTTGCTTACCTTAACTTTGAAATACAATAGCTCTTGACGTATCACCAGAAACGAGAAACGGTTTATTTCAGCGTGTTCTCCAAACAATTCTCTGCAAACGATGTAAATTTCATATTTTTGTGTTTAATACGTTTTGCGCTGCGAGCTGGGAAAGCAAGAGTGTCGCGAAATTTCTAAAACAGCAGCAGCAGTTACTTTTTTTTAAATAGAGAGATTAGTTTGAGAATGATCGAGTGAGGTTTAAAAATGGAAAGGTATATTTTTGTTCCAGATTCGTATGATAAAATGAGTGATTAACTTCATAAAACGAAGAAAGACAGAGAAGACATGAGAATTAATTTATACCGTAAAAGTCCGATATTACGGAAGCTAACAAAAATCGGAAAAATTGTCGTTATAACGGACTTCTCGTTACAGCCGAATCATACAAATACTACGTACTACTCTGTGCATCTCTAATAATAATCTTCTAGAGCCCTCCTCCTTCGTGCCGCTTTTTAAGTCGTCATAGCAACAACCGATAATCAAATGTTTGTGACGTCACGGTTAGCTTTTCGTGTTGGTGACATCATCACCTACACGTGTATACCACTTTGCTTTGTTGTCATAACAACAAAGAACACAGCTGCTGGTGAGACGTCATCTAATCCAAATCATTCTCACGTGACATCAGCGATGCTTTACGTCACATGGTCAAGTCTAGAGACGAAAGCTTTTTTTTTTTTCGGTTGGAGGTTTAACGACCGCCGTGAGCTACTCAGTGGGCTATAAGCAGTAGCCTGTCCCTAATTTAGAGTCACTGGTTCCAGGGAAGGGAGAAAGCCAGTGCCGTAAGACAAACACAACATCCATGACTCACTGGAATTCGAACCCGGAGACCTTTCGGACGAATAATCAGAGGCCATTGCTTAGACCACTGCTCCACGAAAAATTTTACATCAGGAATTTTGGTTCATTACCTGAACCGGTGTTTAGCCATCTGTATGTGGCAGCGTCAAGAGTACGACGATCTGACGACGTCAAGATAAAAATAGTTCACGGAAAAGAACAGGGGAAATTGATACAGGGTTCACAGTCAGTGTATACAAAAAATGTTGTGTACAAGGAAGTGCTGACGAAATAGGGACTAAAGGTTTTACAAAACACATAACAAACATATAGCCCGTCGTGTCAAATTCCATAACCGACTGCTCGGGAAATTTTCAGAAAGCTGTGAGCCGACGTCGCCATCTATTGACGTGGAACTCAAAAACTCAATAAATAAATGTCAATAATTTCTGTATCATAAATTTTATTTTCCCCTGTCATTATTGACGGGCTTTCGTCTATACTGCATAGCACATAAAAATAACAGTACTACATAATAAAAAAAATGATCAAAACAATTCATATTACAGTACACTCCCGTTATAAGAAACTCGTATATAAGAAAGAAATTTATGACTTTGGTTAGCCCAATGTTAAAGTATAGGAACGTTTCATGTTTATAAGAAAGCAAAAAAAGTCAAATTTCGGCTATAAGAAAGTTCCAAAAATAAAATTTATTTCGACCTGTATTGCAATGTTTCTTCTGTTTATCTCCAATGGAATTTCAAGGTCATTTTCGGAGCGACTTTCACTGGATAATGTACGTCGTTTTTCTCACCCTTCGCCCCTCCCCACCATGCATGTTAAACGTTTTCTTGATATGAGGATGCCCCAGAGATAAATCCCGTTCTGACTTACCCCTTCCAAGAATTTTAGGTCATCACCTGCGCATTCATAAATGAAGATCGGCACATTCTACATACAGTACGTATGTATTCTTTGTTCTCATCTTTTCATTTTGTCCTGTTTTTGAGTTCTATTTGTTCCTGTTTTCATTAGCGAGCGAACTAGCAATCTGACTGCTTGACATGAAAGGATGCGCCTAAAACTGCGCGCCGCCGTGCCGGTGGCGCAGTGCTCTAAGTGTTGGCTTCTGATCATTCCTAGACATCGCTTAGACCACTGCGCCACCGGGGCTGCGGCGCGCAGGTTTTAGGCGCGTCCAAGATGGGGTCCGGGTTCGAATACTGGTGATCCATGGATGTTGTGTTTGTCTTACGGCGCGGGCTCTCCCCGTTCCCTGGAACCAGTGGCCCTAAATTAAGGACGGGCGACTGCTTGTAGCCCACTGAGTGGCTCACGGTGGTGGTTAAACCTCCAATTAAAAAAAAAAAAAAACAGATTGCAACGGCCTTGGAAGCCATGTTTGAATGACGTAGCTAGCGCGAGTGTAAGCGGAGAGAGCTCTGTGTGGAAATTTACCGGTGTGCAGTTGCAGGGTCAGTGGGCAGGGAGAAATCGGCGTGCCGTTAACGGGAACTCCGGATTTTCATGTTGTCCAGCCGAATCACATAAAGCGTTAGAGTTGTTACAGTTCTGAGCTGTTAGAATTTTTCGGTTGACCGCGTTCAATGGCACCAAAGCATGAAGCTCTGTCAATCGAGTAAAAGATAAAGGTCATCGAAGCTGTTGATAATGGAAGGAAGAAGATAGATATTGCCGCAGAATTCGGAATTGCAGCTTCCACACTTTCCAACATTCTAAGCGCGCGGGAAAAAATCCTATCCGGCACCATAAAGCAAGATCGGTAAAGGATTCGAGCTCCCGCATATCCTGACATCGAAAGTGCACTACTCTCTTGGTTCAAAGACATGAGGATTCCAAGTGCTCAAGAAGCAGAATGAGAACAATGTTTGATTGGACTCCAAAAACGTGAGACGACTGTAATGGTAAATGCAAAAAAGCAGACTTCTGTAACAGAGTTTTTTAAATAAAATGCATGTATTGATGTACACTTGTTTATTCATAAAATACATGTACTGTACGTTATGTGTCTGCTTTAATTTCGAAGTTTTAAAAATTTTAATCCAAATTCGGTTATAAGAAACAGATTTTCAATTCCCTTGGACTTTCTTATAACGAGAGTTGGCTGTACTACCTGATGTTTGTTTTTAATTCAGATTGGGATTTTTACAAAAAAAAATAAGAATCGAGAGTCTTGTTTCTTCTTTGGCATTGATGATTGTAACACGTAACCCTCGACTTTACGAAAAATTGCCATTTATTCAATAGGTACATTTGCTGCACTATGAAATTGTTTGTCCGATTGTGTTTAAAGCTTGCATGAGTTCTGATTGAGGTGGTACGCTTTCCTTTCAATCCTCTTCGCCATCCTGATTTTCTGAGCTTCGTTTTTCTGATTCCATGATTTCTGTATCAGACATGTCATTCCAGAGTACTACATGTGCGTCAGCATTGACATGAAGCTAACAGTCTTGAAAGCTAAATGTCAATCCCATCTTTTTGGCAATGATGTTCAATCCATCTGTTTCCTGTTCTGCAGGCTTGTCCGCAACGATTTTCTAATTCAAATCATCTTTGGTCTGAAGCATGCTTCAATGTGCTGTTCATTCCATGTCACGTCAAGAGCTTTAATCTCCTCAAGGACGCACTGGTTTATCATCACTCTGGTTTATCATTTTATTGGTTTATCATCTGATGGCGTCCGCCTGGTCGCGTCATTTACCAGAATGATTCGATATTTTTGCTTTATCAGTTTCATAACTCCTTGATCAAGAGGCTGAAGTACACTAGTGCAGGTAGGTGGCAATAATATTAGTTCAATTTTATGTGGTGTGTGGTTGTGGTTGTAGGTTTAACGACCACCGTGAGCAACTCAATGGGCTATAAGCAGTCGCCCGTCCCTAATTTAGGGCCCCTGGTTCCATGGAAGGGAGAGAGCCAGTACCGAAAGACAAACACAACATTCATGCCTCACCGGGATTTGAACCCGGACCCCTTTAGGACGAATGATCAGAAGCCATCGCTTAAACCACTGCGCCGCCGGGGCGGCAACCCCAATGGTATCCAATTGAACATCTTCGGGACATGGGTGTATAACGAAGTAAATTTCTTCGTCATTTTTATCCACGCCGGGGCTCGAACCCGGGTCCCTTCATTCCGGAATAAGTCACTCTACCAATTGAGCTACGCGGACGTTCGTTCTGACTGCTATCTGCCTTTATGTCGTGTGCGTCCTGCTGGCAGGTACGTCACAGGTGTGCAGGACAATGATCAATGAATAACTTTGTTTTTCTGTTGAACGTCGAAAGCCTTCACCCGCTTGATAAATAACGGCATTGTTATCCATGCCTTCTTATTAGCTTTCATATGTGCACGGTAGCAAAGCACCACGAAAGCAGCGCGGCATTTATGATTTTCCAATCACTAATGGCTTTAATTTATGACTACCATCCGTGCTGGTGCAACATAGAAAAGTTAAAAGTTCTTTAGTGCATTTCCCTCCTTTACATGGATCACCTTTTATCACTGAAGTACTGTCAGGCAACAAGTTATAAAACAACACACTTCATCTGCATTTTAAATGTCTTTTGCGTTGTATCGAGCTTGAATTTCTGAAAGGATAGGGGACCGGTCTTGAACTGCTTGTGTGCTAACAGAAGCTGATTCTCCAAATATTTTTTGCATAGAAATCCCTTTTCTAGTTTTGAATCGGTTTAGCCAACCGTCCGAACAACTAAAATTCTCGATCTTCATTTCAACGCTTAATTCATTAGCTTTAGCTTTTATCATAGACCCACCAACAGGAACGTTGTTGGCTTGGTTATGGCAAAATCACGTAAACAATGCTTCCTCCAGTTCCTTATGTTAAACATTACGTAACTTCACGGATTTCTTCGGAGCGTTATAAGTCAAAGCCGCCTCCGTAATCTTCTCCTAGTTCTTTAAAACTGTAAACAGCTTTGATGATGCAAAATTAAATTTTCTTGCGGTCTCAGTTTTCGACTTCAAACTTTTCTCACATTCATACAAAACTTCTAATTGTGTTTCCATAGTCAACCTTTCCTTTTGTTCCCCATTTAGAGAAAGAAAGGGCACGACGTACACGCGTAAAAAATGTTTCGACTTGATTGTGGAGACGAGTGAAATTAAACGGAGGGACAACATTCCCACAACCAAGCAAACCAACCGCTGCCGACTCATCTCACAAAATGTTCCGACTTCCCACAGTTGTGCAAAGGGGTGGAAGACAGTAGGAGACATAACCCAAATAGACTAATCATTGGTGACTCATCTCTGTGTGTGCAGCTGTACGCGTTTATCTCCCAACAACTTCCTGGAATTTCAGGGAAAGAATTTGTTGGAAATCTTTGAAAGAAGAAAGGTTGGCCATGAAAGCCTCTTGTTACAGCGGGAGCTTCTTAGATTTACTACTCGTAATGCACGAAGATCTTTCCTATCTTTAGCAAATTCACGGTGCATTTTGAATCTCTCGTAACAGCGTGATTCTCGCTGTAAGTCTTACTCTTAATATCGGACTTTTACTGTATTAAAAACAAACTGCAAAAAAAACTCTTCCAGACTTCCAAACTCTCCTCCCCGTTGCAATTAACCGTTATTTTTCTCAACTGCGGAGTGGACTCGAGCCGCTGTCCTGTTCCTATAGAATAACCGCTCGAGTTTTTTTGACCATTTGTTTCTTCCTAAAATGCCTCGGGGATCGGGGCTTCAGGAAAAATTGGGTGGCACAGAAATCTACGTAATACGTTGCTTAACGGAATTAGCAGGGTGATACAGCGTGCAGGTAGGGGGTAAAATTTCGTTGTGGTGCTATCTACTATCTATTGTTTTTGAAGCTTTTTCTTCGCAGAAATCCGATAGTTCATGTCTCCTATGTTATTTGTTAGCCAAGCCCGGAATGAATGCCTCTGCAGAGTTCCCACTCCCCATCCAGACCAAGTTGCCGAAGAATTCTCTTCAACAACTAGAAAGTGTAAAAAAAAAAAAAAAAAAAAAAAAAAAAACGGTTTCGGTTGCTGAATCATACAATATCACATTAAAATTAAAGGAAGAACATTTTCTCCCTCTCTCACAGCCTGAGCCCGGTTCAGGCCGGGAATTTGAGAGAGGAAGAGACATGCCGAGCTCGGCTCGAAATTGGCCTGTCAACTTGACTTGATGACAGACAGGCCAAGTCGAGTCGAGCCCGGTTCGGGCTCGACTTGGTCCGTCTCAGCACTGCTATAGATCCTCTTTCTCCACTCGTTTCTGTCTTGTGTCATCTGGTTCTCCAATTTATTCTCCATGTCTTTTTCTTTCTTTTTCTAATGCAGTCTTACATCAAGGTGGGGTTGCTCTCGCGAATCGTACTTCTTCACTCTTTTCTGTCTTTGCTAAATCTCTCTTCAATTTGTTCTTCTTCAAAATTATCTCCCTCTCTCAGAACCCCAGCATGGTTCGGGCCCGGGCTTGGCCCGTCTCAGCACTGTTATAGATTCTCTTTTTCTCCACCTGTTTCTGTCTTGTGACAACTGGTTCTTCAATTACTTCACGACTCTTTTTTACGTTCTGAAGCATAATTAGTCTCGCATCAAGGTGGGGTTGCTTTCGCGGATCTTCCTTCTCCACTCTTTTCTGTCTTTTCTAACACTCTCTTCAATTTCTTCTCCTCCATTTCATTGTTTACACGGTATAGTCACTTCTTAAGAATCATTAGGCCCACATTTAGTTGAGGTCACTCTATCATGGATACTCTTTCTCCACTCTCTTTTGTCTTGCGTAACTCGCGCTTTCATTTCTTTTCCTTCGTATAAGTATTAACACAATATAGTCAGGGTCGCTTTAACCACTTGACGAACTAGTTGGTTGCCTAGGTCGCCAGAATTTGAGGGAAGCTAAGATTTAGATTTAATGAAGTCGAAGGAGTTAATAAATGAGAAAAAAATGAAACGATGAAAGCAAAGGCAATTTTGTCTTCGCTGTCCTTTCGATACAAGTTACGAATTCTATTCTTAAATATATGCAAGAAACTGAGACCTGCGCTTATAAAGTAGATGAGTCAGCTTGCAGTAAATTGGACGCCGACGCGATGAATGCTTCTGTCGAAAAACGGCACAAAACCAAGCCCGTCCTTAAGCACAGTGGCGGCGGAACCGCCCGGGACACCAGGGCCCGGCCCGGTCAATAATATCAATAATTTTAGCCAAGATTTTTATTTTTATTTTATTTTTTTATTTGGCAAATGTGCTATTTTTGTTGTGATGTGCCTTAGAAAGTTTCTCTAGGTAAGGGGCTGTCCATAAAGTACATCCGAAATTACAGGGGGACGGGGGGGGGTTCCTGACAACCGGACCAGATGTAACATGGGGGAGGGGGAGGGGGAGGAGTGTAGTAATTCGGGCGACCAGCGGCAAAAATATAGTGGATGGTATGTCTTCGTTTTGTTTGCTCTTCTTTTCTTTTTTTTAATAGTTAAAAAAGAGTATGAAATATTTCAGATTTCTGATGATATTTAGCTAAATCAGGATATTAATATTAAATTCTCGTATTTGTACTACCAAATCTATCGTGTTTTGTGGATGCTATGATCGGGAATGTTGCCACCTTGAATGCATGCATTCATTTGTAGATTTTTATTTCAGAATGTTAAAGTTCGGGTGTCATTTGGGAATAAATTAATTCCTAAATAATAAATATTTTCTGGAGTAAAAGTCTAAATACATGGAAGATTCCTTTAAATAATTACATGCTTTCTTTCTGTTTCTCAACGGACTTCTAAAAGCAGTTGTCAAAACTAAAGGGGGTAGCGGGAATGAAGACGTACTTTTTAGGGGGGGGGGGGGTCAACAATCGGACAAATTGTGACATGGGGAAGGGGAGGAGTCTAAAAATAGTAAAAAATCACGGTCGTACTTTATGGACGGCCCCAAAGTGGTCAGGTGGTCCGAATCCCTAACAAAGCTCCTTAGGCATTGTTTTTCTTCTATTTGTTCCTGGAAACGGTGCACTACGATTCGAAATTTCGGGTCCGGTCAACGAACCTCACTTTTCGCCGCCCCTGCTTAAGTAGCAGGCAATTTCTGGGAAGTCACAAAAATTCTAAAAACACCCAGACAAATCACACTCAGACGCTTTTCTCATGAGAATAGGGGAAAAGAGATGCCCAATGTTCATTTCGCGGGAACTATTGTTTTGTTTTTGTTGATTTTTTCTCTATCGGGAAATTCAAGGAAGAACCTTTTGGGGTTATCTACGTTATCGATCGAACAAGAAATTGCCCGGGACAAAGATTTGAAGACACTTAAGTATAGCACATTTGCTCTATCTCATTACGAAAGCAAGAATATACGTGGTTCTGTACTTCGTATTGTAGTAATCCCGTTGGTACATCAACTTTCTGTTCTACGCGTTATTTACTTGTTGGTAATTTTGTGAAGCACGCCTATGAAATTTTAATTTAATTTTGATTTACATTGGGACCAGCTAGTAATTAGATATAGTTTCTATTATTTTCTTTCTATTTAGTTTACGTTGTATTTTTGCATCTTAAAGTTATTCAATAAACGCAATATGTTTAGTCACACACAAATGAATAACAAATTTTTGAGGCGCAAGGCTGAAAGGGAGCAAAGACTAACACGATCCCTGAATATGAGGTATAGTAACTACTTCTGCAACAGGTTGCGCTGTTACGGATCCTCTTCCACCACTCTTTGTCTTGTGTCGAGACGTTCTTTAGTTCCTTGTTCTTCGTATTTTTACTGACAGATTCCTTCCATCACACCTTAGGTGCTTCCTAACAGTCAACGGCTTAACGGAAAAGCTTGAGCCCCCCGCCCCCGCAAAAATACCTATTAGGCCCTTCTCCGAAAGTCTGTTAGGTTTCAGTTACTAAAACTCTTAATTTCTATATTATTAACAATATTTTACATGCTTTTTAATATTTAAAATTCTTTAGAACCTACAGGTATTTTTCGCAAAACCAGAATCATTTCACTTTATTGTATGTAACACAAATACTCACGTGGTAATTAAAATTATTGCCGTTGTTTTATACCAATGTTAAGTACTGCAAAACACTTAAAATCATATCATGCAAATTTTATTCTTTCAGAGAACTAAGGCCAACCTCTTTGAAATGTCTCACGACTACACACACACACACAAACTGCCGTGTGAGACTGTCTGATGACCTTTTTGATTTATACAAAAATACAGAACATAAGAAAGCAAATAAATAAGTAACAATTAAGAATTGTGGCACAAAAAAGTAAAACTATAAATCATTTACTCTTGAATATAAAAATACATTTAACATAATGCCACTAGGTTTTTGCACATAGTGAAAATTTTTACTCTTGACTATTATAAAAGTAAGCGACACACGGTCTTTGTTTCTTCTTTCCTACGAAGGACACCTGTTAGTACATTATATTCTGAATGACGCGTAGTTATGTGCAAGCAACTGTAATTCATAACAATTTATCCTCATTGGTATAAAAATTTCAAACTGATATTTCTTTGACATTCTGTTAATATTCATGTATAGGAATTATTGCTGTAACTGTGAAAAGGGCCCCTCAAGTCCTCTGAAAACAGCTGCTTTCCTGTCATCTAATTTGTAGCAACTAAAACACGAAAAAAAAATTGCTTTTTTAAAATATTTCATTCAAATCTACCGTCAAAACTTCCTGCCTATTTTTTTTAACCAGTTTCATATGAAGTTTTCGCAAAAAAAAAAATTGTAAAATCTTTTTGCTGAAGCTAGAAGTCCTCTCTGCCGTCAGCCCCCCCCCGTTCCCTCCCTGCAAAGCGGGGGCTATCATTACGTTCCTTCCTGCAGTTCGCTGTCCAGACAGCTTCACACCTATACAGGGTGCATAGGAAAGTCCCTTTAGCCTGGAATAACTTGCGAACGGAGAGAGGTACAGTTATGCAAGTGAGATAACGGTATAGTAAAGCGACTACGCCCGATCGAATGCAACCGATAGAAGCGCTCCTAGTGGCGAAATGCGGAAGTTAGCCATTGCAAATCTAAAACGAAAGAGATAGAGCAAAATTTCCAATTACAAAGTTGTAGAGCATCAATTAATTGGTACAACACGACATTTGTTTCACATGGATAAGATAAATTGTCGCCTGAATACCATAAAATGTCTGAAATCGATGCTGGACCTTTTGTGTGAACGTTTGAAGGGAACAGGCATAGGTATGTGCAAATACACACAATTTATTACATAAATGCGTACTTATGTCAATACAGTTTGATGACGTCAGACAAAACAAAAACAAAAAAGGCAAACTGGCGCACAGTGATAAAAAGTTAATATCGAGAATGTTCTAAGAGTTCGCCATTGCCCACGATACACATTTGTATTCGTGAAAGTAACTCTGCATGCACATTCCTCAGCATGGAAGGTGTCACACTATTGCAAGCATCTGTAACACGACGACGTAGATCCAGCAGACTTGTAGGCGCTGTTGCATACACCTGATTTTTTACGTAACCCTAGAAATCCAAGCTCGCCATTCTCACACAGCGTACGTAGACATAAACTTCTGATCAGGGTAAGTCCTGATACTGGTTTTTATATCGTAAGTACGGTACAACGTCACAATCTGCATTTGCATACGGCTACATTTGCGAAATGTGAATATGCAGATTCGAATCGTCGCGCATCGATTTCGGACATTGTAGGGTATTCAGGCGACAATTTTCTTTATCCGTGTGAAACAAATGTCGTTTTGTACTAATTAATTGATGCTCTACAACTTTGTATTTAGAAATGTTACTCTATCACTTTTTGTTTTCGATTTGCAATGGCTATTTCCGCATTTCGCCACTAGGGGCGCTGCTATCGGTTGCATTCGATCGGGCGTAGTCACTTTACTATACCGTTATTTCACTTGCATTACTGTACCTCTCTCCGTTAGCAATTTATTCCATGCTAAAGGGACTTTCCTGTGCACCCTGTATACATAACTCTACGTACCATGCATTCCTTGAGCCTTCTCAAAATGTGATATACACTGAAGAGCAATTAAATTAGAGACAGCTGGCGTTATGCAAACGTGGCGCTGTGGGCGGCACTGTAAACGGAAACGACATGACGTATGCAGCGATCCGACAATATAAGGAGTGATTCGATGGGAATCAGTAAGAGTCGGACGCAGTATGGGTAAAACGAAGAATCTAAGCTCATTTGATCGTGGACAAATTGTCGGGGCCCGACGAATGGGTCACTCCATCTTGGAAGTCGTGCAGGCACTGTGTCACGGGTGTACCGTGAGTACATCGAATCCGGTAAAACCATCCCTGCAAGGGCCAACTGCCGTGGACAACAGCGTGTGTATGAGCGGGGTCATCGTCGGCTAGCTTGCATTGTAACAGCGGATAGACGGCCCACAGTGCAAGAAATCACTCGGCAATTTAACGCTGGTGCACAAAAACGTGTAAGTAGCCACACCATCCAGAACCATCTCCTCGCTATGAGGTACACAAGCCATCGTCCCACGAGGGTGCCGCTGCTAACCGCACATCACAGGGTGCAAATATTAACATGGGCACGGGAACATTGCTACTGTACCCTAGACATGTGGAAAAATGTTGCCTGGACTGATGGGTCAAGATTCACGTTGGTACATGCGGATGGCAGGATACGAGTATGGCGCAAACCACATGAAGCGATGGATCCTTCTTTCCAGCAGGGTACTCTTCAAGCTGGTGGGGGGTGGTATTCTCGTCTGGGGACTGTTTACGTGGACTGAAATGGGACCCCTGGTACGTGTGACATCGTCCCTTACAGGTCAACGTTACCGGGATATCCTGGACGACCATTTGCTCCCGTTTGTGCGTCTTCAACATCCCACTGGGGACCTCATCCTGCAACAAGACAATGCACCGTGCTCCCGTATTTTATCCGAATGAACACTCCACCGACGTGACCTCGCTTCCTTGGGCAGCTAGGTCACCTGACCTCAATTCCAGCGAGCACACCTGGGATGCCATCGAGAGAGATGTTCTAGGCCCTGACCCCCTCCATCAAATCTTCGTGAACTGTGGGAGCTTGTTCAGGGGTCTTGAATCCGTATGGCTTCCCAACGCTTCCGGTGTCTTGTCGAGTCCATGCAGAGATGAAACGCTGTCTTCATCGGAGTGAAAGGTGGTGCTACACGTTACTAGACAGGTATCTCTAAATCAATTGCTCTTCAGTGTAGTTTACAGTGTACGCCTATAGTTTATATACAGTTGTGACGTACGTTGCTCTTAATTTCTTTGTGGCTTTGGGAAGAAGACACCATGCAATAGAAGTCAATATGTAATGCTTTGAACATGTAAATAATATTTTTGAATGCTTAATTTGTGACGTACGTCGCTCTTAATCTCCTTGTGAGGGGACTCAGCCCCCAAAGCCCCTCCGTAGGTGCACCAATGTTTTAAATAATAATGATATTATGCTTAACCTCGGTGACCTTTCAGAACGTGCCGTAGGAATGAAGAGCTAATTTGTCATCTGTGCTCTGTAGCAGAAAGCCCCTCTGAGTGTTTAACCTGGAACGGAATTTATCCAACCTAACTCGAAAACATCTTCCAATTGTTACGTTCACTCAGCCGTTTTGTGTTGGTTTGCTTTTCCACTCTGCATTTCTGCAGTGTGCTGTGTTGTTGACGTTCACATAATTTTTTGCGTTTTATTTGGTATTAACGTTTTTAGTGAAATTATGTCAAGAACCGGAAGTGATATTTTTGAAGGAATACAATATTTTTCTATAACGAAGGTGTGAGTTGTGACTTCGTGTAATATGAGTGAAAGTAGGAAACGTTTGAACTCGAAGGGGCGTAATTTGATGTCCCGCTCTCCCTGATAAAGCTTGCTCCGGCACTGCACAAAGGTAAAGAATACAATGAGGGACTGTCATAAGTATATTCCCTTACAGCACGTACTGATTACAACAGTGTTGCCGCTACAAAAAATGACCCTTACATTTAGATAGTGTAAGAGTGATGTCGTTTTGTACAGCCACCTTCGTGCTCGATATTTAAGCCTAATAATAGCTCGTTGCAGACATTATATATAGCAAAGAAATAGTTGAGAAAGTTGTAGCTTCAATTAATTTATTATTTGCTTAAATTAATTGTGCAGATTGTCCTAGAATTATCTTACTAGATTATTACTTGAAACTCTCAGTTCTCTCGCTACTTATTCAGTTTCTTAATAATTCGCTATTTCGTACTTCAATTATACGTAACTTTCCATTCTCTTGCGCTGCTCTTGTCCGGAGACCCGAAAAAGGATTCTTTCCCTGACCATCTCGCGACCTCTCTCTGTTCTACTCCTTTCGTAGACCTCTGAGTAGTCTGCGACTCTAGCTTGAAGGGACGAGCGTTTCTCCAATGCCTCCCGAGGAATAAACTAATTTGACCGCCTCGATGCGCTTTTCGGATCACAATGTATTAAAAGGTGCGTAGGCTAATATAACCATAACAAGTTAGTAAAATCATGCAACGCATTGATTATGATACACTTTCCAACATACCAGAAATCATTATTCAAGTTATGAGGATAATGGCTGTGGAATAAATCTCGCTCCTCTGCCCTGACCTTTGACCCTATTTCGATGATATTAAAAAGAATTGGTTCAGTATACCTCCGGAACAACATATTAAAATTTTGTTGCAATAGAAGCATTTTTAGTCAAGTTATGCGTATAATGGCTGTGGAATATGTAATAGTGGTAATTGTAAATAAGCTTTAATAATAGCGTAATTGAATGGGATTGTTTATTTTATGAAATGTAATGTAATGCAAATATATTTTAATTGGTGAATTTTAATGAATATGTAAATAATTAAGAATCCTTGAAGTTTTAAAATGTTTGAAAAGTAATCGTGGGAAACTTCTTAAGAATATAATTTTTGAGTTCGATTTGGTAGAGCCAGTAAGTCAGCGAAAGCGATTAGTTTAACGGCGGACTTCCTGGAGATGGACAACACACAGGATTTCGTGTGTAGTTAGCTACAATAGAAGAAGGCTTTTCTTAGAGTTTTAAAGCAACTCATTAGGAAGGACTTCCGTTCTCGAGTAAGGGGTTTCCTTCGGGGTGGTCATTAGGAATGGAGATGGAGACGCATTGAGAAGAAAGTGTTCGGCACAGAGGCTTCAAACGCGTTTTTTGGATGCAATGCGAAAAACAATAGGAACGTTTCTTCGAAGATGACGTGTCTTAGGGGAGAATGCGACTGACGGTAGTAGGGAGACGTTGGGAGGTTTTCGGAGGAAGCAGAATTTGAGAAGGTATGCGTGGTCTACGCTCCCGACCGGTAAGCATGAATGTAGCGAGGGGTTAGGACATGGATTAGATGTAATCGTACGGTGACTTGGAGTAATCCATAAATTAAGCAAAATCACAGAAATAAATGATTTCATCAAACGTCAAAACTTTTCTGTTGAATGATCTATTACTACTCTATTGATGTTTACAGTGCTCAAGGGACCTCGTAATCTTCTGGTTATAACATATTTCGGTAATTAAGGAAAGAGTTAAAACAGCACTGTGACATATCTAAATCTCGGTCCTTTGCCTTGACCTTTGACCCCATTTCGATGATATTCAACAGAACCAGTCTAATATACCTTCGGAACAACATGATAAAGTTTTGTCGCAATCGAAGCATTTTTACATAAGATATGACGCGTAAGGGCGAAGGAATAGATCCCGCTCATATGTCCTGATCTTTGACCCCATTTCGCCTATTTTCAATAGGGAAGGGCTCGTCCCCATGTGGTCCCCTACCACATACTGAAATTTCATCGAAATCGAACCATTTTACGCAAGTTATGACGCATAAGTGCAACGGAATGCTTCCCGCTCCTATGTCCTGAACTTTGACCCCATTTAACCCATTTTCAATAAGGTCCGTCCTCAGGTAATCCCCTAACACATATTACAATTTCATCGTCATCGAAACATTTTTACGCAAGTTATGACACATAAGAGCAATGGAATGGATCCTGTTGCTATGTCCTGACCTTTGGCCCCACTTCACCCATTTTCAATAGGGTTCGTCCCCAGGTGGTTCCCTACCACATACTAAAATTTCATCGAAATCGAACAATTTTTACGCGAGTTATCGTGCGGACGGACAGACAGATGGACAAAGCAGGAGCATATACGCTTCTTCAACCTACGATTGTAAAGCATAAAAAAGCATTGAACGTTTCCTGAATTGGCTCTTCAGCACAAAGAACGCAGATCTGGTGGAGCAGTGGTCTGAGCCTTCGCCTGAGATGGGTCCGGATACGAATCCCGCTAAGGCATGGATGCTGTGGTTGCCTTAGGATACTGGTTCTCTCCCATCCGTGGAGCCAATAACCCTAAATTAGAAACGGGTGACTGCTTAAAGCCCAATGAATTGCTCAAGATGGTCGTTAAATCCCCAATAAAAAAAAAATACAAAGAACGATTGCCTGGGAACACTTTTTTTACAACTCTTGTTAATTACTGTTGCCGCAGTAGATATGCTCTTCAAAAATTCCTATGCTGACTGCAAAAAACTTACAGCAACATATTTCTTACTTGGAAAATAATTATAAAATCTTGTAATCTCTAACCCTCATAACAAACAGAAAGCCTGAATTAAGAACATTATGAAAATTTTAGGCAAGGACATTATATTATCTTGGGAATGGGGGCAAAAATTCCCAATGTACTATTGCCTTAAATCTAAATCATCTGTAACATGCTGACTTCTATCAAATAGAAAGACTAATGGAAAGTTTCCGTTTGACAGGAGTTCCGACAGAAAGAAGCAAATCCATTTTGAATTACATTAAATTCTGGTTTCATGAAAAAAAATATATTTCACATTACGAATCTCCGCATACGTCCCTCCCTCTCCCCAAGAAAAGCACTTTCCTTTTTCCTTCACCGAATAAATATTATTTGCGCTTAACTATGGAATAAAGAAACCGTTCAGTCTAAGGAAAAAAAAAAAAAAATGAGAAATTCGTCTCAGTAGAGATGACCCGGCATTTTTTACACATCCTGTAATGTCTTCGTTAAATAAACACTTTTGCCTAAAATATTCGCGTTCCGTAACGTAGTTCTTAATTCAGGACAAGTTGTCCTCAAACGCAACGGATGTCGTTCTGATGAATCACGCTCCATTCGTTGTAATTAACAGCCTTATGTTGGTGTAAGCAAGTGGGACAGCACGACCGGTGGTAGAGTTCATGTGGGTCGTTTTTTCGGGTGACATGGGCGGAGGGGTGGGGTCATACGCCAACAGCCAAAACCGAAGAAGTATGCACTTCCTGGCACCCCCGCGACTGAGCCGACATCTGGCCAACGTCTCTGGAAGTCGTTTCTCTCCGTTCGGCAAGCACTTTGTGGGTAGATGCCATCTTGTTAACATGCGGATTCCTGACGGTCGTCTCAATAGAATCTGGGTTGCATTTTTTTCTTCTTCCATCCTTCTCACGGTTACATTATCTACATAAAGGAGCAGTAACCTGGAAAGTCTATTCCCAAATCAAACAAGAAAAAATGCGTACAAACCTATATTCATGAGAATTTAGGAATTGAGATTTCACGCCTATTTTCGCAATGCGTTAATAAAATTATTTCTGTCACGAAATGGCCGTTTCGAATGCATGTCTTGGTACACTGACTATGAAATGCATAAATTACTTCTGTCGAAAATATTTCTTGAGAAAAAAACAAAAGTGTAGGTAGACTAGGAAGGAAATAAAATGGAGCTCTTTCTCAGGTTAGAAATCACATTATATGATACCTTCTGGAGTGTCCAGTGAAATATAGAATCGATCAAACCAGAGAGAGAAAAAATAAAATTCGAATAAAAGGAATTTTTTTAGTACTTACTGCATCCCGTAACTCTCAATACAGCTGTTTTGCGGTAATTTGCACTACCTGAATTGACCTTTCATTGCCTTGCCCATCTTTGGATTACAACATTGAGCAGCTGTTTTAAAAAAAAAAAGTCTACGGCACGAGCTGACCGAGTGATTGACGGCAATGGCGTAACTAAAAATATTACAGAAAAAATCTTTCATCAATAGTTGTTCACGGTTCGTACTCTTATTTTTAAGAAATAATAAAAAATTAGCACCTTATCTTTTACTGTAATGTGTGTGCATGTGTGAAATGCAAAAATTTAGAAATATACGTGAATACGAGAATTCCCTTTGAAGTCGGCACTGTACGTATCCTTCCGCTGAATCCCTTGA
This sequence comes from Macrothele yani, assembly GCA_039090855.1. Classification (NCBI taxonomy): domain Eukaryota; kingdom Metazoa; phylum Arthropoda; class Arachnida; order Araneae; family Macrothelidae; genus Macrothele; species Macrothele yani. The sequence continues at coordinate 129,119,457 of CM077003.1, read as the reverse complement.
AATGTTGACAGAACACAAGTGAGAACAAGAACACCGGAACGTGAAGCGACGTTTCAAAGGGAATCTCGGAGTCTCCTAGCGGTGTAACTTGAGATTGGAGTTTTAATTGGTTACGCCTGGCGGTGCAATTGTTTTATGCCTTATGCGGCTTTCGCAGTTGCACGGAGTCATTCCATCTGTTCCTGGATATTCATCATTTAACTTTTCTCGGAATTTCTCTCTGATGGTGAATCGGCAATTAAATGATCCAAGCTACGGTAAGAATGTTTTCTCAGCTGGCTTTTCCATTTTTGGAACCGATTGGACTGTGTTCTTTATAGATACGGAAAGCAAGAAGAAAGAGGGGGTAGTCGAGGTTGAGAGAAGTTACATTTCGCATACGAGGTGCGAGGGAGATGGACTCATACATACACTGGTGTGCAAAAATTAAGAACGAAGAGGAGAAATTAGCATAACAGCGGAACGAGCAGGCAGAATGGACCGAAATACCACTCAGGAGATAGACTATGGTCCGGTACGGTAGGGCGTGCGCATATATGCAACATGACGGGGGGTGGGGTGGGTGTCGGAAGGGTATAAAGCACACGGGTGGTGTACGCTCAGCAATACGGTGAAAGCTAATCCACAGTGTACATCGGTTTGAACGACGTCGAGTTGCTGCCACCGTGTGATATGGCCAACAGGTAATCCAGTAAACGACATCTGGATGACTTTACCCGATGTCGCGTCATTGGGAAGTTCGAAGAAGGTCGAAGTGTGACTAGTGTGGCAGAGGAGTTCGGGATCGCTCACAGCATCGTTTCATGAGCTTGAAGATCATTTCAAACGACAGGAACAGCTGTCCGAGAGTTTAGCAGTGGTCGTCCACGAGCAACCACGGCGGCGGACGACCGATATATTGTCCTACAGGCGAAAAGAGACAGACGGCATACAGCGGGAGAAATCGCAAGGCGCATGCAACAATCAATTGGACGTCCGTTATCGCATTTTACCGTGGCCAGGAGGATGCACAAAGGTGTTCTATTTGCACGACGACCAGTACGGTGTGTGCCATTAACGCCTGCTCATCGGAGACGGCAGTTTCTGTGGTGCCAGGAATACAAGAATTGGACACATCAGCAATGGGGTCGAGTTCTCTTTACGGATGAGAGCTGATTTAGTCTGACGAGCGATTCTGGACGTATGCACATCTGGAGAGAGCAGGGAACACGCAATCACACCTCCAACATCATCGAAAGGGACCGGTTTGGAGGTAGCGGAGTTCTCGTTCGGGGCGGTATCATGCTTGGTAGCCGTACTGACCTCCGCATCTTCCAAGGAGGTTCAGTCACTGGTGTCCGCTATTGTACCGAGATTCTCCTGCCTCACGTGCGTCTGTTTAGAGGTGCTGTGGGTCCTGAGTTTCTCTTCATAGACGATAACGCTACACTTCATCGTACAGTGGCTGCCGCAGAGCTGTTGGAGAGTGAAGATATTCAACGCATGGATTGGGCCGCAAGGTCGCCGGACCTAAATCCAATCGAACACGTGTGGGACTTTCTCGGGAGACGCTTGGCAGCACGTCACCAGCCGCCAGCAACGATTCCGCATGGCTGCGATTGGTGCTACGAGAGAAATGGGCCGCGATGCCTCAGCAGCTCCTTGACAACCTCGTCCTCAGCATGGACAGACGTTGTAAATTCTGCAACGCAGTCAGGGGTGATCATATCCCCTACTAAAGACTGGATTTTTCTTGGCAGCCGCCTGTCACATGGACGTTTCTGTCTTCTGTCCAGTTGTGCTCGAAGCTACATTTTCAATAAAGTGCCTTTGTATCCTTTGGATTCCTTGTTTGGACGGTTTTGTTCACTTGTCCCATATTCTTACATCTTGGGGATCTTATGGCATGATTTGAGTCGATGTGGAGTACTTCTGCACGACGTTACATTCGAAAAACCCTCTCGTCCTTAATTTTTGCACGCCAGTGTAGTTCACTTTACATATCAGTGACTGATTTAAGTGCTTTGAAGTTTTCTCTTTCAAATATTTTTGATGCAAAACTACATCCTTCCTTTTCCACTGCGTAAAATAACTCGAAAATTCCATCATGGATGGGGGAGCAGCATCAAAAATGCAGTCTCAGCTACCGTTGTCTTCATAAATCGGTTGTCTGCATTCATTTTCTGTACATAAATTGCATTCTGCGAAACCTGAAAAGTATTAATCATTGAATAATAAGCGTAAAATCAGTAATGTCTCGTTTTTCGAAATCATAAGTCGCTGTTTCGTCATCCATAGCGCCCGTACCTTCAGCGATATATTTTCTGTAGCCGACACTGTCACTTTTCAGTTCAGTTTCTGATCACATGACATTTTTGAAAATTTACCCCCCGCCCCCAAGAAAAAAGGTAGAAAATAGCCAACAGATGGGCATGGTATATGCTGGAAAAGGAGACTCTCTTTGCTATACCCACTCATGAGCAGTAACATTATAACCAGCTACTTAAAAACGTGTAAGATTTCTTTTCGCAGCAGTAACTGCCTGAAACCGGCGTGGCATCGATTCCACTGGGCCACTGAATATACTCTCAGATTCCACTGAACAGAATGACGTTCTGGAGTGAACCTCAGAATGTTGCATCCCACTACATATCCCAGCAATGTTCGATGGAATTGAAGCCAGGGAAATTGGGATCATGAGAGCTCACAAAATGTTTCCACATGATCCTGAAACCATTTCTGCAAAATGCTAATACTGTGGTATGAGACATGTTTTATAAAAAAATAAAAATAAAAAAAAGAGTCCAGTGCAATCCTTATATGCTGTCATCAAGTGGGGAAAAATTCCGTGGAGGTGTTTTCAACAAGAATGAGGCAACCCAACGATATTCATTAGGACAATCCCGATACTTTGATAACCATCGTTGGCCTGCTTCCGTCCAACCATGAAGTTTGGGTGCAGCTGTTCACACGCACGGCGTCTAATATGGAACGTCTAAACTGGAATCCGGACTCATCGGATTAGAATACTTTTTCTAGTCAGGCAGGGTCCAATCACTATGAGACAACTGGAGAAAGAGCTGTCGATGACGGTCGGCCAATACTGGCACATTAACAGGTCGTCGCCTCTTTAGGTTGCGTGTGTGTTAGCTGGACTGACACTCCGACGGCCTTTTCCTCTGCGAGCCCTGGACTCCACTATTATACGACGCATCGTAAGCCGTCTGTAGTCCTGGACATCACGTACTAACCGACTATCACCTCAGCTATCAAACAGTGGAGGTTCACCCTTTCCGGTACATTATGTGTGCCTGCGTGTCCCTCTCTCACATTTCCGAACACCAGAGATGTCGCTAGACTTCCAAATCAGGATGAGCGATGGGCGATGACAAGTCAAAGGCTTCCCAATCGCGATGGGCGATGACAAGTCAAAGACTTCCAAATCAGGATGGGCGATGACAAGCCAAAGACTTCCAAACCAGGATGTGCGATGGGCGATGACAAATCAAAGACTCCCAAATCAGGATGGGCGATAGGCGATGGCAAGTCAAAGACTTCCAAATCAGGATGGGCGATGACAAGTCAAAGACTTCCAAATCAAAATGGGCGATGACAAGTCAAAGACTTCCAAATCAGGATGGGCGATGGGCGATGACAAGTCAAAGACTTCCAAATCAGGATGGGCGATAAATACTTCCAGATCAGGATGGATGACGGGTGGGCGAGCATTATTTTTGATGGGGCAAGATCAATAGCAACTTTGTTTTTTACGAAACACTGAAAGAACGAATCTTTAATCCTTTTTTTCTTTTGATTGAAGGTTTAACGACCACCGGGAGCAACTTAATGGTCTATAAGCAGCCGCCCGTCCCTAAATTTAAGGCCACTGGTTCCAGGGAAGCGAGTGATCCTGTGCCGTAAGGCAAACACAACATCCATGCCTCACCGGGATTCGAACCCGGACTTTTCTCGGACGAATGGTCATAAGCAAACGCTTAGAGACCACTGCGCTTTAATGCTTTTCACTACCGGCTACAAAAGAATTCGTGCAATCATGACCCCTCCACCTGGACACACATACATACACGGATCTGACTAGTTACGCCACTGGTGTAAGGTACAAGTGTTGATAGAATGTGTGTCGCCTTCAACTTTTTACTTGCTCTGAATACGTTGTCTTAAATTGCTTTTCAAAATTTTCCATTTTTGCTTAAGAAAATAGTACCGTGCTTGAACAACTTATTCAAAAGGAAAAGCCGTTTTTATTTATCTAAATCAAATTTTACCGTCGTGGCACGCAGACACAATATCTCCTCCCTCCTTAACTTCCTTCCTTCCAGCCAGCGACTTTGCCTTGCACTCCTCTCCTACAAAGCAGTCGTCAGCCACTTTCTGCAATTTCACTCTCCCGGAGCGCTTATGTAGCTTTAGACTACACTTTCCGTATTGAAATCCGCTATTTTGTAAAGAAAACAAATAAAGCGATCAGTAGTGACCCCCTCAGTGAATTCCTATCCGTCCCCCTTATTAGCCCCTTGGCCATACAAACATGAAAGTGGCTTAAACTAAAAACGAATGAATTTTCATGACCCTTCGAGTGCTATTTTGATAACTTTTTTGGAGTAAACAACACACTTCCTAGGGGAAAATACATGGGGCTACGTGAAGTAAAACACAGGACTTATTACTTGGAAAATTCCTGATTATATAGTATTTTAAAGTTAAATATACTGAAAAATGGCCCATCTTGAATTGGGTTGGCGCAGGGTGGACTGAAGCCACACCCTCGCGCCCCCTTAGCGACGTCCCTGCCGAACACACTTGCAATACGGCGGCCCTAGAAGAACCAACAGTTTCTGTTGAAGTTGAAACTCCAGACTCGCATTCCTACAGCGATAATTATTCCCCAATCCTGATAGTGCCGTTTATATACACTAAGATGAACGTTTATTAGTGTAGGGTTCACCAAGCTAGACAACGTGAATACAGTATCCCTACATAAAACTTACGGTCTCGACAATGCGCTCTCTCTGCCTGTTTTATATTTTGTAATCGGGCATTCGGAAAGAGAGATGGCAATCAAAAGCAGACCATGTGTCTCTTCAAGGATGAGGAAACGTCTCAAGTTGGAAATTTAACTTCATTGTTCAGGACTGTAAACTACGTCTAGTGTTTCAGAACAGTAACAAGATTTACGCTTGTTTTCTCCGACTTCAGAGGAAACTCATTTTTTCGTCCACATCGAAGCGCTTCGAACGTTTCTCACGATCGTAACCGATGCTGCGCTCGTGAGAAACGTTCGAGCCTTCGTAATCCCAATCGACCTCCTCTTTCCGCAGAAATCGTTGCTTAACCTCCGCTATAACACCTTCCCTACACATTTTTTTTTAATGCACACACTATCTCAGCATGTATATATCAGCAGAAATATTCCTCAACGTGAAGTGAACTGCGTTACAAGCGACACCTTGAACTACACTGCCTCACGAGCCGCGGCTTCAGAACGTACCGTAACAAGCACACTTTGGAACCATTACAGAATATTTACAGAGATGAATTGGCCATTGGTTCATTGCATAGATGGCATATACAAGTTGGTCGATTTATTCGTGTTTTTTTTATTTTCCGGTAGATGAGGGAATGTACAGTTGGCGCACGAATGTTCGTGATACATAGGAAGGAAATCAGCGTGAAACCAAAAGATATAAAATCCATGTACAAAAGTGCGGATGAACATGAGGTGCCACGAATCCTACGATTTGGCTCACCTACCCTTGCCACGTAAATAGTTCTTTCCAACACGTAAAACGGCACGTGAACGACGTGTGCGGAAATACGCCTGGCATAATAACTCGTCGATCACCATAATTAGGCTTCGACTGAAGATCAGAATAGGGTAAACGTGTAATCCGAACGACTTGGAACCAAGGAGGTTAGAATAAGTTATCCGGAGATGCCCTTGTTAATGGAGCAGTACCACTTTGCGTGAAGCCTGTAATCGCGAGTGACGGCCATCAAAGTGTGGAAAATCTGATGGTTTTCAAGGCTATTGCAATGCATTTTGTGTTGGCCGAATCGCCTTCTTTTGTTGCAAATGTTTCCAATTTTGCATCGTAATTTGCTGCCGATGTGTGAGGAAATGCTGAATTTATAAAATTCTTAATTATTTTTAGGCTCCTTCTATTTTTCTTTTAAATTAAAATACACGAACGTTAGTGCAACCTCTGAACAAAACATAACGCTAAAATTGAAAACTTCACTCGTGTATGAAGTATAATTCATTCCTGTTTGATTTAAAACAATTTCTGCAACCAAAAGCTACGAAATTCTAAAATACACACAGCTGAAATTGCATGGGTATCATGTCAACGACGCCAAATTCCCACACATTGTGGCTTCGCGGTTAAGAGACCCAGGGCATCTCCAGAAGTGTTATCCTAACCTCCTTGCTTCGAACGCGGTCTGATAGTTGGCTCCAGACGACCACATTCAAGTATCCGCCAAATGGCATCCGCCTAAGCTTTTGATGCGCAACCATAGCAAGAATTTGCCGTGAACCGCGTGAAACGCACAAAACTCCCAACAACCTGCGTTCCTGTGGCCGAGAACAGCTGGAAGGTCGGAAGATTCAAATGAAATTGGCAACGTTGCCTTATTCTTCTGTTCCCCATTTGCGCCATGGTCTGATACAGTAATGTAGTTCTAATTATAAAACGTGCCTTAGCGGTGAACTGGTAAGTTAAAAATGCCTTGGAAAGAAGGCTCAAAGTTTTTTAAAGCATTGCGAATTCTGATTTGCTGTTTTATTGTTCAGTATATTTTATAAAACTTTTATTACTAACTATTTTTATTTAAATCGCAACTTTTAAGGTGGTTCCACCTAAAATTTCTGCCTTACATTTGCAAAGGTAAAACTTCTTTTTATATTTTCTTCGCAATTAATGTATTCACAAGAATGAAAATGTGCACATCAACAAAACTAACTTTAAGTTATAGCATGGGATACTTAATAGTTGTTAAAACATAACCATAACCAAGCAATCCAACATTTGTCTACTGACGTCATCAAGGTACAGGTCGCGCCATCTCTTAACAGGTCTGAACATTACTCAAAGAAAAATGATTGATTTTTAATATAATTATGGTTATGTTTTAGCAAGTATTAAGTATCCCATGCTATACCTTAAAGTTAGTTTTATCGATGTGCAAATTTTCATCCTTGGGAATATGTTAATTGCGAAGAAAATATGTAAAGAAGTTTTACCATTGGAAACAAAACAGAGATTTTAGGTGGAACCACCTTAATAAAGGGAAAAAAAGTTTGTTATTCACATCCTAAAAATATGCAGTTTTCTTAAGTAACGCTCTGTCATTTTACATGATTACAAATGTTCAGCGTGATTGTTACTTGATTCACACTGAACAGATGTAACTAATATCATTCATCATCATCATCATTGTCAACCATTATCAATCCACTGCTGGACGAAGGTCTCCCCAAGTTTCCTCCACAACGGTCTGTCTTGTGCCAGTCTCCTCCATGTCACTCCCACATATTTACGAATTTCATCCACCCATCTCCCATGTGGTCTTTTTCTGGGTCTTTTCATGTTTATCTTGGACAGCAGATATCAAGTGAGGGTCACATTGATGAATTAATCGGCGTACAAAACTTGCCTGGAGAGCTTTTGGAAGAAACAGCATAATTTTCAAGAGCAATATGCCATTATGTCTTAAAAGAAAAGTGTTTGATCAATGCATCCTTCCAGTGCTTACGTATGGTGCAGAGACGTGGACCTTAACTAAAAGAGACATACAAAGGCTGCAGACAACTCAAAGAAGCATGGAGAGGTGCATGCTTGGTATAACCAGGAGAGATAAGAAGAGGAACTCGTGGATCCGAAAAATGACGAGAGTGGAAGACATCATGATCCCTGAAATGGCAATGTAACTAATATAGTCACATTTATTCTGCAGTGTGACTCTAATAGGCCTTTTTCCTAAGATTCTATGAGATATCTGTTGTGTTATTCTTAAGGAATAAAATAAATGGTAGCTCATTGTAAAAATACTCTTCGCTCGCATAAAACTCCTGTCACTTAGCCTTAATAGCTACATAACTTCTCTGTGCAGTTTTATTTTCGAACAATAAAATAATTTTTAAGGACTACTGTCTATAGACAATGAACTTTATATTCTGTTTTGCCATCAGAGGTATAGGTTTCTACTTAGAGGTCTGAGCTCCACATGAAGCATGGCTATTGCGCCTTGTCAGCCCGAAATCAAAGACGCCCAACGGCATCCTTACAGTAGCTCACGGTAAAAAATGAATCCAGAAACAAGCAAACATTCGTTTTATCTTTATGATCTATGAGATGTCCTATTGTGTGATCAGACGGTTTAATTTCATCTTCGCGATACGAATATTTTGGTTATGACTGTATATAAAACATCGTATTCGCTATTTTCGAATATATGATCATCTAAAAAATTTCTTTACCCATGTTCTGCGACCGCTACCTTCAAAAAATACCTTAGAGCGCTTAAGCCTAGAAAAATAGTGCCTCAGCGCCGCTAACCTGCACTAAGGCCTTTCTAGAGCCCTTAAGCCTAGAAAATAGTACCTTAGCGCCGCTAAGCTGCACTAAGGCCCTTCTAGAGCCCTTAAGCCTAGAAAAATAGTGCGTTACGGCCGCTAAGCTGCACTAAGGCCCTTCTAGAGTCCTGGTCTGATTCGAAGATGAGTTCTACAGAAATGTTCCCGGTTGTGCCCTATCCGTTGGCTTTCTTAATTCTCGCCATTCCTTTTCGAAACCTCTGATCTGCCAGCTGGTTTCGTCTACGGGATTGCTGGCTGCTGGAAGCTTCTTGCGTGTGACGACATTCACGGTAAATCCTCCTTACTGTTGCACGTGAAAAGCAGAGGATAACAGCCGTTTGGAAGATGGTCGAACCGGCACTCTTGACCCTAATTATTCCGAAACGTTCGTAGGCGTTCAGATCACGCGTGTTTTCCCATTCCGACGCTCAACCGAACGCAAACTGATGATCGACGATCATGATCATATGTAGAGGATTTCAGGAAGGGAGTGTCTGACCCCAGGTCTTAAACAACCCTTAGAAATTGGAAGCTAGGAGATTTGGGCTAGAGTGCACGATAGGAAAGTGACACGGAAGTGAAGTAGAAAGCAGGAGGAAGATGCCCTTATTTATTACCGGGGGGCCAGTACCCGGGGTCCGACAGCTTAACGTGCCCATCCGACGCACGGCGGATATTTAGTGGATCGAGCGTTCGTATCTGCTGGGATCGAACCTGGGGTCCGGATGATCGACGAACTGGTCTACCCGAGTTTTATAGCACACCACGTTCAATATTACGTGTTGGAGTGAGCCATTTATGTAACTAGGGCAGATGTACCTAACAAACTGACATCTCAGGATCTATTCTGCACTAGTCAGAGACGTCACTGCTAAGTGCTGTCAGACGCGTCCACTTGGGGAGATAGGAGTGATCATAATGAACTGGCCGATGCGTGTGAATAAGTACAAGCCCATTAATAGTAATTGTCACGCATACTGGCTACAGTAATTTAACATTTCTTTGAGTTTCTTTCTTCTTATGTAAATTTGGTTTCTTCTCGTTAAACGTTTTCTCACTTAACGGTACAGTATTTACCTCAAAGAACTTTCTATGTTTGGCACCATTGACAGTGGGTCAAAGGTAAATATTATGTCAGTACTGAATGTAGAGATTGTGCATTTGTGAGAACAAGTAGTTAGAGGCAGATTGTAAGAGACTGTAGAGGAATTTGATTTCCCCTGGTCCCCTCTATAGGTTCTTTCCACATTTCCCCCATGCATTTATTTCACTGTATTGGGAGACAGGCAAGTCGATGCCACACATAAGATCAATTTAGTTTGAAGATATCTATATTAAATAACACAAAACTATTCATGAATTACATACAACTCCACTCGGCGTCTATTCCAAGTCCTAGGCCACAGATGGATATCCACATCTAGTCTATTTGCTACGGGGTTCACCTCCCGACTGCCTGGCCGGAGCTTTTCGAACACTCAATCTGCCAGTCCACAATTCCGGTTTTTTGATCTGGAGGTAGCTACACGTTCCCTCAGGCAAAACCAACTGGTCAAACGTATTTTCTAAACCCGCTCCTGGGTTCGGTGTGCAGATGGTTTTAAGCATTTCACGATACATCTTTTTCATTGACTCAAAATAAAATTCACGTTGTTACAATAAGGTCCGTACAGTCTTGTTACAAGGAATTATATTTTGATAAAAGCATTTGATATATCGACTTGTTAGAAGTGCATGTGATGTATCATCTTGTAAGAAAAGCGTGTATTGTGAATGTTATATGAATTGAAGCCAACAAGTTCATGTTCTGCCTAATGTGATCAATCTGTACTGAAGTGCCATTGATGGGAATAAACCTGGATACATATAAGTTGCTATAGCTGATTCATTTCCTTGGTCGCTACGGATTTATCCATCTACTTATGCTTGGTATTTATGTTCGCAAATTCAGAGACAAAGTTCATAGCTTAAGCAACGTTAACATTTAAACAAGTAAATATAACAACTAAAGTTGTTACACAGTTAAACCTTACTCTCTCTCTGTATTACAACATTACAAACTATGAATCTCATTAACATTTTACATAATTTACCGATCATGGAAGGAAGTCTATTTGGTAAAACGGGGAATTTGACATTAACTCGATGAAGAGTGAAATAGTAATATGCGATTCAGTAAAAGATTCAGCAGTAAAATAGTAATATGCGATTCAGCAAAATATTCAGCAGTAAAATAGTAATATGCTATCAAGCAGGGCTGGCAATATACATGTGTTTTAAAATATGTCTCCCATAAATCTTGTCAAATATCATGATTTCTAATGAAACTGGTAAGCAGCTTTAAAGGAAAGAAATTTTCTGATGTCGTGCAATTTCTTTTTCTGTATTGTTCATGGTTTAGAAAATATAAATGAGAGCAGCCACCGATGCAGAACCATCAAGTGTCGGAATAATGATTGCGTTCCGGGGTCGTTGCCTGTGATCGTCAAGCGTGGAAGACCATGATTTATTCAGCCACAAAGATTCAAGTTTCATAATAGGAAGAAAAAAAATTTTAAATAGGAAAAGAACACGTTATTTTATCTAACAATATTTTCATCTCCTTCTAAACGTAATTTTTCTTCTCGTAATGGCAACCTGGAATCCAGAAGTAAAAAAACGGGATGACGTTTTTCATCGTGGCCAACTAATGAGCTCTTTTGAGGGAACAAAAGGCGAAAAGGCGATCGGAGCAACAATGGCGGACGCTCACAAAAGGAAACTGAGAAGCCGCCGAATCAAAAATGCAGGTGACATATGGCGGACGTAGCTGCAGTGGGAGGTCATGCGATTTCTCGGCCAACGCCCTCCCTTAATTATAGCCACAACCCCTATCCACCTGTTTTAAATGTACGTTTCTTCTAAATGGATCTTTGACTGCTAAGACTTTTTTCTTTTCTTTTCATCCTTCCTTCTGCATTTTCTTGTTTCTGTTTCATTCTCAAAACTTCAGTTCCTTGCCTTCAGTTCCGTATGCCAGCAAAATAAATCCGTGCGCGAGAAAAGGAAAGAACAAAAATTTCGAGCAGTCTGTTTCTGCGAAAATTAACAAAAAGAAAACTCCATCAAGCATTCCTCCCAAAATGATGTTTACTTAGTTCATAGGCTGAAGGTGACAATCACCACCGGCATAATGATAAATAGGAGCGGCATTTCCAATTGAAAATTGCTGGATTTTCCCAGGCAGCAATTTCCAGTTGCAATTATTAGAGGCTTACGGGCAAGACATTGAACGTTATTTGTATTTTCTGTCAATCAGTTCTGTGATGCATTTTAATAGGATTTCTCAGGCTTACTTCCTCGAGAAGAGATTGCAGCTACATTTACTCTTAATGCAAATTTTCTCGGAGTTTCTTGCTTAAATTTTAGCTCACGGCAAACTGAAAGGTGGTACATATATTCACCATTCAAATGATGTACGGTGGGTGGAGAAAATAATGGGAACACCTTTACAAAAAAAAAAAAAAAGATAGCATCAATTAATCATATATATGTATCTTTCTTTTTTCGAGTTGAATACCTCCACGAGCATGTAAATCTTTACGGAGTCGCCCGTTCCGAATTTGGAGTAACTGGTTCCAGGGAAGGAAAAGATCTCAACATCGCTTTATTAAGTACAAAATAAAGATACAGGAAAGTCATCAATGACTCAATATTTACAAGATAAATTGTGATATTTACAAGAAATCACCTTACTGGTAGGTGAGCACTGTGCGCGCGGGAGTATAGTCCAGCAGTGTAGTAAAGAATTAGCGCACCTTAGCAACGCTAAGGCACTTTTCGTGGGTGGCTGGAAATCAAATCAGGGCAAAGAATTTAGATTACAATGTATTAAAATATGAAAAAATAAGGAATACTGTGTTTTATATTCGAGAGAGAGAGAGAGAGAGAGAGAGGCACTTTTCGTGGGTAGCTGGAAAGCAAATCAGGGCAAAGAATTTAGATTATAATGTATTAAAATATGTAAAAATAGGGAATACTGGGTTTTATATTCGAGAGAGAGAGAGGCACTTTTCGTGGGTGGCTAGAAAGCAAATCAGGGCAAATAATTTAGATTATAATGTATCAAAATATGCAAAAATAGGGAATACTGTGTTTTACATTAGAGAGAGAGAGAGAGAGAGAAAGAGGCACTTTTCGTGGGTAGCTGGAAAGCAAATCAGGGCAAAGAATTTAGATTACAATGTATTAAAATATGCAAAAATCGGGAATACTGTGTTTTATATGTGAGAGAGAGAGAGCGCGTACTCGTATCTTAACCCGATGCTACTAATGAAAGAATGAGAAAACCCCCTGACTGCGCAGTCGGGAGTCTCACTAAGACAATAGTGCTCTAGTTTAAGAAAAATAGGAAAACTTATAAAGACTAATAATAATAATAATAATAATAATAAGTGCTACGTACAAGGTCTCACACTAAGGAAAAGACCTGTCTCTTTTCCTTAGTGTGAGACCTTAAAAACTTTAAACAGGCACGTAGGCAGAGTGACAAATGTAATGTGATTGAGAATGACATTTCGACTAAACTCACCACCGACTTCAACAAAAGTAATCCATTCTTTGATTCTTTATGGATAACACGAAAGGACCCTTCCGTGCCCGAGTGGTAAGAGGCGCTGCTTCTGGCTAATCGCTCGAGGTGGACATGCGTGGTGCGCCCTCTCCAAGGAGAAGGCTCTCCTCGGAACTAGTAGAACCAAATCAAGGAATAAACGACTGACTGTGGCCATAAATGCTTACGACAGGTGTTTAACCTCGAAAGAAAAAAAAAACACCGGCAAAATCGGCGTATAAGTCACTTGCATTCAGTTTGACTAATTCGTATTATCCCCACTGAATATTTCGAGCCATAAAGATCAGATCATATGTAGAGGATTTTAGGAAGGGAGTGTCTGACCCCAGGTCTTAAAAAACCCACAGAAATAGGAAGCTAGGAGATTTGGGATAGAGTGCTGGACAGGAAAGTCACACGGAAGCGTGGTAGAGAGGGGGAGGAAGACGCCCTTATTTATAACCGGGGTCTAGTACCCGGAGTCCGACGGTTTAACGTGCCCATCCGACACACTGCGGATATTTAGCGCTTCGAGTCTGCCAGGGATCGAACGTGAGATTTCTCCGCGGCAGTCACGAGCGTTGACCACTAGCCCATCGGCGGCCCTCGAGTCATAAAGAATCGCAGGGCACTATTTAGAAAACAATTTAATATTCTTAGCATCTGACCTTCACGTAACATTTGCTCCGTAACTTTGATGGAAATTGATAATAATTAGTAATCAAAATTTAATAAATACCAAATGATAAAAACAAATCAAATTTTAAATTGCTTTCTAAAATTTTTAGGGTCTTCTCTCGGGGTGGGGTGGGGGCTGTCTCACGTAATCCTCTCACCACTGCGGTACTCCCCCCCCTAGAAATACAGCATATATCACCCATACCTCATACGGAATCCAGTATATAGTAACAGGTCGCCCCTGTGGTCGAGTGGTCAGAGGCGCTGGCCCAGGACCAATACCATCCGAGCTGAATACGAGTGGTCAGAGACAATCCTCTGAGCTGGGAAAGAGAGGTGAGAAGCACTGGCTGCCGTGCGCAGGGTTAAGTTGCAATCACCCTAATCTCTTCTCCATATCTGATGTGTCAATTTCACACAGAAGGGAAACGCACATAGCAATCAACTACACCCACCCACTCAGCCAGCCGTTGCTTACTGGCGGAAGAAAGAAACCGGAGATTTCTTCATGGAGGAATTAATGTCTAAACAACCTGCAGATGATCGAGTTATTAAATTCAGCGATTACCTAAATAACACACATATTGATGAAAATATGCACAATTTCCTTTTTCTTCAATGGTTTCCTCAAGCATTACATCTGAAAGGACTAGAAATGTGTGTTAATCGTTTCTTTCAAGATTTAATGGCACCTTTCACGTTGCACATCCAAATATATTCGTTGTGATCGACGTAATAAAGCAAACACAAGTTGAGATACATAACATACAACTTTTAGTAAGAGAAGGTATCCACAAATACGAAATATAAGAAAACGAATGAGCGCAGAAAGTTTTACAAAATTACGAAATCGGTCAATATAAACATGTGTGAAATGTGAGCCAAACCAATGCGGCCAAATTTTTTATTAGGTGTAATATATAAAAGGCAACAATGGAGTATCAGAACTAAAGAAAGAAAGAAATTCGAAAAAAAAGTTAAAAAAAGAAATTTAAAAAGAAGGAAAATAAAGAACTTAGGGAGGGAAGATGAGTAAACCTCCAACTTTAATAGTTATCGACTCCAATAGATAGCAATGCAAGCACACCCATTATACAACATAAAAAAATATATACACAGTCGAATCTCATTATTGTCACCACCTCCTACTTTTGACGTCAACAGCGCGTAAGCCAACAGCGCGTAAGCCACGTGTCGTAAGCTGGCTTGGAGGGTATATAAGGTGTGCTGTAGGCAATCTGAAAACATATTGGTGGCCTAGTGGGCAGCGTTCGTGACTGCCGCGGAAAGGACCTCAGGTTCGATCACAGGCAGATACGAACGCTCGATCCACTAAATATCCGCCGTGCGTCGGATGGGCACGTTAAGCCGCCGGACCACGGGTACTGGCCCCACGGTAATAAATAAAGGCGTCTTCCTCCCCCTTTCTACTTTCTTTCCGTGTCACTTTCCTATCGGGCACTCTAGCCCAAATCTCCTAGCTTCCAATTTCTAAGGGTTGTTTAAGATCTGGGGTCAGACACTCCCTTCCTAAAATCCTCTACGTATGATCTGATCTGAAATCATATCACTCGTTGCTGCCATGGAAAAAAGGAGCGATTTATTTGCAAAAAGGGATGATTATCGACTTTCGGGCCAAGGGTGTCAGGATTTCTGAAACACCGCATTTTTTAACTGCTCGCGTGCTGCTGTGGTTAAAGTGTATCGTGATTGGAGAAATGGCACCATTGCGAATATAATTGATGTGGAAACTGCGGAGCACCACGTACCATTGATGTGAGAGATGAACGTTCTCTTCGAAGGTGCGTGTGGGCCGATTGACACGCTACAGTGGGGCAACTCACTGGCCGAATAAACCAGGGGACCACCGGAAGTGTGTCTAAAACGACAGTTCAACCCTGCTGCGTATGGGGCTGCGATGCAGACGGATGGTCACTGCACGTGCATCGGCAGGAAAGGCTTACATTTGCACGGCAGTATCGGAATTGGACCTCCGCTGATTGGAAAAGGATTGCCTGCTGCGATGAATCAAGTTTTCGGCTTCTTCGAGCGGACGGACGTTGGCTTATAAGACGAGAAATATCGGAGAACGTAGACTCTTCAACCATCGTTGGAAGAACACAAGCTGGTGGGGGCAGCGTTATGGTATGGGGAATATTTTCGTGGCATTCTTTGGGTCCACTAATACCTGTGGAAGGCACTATGGACCGAATTCGTTATAACTCCATCCTTGAAGTCCACGTACACTCATAAGTGCTGATTGTCTTCCCTGGGGCGGATGGGATCTTCCAGCACGACAATGCGACGTGTCACACAGCTAGAAATATCCGAGCGTGGTTGGAAGAGCACAATGAAGACTTAAAAGTACTTCCCTGCCCCCTAATTCCCCAGACTTAAACCCAATTGAGTTGTTCGCTCTATGTATCCTCCACCACACACCCTGCGGCAGCTGTCAGATGCAATGCAGTCATCATGGCTCCACATACCTGTGAACACCTTCAATCACCTTATTGAGTCACTCCCAGCCAGTCTAGCTGCTGTTCGCGTTGCACACGGCGGTTACTCTGGATATTATCTGGTGGTTACAATAATGTGACTCGACCGTGTATATATATATACACACACACTAGTGGCTTGGTGGAGCAAAAGCCCCAAACTGGTAAGTATTTTTTTTTTTTTTTTTTCACAATTTTCAAGAAAGTGGTAAAAGAATTGCACCATATTTTCATGGTAAAATGTATTCTGTAAAGGGGATATAGAGAATGCGTAAATATATCATCAACAAAACGCCAGTCCATATTGTGTCCTGCTGTTTCATGTTCAATCGTGTAAGCTGCAGTCTTGTATGCTTGGGCGTGAGTATTGTTAGCCAGAATATCTGCGAGGGCTATGAATATCGATCGCTTTAGTTTGTTTTTTTCACTACGACCAATACGTATATCAGTTGCTGCTGAAGAATCTATAAAGTACAACTGGCCGTGTGAAGGGTTTTCACCAGTAAGTGATAACAAATCAGAGATGTACTCGTGAATTTGTCCCTGAATTTTAAAACAGTACGGACTATTGCCTGGAATCTACTTTTTTTTTTTTTTTTTTTTGTGGCTGAGAGGGAAGCGAAAGACATCAAACTATTGTATTTCCGGATGTGTTGGACAAAGTTAGGACTGTTCAGAAGTAAGTTTTTTTGTTGTTTTTTTTATTGGAGATATAACGACCACCGTGAGCAACTTATAATGAATAAAGCTTTTAACTAAGCTAGTAATGTTTTATAATGCTTCTGCTACTGAATTATATGCTTGTACTAAGCTAATGCTTCTTCTAATGGTTGTTGTTTGTTAATTAAATCATAAATAAACTTTCCTGCTAGTAGTGTAGTAACAATAATGAACAAGCTTTTAACTGCTAGTAATGTTGTGGTAGTAATTAAGATGAATAAAGTCTTAACGCTGGTTGTTAATAATAATCAACTAATGACATAAACCTAACAGCCAGACAGAGATCTGACAAAAACTATGAACTGAGAAAGACGTACTTACGAAAAAGCTCTTTTATTAGATAACTCTTGAATCATCCAACGCACACACACTACTCGTATCACAATAATGAAGAATCAACCTAATCACATAGAACGAAGCTCTGGCTATACAACAACAAACGCTCTCTTTCACATAAACCAACGCTCTCCATACAACAACAAACTCTCTCCTTACGTATCGTTGAACGCGCCTATTCATACTGGCTACCACCACGTCTTGACTTACACTCATTGCCAGATCTAATTCAGCGGGTGAAATAGCATCTCGTTCAGTAAGAAGATAATTTACATAGTAAAATAAAATAACCAGAGATAGTAAAAATCAAAAGGAAAGTGAATATAGAGTATACGTTACAAACTCAATGGGCTATAAGCAGTCGCCAGTCCCTAATTTAGGGTAACTGGTTCCAGGGAAGGGAGAGAACCAGTGCCGTAAGACAAACACAACATCGATGCCTCACCGGGATTCGAACCCGGACCCCTTTCGGACGAATGATCAGAGGCCATCGCTTAGAACACTGCGCCACCGGGGCGGCAAGTAAGTCTTTCAGCTCCGTATATATCTGTAATTATTTATGGAAGGGAAATAAGGCCGTTATGACAACAGGAATTAAAATGACCATTAGTTTCCTCATTAGCGAAATGCAGGCGCACACTCAATATTCATTGCACCCAAGCTGTGCTCATATATGGCAGTTTCGTTCAATAAAGCTTTTCGGAAAGATAGGTTGCCATGGGCATTACTGTGGTAACACTCATTACGTGTAGACTCAAGATTACTTTCATCACGTACATCACTAAAAACACGCCCTCGTTTGGCTGGAACGCTACTCATAAAGAACCGTTTCTGTCCTCACTGTAGCACTGTTTACAGTTGAATGGTAGTGGAAGCGCGTGTAAGGCACGGCAGCCGGGCAGCAGAACTGTCTTTAACAATATACAATCAGCCCCTTGCTCCCCTTTTTCAGTCTAGTTGGCCGGATCAGGCTGGCGCCATCTGTCAAGGTCGTACGATGTACCCGGCTGGCCGTGTGGTGATGAGACGAAGTGAGAGAATACCTGGCGTACCAAGCTAGACTGAGTGTGACACGTACAGAAGTCAGCTCATTAAATTAAGAAGGAAACTCATCCCCCCCCCCCCCCGCCCGATTCCTGGGATCAGGGTCTGTAAAATGAGCCATCTCCCAAGGTCGTACGATGTACCTATAAGTTCCGCAATTTTGTGTTGCGCTACTGAAATGTTAGGATCAGTCAAAAACCCTTTAAACCACCATTCTTGCTTTTCGCTTGCTGTTACCTTGGAACGGATTTTCCTTAATACCAGCTATAACGAACTAAATTTCTCCGTCATTTTTGGTCTACGCCGGGGATCGAACCCTAGTTCACTTATTCCGGAACAAGTAGCTCTACCAACTGAGCTACGCAGACGTTCGTCTTGCTGCTATCTGCCTTTATGTCGTGTGCGTCCTGCGGGGCAGGCATGTCACCCCCCGAAAGAGGGCCGGGGGCATGGCCCACGGGCCAGCCGTGTCCATGAATCGTTGCAGGCAGCCATCCGCTGTAGAACGTGCACTTGAGAACTCCCAGTCATTCTGTTGTGTGGAATGCAACATCACACACATTTATTTTTAGAAGCGCTGAAGACGGGATTCTCTTATTTTTCCTATCTCGCGGTATGGAAAGAACATCACACCACTGCGAGATCTTTCACGGCCAGGTCATCCGGGTGGTTCGGGCGCCATTATAAAGAAGTAAATTTCTCCGTCATCTTTGGTCCACGCCGGTGATCGAACCCGAGTCCACTTATTCCGGAACAAGTCGCTCTACCAACTGAGCTACGCAGACGTTCGTTCTCGCTGCTATCTGCCTTTAGGTCGTGTGCGTCCAACGGGGAAGGCACGTCACACAGCACATTGGAAATACTTTCCATGAACTGCCACCTAGCTGTCAGCGTTCTACCCATGCATTAAGAGCAACAAATGTTTTCAAAGCTTGTTAAACGCATTTTTAAACCCACCATCTGCGCAGAAACCAAGTGCAGACGCTTATCATACGTACCTTTCATTTCATTGTAAAAAATAAGTGGTGTGAATTCACGGAAAATTTCTGAAAATAACGTGCAGCAAAGTTGCCGGTAAGTGTCCGCCTTTTTCAGAAATTTCCGTTTTTAAAAGTACCCGTTTATTTTAGCTTCCGTATTTTCACAGATTTTCCGTTGTCAGAAATTCCGTTTATTTCAGAAATATCCATTTCAGGATTTTCCGTGTTTAAACTGAAATTTCGCAAAACCGACAGTCCTTTCAGCCCTTTCTCCAGGTATTCCGTCCGCTCCAGTCAGGATTGAACCCGCGCCTCTTGGGATGGTTGAACAGGTAACGCACGCCTTTAACCACTGAGCCTTAGACACTCGGAAATTCGACTCACATACATCGTAAGACAAATTGCGCGACAATGAGTTTTTTTTTTTTTTTTGTCATTAATACGAGTGATTTAGTGTTTTCATTTTCTGTTAGAGCTTATTATTTTTCTAAATAAGTTTGTAATATTTTTTTTTTCTGTAGGAATTTTCACAAATTAAGCATTTTTCATCCTGATTTTTCGAAGCAACAAAATGTTTTGCAACTTGATTGCTTTGAACTGACAATGACTTTCAGTTATCTTTAAAAAAGGTGAAATGTGATTTTTTATTGCATTATTTCACACACAAAAAAACAACAACTAAATATAAAATTTACTTCTAATAGCTAAAATAGCTTTTGTCTTAAGTTGTCCAAAGACTGGTATGTACATAGACATCGTATAGCCATCCGTACAGTAAGTTAACTACCCAGTTTCTTAAAGTAGCACAATATACAGGGTGATTCAAAACCCTTGGGCCAAACTTTACGGGTTGATAGAACACACCTAAACAATCACTTTTCGTCATACAAGCGCTAAAGGGCGCTGTCCAGTGAACCCACATAAACACGGGTTGTCGCACTAGTCGTCATTTCTACCGTGGATTTCACAAGGGATGGATTGTTTCAAGAATCAGGAGAAGCCGGACATGCATTTCATGTATGGAGCTGCGGACGGGAATGTGGGGGAAGCCCAAAGACTGTACCTGGAGCGCTTTCCGACAAGACGTGTGCCAGATCGTAAAACCTTTCAGCAATTGCACCATTATCTGTGCGACACGGACTCCTTTGTCAGAGGCTTGCAGGACACAGGGGTTGCAAGGAGTGTGCGGACGCCACGTATTACAGAGGAAATTCTGTGTATGCTTGGAGATCGTCCCA
This sequence comes from Macrothele yani, assembly GCA_039090855.1. Taxonomy (NCBI): domain Eukaryota; kingdom Metazoa; phylum Arthropoda; class Arachnida; order Araneae; family Macrothelidae; genus Macrothele; species Macrothele yani. Next base: position 129,098,797 of record CM077003.1, on the reverse strand, counting down.
AATGTAGCACGCGAGCACTTTCCCATGCCGTACGTGTTCCCCAATCGACGGTGGGGAGAGTACTACGAGACGAACGCTTACACCCCTACCAAGGACATGTAGATCATCGGCCTCGTGTCGAGTTTGCACAGTGGTTCCTTCAGCAAACTGCAACGCAGCCAGAGTTTCTCGCACATGTCTTATTCACTGCCGAATGCATCTTTACACGTGAGGGAATGTTTAATACCCACAATTCTCATATGTGGGCAACCAATAATCCGCACGCTACACGTCCACATTCGTATCAGCGGCGATTCTCAATAAATGTATGGGCTGGAATCGTCCATGACCGTTTCATTGGCCCATATCTTCTGCCAGGCAGACTGGAAGGGAGAACTTACCTCGTATTTTTACAAGAAGTCTTGCCAGAATTACTGAACCCTGTTCCAGCAAACATTAAAACACGTATGTGGTTCCAACGCGACGGAGCGCCAGCCCATTTCAGCGTGAATGTGCGGAACGCCTTGGATGTTAAATTCCCAGGCCGATGGATTGGTCGTGGTGGACTCATCGCTTGGACTTTTGGGACCATATGAAAAGCTTCACCTACGATAGCCCCATCGATTCCGCTGAGGACCTAGTTGCCCGGATTTCTGTTGCCGCTGCCGCTGTGCGCGAAATGCCTGGTGTTTTCGCCAATGTACGGCGATCACTACGTCGAAGGTGTGAAGCCTGCATTACTGTTGATGGTCGGTCTTTTGAGCAGTTGCTGTAATTTGTTCCATAAAATTCTGTAATTGCTGTCAATAAAATGCTGTTCTGTAATTTGCTCAATCACATTTCTTCTGTCATTTTTTTCATGTTTTCATGCCTCGTCTGTCATTCATGTGTTTCAGCGTTTCAGGACACAGCAAGTGCTAACCCCTAGCGCTTCACTGTTTGAGTTACGACCCTGTATTGTATGACGAAGAGTGCTTGTGTAGGTGTGTTCTATCACCCCGTAAAGTTTGGTCCAAGAGTTTTGAATCACCCTGTATATAATAAACAGCTAGTGCATAAAACAGGGGAGAGGAGAAGAAATATCCTGCGCCACAATAAACAAAATTCATGCAATATGCTATTTACAATATCCGATCTCGCTACGGAACTTTAAAATCAGTTACTTTGACAGACGTTTTAAATTTAAAAGTTAATCAGACCTCAAGTATTCTCATCAATCGCTCCTATTACTGGTAATTTATCGTCATACGGATGCGGAAAAAGTGAGAACGGAGTTTTTCCGTTAATATACAAAAGCAATTGTGGAAAGGTTTCTGAAAATTCAGAATTTTCCGTTAACACATCTCTAAAACTGTACTTTACCGTCAACATAAGAAAGAAACTGCGGAAAGGTTTCTGAAAATTCAGAATTTCCATGTAGTACGAAAATCCGAGAAAATCAGGTTTCTTTCTGTCATTTCACGGAAAAGGTACCAGAAATATGCTTCGTTGATTCATGACAGAAATGACGGAAAGTGGCTCGTGTATTTCTGAAAATGTTTTACAGTGTTGCCATTCAAAGTGGTTAACTGTAAAAATTCAACGGTCAAAATATAAATAAAAACAAAAACTTTGATTTCAATACGTACAAGGTAATTCGTTCTTCAAACCCATCAATGTATTGCAAATCATGCAGATTTGAGAAACGTATTAGCAGGCGAACAGTGGAGATATACTAAATGAAAAATAGCAAGTGGATGGGCTTGGAAAAATCATTATGCTCAATGAAGGATATGAAAAGTGGCAAACATAGTAAGCTGGATCAAGCCTTACTATAGATAGGACAAATAAACGCCAAACATGGTGTCATTACAGATGAAATTACGTATCCGGGGAAATTCTCGGTGATTTGAAGAACAGCTCAGCTGAAAACTGAAAAGTTTTCGTATGTTGCTTTATAAAAAGTTTTACATAAAGCTAAAAATAATACTTCGAGAACTGAGAGTCTCGAAGTATTTTCCGCTGTTAGAGAAATACACTTCGAGACACTCGTGTAGCCATCCCACACCATGGAGAAGCTCCGAGGCGAGGGAAGGGGGATCTCTGAATGCGATTAGCCCATATACCGGGAGAGGCTCGGAGTGCAAGTGACATTTTGCAGATTTTTGAGTGCTACTGACCAACACCTTGATCAATAGTCCGAGCTAGATACGAGTACCAGATATACTGTGGGTGGTGTAAGCGTGGGTGTTGGTCAGTTGCACTCAAGGCGATTATGTTTAAAATTGGAAACATACCATATGACCACAAGTGTACAGTTTTCAAACATTGGCTCAAACTTTTCCGCTTCAAATATTAAATAAAAAAATACACTGTTCTACAGAAAGATGCCAAGTGAAGTAAAATAATGTCAGAATGCCAGGACATTACAAAAAAGACAATTTATTGTGCTCTGAAATCCAGAAGGCTTTGGAACGTGTTCAAGGGACAAACAGGCCATTTTGTGCAGAATACGTAAACGTGAAAAATGCAATTACCGTCCGCAGGCGTTCCAGCGTAAGATGTCAATACGGTATATGACCACCATGGAGGGCTATGCAAGATTCCACACGTCGTGTCATGCTTTGCACAACATTATCAAGCAGCTGTTGGGGTAATTTATCCCATTCCTCTGTCAGTGCACGGATGAGGGTGTCCTTGTTTATTGGAGGGCATTGGCGACCAGCATGACTCCTCCCCAAAGCATCCCACACATTTCCAATGGGATTCAGATCTGGAGAACGTGCTGGCCATACGAGGCGTTGAATATCCTCGCTCTCAAGACACTCCTGGACAGCGACTGTTCGATGACATGTTGCGTTGTCGTCCATGAAAATGAATCTATCACCGACAGCACCACGGAACATGCGAACATGAGGTAGCATAACATCATTAATGTATCGTTGGCCAGTCATAGTCCCAGTTGGAAGCACATAGAGGGACGTACGGCCATTGATCATGATGCCAGCCTATACCATGACACTACATGTCGGATATCGGTCCTTTTCCTGTATGTTTGCTGGACAATATGCAGTACCACTATCACGCCAGATCAGTTGTCGTCGACAATCAGACGATAGACTGTATCTACTCTCATCTGAGAAGAGGGCAGCAGACCAGTCGTTATAAGTCCAATTGCGATGTTGATGGCACCATTGCAAACGGGCGGTACGGTGACGTCTGGACAATGGGATGCACACAACAGGACGGCGGGCGCATATTCTTCCTTCATGCAAACGTCTGGCGACAGTTTTTCGGGAGATCCTTTGGCCAGTAGCAGCCATAAACTGATTTGCTACCTCACTAGCTGTGCTGCGCCGGTGTCTTTTTGTTGATAGCACTATGTACCGATCTTCTGCAGGTGTCGTACTGCGAACACGACCTCCCCCGCGACGTTTGCTACACTCTCCATTTGTTTGAAATGATTTCCAAAGCCTTGAAACAACACTGTGGCTGACGTCGAACTTCCTGGCAACATCTGTTATTTTTCGCCCTTCTTCAATCTTGCCAATAATACGGCCACGCGTAAAATCATCTAGGTGATGTAGGGAAGACATACTGAAAATTGCAAGTTCGTCAATTGATTCTTTCCCTTTCAACTTTGCGTTTCAACAACAACGGTCAATACGCGTCAAATCCTTTATATCTCTTCGGCTTTGCTCTTTAGTATATATATATATATATACTAAAGAGCAACACTGAAAACTAAGGAAAAGCTTTAGAATTTAAAACGAAAGTTATATATATATCACATATTACTTAGAAATTTGTAAATACAAGTTTTGGCTCGAGCCTGATGAACGCAATATGTACCATACCATGCATTCACATGTTAAATTTACATCTGATACTCAAAAACTTCATATAAAAGAACGCGCAACTAAAATTACGAAAGAATAGAAAAAAGTTCGGAAAAAAAAAAAAACCCGGTTTGTTCCATCGTCTAATTTGAGCTTAAAATGAATAAGTAATGATTTCTCCTTGATGTTCACACTGATTTGTACAAAGACAGTGGTGAAAGACTTGTTTTGGAAGAACGCAATGTTTAGTGTTTAAATTCAAGAAGGATTCTCTTTCTTTTTCTTTCTTTCTTTCTTTCTCTGTCCCTGTCTCTTAGCCCCTCCCTCCACACTCATATACACATTTTATCTGTCTGTGTTATTTTATATGTATATAAATAAAAAAAATATTACAATGAATAGAAATTAATTCCTAATAGTTTTATAATTCTGCTAAAAATGTTTATGTCACAAAGAGAGTAGGTTACGTGTCAGCTGAAGGAGTTCCGTTTTTCTTAATTGCTCAACTGAAAAATAGTGAAAGCATTTGGAGTTCACTAATTGTTTTCCTAGCAAATTGTATACAGTAATAATCGTAATCATCATCATCATCATCATTGTCAACCATTATCAATCCACTGCTGGACGAAGGTCTCCCAAAGTTTCCTCCACAACGGTCTGTCTTGTGCCAGTCTCCTCCATGTCACCCCTGCATACTTTCGAATTTCATCCACCCATCTCCCATGTGGTCTTCTTCTGGGTCTTTTCCTGTCCCTTGGAATCCAATCTAAAATTTCGGCTGTCCATCGATGATCTGTCCTTCTGGCAGTATGTCCAGCCCTTTGCCATTTCAGGGACTTAACTCTGATCATGATGTCTTCCACTCTTGTCATTTTTCGGATCCACGAGTTCCTCTTCTTATCTCTCCTGGTTACACCAAGCATGCACCTCTCCATGCTTGTTTGAGTTGTCTGCAGCCTTTGTATGTCTCTTTTAGTTAAGGTCCACGTCTCTGCACCATACGTAAGCACTGGCAGGATACATTGATCAAACACTTTTCTTTTAAGACATAATGGCATATTGCTCTTGAAAATTATGCTGTTTCTTCCAAAAGCTCTCCAGGCAAGTTTTGTACGACGATTAATTTCTTCATCAATGTGACCCTCACTTGATATCTGCTGTCCAAGATAAACGTACGCGTCTGTTATCTCCATCTTTTCTCCATCAATCGATAAATCTTCATTTCTTGTAAAAGCATTGAACATCACTTTTGTCTTCTGAAAGTTCATTTTTAATCCCACTTCTTTACTCTTGTCAGCAAGTTCCTGAATCATACTCTGCAGCTCTGATGAGGTAGTTGCAAAAATGACTGCGTCATCAGCAAAACGAAGGTGGGTTAGATAATCTCCATTAAACTTTATCCCCTTGTTTTCCCAGCTCAGCGACTGAAAAACACCCTCCAATGTGGCATTAAAGAGCTTCGGAGATATGGTGTCACCTTGTCTCACTCCCTTTCCAATTTTTACGTGTGTTGTATTTTCAAACAGCCGAATCTTTGCACTTGCATTTTCATAGATGTTATTAATAATATTAATGTGCGCATCTTCAATACCGCAGGATTTCAGAGCCATTGTAACTGCTGATGGTTTCACCGAATCAAAGGCTTTTTCATAATCGATAAAAGCCATGCACAATGGAAGTTCATATTCCCTCGCTCTTTCAATTAGTACTCTCAGTACGTGGATATGATCTATTGTGCTTTAGCCACTCCTGAATCCAGCTTGTTCTCTCGGTTGAGCCATGTCCAGTGTTACCTTCAAGCGGTGTGAAAGAACTTTAGTGAAGATTTTATAAACTACTGATAGGAGGCTGATAGGTCTGTAGTTTCCGAGATCCTCAATGTCACCTTTCTTATGCAGCAGGATCATTGTAGCGGTGTTCCAATCCTCAGGAATCTTTCCTTCATTAAGGCATCGAGTGAAAATTTGGGCGAGTACTGTTTCGATTTCTCCACTTGCTTCTTGTATGATGTCTACAGTAATTCCATCTTCTCCTGGAGCTTTTCCCCGCTTCATGTTCTTGATTGCAAGTGCAACTTCTGCTGGAAGCACTGGAGGAACTCTGGTACTGGTATCTTTCATGATGTCTGGAGTGCATGTATCATCCATTTCATATAATTTGGAGTAGAAATCTTTCACTCTTGTCAAAATTTCGCCTCTATTTCTTGTTACAGAACCATCTTCTTTTCTCAGTGCCATAATCTGTTTTCTTCCCTTACCGAGATGTCCCTTTGCTATCTTTAGGCTTTGGTTGTTTTCAATTGCTTTCCTCACTAGTTCACAGTTGAATTTTCTTACGTCTTCAGTGATACCTTTTCTTACTGTCTTGCATAGCTCTATATATTCCACTTTGGAAGTCACATCTTCTTTAGTTGTCCTCATCTCTCTTCTTTTTTGCATCAACATTTTCGTTTTTCCTGATAATTTGTTTACATGCAGCTTGTTCTTAGACCCAGCTAATTTTGTTGCTGTTTCCATAAGAGCTTTGGTTACTTTTCTGTTAACTTCAGAGATGTCCACTTCTTCCGATGTTAGGCCTTCTAAAGCAGAGAACCTGTTCTTCAGTTCCAACTTGAAGGTATTATGGTGTTTTTTAAGGTTGGTTATGTCAATAGATTTTGTTTGTCTTATGAGCTTGCCACGTTCAAGTTTAGTGTTGAGGTGCATCTTACATCTCACCAATCTATGGTCACTACCTGTGTTGAACTTGTTTAGCACACTGCAGTCTTCTATGACGAATTTTTTGTTACACATAATAAAATCAATTTCACTTGTCGTCCCATTTGGATGTCTCCATGTCCATTTCCTGTGTGGCTTTTTCTTGAAGAAGGAGTTCAAGATGAAAAACCCTTCTGCCTCTGCAAACTCAACGAGAGTATTTCCACGCTGGTTTCTGTTGCCGTGACCGAATTTACCTACTGAAGTTTCATTCTGTTGCCGGTGCTCTATTTTTGCATTGAAATCTCCCATAATTATTTTCAAGTGCTGCTTAGCTTTATTATTTAGATGACAAATTTCCTCATAAAATTCTTCAATTTCTTCTTCAGGATGACTTGTGGTGGGTGCATAAGTTTGAATAATCTGAGCCTGGTATCTTTTCGAGAGTTGGATAACAAGTCGTTCAGCTCTGTCAGAGGAACTTTCAACTTCTACAACTTTATCCTTCAGTTTCTTGTTTATTATAATCCCAACACCACTAGTTCTGCCAGTATCTGTCCTACGATAGTAGAAGAGATGTCCACTTTTCAGTTCGATGAGACCTTCTCCTTTTCTCCTTACCTCATTTAGCCCCACGATGTCCCACTTGATCCTTTGTAGTTCCTCTTCCAATTCAAAAAGCCTTGAATCAGAAGATAGGGAGCGTCCATTATACGTAGCCAAGATCAGCATCAGATGGCAGCCTAGTCCGGTCTTTCGGGGATTCTTAGCACCCTCTGCTTTCATGTCGCACTGGCCGCTGCCTTGGCCAGGTACATTCCAGCTGCCGGAGACTGAGGGCCAAGATTTAAGTTGTGGAATCATTTTGGAGGGGTTTGGCCATAACTCACCACGCTGGCCAAGCGGGTTGGTGAGTGTGGGATATAATTTCCTCTAATCCCGATGGTATAGTTATACCGCTATTGGCGGTCGTCAGAGCCCCTTTAGTGGGAACAGGATGCACCACGAGAAGGCGGGGTTGACATTTGTCAAAGAGAGGCTGTGATGTTACGCATCACCTGACCTTACATCCCATAATCATAATAAATGAGTATATTCAGTTCATCGATGTATCAAAAGCACAAAAACTACACACTTCGCTAATTTCAACTTAGAGAGGAAGACTTCAGAGAGTTTTCTTATTTTTAAATTTGTTACGAAAGAAAACTCTCTCTCTCTCTCTCTCTCTCTCTCTCTCTCTCTCTGCTGTTAGACACGACATTAAACAATTAGAGGACGCCGTCTTTTACTGAAGCCAGTGCGGTTTTTGTAAGCTGCCATGCACCGAATTCCAAATTGTTACTGTGAATGAATTTGAGTTTGGTATTCTAAAGCCAAAGTTAGTAGACTATTAATCTTGTTCTAAACCAAGCCTGCAACATTATTGCTAAGCACGCCGGACAAAAGATTTTTCAACCCTAACAGAGATGACAGTGGGAATTAACCTGTTGCACAGAGGGCGCCGTGATAACATTGTTGGGAGATAAATAGCATTGACGTGGTCTACAAGATCATTTCTGTTTCGTGCAGTGGTGAAGAGCAACGAGTGCGTTGAATTTAGTCTGCAATATGGTTTGTAAGACGGACGTTACTGAGTGGCAAAAAGAAGCCACCGTGTTTGGCCGTGTCCACGGACACAAAGTGAATGAAGTCGCCCAATTTGTTTGGCGTGTCAAAGCGTACTGTCGAGCGGGTCAACAAAGTGTGGTGTAGTTCGCAGTCAACTGAAAATCGGTGACGTAACTGTGGCCGGAAAACGATTCTCACCAACAGGGACCACCAACATGTTTCACGCCTAGTAACTGAAAATCGGTTTCAAACCAGGCAACAATTCCTCCAAACACTCAATGAAAGTCCACTCCAGCCCATTTCCGAAAGGACATTGCGACGAGAACTGCAGGCGATGGACATCTAGAGCAGAGTAGCACGGAAGAGTCCTCTTTTAAAAGCAAGTCCCAAAATCGCAAGGTTAGTAGAAGCGCAAGGCTCTTCTACTAACCTTGACAAAATCGCACACTTTCAATGGGCTAAGAGGCACCAGAACTTTACTGTGGAGGATTGAAAACTAGTAATTTGATTAAAATTTACTGTGGAGGATTGGAAACGACATTTCAACTAAAAATATATATATATATATATATATATATACATACTTTAGTATCTTCTTTTGTAAATACTTTAGTTAGCCGCATACACTATTTCGCACAGCTAATCAGCGTACAGAACTTACACTGTGAGTTGTGGACCACCTCATATGGATGCATGGAACTGTCCGAAACAGTGGATCAGGAGGTATGTAAAACAATATGCTAAAAATATGCTCCATGACCTTTCCGAATACGCCAAAGGAACGAAGAGCTAATTAGTCATTTGTACTCAGTCGCAGAAAGTTCTCCTGACCGTTTAACCTTGAATGGAATTTTCCCAAGCCCTACTCTGCGAACGCATTTTCTTATTGTTACATTTACTATCTAATACTCATTCGTTCTGTGCTGGGTTTTTTTCATTCTGCATTTCTGTACGTGCTGTGCTGTCGGTGTTCATATAATTTTTACGTTTCGCTTGATATTTAAAACCGTTGGCTTTGGGGTATGCACCTAATTTTTTTAATTTTGAGTAAAATTACGTCGAAAACTGGAAGCGAGATTTTTTAACAATCATAATACTGCCCTATAACGAAGGTATGAGAAAGTAAGAACTGCTTACTGTTTGAGTGGAAGTAAGGAACTTTTGAATTCAAAGGGGCGTAATTTCAAGGCCAGATAAGATAAGCTTGCTACGTTCCTGTGCATGGCTCGCGAACGATTAGTTCGAAAAGAACTAATCAGAAAAGTGAGTCGCTCGAGAACAAATCTTTCCTGAAAATAATCGATTCAGCGAATGAGCAGACTTCCTGAATAAATCAGTCGGAATTACTTTTCCCCAAACATCAAAAGTTCACCAAGATGTCTCAGAAGAACAAATCAGAAAATTGAGTTAGTATCCCAGTCAGAAATTACCTTATTCTGAAGTACACTGAAGTACCAGAAAAAACTGGGATACCTCTCTAATACCGCGTTTGTCCTCGTCGTGATACCTCTCTAAAAACAGGGATACATCTCTAAAAACTGGGACACCTCTCTAAAAACTGGGATACCTCTCTAATACCGCATTGGTCCTCGTCGTGATACCTCTCCAAAAACTAGGATACCTCTCTAATACAGCGTTTGTCGCCGTCGTGATACCTCTCTGTACAAAACAACACAATTATTTTATTGCACACATTTAAAACTTACAGTTATATGAAAATGCAATACACCAGGAGGAATCTGAACACATTGGTTGTTAGGCGATTCCCCCTATCAGATGTAAGAAAAGGAATAAAACATATGGCATATATGAAAGCAAGTAAGATGGTTATAACAGAAGCACCACTGTTCGCAGCATGCTTGGAACTAAAATTTAATGATTGGGTTGAGATTCGTTATGAAGATCAGGGTGATTTAAAATGCAATTTCGCAGAGACAAGGAAAACTGGGATACCCCTCTAATACCGCGTTTGTCCTCGTCGTGATACCTCTCTAAAAACTGGGATACCTCTCTAATACCGCGTTTGTCCTCGTCGTGATACCTCTCTAAAAACTGGGATACCTCTCTAATACAGCGTAGGTCCTCCTCGCGATCCGATAACGGCAGCAACGCGACGGGTAATAGACTCCATGAGTTCTGGTGCTACTGTGGAGGCAGTGCACACGGTGCTTCCTGAAAGATGGTCCAAAATTCCGCAATAATCGCCGGTGAATGATTCCTGGCACTGCCGGTACGTTGAACAGCATCCCAAATGTGTTCGATGAATTTTAAATCCGGCCAAGTCAAAATGCCAAACTCCGTGGAATGCTCCTCCGGCCATAATCGGGAGACTGTTAAGATGTGTGATGATGCATTGTCGTGTTGAAACAGCATGTGGGATCCATTGCGTCAAGGGGTTGTCGCTACATCCGGATTCGTCCATCTGCCCGAAACAGTTGGTGGTGCCATTCGTCGCACCAGCCTACACGTTTCCAGTCATCTTCCGTCCAATGGCTGTGGCGAGGCACCCAGCCTTGTGTTGTCGGGTTGGCAATGGCACCGTTCCATGTGTTCTATGAGGTTCCGTAGTCGATGGGTGTGCCATCGACTACGGAACCTCATAGAACACAGGGAACGTTCCAGCGCCGACTATCGTATCACGCCCGACATCGCTTAAATCCTGATAAGCTGCCATCTGAACTGCGAATGCTACTACCTGAGCTTGCGGAGATATCTGCCTCTATATTGGGTTGATGCATAAGTTCATGCCATTTTATTTCACGAGTGTTTCCCAAGTCAGTAGTGACGGTGCAGATGGCCAGTTGTATACCAAAATGGAGCCAGTAATATCGTGTATCTAAATCATATTGCTTTGTGTGATTGTGACTAACGTTTTTTTTTTTTTGTTTTTTTTTTTTTCAAGTCCGGAAGTACGGAGTGTCAAGTAAAGAGGAACGAACATTTCCGACATTTGATCCTCTACGAGTTTAACAAGTGATCTTCAGCCGCCGGGGCTACTCCACAAAATTGTGCTGTGTATGGGGGGGGGCGTGCTATTGCTCCGAGGACAGCCTGCAAATGGTCTAAGCGGTTCCGAGGTGGCATCTCACTTTGATGAGGATCGTTTGCACCATCTCATCCACTTAGATCCGCATCAAATCACACGCGAATTGGCCACTGAGATGGACTGTGATCAGGCCACAGTGGTGCGACACCTAGAACGTATGGGAAAGATCCAGAAATTCGGGTCTTGGGTGCCTCACAATCTCACCGAGGACAACAAGAATCAGCGTGTTCCCATATGGGGTTCCTTGCTCGCCCGTTATCGCGAATGTTCTAAGCAAAACAAACCCTTTCTGTCACATATTGTTACTGGAGATGAAAAGTGGTGCCTGTACGTGAATTTCAGGCATCGGAGGGAATAGTTAAGCCCAAACAAGAAGTCCACACCACGTCCAAAACATTTCCTTTATCCTGTGAAGATCATGTGTGTCTGGTGGCACATGGAAAGCGTTATTCACTGGGAAGTGCTGCCGAGGAACCAGATCATCAACGCTGCACTCTATTGTGAGCAACTCCGCCGAGTGGAGGGAGCAATTCAGCAGAAACTGTTACATCGGCGCCATGATGTCCTTCTCCAACATGATAACGCATGCCCTCAGAGTGCAAACATGATCGAAATGACCATTCAGGACATGAAATGGAAGATCCTTCCAGATCTGGCCTATTCCCCAGATGTCATCCTTTCAGACTATCGCCTGTTCCGATCTCTGTCGAATGCACTCCGTGGCAGAACGTTCAACAATGATGTTGATCTCCAGAATTTCCTTGATGATTTCTTCGCAGCAAAACCTGCACGTGTTTTCAAGAATGGCATTGCAAACCTATCCAGACGTTGGGACACCATCGTAAACAATGGGGGGGGGGGGGTACATAGTTGATTGATTCCGTTTTCCTTTCTGATGTAATACATTCCTGTAGTGCGGTGAAAAAACGGCATGAACTTATGCATCAACCCAATATATACATCGTTTGCAAACGTTACTATTTACCGCATGGGTGTGGTGGCATCTAATGGAAATGGTAGTGCCCTACTAGGTTTTTTGGCACTTCAGGGTATGAAAAATGCAATAAATTGCATAAACGTTTTCAGATTGAACAACCGCCGTGAGCAACTCAATGGGCTATAAGCAGTCGCCCGTTCCTAATCTAGAGTCACTGGTTCCAACGAAGGGCGAGAGCGAGTGCCGTAAAACAAACATAACATTCATGCCTCACCGGGATTCGAACCCGGAACCTTCGCTGACGAATGGTCATAAGCCGGTGCTTACACCACTGCGCCACCGGGGGCATAAAACATTAACATTTTGAAACGAGCATAATTGAAAACTAAGAAAACAAGAAAAATGACACCGAACTTTCGAGTGCAATAAGCACGTCTTTTGAAACTGTTCTGACGAAAATTAAATTTATCAAAGCTATTCAAAGTCAATGGAACCGGTATGGAAAACAATAGTATCTGACAGAAGAAAGAAGTTTTTCAATCGGGTTTTTAATCGCTCAGATATTGCTGTAAACGAAATCGTGAGCTTACGCACTCTGGTTGCTGACTTGTGCGTTAAGAAAAATATAAATTTATATGAGCAACATTTCGCACCGGAAACGCTCTCCAACACAGAAAGGATTTTTCAAATCGGACTCTTAGAAACAGAGATATCGACAAAAATAAAATGTGTCTTTACGCCCCTGGTGGGAAAACACTGCATTATTTTAGGAAGAAAGTATTCTCAATAGGTTTTTCAATATCAGCGGTATCGGTCCAAGAAAAAAAAATGTTTACTCGAGTTTTCAGGAGCCCAGATTTTGCTACAAATACATAAGAAGCAGAAGTTAACACTTACGTCCCCTGGTGGCCAAACCATTCTTTACCAAACAGGAATTATATGAAAAATATTTTCCATCAGGTGTTGTATGCGATACAGGAAGAATTTTTCAAATCGGAGTTTTAGAAGCAGAAATAACGCAGAAAACGCAATTTACATTTAAGCCCCTAGCGGAAAGTCTATGATTTACTTGAAAATTTTGAATTTATATAAAAAGCATTTCGCATCGGAAAAACTATGGAACAAAGAAGGAATTTTTCAAATCGGACTTCTAGAAGTAGAGATATTGACAAAAATAAGATATACATCTACGCCCCCTGGCGTTGAAACCATGCATTATTTTAAAAAGAAAATGTTCTTAAAAGGTTTGTTGGCATGAGTAGTATAGGTGTACAAACGCCTTTTTTTCAATCGAGAGTTTAGAAGCTCATATTTTGCAGCAAATATATCAGAAGCGGAAATTAAGACTTATGCACCCTGTTGGTCAAACCATTTCTTAAAAAAAATTAGAAATTATGTGCAAAGGATTTCCCATCAGGAGCTGTATCCGGGGCAGAAAGAATTTTTCAAATCGGAGATTTAGAAGCAGAGATATAGGGGGAAACGCAATTTACCTCTTCGTACCCTAGCGGAAAATCTATGAATTACTTGAAAATTTTGAAATTATATGAGAAACATGTCACACTGGAAACACTATCCAACAGAGAAGGAACTTTTCAAATCGGACTTCTAGAAGTAGAGATATTGACAATAGTAAGATATATATCTACGCCCTCTGGCGGAGAAACCATGGAATATTTTAAGAAGAAAATATCCCGAAAAGGTTTATCAACGTGAGTGGCATCGGTCCATGAAAGAATTTTTCAATCGAGATTTTAGAAGCTCAGATTTTATGGCAAATACATCAGAAGCAAAAATTAACACTTACAACCACTGGTGGCCAAACTATTCTTTATCAAAAATTAGAAATTATACGCAAAAGATTTTCCTTCAGGGGCTGTATCCGCTGAAGGACATTTTTTTCAAATCGGAGGTTTAGAAGAAGAGCTATCGGGGGGGGTAATTCACTTTTACGCCCCCTAGCGTAAAATCTAGGCGTAATTTGAAAAAGTAACTACACCTAAAATACTCTTCGATATAAATGGAATCGAAAAATTAAAGAATTTCTTCAATTGGATGTTTAGAAACAAATATGTGGAATAAAACGTATTTTCGAATTCGACATCATCTGCGTTTACGCCCTCTAGCGGCGAAATTGTACATGGTAAAAAAAAAAAAACGAAGGATCACATTCGCATATTTCACGCTTCCCAATGCAAAAAGAATTTTTCAAATCGGACTAGTAGTTACAGAGATATCGTGTCTACAGACTGAGGGACGGACAAACCGAAAGCATAAGCGCGATCTTTTTTTGCAAAAGACGTGCTAAAAATGTCCGTAAGATTTATTTTTTTTTTTGATTGGAGGTTTTAACGACCACCGTGAGCAACTCAATGGGCTATAAGCAGTCGCCCGTCCCTAATTTAGGGTCACTGGTTCCAGGGAAGAGAGAGAGCCAGTGCCGTAAGACAAACACAACGTCCATGCCTCACCGGGATTCGAACCCGGACCCCGTTCGGACGAATTATCAGAGGCCATCGCTTAGACCACTGCGCCGTAAGATTTAAAAATACATTTAAGTTGATCCTCGTTCATTAAACCGGAAGGGTCAACTAAAGAAAGGATCCGTCCCAGAATCGATTCCCGAGTAGCATTTTCTACCCAAATCGCTCACTAAACCGGAAGTGACAACGAAAGAAACGAACGAATTGACATCCTAATATTTTATTTCGTGCCTCAATGTTTACACCTCAAGATAAAACTGTCTTTGCACGATTATAAAAACCTCCATCTAGTACACCACCATTCACAAGCTAAAATATTTATTATTTACACTTAAGAACAATATGTACAGATAAAATCATCAGAAAATTAACTAGGCTAGATCTTTCGGGTCCCCTAGGGATCCATTGTCAAGCCTGAAAGCGCCACCCAAACCATATAATGAACATTGATTTTCACTGAATCAATGTTCATTATGTGGTTTGATGATTTGTGTTGTTACGAAGAATTACCCACCGCCATGCCACTATCTTGGCGCCAATATATAAAGACTATAAAACCTCCCAGTTTATAAATAATATGTATTAATGAGTTGTTTAATTTCCGGGTACAATAACATTTGTATACATTGGTGTGTCCATGGTTACAGATGCATGACGGGCGTCTTCTGTTTATATAAGAAGTCTTGTGCACTGCACTTTTGTGGCGCTTTCAGGCTTGATAATGGATCCCTAGGAGACCCGAAAGATCTCGCCTAGTTAATTTTCTGATGCTTTTATCTGTACATATTGTTCTTAAGTGTAAATAATAAATATTTTAGCTTGTGAATGGTGGTGTACTAGATGCAGGTTTTTATAATTGTACAAAGACAGTTTTATCTTGAGGTGTAGAGAACGAATGGTTTTAGTGAGTCGAATTGAATCGGTTTATCCATCGCTAATCTGCATTACACACTTGTTTCAATAAAATTTATAGTTTTCTCGAGTTTTGTTTCAAGCTATGACCGGACTCATTCTTATCTGTAAAATTTACTTTTATTCAATCGATGTCCATTTGTTATTTCAGCACATCATAATTTGGATTCCTCAAAATTGAAGTTGCAATTTTATGGCCTCCCCTTTTAGTTTTCTGGACCTTCCCTAATATGATGCCAGTTTTCGTTGAGTGTACGTGAAATATAATGAGATGCAAATACAAAGGATGAAAATGGACTCATCTTTCCTTCCTATTTTTTTTTTTTCTGAAAGACAAAAAAACAGGCGAAATTCAGATTCCGAATGAGTGACAGTTTTCTAAATTCTGCTCTGAAAACCTTATTTAGAACTTTTTGAAAGTTCTACGGCATCACAAATGATAAAACGAAATAAAGAAAATTTATTTTCCCTTTTTAGCACTTACTTTCCGTTTGTGATAAATTGGTAATGAGTTAGGCGCCGTGTTTGACGTATAGAGGCGGATTTTCCCGCCATAAGTTTTTACTTTCCCGCCATTATTTGACGGTGCCGCCTCAACGGTGTTTCAAACTCATTCACGTGGGTTTACCCAAACGTGGACTACGGGGGCGGCTCCCCACCCAAACAACACATTTTGTGAAGGAAGGCTAATATTGGTTTCGGGTTCGAAGTTTACCTGCACTTTGTGTAGGAAGCCAAACATGTTTAAAGGCCTTTGGAATCCACACTTTATCCTCGGGCCGACATGGGTGTTCCCCCTAGTATCGTAACAAATGGGTGGAAATCTTTCAGGTGGAAAAAAAAAAAAAAAAAATCCTGTTTATACTATGCGATCATTCCTTTTGAATTCCTCCCTCCTAGCTATTTATTCTTTGACTGCTTGAAGAGGTACTTCTGCTCGTCGTTACACGTATGTATGTGAAGTTTACACACATTTCTGAGGTGACGGGCACCTACACTGTTAAAAATTTCACAGTTAGATTACGGGCAATGGCCGGCAACTGGGGGCCCGGCCGTTGCCCATAAAACTACGGCTTGGCCCATTTTTGTGAAAGCCCATGAAATTACGGTCTGAACCCTAAATACTAAGCCCATAATCTGAAGAGCAACGCCCACAAAAAAATAAGTTTGACCGTATTGAGCTACGCCATAATTTGAAGGGCATTGCCCATAAAAAAATAAGTTTGACCGTATTGAGCTACGCCATAATTTGAAGGGCTATACCCGAAAAAATAAGTTTGACCGTATTAACTTAAGCTGTAATTTGAAATGCAATACCTGTAAATATGAAGTTTGGCCATATTCGGTTAAGCCTCACGGCAAGTAGTCACCGACTTTTACATAAATGCATTTTTTGTGGAAGAGTGTGCAAGTAAATGCATGTTTTTTGTGGAAGAGTGTGTGAGTGTGAAATTGTTGGATACTTACATTATAACTGAATCAATTCAGTTCTAAATGTGAGTAATGATATTTTCATATCTTAAAATCAGGTTTATTACAATATGATAAATAATGACATCAGTTACACACAGATTTGTTTAACATTAGGCTTTACGAACTCTGTACACACAGTTGGTTGAACAATACTTACGTTTCTTTTAGACATGTTTTAATTGGAGAATTATTTCTAAAGCACAGTTGGTTAAACAATACTTAGTTTCTTTTAGACATTTTAATTTGCACATACGTACTTATGTAGTATTTGCATGAATGAATACAAAGGGCAGTTATGTAGTAAAGATATGTACAGGCATATTCTTGTATTTATATGTTATATCAATGACAAACAGAACTACGAACTGGCATCCGAGTACATTGCGTCTATAAGGGTATTCAATCCACAATGGTGTCAAAGTTGGTTTTTCATGTAGGTTTTGGCTAGTATTACATTTGACATAGGGTTGAATCATGCTTTTTTGTTTTCACATTCACTGCCTTGTGTGCTGGTTCATTTTACATTCTACTGAGCACTGTGTTGTCAGTGTTCCCAGAACTTTTACTGTCTTGTTTCCTATCTCTAATTTTTGGATATTTACCTACTTTTCACATGTTTAGTAAAATTATGTCAAAAACTGGAAGTACTGCTTTTGAAAGATCACATTGCTTCCCCATAATTAAGGTATCAGAAAGAAAAGAAAAAAATACTTGAATGGAAATGAGAGCTTTTGAACTTGATAGGGCATAATTTCAAATCTCAGACCCCCCACCCAAAAGAAGAAACACTTGTTTAGACCCTGATTCTAACTGAGTCATTGTAGAACATTAATGCATATCAATATTTCTAAAATATTAAATTTTCCTGTTTGGAATGTTTTAGAAATGACTTCAGTGACTAAACCTGTTCTTTCATTGTTGTGTTGCCACAAGGAAACCATTTTGGAGCACAATTTTTTTTTTGGAAAACTATTAAATAGTTGTATTTATAATATCTTGGCAATACCTGAAGATACTGAAACAATTTTTATTGATGTGCAAATCAGGTGTTTAGTGACAAAGGAAAAGAACACGGCAGAATCTTAAAATTTCTCAAAAAACAATTTCATCACATCATTTTGTACCAATTTCAGCACTATCATCTTAAAACATGAAATACATGCTTTGCATATTGAATATTTTGAATAGACCTTTAAAATAGGAATTACAAAACGTGTAAAAAAATTTTCATTATTTTTAACTTAAAAAAAAAGTGGCTTCTGATTTATCTTAAAATATAAATTTTCCTGGGCATCCAGGTTTTACTACCTGGGTAGGTAAATAATTTATGTATATACCCAGCTGCGCATGTAACATTTCAGATATTTTCCAAGCCCTGCTTAAAGTGACACAGGTGAAAGATTTCACTCGCAGAAATTTAGAATGAAATCAATTCTTTTTTACATTTAACTTTAATTACTACATTTGCAAAGCAAAGAAACTGTTCATGATATATTTTCACTGTCATTTTCTTGGCCAGCATTTACCAGATTCAGTAAAAAAAGAATAACCGTCGAAACTCGTTATAATGAAATTCAAGGGGGACAAAAAAAAATTGTAGCAACGTATTGTTCTTAAAACATTACAAATTTTTCATTAAAAAGTTAGTATGTACTACAGAAATTTTCATTACGCATAAGATTGCAATGCTGCAAAAGTGAAATAGTGCCCACAGAGACAAGCAAAGGTAATTTTTTTGTAATGGGAAGTTTTTGCTAAAGTAGTAATAATGAAATATATAAGCTTTAATTAATATGTATGTATGAAATTATGTACTGTATATATTTTTACTTATACATATCAGGGTTTGAAAAATACCATGCCTGAGTCGTGTGAATCATTGACCTGGGCAGGTAAATAAATAATCTAGTTGCCCTAGGTGCCAGACTGGGCAATTAAATCTAAAAATGAAGTTCAGAATATAATTTTCTACTACAAGAAAAAAGACAGTCATCGCATGTCATGTTGCTTTTCACTGCTAACCACTGGAAGTTGTATTATTGTTACGCAGTGCCAAGGACAGAAGAATATCACTTCTTTAATTATATTATGCTTTAGGTCCATAAATTGGAAGCATATGTAATTTTGCTCCAAATGTTTAAAGTCAGCGACTGAATGCATGCCTCCGATGGAACTAGCCTCTTGTGTTTATTGACAAAGGGTTAAAACTTCATATTTTTCATATTTTAATGTATTTCATATTTTTTCAGATATTTCATATTTTAAACGTGTTTTAAAGATTTTTATTGTAATACGGACCTGTGAGTCTGACACTGTGAAGAGAAGCTGCGATAGGAATAATGCATCGCTCCAGTGAAGATGTGAAGCTTTGGTCCGTTAAAAGGAAGGTTTGTTGCTGTGTGGAAATGACGGGTACAAGAGAAAGAGGACTTACGTTATTAGCAGAAGAGCAATAAATTTTGTAGTGATACGCTACAGAAAATAGGTCCACAGCAGCCACCCTTTCTTTTGTTGTATCCTGTACGCTGTTGGCAGGAAAAACCGGATAAAACCTCTTCGATTTGCAAAAGATACATATGAGTAAGATAGAAACTCGCGTGCGAACAAGCTATTAACAGAAGAACCAAAAGTGCAGAGACACAGCAAATCTGTTCAAACCAAAACCGAAATTTATAGTTCCCCAGTTTTCTGTACAACATAGAAAAGCATATTAGTACTTTCGGTAAATGTGTACTTCAGCGTCCTAAACTATTTCGTTGGAAAAATTTAACTGTATGTGAAAAGTTCGATGCACACATTTTTTTAAGCATGCAAAATAATAGGGAAAGGTGAAAAATTATATTTTTAAATAAAAAGGAAATAATTTTTCTGAAGTATTAACCTGCGAGTACGATGGTTTGTAGAAGGTGGTGCGGGAGGCTGAAGCGATGCTAACGGCCACCACGTGAAGGTGCTGTGCGACGGAGCGAAGTACGAGTTGGTAGCAAATGCGTGGAAGAATACGACAGCAGTAGGGTATATTTTTCGGAAGAGTATCGTGTAATTGTGCGCAGAAGTAGTTCAAACCTGTTTTATTCATTTTTGAGAAAGATATGTGCAGAATGTCGTTATTAGTGGTTTCACAGTGTCTCCGAATGGAAAGAAATTAAGGAATGTAAAATAATTTATGTACGACAGAAGTTTTGAGGAAGACGTTTTGGTTCCGGTTGAACCCAAAGTTTTAGTTTTGGTTTGGAAGATGTGCACAGGTAGGTGATTTCTTCAAGCACTTCATTTGTAGTCCTGCTGTTATTCAGTACATCGTAGCTCACATTTTTTTCCTCGTGACATGGATATTTTTCAAAATAAGCAATTTTCTTCAATTCATATATCGCACTATGGCAGGGAGACAGCTTCTTGTATTGTGGCGGATAATGAAATTTTAAGCCCTGACGAAATCCGAAATGACTGACGATTTTGTACTTCCGCTTTCTCAAAATTACCCTTAAAAAAAACAAAAACTTACAATGCTGCACAAATTCAACCTCTTTCTTTCTGCGTATGCCTACAAGACTTTTCGATGACTACGTACTGCTAAACCGCTTCCTTCTTAATTCTTCCGCCCGTTACTTGCCCTTCTCAACGAAGCTTCCATTCACCGAACTCCACCTTGATGCCGTTACCGCTCTCTCGTCCTATGCCTATACCGCACGTACTCTTCCAAACCATCGCACTCTCAGGTAAATACTTTGGAAAACTTATTTCCTTTTATCTAAAAATACTATATTTTTGCACCTTTTCGCATTATTTTGCATGCTTAAAATATTGTATGTCATACTTTTCCCACACAGTTACATTTTTCCGACGAAATAATTTAGACGCTAAAGTACACATTTACCAAACTTTCTATTTCGAATCAGGGAATCATATGCGAAAGAATGAAAAATTTCACGTCTGCTTTAAAAACAAGTACAAAACATGAACAAACTATATTGTGTAGCATATGAGTATAAAATGGTTCGCTCTCCTGGCAAGAAGGTACTTGCTTGGACTTGTAGTCATCCGCACGTGAATTGCACGGCGAAGCGAATCTTCCTTTCAACAAAGCAAATCTTCACATCGTTGCCGTAGTGATGTGTTAGGCCTACCACAGCGTCGCACTCGCAAGTCAATATTACAAGTTTCCGACAAAATAATTTAGGACGCTAATCTACACATTTACCGAATAATCTGCCAATGATGAAGATTGGAGTGCCATTTCAGGTGGATTCAGTAGTTTTAAAGAGTTTGTAGAAATCAATGAAAATGCATTATTGGGGAATTGAGGGATATTCAAGAAATAGCCAATGAAATTCAGGATGATGATGAAGAGACATAAGGAAGAATTAACAAAAGATCCCCAGACTGTCACGAAAGCAGTGTAGAAGCTTTGGAAACACTGTCACTACATACAACTCACCGATACATCTAATTGCCACACATTCCTGTTTAAACAAACTTGAAAAAGCTGTTTTCAATGAGAGGCAACAGCAGAAACAGTCTTCAATTTTACATAACTTTAAAAAGCCATAAATATAAAAAAGGAATGTAATTAAAATTTTGAGATCAAGTAATTTACATTTTTGAGTAATCTAAGCTTTAAAGTGTTAAATTTAACTAAGTAAATTCAATCATTGATATTTTTCTTATTTTGCATGTTATTCTCATGTTAATTACTTTTTAAACTTAATTTTGGCTGGAATTACACTAACTTTTACTTATGCTGCGCTCTTATTTATGCGTGCTTTGGTTTGCGCTGACATATATGTGAAATATTACTGTATACATGTGATGATTAGGTGATTATAGATATAATTAAAAAATATATATTTTTTGGCTCTTCTGGTTTCCAATTAAATTTATGTAATTTATGTGTTGAGTGGTAAAAAAGCTGTTTTCAATGAGAGGCATATGGGGTTTGTATATATGCAGATTTCCATTGTTTGCTTCTTCCTGCTGAAAACTAAGCTAGGGATGCCTATGAGTTAACTGAATATACCATAGTCACAAAATGATTGATAATTATATACTAAGGAATGTGAGTGAAATGGTATTCCTAAAAGCAATCAAAACCATGTAGCAGTCAGGGAGAATCACAAATGTGTTTCCTGAACGAAAATGTGACATTTCATCACATGAAACTTTTTTCCCACCTCTAAATTGAGGCCATTGGTTCTAGGGAAGGAGAAAGCCAAAGCTGTTATGTTATGTAAAAAACAGGTTTCTTTTTTAAAGGTTTTAACGGCTAATGTGAGGAACTAAATGGGATATAAGCAGTCCCCGTCCCTAATTTAGGAGTCACTGGTTCCAGGGAAGAGAGAACGCCAGTGCTGTAAGACAAACACAACATCCATGCCATACCGGGATTCAAACCCGGACCCACTTGGGAAAACAATCATAAGATGGTGCTTAGACCACTGCACCACCAGGGTGGCAAAACTAATGCCTCATATGGGACTCAAACCATATGTTAAATTGTGACTGCTAGCCAAAAACCTTGATGTACAACAAACTCTGATACCAGAACGGCTTGAACATCCTCTAGACCAATAGTTCTCAAAGTGGGTTTCACTAAAATAATAGGGGAGGGGGGCATATGCGGATTTGTTAGCAACCATACCGAGTCACATAGTGAACCAATTTTCAAAACAAAATTAATCTGAATTTATGGCTAGTGCTGGTAGGATGTGTGGTGAAGTTTAGCATATTTAGCTGAAATTTCTGAAAAATGAACTAGTGGAACTTCTCATTACAGGGTGAAAACAATCTGTTCAATGTTGAAAAAACAAAACACAAGCAATGACCAAAAAACTTTATGAGAAAACCAAATTACAGGGAACAGTTCTGACCAATTTTCATAACTGAATTCATTATCATCAGAAAATGAGCAAACAATTGGAAACTTGATGTTAAACAGCTAATAATCGTCCATCTCTGCACTCTCCAAACATTTACAAGGCAGTATTTCCCATTCCCACTGAATGAACTAGTTACTCATTCACATACAATGCAGAAATGTGTAATCTTCTATTGCCAAATAAAAAACTTATGAGACATCTTTTAACTCTGGTTGGTTTGAAAAGCATTTGTTCTTTGAAATCACTGACTAGTTTTTTTTTTTTTTGTTTGTTTTTTTATTGGAGGTTTAACGACCACCGTGAGCAACTCAATGGGCTATAAGCAGTCGCCCGTCCCTAATTTAGGGTCACTGGTTCCAGGGAAGGGAGAGAGCCAGTGCCGTAAGACAAACACAACATCCATGCCGGACCGGGATTCGAACCCGGACCCCTTACGAACGAATTATCAGAGGCCAGCGCCTTAGACCACTGCGCCACCGGGGCGGCGACTAGTTTTTGGATTCCAATGGAAAAATAATTTCCAAAATTGTCGAGCACTGCCTTAAGTATTTGTTGCCTTTTACAACTACATATTTATGTGAAACTAGTGTTTTATCCTTAACCACCATAAAAACTAAATATTGAAATAAGCTGGATGTTGAAGATAACTTGTTTGTACATAAGCAAGAAAACTCAAAATATTGATGAACTTTGCAAGAGTAAATGAGCTCATACATCTTACTGATACTAAACAAATGACTTGACCAGTTTTATTTGATTTTTTTTTTAGCCATTTGTGCAATTTCTGTGACATCAGTGTATGTAATTTTAGCAAATATACGTGTGTATTTGTATTTTTTATATATTTTATACCCACATAAACACACTGGAATAAACTTTTCATTAAAGAATATGCCTGTACATATCTGTACTCCATAGCTAATCTTTGTATTCATTGGTGCAAATATAATACTTCACAAGTTCTTAAGTACATGAGCAAATGAAAAGGAGTCTTAAAAAAAACCCAAAGTATTGTTCAGCCAGTTTGTGCTTTAGAAATAATTCTGTCTAAATTCAGGAGTTGAACACTATGCCGTAAAAAAAAAAAAAAAAAAAAGCACAAAACGATAAGACAATATTTATGCGTGTTATATTGCAAAATGGAATTCATTTCAGACTACAAACATACGAAGAATGCTGCCCTACGTAATTCCCAAATCAGCATGTACAGATCGAATTTATTCGACATCCTAGTCAACACTAGGTATAAACCTGGCGATAAAGACTTGCACAGAAAGTAAAGCACTGTATCATATTGATAGTAAAACATATATGGATGTGAGAGTTATGCCCCTACCCCAGTCAAATGAAATCTTAGCTACTACATAGATTTTCCTGTGTGACAATGCTTCAGCCACCCTCGTTTGGTGGTGAAACTTTTAAAATTATATATATATATATATATATACGTACACAGTTCGTGAGCTTAATATCAAACAAAAATGTGTGTAATTGATTTCGTTACTTTTACATATCATAATAAACTTAATTTTAAAAAGTGTCTACTCACATGTTTTCATGGCGTCTTTCCTGCACATGTTCGTGACTTCGTGTTCGTCAGTTAGCGATGGGCGATATTTATCAATATCTCGAAATATCGATATTTTTGTCCGATATTTCGATATATAGTATTGATATCCAAGTTACGATATATCAGAAAATCACTATATCGGTGCGATATTCAATATATCAGCCCATGGCTGATGTGATTTAACTTGTGGAATGAAATCTGTGTTCTTTCCTCTGGCATGTCACGAAAATTATGTTGCTTGAGGACTATCAAACTGCGATCTCATTATCGAGATTCACATGATATTATGTCACCTTCCGATTTCTAGAACTTTACAAGGAAAAATATCTGCTGTGTTGAAAACCTCGATGGTTGAAAATTTTAACTATTAGTTGACAGTAGGCACCCAGAAAACAAATTTAAGGAACGGTTGATAGCAGATTGTTCTTTTGCCTATGAGTATTATGTTTGAAGTAAACTGGCACTTTGACCAAAATTAAATACATACCAATGACACACAATTTGAAGTGAAGCATTTTTTTTTTTTTGTTAGTGATAAAGTATGTAGATCTTAACAGCTGGGTAAGGAAATGCAAAACAGCTTTTCCAGAGTTTTCTTGATGTCTTACAAGTTATGTAGTATAAAGTTTGTTGTAATTCAGGCTATGTATATATCAGACGTAATTTTTTTTATCATCCTTTGACAATTATCTTGTTAATACATAGTGAAACTTCCTGAAGTAATTATATAATCTGGTAAAAATATGAGCATAACAACTTTCGTCTTGATCTGCTGATTTTCCCACACTTCATCATCATCATCATTGTCAACCATTATCAATCCACTGCTGGACGAAGGTCTCCCCAAGTTTCCTCCACAACGGTCTGTCTTGTGCCAGTCTCCTCCATGTCACTCCCGCATATTTACGAATTTCATCCACCCATCTCCCATGTGGTCTTTTTCTGGGTCTTTTCCTGTCCCTTGGAGTCCAATCTAAAATTTCGGCTGTCCATCTATGGTCTGTCCTTCTGGCAGTATGTCCAGCCCATTGCCATTTCAGGGATTTAACTCTGATCATGATGTCTTCCACTCTCGTCATTTTTCGGATCCACGAGTTCCTCTTCTTATCTCTCCTGGTTCCCACACTTACAGCATGTTATTTCCTCTGATTGTCCATTCGTTTTTTTGTTATCTAGGAGAGACAGGATTTCATACATTAATTAGTAAATATATACTTGATGAATTTGGATTATGATATTTTTTATGTTTTTCATACATTAATTAGTATGGCTTTCATTAATTAATTCGTAAATATATATACTTGATTAATTTGGATTACGATATTTTTTATGTTTTTATTTTTATAATCATATTTTAATGGAGGACTAATAATCGTTAGCATTTTTTTAAATATCTTTCTGGAAAAATAATTGCTTTCTATGAAAAGGCCATCACAAATTATTCGTACTCTAATTACTGTTTTTAACAAAAATGTCACTTGTAAACATATTATAAGCACTTTAATTTTTTTGCTTATGCCATGGGAACTATTTTTGCTTACACCATAGAAGTAATTATATCTGTATACTCCATTAACATTGTGTTCTGTCTTAAACGATAAAAAAAATAGCAAACATTGTTCACACCTTCTGAAAAATATAAATGTATACAAAATGCTCTAAAAATTACAATAACAAAGTTTTTTTAAAGATTTTTTTCCATAACATTTCCTTGCAAGCTGATATAATGTTGTTAACTTTGACATTTGCATCCCAATAAAAATAGTTATTCTTTCTATAATTCAGTTATTCCCATGTTAATTGATGGTTAAGATTCCAGTCTGCTGGGATTAATAAGTACTTTTGTTTTTTTTGTCATTTATGCCATACTGAAGTTTCAACTTACCTTTTCTCGAAATGTTGGAAATACATATTTCTCATAATCTCACATTGATGAAAAACTCATGAAAACATTCCTTTGCAACTGGGATTTTTGGAAACTTCTTGGCAGAAACCATATCCCTGCTCGTCGAGCAATGCCCACACATGAAACAAGAAAATCACCTTTTGGGTTTTGGAAAGTATATTCAGCATTTCTGCAGATTACAAGCTCACTTCTGTTGCATGATTTTTTTATTTATTTTTGCATCAAAACTTTCTTCTATATATTTTTTTATTTTAGGATCTGAAAAACAATATTTTATGTGTTTTTCATATCACTAAAAATACAGCTTGAGAGCTGCAATCTTGCATAAAGATAGTTTTAAGCTATAAAATGTAATAATAAAGGACAAATAAAATTGCTCCCTTTTAGCAGGAGAAAGCAGCTCTTGAAAAAAAAAAAATTCAGCTGATGTTTCTAAGAAGTTATCTGAGAAAACTGGTAGGATATTTATTCCCCACATTCACTGCCAAGCGTGTGTATTATAATTAGTTATTACTTATTACCAAAACAATTTTTTAAGGTAAAGAATATTTTTATGTCTTAAGAGACACATATGGTTGAGTCGTCATTAGACTATGTAAATGCTATCTGTGGAGAGTAGTTACTCAATTATGTTTGCTCATGCTGATGAAACAATCCTGTTGGCAGAGAGCAAAAGTGAGTTGCAGCGTATGTTGTCCCACATGTATGAAGTTTGTATGAATTTCAAACTTAGTATATGAAAGGAAAAACCCAAAGTTATGTTTTTGACAGATGAATTTTTAGTATTAAATCAAACAGATCAGTCTAAATGGCAAAGAGATTGATCAGGTAAATCAATTTACATATTTAGGAAGCATGTTTGACAGAGAAAACAAATTAGGTGGTGAAATTAGTAGGCTAGTAAATTCATCTTTGAAAGTCACAACTACTTCAGGAGGATTTTGAATAAATGATGAATTATAGGTTCTCAAAAAGGTCCCTAATAGTTGTGTGTGAAAAAGTACAGTAATTGTTCCTACTCTGATGTGCAGCAGTGAAGGTGGAGTACTGCAGATGAAACATAGGAGTGATTTGCAAGCTGTAGAGATGTGTTACTTATGGGGGTGGGGGCAAGATATGTTTTGATCATGTGAGGAATGAAGAGGTTTTGTAGATGAGTAGTGTGAAGCAAAATATTGTTTGTAAGGTGGGGACAAATATTCTTGGGTGGTTTGGAGAATGATTGGTGAGATGATTACTAGAAGAATTTATTCTGCACAAGTGACAGGAAGAAAATGTAGAAGATCAAGGGAGGACCAGATTCAGGAATTCCTGCATGAGAAAAAGAGAATAAATGTGAAGTACAAATGGTCTTGTGTGTGATGGATGTCAGTGAAGCTCAAGTTGTGAGCTGAGATCACTGTAAATGCAGATGTTTGATACATCAAGAGTAAATAAAATGTATGTCCATCAGTTTTAAACTTTAATCCAGCAGATAAGCTCTCATCAAGAAGCTAACCTATGATCTTAGAGAACAGCTTAGTGATATATATGCATGTAAAGAGAAAATCCCTCATCTACAGCAAGTTGAATATAACTAGAGGTGAGGAATCAGTACTTATTTTTGTGTTGTTTTAGTGTTAATAAGTGAAACATTAAATGCTATATCCCATTTGAGTTCAAAACTAAAATTTTTTTTTAAATCTGCTGACTTCCTTAATTTTAAGGATAGACTCCACCAATGAGCATTTAAAATGTAAAAAAAAAAAAAATGATATGATATCAAAGATAGCTCCTCAGGTGTTTTATACTTGATAAAGAATACTTCAGATATTTATTGTGTACAAGTTTTTAATGGAGATGAGAAATCCAAAGAAATGGACTGAGAACTGGAAAAAAATGCTTGAAGTGAAGTGAAGTGAAGTGAAGTGGTGTGGTGTGTGTGTGTGTGTGTGTGTGTGTGTTGATCTCCATGAGCATCTAAAGTTGTTCCCGAATGTGTAGAAGCTTGATTCACCATAAGCAGACACATGTCCCTAATTTAGGGCGAGTGGTTCCAGGAAAGACAAGACAGGAACAACTTCTTTATGTATTTTACCACTTGGTAGGCACATTTTCCATGATTATTTAGATACTGAATAGTTTCCATGACATTTAATGAACATTTCATGACTGAATAGATTTTATTCATGACATTTAATAAATAGATTTCTTGACTGAATAGATTTCATGACATTTAATTGCTAAAACCTGGAAAGAGCGACATCTTTGTATATTCACTGACGCCACATATTTGGAGGATTTTCACATTTAATGAACAGTGCTTCTTATTTTGAAAATTTGACTGTTTTCTAGCAGTTTCTGAGGAAGACGTAATCTTTTTGTATGAGAATTTTCCTGATATTGATGCTGAATCAGTTGTAGCAGGTATAAAATCATATACAATTTTTGCAAACTTGATCAAATGTAAAACCAATGGGCACAATGCAAGGTATTCATATAATCTGAGCATTGTTTCAGCTAATATATTAATATAGTCTTTAATGGTAGTTTAAGAATTCCCTTCCTACAGCTAGTGTCAAACATTTGGCACAATGTATTGCCTTTTAATCAAACCAAGAACCCATATTTATGAGTACAAATGCAATTTTTACATTGCACATTTATTAGATTTTAGCAGGAAAAGAATTTTGAAAAAAGTAACCTTGTATACTGTAAAGAAACACTAGAGAAATCAAATGAGGAAGAGCACTGCACATTAAAACTTTTCTGGACAACAGAATTTTGTTAATGCCATTCCGTTTAAGAATAACAGTTTTCACAAAAAAAAAAAAAAAAAAAAAATATGTTCACAGTTTTTATCAAGAGAGAAATAGACATAATGACAAAATGGATAACACTGGGCAAATTAGGCCGAAACCTGTTAACAAGGTTTGTTGTATTTTCAGTTTTTTTTTTTTGTTATTTTTTTACAAAAAAAAAAAAATTATATATGTATCTACAGTGTATATGCACACTAACTTTGAAATAATATATTTTCATGTATGTGTGCAAACTTCTTCAAAATTGCATTAAAAAAGCTCTAGCCATTTACCTCTCAACAATATTATGACTTTGCAGAACATTCTGCATTAGAAATTGCAATAATATACTGTGATTACAGGCTAAGGGGGTAATGTTTCAGACAGAAGTAACCCAGTGATTTTGTTTTAGGCATTTTACTCCGCTTTTGTACTTAAATAAACATTTCGAATAATGGAAAAACCTTAACATGTGTAGAATAATCAAATCAGTGAGACTTATTTACCCAATTGCCTGTGGTTTACTGGTCTTCCATGTAGCAAAATATTTCTTCCACAAATTCCATTTCAAGTGTGTTTTTTTATTCATATATATTCTTTAAAAAGATGTTGAGTGTGCTTAACAGGAAAGTTGACATCTAATTTGTTTACTTTCAAATGATAACCAAAACCTTCAAATATCGTTGGTGACAGTTGATACTATCCACAGCCCCCCCCCCATTAGTGGAAGGGGAGTGCAGATGTTATATAAACACAAAAGTGCACAACACTTTTATGATTGCTTTTTTGACTAATTTTGTCTCACTGTATCAACAATCTTGCATAGGTAGCAATGTTAAGTACAGAGAATCATGATAACATGTTTTGTTAAAAAAAACAGTTTCCGCATTTATGTTCTGTAAATTTATGTGACAACTTCCTGCCCTTTGGCCACTTTCATCCCATCTGTGCTCTGCCCCTTCATTAAGAAATGCAACAAGGGGCATATATAGATTTTTTCTGATGGCATGCCAATGAAATGAAAAAAAAAATTAAATCCACCAGGACAAAATAAAACAATGAGAATAGAAAAAATAAAAAAAAATTTGTAACGTAAATTAATGAATTTTTTTATTAAATTAAGCATTTTTGTTTCCAATGTAAGGCACATTTTAACAATAAATAAAACACATTTAAACACTTTCGGGGGGGGCATAAATATATGCCACCTTACATTACATAAATGTATAAAATATATAATATAAATACGCCCTTACATTACCTTGGCTACGATGTAAACAACCCTGATGTTGGCTTTCCAGCTCAGCATACAAGATATATTTTTAGCGAATTTTTATGAATTATAAAAACGTAAAATGTTAATTCCGCTGTCGAAAATATTTATTTATGTAACAAAACAACGTAAAAGGGCAAAATAAAAGCACTAACCCATGGCGTCGGTCTTGTAAAAATACGTTAAATATCAATTCCGCTATCAGAAATAATTATTTACACAACAAAACGACTGAAATGGCAAAATAAACGCACTACGTTTATTTCCAAGTACAGCGACCGTCTTGTAAAAGGTACGAAGTTAGTAAAATACAGTACTTTTCTGAGATATCACTATTTTAATGGTATTAACAAAACTTGATTGCAGCTATATTTTCAAGCTGCAGGATAATTTAGTACTGGCTGAGATTTGTGCGAACAAGCCAACAGCCAATTAGTCCCAAGTTCCCAATAGCCAATACTTAGCACAACATTGGATCGGATTCAGTGATAACCCTGATGCAGTATGCAGTGAATAAACCGAAATATCAGTCTTATTGAGATCAGAAGTATTGAAAAATATCGAAAAATCAATCTGATATATTGATCTTTAAATACAGATATTTTCGATTCAATATATCGGTCTCAGAAATATTAAAAGATATCATACTTTTGAAAATATCGCCCATCCCTTCGTCTTGGTAAAAAAACGAGCAATCCCCGTAAAATCACGTGACGACTCGCTGACCAATAGCAGAAAGTGGCGCATGCCGCATTCCTTTTCTGTCATTATCGTTCATTGGCTAACCTGTGCCTCTTAGCAACGCCCGTAAAATTACTGTTATGAACCGTTTTCCTACATATCCATGCCCGTTTAAAATACGGGCATCGCCTTTAAACTGCAGAAACGAGCCTTGATCGTAAAAATACACGGGCAACAAGACTTTTTTTACGGGAATTTTTAACAGTGTAGATATTTTCAGGAACCACGAAATTTTTGCCCCCTCTCCAAACCTTCTTCGAATCCCCCAGTGGGTAGCTTTCATGGGCAACAAGAATGTCAAAGCGGGAAAAGTCAAGCAAAACTTCAGAGTTAGAAAGATGAATTATGATCGTTCACGCATGCATTTGATTGGAGGTTTAACGACCACCGTGAGCAACTCAATGGGCTATAAGCAGTCGCCCGTCCCTAATTTAGGGTCACTGGTTTCAGGGAAGGGAGAGAGCCAGTGCCTTAAGACAAACACAGCATCCATGCCTCACCGGGATTCGAACCCGGACCCCTTTCGGACGAATGACCAGAGGCCATCGCTTAGACCACTGCGCCACCGGGGCGGCCGCATGCATTTGAACTGTAATATAAGTAATGAAAACTTCATCTTTCCTTGATAACCTACTTTAGAATAAATATATGTAATGTTGTCTATTAGTAAATAGCAATGCTCTACAGTTGAAAAGCTCTGTTTGATATATTAAAACACACTAATTTGGCAGTTCTACCATTACGATTACACAATCATGGAGAAAAAAACTTTTATGGAGCACGTTTTACAGATACTTTTATATAACGTACATATCTGAACAAATAAAAAAAAAGGGGGGGGGGGGTATAAATATGCAAGAGACACACTCAAGTTACAAGCCTAATATACCTCTCACTTCTATTCAGCTGAATTCTTTTTCTTCCATGATAGCATATACGAGTAAGTGTTTTCATCACGTGGATTTCTGAGGACCTTTTCCCATATGCTCGTTTTAAAGAAGAAACCCAGAACAATTGCGTGGCAGAATTTGCAGATGTCACAGTGAACTCCTGCATTAAACTAAACCGTCTACTTTTTAAAGAAAAATTAACAGCATCCTACAGAAAGTGTACGGAATTTGCGGACACCAGCGTAAGAGAAAAGAACGAAACGAGGGGGGGGGTAGAACGTGTGAGGGAGCACTAAATAACTTTTCAACTTGACATGTCTCTGACCTTTATTCAGCTGAATTTTTTCTTCCACGACACCGTGAAAATGGTTTCGTCAAGTGAGTACACCGTGGCCAAATATTTAAATCTCATAACTTGAATCCGAAGGACTTCGATTCACGAACTGCTGCCTCCAAACAATCACACTAAGCCGTAGGTTCCGGCATAGACACCTTGTAATAAAGAATTCTATCCATACCTTTTGTGGGAACTTAAGTCTGGACCAAAAAAAAAAAAAAAATGCCCATTCTGATGTACAAGTAGTGCTTGGTCTGGAGTTAACCCCCTATATCTTCTACTGCGTAATATATACCAATGAGCCATTACATTATGACCTCCCCCAGCCTAGAGAAATGACCGCGCCTGGAGACCGAACGGTGGCGCAGGTGAAGTTCACAGAGCAGTACATATACAACCCAAGAAACGATTAATAGAGTGTTAGGAGTCAGAATGGGAACAGCTGCCGATTTATCGGAGTTTGATAAAGGACAAATTGTGATGGCTCGGCGCCTCGGAACTGCGATCTCGGAAACTGAGAGATTTGTGCGTTGTTCACGTGCCGCTGTGCTGAGTACGTATCAGAAGTGGTGCACAGATTGTCAAACGACGAACCATTGTCCAGCCGTGTGTCGTCCGCAGCTCGTTGATGCCAGAGGGGAGCAGAAACAGTCGCGCATTGTTCACAGCGACCGCATTGCCACAGTGCGACAAATCACCCGCAGCTACAACAGTGGTGATCAGGGCAACGTGTCGCAGCACACAGTTCATCGCAGCCTTCAGCCGAAGACCCAGTCGGGTCACTGT
Source organism: Macrothele yani (assembly GCA_039090855.1). Classification (NCBI taxonomy): domain Eukaryota; kingdom Metazoa; phylum Arthropoda; class Arachnida; order Araneae; family Macrothelidae; genus Macrothele; species Macrothele yani. The sequence continues at coordinate 129,065,686 of CM077003.1, read as the reverse complement.
GCTCACTGCAAGTCTTCGCCAACGACGCATGAAAGGACGAGCACGGATACGCAGATTACCAACTGAGGCACCTGGATGCAACTGTTGAGCCGAAACAGGCCGGCGGCAGATGGTGTTATGCCGTGGGAAATGTTTTCTTGCGACATTTTAGGCCACATTATCCCAATACCACAATCCCTGACAGCTGTTAGGTATCAGAATATCGTTGCGGACCAAGTTCACCCATTTATTGCAGCTGTGTTCCCTGCTGGTGATGGCCATCCCCAACGGGATAATACGCCATGCCACACTGCCAGAATCGTCAAGGAGTGGTTCGAGGAACATGCTGGTGACTTTCTGTAAATGCCCTGGTCTCCAAATCCACCTGACGTAAACCCAATCAAACATTTGTGGTTCGACTTGGAAAAGCGGGTTCCCGCTAAATCACAACCACACCCGAAATGTACGGGAACTGGAGGACCTGCTCTTGAAATTATGGTACCAGATACCCCAGGATAGCTATAGCCACCTCATCGAAATCAATGCCTCGCCGAGTGGCCGCTGTTTTGCGTGCTAAAGGGAGTCCTACAGCTTATTTGGTAGGTGGTCATAACGTGATGGCTCATCGTTGTACATATTTCATAATTTCTAGCGCGAGTTTTAATATACCTTCGAACAGCAGGCAATTTATAAGCGTCTGGTGCGAATGGAGGAGGAGAATCATCAGGCTCATAACTGCACTGGTTGTGACAACCATCACGTGTGAACAACGACTGACATGCTGTAGCAATAAAAAATTAGGGTCGTCGTCAATTTATAAAGAAAGTAGTTACATGTTTTTGAACAGCAGTGTACATGGCCTGCTCGGTGCCATACCCGTAAAGTCTATGCTTGTACAGTATATGTTACACACGTCCTGGAATCACGCTACACTGAACATTGGCATGCTCTAAGGAGGGTAAGGAAGATAACGACATTCACAGCAATCACGCCGTTCGAAGATTGACGCGCCTTTCCAGAGCGTTGCCGACTCATCTTGCTAAACGCTTGACAGTCACCATTCGTGGAGGTTGTAGGTCAAAAACCACTTGAGAAACGTTGTGCGTGCAATCGAGCAGCTGCATTTGCATGTTGTTGGCACTCCCCATATGTTAATGTCATATCACACTGCTGTGCAGAAGGGCACTGCGTTGCAGTTATAGCTGTCATTTGATGAAGTGTGGTGTTAATTTTTTCCGGCCAGAGAGTTGAACTTTGTTGCTAAGCCCCGTGAATCAACGCTATACTAGTACGTGGCAATGACGTGTTTGTAACATGCACTGGTCATCTTGGTGTGCCCGAGTGGTCACATATGTAAGTTTCTGGATAGTCGTCCGAGTTAAGTCCGTATTCGTGCACTTGATGAGGTATGGGTGATGTGTTTGCCTGATGGCGCTGGCTCTTCGCTCTCCCTGGAACAAGTGTCCCCAAATTAGGAACAGGCGGGCGACTGCTTATAGTATCACCAGCTGCTCATGGTGGTCGTTAAACCCTGAAAAAAAAACACAACAAGAGATGTCGTCACGCTGAAAAACCAAAAGACGCTTATACGCTACCTCGTGCACCATAAAATGTCTACCTGCAATTCTTCAGGAGCTCCATTTCAGAGAGAGAGAGAGGCTTAAAGTTCATAGTTACTCATAGTGATCGTTGACTACCCCACCACCCCCTCCCAGCGAAAGAGAAGCACACATCCCCCATGAGCTTTGCTCTACCGTTGTTTGTCCTTTGTTCCTATTAGTCTGAGCATACCTGTTGCACTTACTGCCGAAAGGTACTGAATGTGTAAGGGATGTTTTTGTTGGATACAGAATGAGATAATTTTTTCAGTGAGTGTGTGTTGGTGGGGAGGGGAGGTGAGATCTACTCAGAAGTTCCGCTGAGCTACTACATTCGTCACACTGCGGTCTTGGGGTCTCAATACGTACTACGTACTGTATGACCACGATACGCGAGATGACGCATTTGCAACTGATAAAAACAACCCAGTAAGTGTTAAAGAGTGGAAGGCTGCGCAGTAGCAAAATGCATCCTTTCCTTTGTTTCGGGAATATTTGCAAAACTAGCAACCCCCCCCCCCCCCCCGCCGCCTCCGCAACGACACTGAGCCCCCTATAAATACATCACTTTTGACAACGGATTTGTATCGAGTAATGCTCTCCAAGTTTTCACACTAAAAAATTGCAGGGTCAAATTACGGTAGATACAACGGCAGCTGAGCGGCCAGTCAATAAACCGTAATTTTACAGTACCATACCATAATGTTCATTAACATGTCTAATGACCGGGAAATAAAAACGTCTAATGACCATAAAGTTCATTAACATGCCTAATGACGTGGATATAAAAACATCTAATGACCATAATGTTCATTGGCATGTCTAATGACGTGGATATAAAAACGTCCAATGACCATAATGTTCATTAGCATGTCTAATGACCATTGATGTTCATTGGCATGTCTAATGACCAGGAAATAAAAACCTCTAATGACCATAATGTTCATTAACATGCCTAATGACGTGAATATAAAAACGTCTAATGACCATAATGTTCATTAGCATGTCTAATGACGTGGATATAAAAACATCTAATGACCATAATGTTCATTAGCATGTCTAATGACGTGGATATAAAAACGTCTAATGACCATAATAATGTTCATTGGCATGTCTAATGACGTGGATATAAAAACGTCCTATGACCATAATGTTCATTAGCATGTCTAATGACGTGGATACAAAAACGTCTAATGGCCATAATGTTCATTGGCATGTCTAATGACGTGGATATAAAAACGTCTAATGACCATAATGTTCATTAAAATGTCTAATGACAATAAATAATAATACATGTTATGTTCATTAACATGTCTAATGGGAAATAAAAACGTCTAAAGCTGTAATGTTCATTAATATATCTAACGACCGGGAATAAATAATGTCTACTGACCGGAAATAAATAATGTCTACTGACCGGGAATAAATAATGTCTACTGACCGGGAAATAAAAACGTGTTGCCCATAGAGGTGTTGCCAGTCGATTGATTGTACAGGGAAAATGAGGTATATAAACACTTTAAGAACGCTGCCAAATTATGAAGGTTAAAATACAGTAACAGTTCAAACAGTTTAAACACCGTGAACATGTAGTTTATCTACCGAAAATGTATGGCTGACCGCCAGGTGGCGTGCTTACGATCTGTAAACCGTCTTAATCCGGGTGAAATACTGACTATTCACGGCAATGTTTTTACAGTGCAGTTGAAATTTTCTCGTACAATCCATTACAGTTTCAGAGTTTCTAACTTCCCAGATTCGCCGACAGGGGCGCTGGCTGACCTTGAAGTGAGGCCCATCGGCATTTGCACCTCTGCTGTTGGTTTTATATCGTCAGCACCCTCCGTTCGCCTGCGCGGTTGCTTTTGCGCGATTTTAACGTGCATCCTGAAAAGCAGCGCACGATGCTTCTATGCCATAACAGATTAACACAAAGGACAGATCATCAGTAAAAGTCGATCGCTGCAAAAAAATTTAGTGGGCAATTTTTTTTTCCCTTGCATTTGAAATGTCATTCGTCATATCAGTTTCGAAAACAAAATTCGAAGAAAGCTAAACGTAATTGACCTTACAGTTCATAGAGATTCTCTAAAATGTTTTATAAGTTCAAACACAGGCTGTTGTACCCTTTCCCTTGAGATTACTTAAGAAGCACAACTGTTTACAGTTTTAGCGTGTTAAGATATGTCGGAAGTTTTGCAATTTCCGATTAACTACGAAGTAATACATAAACACCGTCTGTATTAGAAACTTACTTCAAGTGGTAACAAATGTGGGCAAGGTCGAAATTCCAAGTCGTTATTCTCAGAATTCATTTGACAAACAAGAAAAGCCTTGACAGTTGATGACACATCGGCAATTACTTCCTTAAGCGAGTCATCGTTTTCCTTGAGGAAGAAATCAAAGAAACTAGACAATGTTTTGGAATTTATACGACAGCATTAAGTTAAATTTAAGAACCTTCCCGCCATCTAAATGATTCCACATTTAACAACACGCATTGTAATGATAAAAGCAGAACACCCTATGTACAAGCAAAAAAGCAACAACAAACGAACAGGTTTTGGTATATATGTGTATATACACATTGAGAAAGTAAATTATTAGGAACGCTCACTGTGCAAAGTAAGTGGCGCGAATTCACGGAAAACTTGTGTAAACAACGTGCAGCAAAGTTGTCGGTAAGTGTCCGCCTTTTAACGGAATTCCCGTTTTTAAAAGTGCGAGTTTTTTTAACTCCCGTATTTTCACAGATTTTCCGTAGTGTCAGTAATTCCGTTTATTTCAGAAAAGTCTGTTTCAAGGTTTTGGACTGAAATTTCACAAAATCCAACACACTAAGTATTCCAGTCCTTACGCGAAAGAATCCCTTTGCGCCGGTGTTCGTGCCCGAGCCGTTTGGGTTGAAGTCGCGCGATGTAACCACTGGGCCAGAAAGTCACAGAAATCAGGTTCACGTTCAAGATAAAACTGATTGGGCGATGGGTATTTTTTTCATTAATGCAAGTGATTTAATCATTCTATTTTCTATTGGAGCTTATTATTTTTTTGAATATGTTTGTAATGATTGTATTTTTTCTATAGAAGGTCTTATTACAGATTGCGTAATTATTTCGAAGCAACAGAATGTTTTGTACTATGCGATCTTTTTTCAAGTGACAATAACTTTTAATTAACTTTAAGGGAAAATGCAATGTACCGTTTTATAATATTATTTCACAAAACTTTAAATATAAAATTTACTCTTGACAGGCATATGTATATAGTTTTTTGTCTTAAGAGGTCCAAAGAGTGATACATAGACATCGTACAATCATCTGAACAATAAATTAAGTATCCGATTTCTTACGGTAACACAATATATAATAGCTGGGGCACAAAATGGGGGAAATGGAGAAAATATATCCTGTGCTACAGTAACCAAAATTCATGCGATATACACTGAAGAGCAATTGAATTAGAGACAGCTGGCAATATGCAAATGTGGCGCTGTGGGCGGTCCTCTAAACAGAAACGACATGACGTATGCAGCGATCCGACAATATAAGGAGTGATGCGACGAGAATCAGTAAGAGTCGGACGCAGTATGGGTAAGACGAAGAATCTAAGTGCATTTGATCGAGGGCAAATTGTCGGGGCCCGACGAATGGGTCACTCGATCTCGGAAGTAGTGCAGACACTGGGATTTTCACGAGCCAGTGTGAAACGGGTGCACCGTGAGTACATCGAATCCGGTAAAACCCATCCCTGCAAGGGCCGACTGCCGTGGACAACAGCGTGTGGATGAGCGGGGTCATCGTCCGCTAGCTCGCATTGTAACAGCGGATATACTGGCCACAGTGCAAGAAATCACTCGGCAATTTAATGCTGATGCACACAAAAGTGTAAGCAGCCACACCATCCAGTACCATCTCTTTGCTATGGGGTACAGAAGCCATCGTCCCGCTGCTGACCACACATCACAGGGTGCAAAGATTAGCATGAGCGCGGGAACATCGCCACTGGACCGTAGACATGTGGGAAAATGTTGCCTGGACTGATGAGTCGAGATTCACGTTGGTACATGCGGATGGCAGGATACGAGTACGGCGCAAACCACAGGAAGCGATGGATCCTTCTTGCCAGCAGGGTACTCTTCAAACTGGTGGGGGTGGCATTCTCGTCTGCGGACTGTTTCTTAAGGGGTCCAAAGACTGATACATAGACATCGTACAATCACAGTTCTGCGGGCAGAACTGTGTCGAGGGTCTAAAGTTGTTGTTTTTTGCTTACGTACCAAAAATCAGTGAAATTCAGAGTTTTTCCACCGACATCTCATGGGACCCTCACAGGTCAACGTTACCGGGATATCCTGGACGACCATTTGCTCCCGTTTGTGCGTCTTCAACATCCCACTGGGGACCTCATCCTGCAACAAGACAATGCACCGTGCCATCGCTCCCAAAATGTATCCGAATGGTTGGATGAACACTCCACCGACGTGACATCGCTTCCTTGGCCAGCTAGGTCACCTGACCTCAATCCCATGGAGCACATCTGGGATGCCATCGAGAGAGATGTTCGAGGCTCTGGCCCCCTCCATCAAATCTTCGTGAACTGTGGGAGCTTGTGCAGGGGTCGTGGATCCGTATGGCTTCCCAGCGCTTCCGGTGTCTTGCCGAGTCTATGCCGAGACGAATCGCCGCCGTCATCAGGGCGGAAGGAGGTGCTACACGTTACTACACAGGCATCTGTAATTCAATTGCTCTTCGGTGTACAATCCCCAATATCCGACCTCACTATAGAACTTCAAACCCAAATACTTCGACAGCATATTGAAATTTAATCGCTAATTAAACCCCCAAAGTACTCCCGCGAATCTCTCCTATTACCGGAAAATTTTCGTCGTGTGGATATGAAAAGTTAGAACGGGGTTTTTCCGTTAACATAAGAGAGGAATTAAGGAAAGGTTTTCGAAAATGCAGAATTTTCCGTTAACACATCTTTTAATTTACCGTCAGTATAAGAAAGGAATTGCGGAAAGGTTTCTGAAAATTCAGAATTTTTCTGGCGTACCAAAGATCAGTGAAATTCAGAGTTTTTCCACAGACATCTCACGAAAAAAGTTTTATCAGAAATATGTTTCGTTAATTCACGAAAGAAATCACGGAAAGTGGCTCTTAAATTTCAAAAAAAATTACAGTGCTCATTCGCAATTAGACACGCTTACGTACGCTATGGCTGTACAAATATGGCTTACTACAAAGGCATCAGACGCGTACGAAGCGTAAATAGCGGGCAATATTATGGAAATGACGCGTGATTTAAGCGACTTTGAAAGAAGAATGCCGCCCCGGTGGCGCAGTGGTCTAAGGCGCTGGCCTCTGATCATTCGTCCGTAAGGGGTCCGAGTTCGAATCCCGTCAGGCATGGATGTTGTGTTTGTCTTACGGCACTGGCTCTCTCCCTTCCCTGGAACCAGCGACCCTAAATTAGGGACGGGTGACTGCTTATAGCCCATTGAGTTGCTCACGGTGGTCGTTAAACCTCCAATCAAAAAAAAAAAAAAAATAAAAATAAAAGAAGAATGACAGTAGGAGCTAGGAGGGTAAGTTCTGCGGGGCAGAACTGCGTCGAGGGTCTACAATGAGCGGTGTACAAACAACAAAACAAGCAATCAGCAACGTAGAAGGAAACGACTGGTCTATGTTTGAGCGCACCGGTGAATGGAGAGAATTGTACGAGGTAACATACGAGCTCCATAACGTCAGGTGACCGTGCAGTATCGAGAGTAGAATCTCAGCATTCACAGCCCGACCTAAATGGACGCAAATGGGATGTAATGGTAGACGTTCCTTTAGTGTACAGCTCGTCTCTGCCAAAAATAGGTGAATTCGTCTGCAGTGGGCCCGGAGAATCCAAAACCAGGCACGGACTGGGCAGCCGGAATATCGGGAGAATTCGTAGTGGGCTGCCATATTCTGTGCCGGGTAGGCCTTGATGGATCTCAGCTTCCTTGCGGTAATTGTACAAGCTTATGGAGGTGGTCTAATTGTTTGGTGTCTGCTTTCGTGGAGTGCATCCGGTTCCTTAATACTTCTGGAATAGCATTTGAACGCCGCGAGGTACCTTAGCATCACTGTAGACCAGGCAGATCTATATATGTGCATGGAGATGACTAGTACCTGCAGGATAGTGAGCTATGCCACAAGTATCGGATCACTTGGTTCCAACAGCACGACAATGACATCAAGTTTCTAAAATGCCCCCCCCCAGTCCCCAGAATTTATTCCCAGATTAAGAGAGCCATTGATAACAGAGATCCTCCTCCAACAACTATTTGGCAATCGACGCACCCCATCACGTATACTGGGCTGAGCATACGTGTAAAACGATAATATTGGGATGGAAAGAAAGTAGTGTCCGATGATGAGGTGCCTGATGACGAGGTACCCATTAACGAAGACCCAGCCACGACGCACATTGTCCACTGGGATTACGCATTACACCGGCATGACATCAGCAGATACGTGGCTTAAGCCAATGTCAGACAGCCGTCAGAAGGAGAAAAGTGTAAGCGTCAGCCAGTGGACAAGGAGCACATCCGCCATTGCATGCTATAGGAGTTTCGTTGCTGTAGCACCTCGCAAGTACTGTAAGGAACATTACCAGTGTGTACCCCAATGCCATATCACATTGTCAGTGCTGTCGTTGGATCGAACATTTTCGAGAGGAAATTTTTGACCTGCTACACAGTCCCAACGCCGGAAGACCCGCAACAGTGGATATGGACATGCTGAAGGGCTTGGTGGAGACCGACCCACGCGTGACCATGCTGGAACAGGTGGATTGGATTGGATTGGATTGAAGGTTTAACGACCACCGTGAGCAACTCAATGAGCTATAAGCAGTCGCCCGTCCCTAATTCAAGGCCACTGGTTCCAGGGAAGGGAGAGAGCCAGTGCAGTAAGACAAGCACAACATCCATGCCTCACCGGGATTCGAACCTGGACCCCTTTCGGACGAATGATCAGAGGCCATCGCTTAGACCACAGCGCCCCCGCGGCAGCCCAAACAGGTGGGGGAATACCCACTGGAAAATTATCACGCCCCTGTCTCAACTTGGGAAGGTGCACAAGAAGGGAGTGTAGATACCTCATCAACTCACAGTTGAGCAGAAAGCAAATCGCATGAGTATAGGTCACAATAAATGGGTCCTCTATGACAATATCAGCGCCTGGAAACAGTTGTTGCACCCAAAACAGAAACCCATGCCGACCTACAAAGTCGGCTTACACTCATGTAAGGTCCTTCTGTCTGTTTGGTGGGATATGCGGGGTGTCATGCTTTTAGAGCTTCTGACGGATACCACCAATATCACCACTAATGTGTCCGCACGCATCGCTCTCGTCGAAACGACCTTTATTGCTGAACCGCAAGGGCGTCCTCCCACAACAGGATGCAGCGAGACCTCACACAGCACGGGTGATCTGTCACGTGATCAGGGACCTGGTCTTGGAACTGCTGCCGCACTCAGCCTACTCCCATGACATTGCCCCAAAAGACTACCACTTTTTTGGTCGTAGCAGCATTTTCTGGACAGCGGTTTACCAACCAGGACGATGCCGAACGCGCTCTTACTCACTTCTTTGCGTCCAAGCCACCACAAATCTAACGATTGCGAATGCATTTTGGACTGAATTGTACTTGTACACTGGCGTGCAAAAATTAAGGACGAGACGGTTTTTCGAATGTAACGTCGTGCAGAAGTGCTACACATCGACTCAAATCATACCATAAGATCCCCAAGATGTAAGAATATGGGACACGTGAGCAAAACCGTCCAAACAAGGAATCCAAAGGATACAAAGGCTTTTTATTGAAAAGGTAACTTCGAGCACAACTGCACAGAAGACTGAAACGTCCATGTGACAGGCGGCTGCCAAGAAAAATCCAGTCTTTAGTAGGGGATATGATCACCGCTGACTGCGTTGCAGGATTTACAACGTCTGTCCATGCTGAGGACGAGGTTGTCAAGGAGCTGTTAAGGCATCGCGGCCCATTCCTCTTGTAGCGCCAATCGCAGCTGCGGAATCGTTGCTGGCGGCTGGTGACGTGCTGCCAAGCGTCTCCCGAGAAGATCCCACACGTGTTCGATTATATTTAGGTCCGTGGACCTTGCGGGCCAATCCATGCGTTGAATATCTTCACTCTCCAACAGCTCTGCAAAAGCCACTGTACGATGAGGTGTAGCGTTGTCGCCCATGAAGAGGTACTCAGGACCCACAGCACCTCTAAACAGGCGCACGTGAGGCAGGAGCACCTCGGTACAATAGCGGACACCAGTGACTGAACGCCCTTGGAAGATATGGAGGTCAGTACGGCTACCAAGCATAATACCGCCCCAAACGAAAACTCCGCCACCTTGAAACCGGTCCCTTTCGATGATGTTGGAGGTGTGATTGCGTGTTCTCTGCTCTCTCCATATATATACGTCCAGAATCGCTCGTCAGACTAAATCGGCTCTCATCCGTAAAGAGAACTCGACCCCATTGCTGATGTGTCCAGTTCTTGTGTTCCTGGCACCACAGAAACCGCCGTCTCCGATGAGCAGGCGTTAATGGCCCACACCGTACTGGTCGTCGTGCAAATAGAACACCTTTGTGCAGCCTCTTGGCCACGGTAAAACGCGATAACGGACGTTCAGTTGTCTGTTGCATGTGCCTTGCGATTTCTTTCGCTGTCTGACGTCTGTCCCTTCTCGCCTGTAGGACAATATACCGGTCGTCCGCCGCCGTGGTTGCTCGTGAACGACCACTGCTAAACTCTCGGACAGCTGTTCCTGTCGTTTGAAATGCTCTCCAAGCTTGTGAAACGATGCTGTGAGCGATACCGAAATTCTCGGCCACACTAATCACACTTCGACCTTCTTCCAACTTCCCAATGACGCGACCTCGGGTAAAGTCATCCAGATGTCGTCTACTGGATTGCCTGTTGGCCATATCACAGGGTGGCAGCAACTCGACGTCGTTCAAACCGATGTACACAGTGCAAAAGCTTTCACCGAATTGCTGAGCTTACACCGACCGTGTTCTTTATACCCTTCCGACCCCCCCTAGGTCATGCTGCATATATGAGCATCCCTACCGCACTGGACCCTAGTCTATCTCCTAGGTGGTCTTTCGGCCAGTTCTGCCTGCTCGTTCCGCTGTTATGCTAATTTCTCCTCTTCGTCCTTAATTTTTGCACACCAGTGTATATACTGAATTTTGCAGTTTCCTGTTACAATGCATTTGCAGACATTACTTTCTTTCCAACCCAATATACATTGAAGAGAAATTGAATTAGAGATACTTGTCTAGTAACGTGTGGCGCTACCTTTTGCCCTGATGACGGCGGCAATTCGTCTCGACATGGAGTCGACAAGACACCGGAAGCGTTGGGAAGCCATACGGATCCATGAGCCCTGAACAAGCTCCCACAGTTCACGAAGGTTTGATGGAGGGGATCAGAGCCTCGAACATTTCTCTCGATGGCATCCCAGATGTGCTCGATGGGATTGAGGTCAGGTGACCTAGCTGGCCAAGAAAACGAGGTAACATCGGTGGAGTGTTCATTTAACCATTCGGATACGATTCGGGAGCGATGGCACGGTGTATTGTCTTGTTGTAGAATGAGGTTCCCAGTGGGATGTTGAAGACGCACAAACGGGAGCAAAGGGTCGTACAGGATATCCCGGTAACGTTGAACCGTTTCAGTCCACGTAAACAGTCCCCAGAAAAGAATGCCACCCCCACTAACTTGAAGAGTGCCCTGCTGGCAATAAGGATCCATCGCTTCATGTGGTTTGCGTCGTACTCGTATCCTGCCATCCGCATGCACCAACGTGAATCTCGACTCATCAGTCCAGGCAACCTTTTCCCGCATGTCTAGGGTCCAGTGGCGATGTTCCTGCGCCCATGCTAATCTTTGCCCTCTGTGATGTGCGGTCAGCAGCGGTACCCTCGTGGGACGATGGCTTCGGTACCCCATAGCGAGGAGATGGTTCTGCATGGTGTTTCTGCTTACACGTTTTTGTGCACCAGCGTTAAATTGCCGAGTGATTTCTTGCACTGTGGCCCGTCTATCCGCTGCTACAATGCGAGCTAATCGACGATGACCCCGCTCATCCACACGCTGTTGTCCACGGCAGTCGGCTCTTGCAGGGATGGTTTTACCGGATTCGATGTACTCACGGTGCACCGGTGACACAGTGGCTCGTGAAAATCCCAGGGCCTGCACGACTTCCGAGATGGAGTGACTCATTCGTCGGGCCCCGATAATTTGCTCACGATCAAAGGCGCTTAGATCCTTTGTCTCACCCATACTGCTTCCGACTCTTATATTGTCGGATCACAGCATACCTCATGTCGTTTCCGTTTACAGGGCCGCCCACAGCGCCACACATTTGCATGACGCCAGCTGTCTTTGCATGACGCCAGCTGTCTTTGCATGACGCCAGCTGTTTTTAATTCAATTGCTCTTCAGTGTACAGCTTAATATTTTTCTGAATAGGTTTGCAATGATTTTATTTTTTCTGCGACAGAACTTATTAGAAATTTCGGGGGGGGGGTCATCATGATTTTTGGAAGCAAAATAATACCTTGGAGCTTGAGATCTTATTAAACTGGTAATAACTTTTAAAAAAATTTTATAGTACTGTTTTATATTATCGTTTTTAAGAAAAGGTGAAATGTACGGGTTTTCAATATTGTTTCGCAAACTCCTGAATATAAATTTACTCTTGATACCTTTTGTCTTAAGGGGTCCACAAAATGATACATAGACATCATAAAATCACGTGAACAATAATTTAAGTACCCAGTTTCTTATGGTAACACAATATACACTAGTTAGAGCACAAAATGGGGGAGAGGGGAAGGAATATTTGGTGCAACAGTAATAAAAATTTCATACGATATCTTGTCCACAATGTCCGATATCGCTACAGAACTTCAAACTCAGATCGTCCGACAAACTATAGGAATTTAATAGTTAATCAAACCTCAAGTATTCCCGTGAATCGCTTCAATTACCAGAAATTTTCCGTTATATGGATACTGAAAAAAAAAAAGAACAGAATTTGTTCGCTAATATCATCATCATCATCATCATTGTCAACCATTATCAATCCACTGCTGGACGAAGGTCTCCCCAAGTTTCCTCCACAACGGTCTGTCTTGTGCCAGTCTCCTCCATGTCACTCCCGCATATTTACGAATTTCATCCACCCATCTCCCATGTGGTCTTTTTCTGGGTCTTTTCCTGTCCCTTGGAATCCAATCTAAAATTTCGGCTGTCCATCTATGGTCTGTCCTTCTGGCAGTATGTCCAGCCCATTGCCATTTCAGGGATTTAACTCTGATCATGATGTCTTCCACTCTCGTCATTTTTCGGATCCACGAGTTCCTCTTCTTATCTCTCCTGGTTATACCAAGCATGCACCTCTCCATGCTACTTTGAGTTGTCTGCAGCTTTTGTATGTCTCTTTTAGTTAAGGTCCACGTCTCTGCACCATACGTAATGCATTGATCAAACACTTTTCTTTTAAGACATAATGGCATATTGCTCTTGAAAATTATGCTGTTTCTTCCAAAAGCTCTCCAGGCAAGTTTTGTACGCCGATTAATTTCTTCATCAATGTGACCCTCACTTGATATCTGCTGTCCAAGATAAACATACGTATCTGTTATCTCCAGTTTTTCTCCATCAATCGATAAATCTTCATTTCTTGTAAAAGCATTGAACATCACTTTTGTCTTCTGAAAGTTCATTTTTAATCCCACTTCTTTACTCTTGTCAGCAAGTTCCTGGATCATACTCTGCAGCTCTGATGGGGTAGTTGCAAAAATGACTATGTCATCAGCAAAACGAAGGTGGGTTAGATAATCTCCATTAATCTTTATCCCTTTGTTTTCCCAGTTCAGTGATTGAAAGACATTTTCCAATGTGGCATTAAAGAGCTTCGGAGATATGGTGTCACCTTGTCTCACTCCCTTTCCAATTTTTATGTGTGTTGTATTTTCAAACAGCCGAATCTTTGCACTTGCATTTTCATAGATGTTATTAATAATATTAATGTATGCATCTTCAATACCGCAGGATTTCAGAGCCGTGGTAACTGCTGATGGTTTCACCGAATCAAAGGCTTTTTCATAATCGATAAAAGCCATGCACAATGGAAGTTCATATTCCCTCGCTCTTTCAATCAGTTCTCTCAGTACGTGGATATGATCTATTGTGCTGTAGCCACTCCTGAATCCAGCTTGTTCTCTCGGTTGAGCCATGTCCAGTGTTACCTTCAAGCGGTGTGAAAGAACTTTAGTGAAGATTTTATAAACCACTGATAGGAGGCTGATAGGTCTGTAGTTCCTGAGATCCTCAATGTCACCTTTTTTATGTAGCAGGATCATTGTAGCATTGTTCCAATCCTCAGGAATCTTCCCTTCATTAAGGCATCGAGTGAAAATTTGGGCGAGTACTGTTTCAATTTCTCCACTTGCTTCTTGTATGATGTCTATAGTAATTCCATCTTCTCCTGGAGCTTTCCCTCGCTTCATGTTCTTGATTGCATGAGCAACTTCTGCTGGGAGGACTGGAAGAACTCTGGTACCTTTCATGATGTCTGGAGTACATGTATCATCCCTTTCATATAATTTGGAGTAGAAATCTTTCACTCTTGTCAAAATTTCACCTCTATTTCTTGTTATAGAACCATCTTCTTTTCTCAGAGCCATTATATAAGCAACTAATTGCTGATAGGTTTCTGAAAATCCATAATTTTCCTGGCGTACAAAGAAAAAAACTCGTTAAATTCAAATTTTCTCGCCGTCCTTCCACGGAAAATATATCCAAGTTATGCTTTTGTTAATTTATGAAAGAAATAACGGAAAATTTCTCGTGAAATATGGAAAATTCTTCACAGGTCAGGGATTGAAACACTGAACGCTTCTGAAAGGAAAAAAATGAACTTGATCGCTTTTGTGGAGGGCAATTTTTGCTAAGTGATATGATAAAAGCAAAATCGAATAATATTTATAGAAACTCGTCTTAGTTTGTGCTAGATCGAGCATGAACGTGAATTAACTAAGTGATATAGGTGATTTATTCTGCTATAATTATATACGCGTAATTTTTTGACTATATAAGACTTCGTTGACAAACTAATCTGCGGTATGTATATATTTATTTATTTATCAATCATTTTCAACCATTATCAGTCCACTGTTGGATGAAGATCTCCCCATGTTTCTTCTACAATTGTCTGTCTTGAGCCTGTCTCCTCCATGTCACTCTGGCAGGCTTTCGAATTTCATCCATCCAAATCCCATGGGTTCTTCTTCTGGGAAGAACCTCCTGGAGCTCTTCCTCGTTTCACGTTCTTAACTGCATGCGTAACTTCTGCAGGAAGGACTGGAGGAACTTTGGTACTGATATCTGTCGTAATGTCTGGAATAGATGTATCATCCGTCTCGTACAGTTTTGAGTAGAAATCTTTCACCCTTGTCAAAATTTCGATTCTATTTCATAGACATCATACAAGAAGCAAGTGGAGAAATTGAAACAGTACTCGCCTAAGTGTTCACTCGGTGCCTTAATGAAGGGAAGATTCCTGAGGATTGGAACAACGTAACAATGATCCTGCTACATAAAAAAGGTGACATTGAGGATCTCAGGAACTACAGACCTATCAGCCTCCTATCAGTGGTTTATAAAATCTTCACTAAAGTTCTTTCACACCGTTTGAAGGTAACACTGGACATGGCTCAACCGAGAAAACAAGCTGGATTTAGGAGTGGCTACAGCACAATAGATCATATCCACGTACTGAGAGAACTAATTGAAAGAACGAGGGAATATGAACTTCCATCGTGCATGGCTTTTATCGATTATGAAAAAGCCTTTGATTCGGTGAAATCATCAGCCGTTACAATGGCTCTGAAAACCTGCGGTATTGAAGATGCATACATTAATATTATTAATAACATCTATGAAAATGCAAGTGCAAAGATTCGGCTGTTTGAAAATACAACACACGTAAAAATTGGAAAGGGAGTGAGACAAGGTGACACCATATCTCCGAAGCTCTTTAATGCCACATTGGAAAATGTCTTTCAATCACTGAACTGGGAAAACAAAGGGATAAAGATTAATGGAGATTATCTAACCCACCTTCGTTTTGCTGATGACAGTCATTTTTGCAACTACCCCATCAGAGCTACAGAGTATGATCCAGGAACTTGCTGACAAGAGTAAAGAGGTGGGATTAAAAATGAACTTTCAGAAGACGAAAGTGATGTACAATGCTTTTACAAGGGATGAAGATTTATCGATCGATTGATGGGGAAAAGCTGGAGATAACCAATACCTACATTTATCTTGGACAACAGATATCAAGAGAAGGTCACACACATTGGTGAAGAAATTAATCGACGTATAAAACTTGCCTGGAGAGCTTTTGGAAGATACAGTATAATTTTGAAGAGCAATATGCCATTATGTCTTAAAAGAAAAGTGTTTGATCAATGATTCCTTGCAGTGCTAACGTATGGTGCAGAGACTATAACGAAGTAAATATCTCCGTCATTTTTGGTCCACGCCGGGATCGAACCCGAATCATCTTATTCCGGAACAGGTCGCTCTACCAACTGAGCTACGCAGACGCTTGTTCTTGCTGCTATCTGCCTTTACGTCGTGTGCGTCCTGCGGGGCAGGCATGTCACCACCATCCCCACCGAAAGAGGGCCGGGGGCATGGCCCACGGTTCAGCCGGGACCATGTATCGTTGTAGGCAGCCGTACGCTGAAGAACGTGCACTTGAGATTTCCCAGTCAATCTGGTGTGTGGAATGCAACATTACACACATTTATTTTCAAAGCGCTGAAGAAGAGATTCTCTTATTTTTCCTATCTCGCGGTGTGGAAAGAACATCACACCATTGCGAGATCTTTAACGGCCGGGTCATCCGGGAAATTCGGGCGCCATTACAACGAAGTAAATTTCGCCGTCATTTTTGGACCACGCCAGGGATCGAACCTGAATCCTCTTATTCCGGAACAAGTCGCTCTACCAACTGAGCTACGCAGAAGTTCGTTCTCGCTGCTATCTGCCTTTATGTCGTGGTCGTGTACGTCCTGCGGGGCAGGCACGTCACAAGACATACAAAGACTGCAGACAACTCAAAGCACCATGGAGAGGTGCTTGCTTGGTGTAAACAGGTGAGATAGGAAGAGGAACTTGTGGATCAGAAAAATGACAAGAGTGGAAGACATCATGATCAGAGTAAAATCCCTGAAATGGCAATGGGCTGGGCATATTGCCAGAAGGACAGACCATCGATGGACAGCCAAAATTTTAGACTGGATTCCAAGGAACAGAAAAGGACCCAGAAGAAGAAGCCCATATGGGAGATGGGTGGATGACATTCGAAAGTATGCGGGAGTAACATGGAGGAGACTGTCACAAGACAGACCGTTGTGGAATAAACTTGGGGAGACCTTCGTCCAGCAGTTGATTGATAATGGTTGACAATAATGATGATGATATATGTATATATATACACTGACGGGAAAAAAATCCCAACACCACGTAAAAATAGTTGTAGAGGAATGAAATGGCGGCAGTACATTTGTATAGGTAACATATTTAATCGATTAAGGTTTCAAGATCGCAGCTTAATGTAAGCGCGAGAAGAACCATTTTAAATGTGAAATGCTGGTACATTAATAACCGGTGTAACCGCCAGAATGTTGAATGCAAGCACGCAAACGTTCATGCATTGTGTCGTACAGGTGCTGGATGTTAGTTTGTGGGATGGAGTTCCATGCCTGTTGCACTTGGTCAGTCAATACAAGGGCGGTTAATGATGGTTGGGGGTGTCGCTGGAGTTGTCGTCCAATTGATGTCCCATACGTGCTCGATTGGTGACAGATCTGGTGATCTAGCAGGCCACGGCAACATGTCGACTCTCTGTAGAGCATGTTGGGTTACAAAAGCAGTATGCGGGCGAGCGTTATCCTGTTGAAAAACACCCCCTGGAATGCTGTTCATGAATGGCAACACAACAGGTTGAATCACCAGACCGACGTACAACTGTGCCGTCAGGGTGCGTGGGATAACCACGATAGTGCTCCTGTTGTCATAGGAAATTGCTCCCAAGACCATGACTCCAGGTGTAGGTCCAGTGTGTCTCGGCCGCTGACAGGTTGGTTGCAGGCGCTCACCTGGCCTCCTTCTAACCAACACACGGCCATCACTGGCACCCAGGCAGAACCGGCTTTCATCAGAAAACACAACAGATCTCCACTCCGTCCTCCAATGAGCTCTAGCTTGACACCACTGACGTCGCAAACGGCAGTGGTTTGGAGTAAGTGGAATGCACGTTACAGGGCATCTGGCTCGGAGCTGTCCTTCAAGTAACCGATTTGTAACAGTTCGTTGTGTCACTGTGGTGGCAACTGCAGCTCGAATTGCTGCCACAGACGCAGTACGATGCGCCACGGCCATACGCCGTACACGGCGGTCTTCCCTCTCAGTAGTGCCACGTGGCAGGCCGGAACCCGGTCTTCTTGAGGCAGTACCTTCCCTTGACCACCGCTGCCAACCATCATGCACAGTGGCTACATTCCTGCCAAGTCGTTCTGCAATATTGCGGAAAGAAAATCCACCTTCTCGTAGCCCTATTACACGACCTCGTTCAAACTCCGTGAGCTGTTGATAATGGCTTCTTCGTCTTCTTAAAGCCATTCTTGACTAACATCAACACACTACGTCGAATCTCAACGATAACTAATGCTCACGAACGTTACAGCGCTTATTTACAGCAAACCTGCTTTGCATGTTTCGAGGGGCACTACTAGCGCCACACGTATGCGCCGAGCGCGAAATTTGCATAGACGTCATCTTACAGATGTACTCTCACCGCCTACCAAATGTCGTTTAACTAACACAACCCTTTCTTGGTATTGGGATTTTTTTTCCGTCAGTGTATATATTAAGCATTCTTCGAGTTATGAATGGAAAGAAAAGGATTCATTTCAAAACATATCTGAAGGATCAAAAAATACATCTGGGGATACGATCTCGAGTTTTCAAGCACAACGAGGTCATCTTTTGACAAGTAGTCTCAAAGTATTTTAAAATATTAACAGTTTTATTAAAACTGAAAACTGATTTGGATTTTGGGGATACACTTTGAACGATGCATGATGACCCCTGAGAGAGATACAAGTGTCATAGCGACGTTATCTGCTGTTGTGTGACAGTTGTCCGGAATTAAATCCCACTGTTCTAGTGGAACAAATGGAAGATTCAAGAGAATTCTGGGGCAAAGTTAGCTCTTTGAAATCTGTCTCCATAATGCGTCCCGTGTACGCTGTATTGCGTTCAGGTCAGGCGAATTTGCATTTCGGGGATAAATTTTGTATGATGCCTGATGAACCCTTACAGATATACCAGTGTCACAGCGACGTTATACGCTGTTGTATGAAGGTCATACGGAATTAAATCCCACAGCTCTACAAGAACAAATCGAAGCTTCAGGGGAGTTCTGGGTGAAGGTTAACCAGTTGAAATCTGTCTCCGTAATGCATCCCGTGTGTGCTGTATTGGGTTTAGGTCCGGCAGTAGAATTTCCTAGTCATGACTGATTGCATATGCTGGTCATCTTTATTTTTAAGAAAATCCTCCACTTGAGCAGCCTTATGTGGACTTGTGTACATAAATAGGAATTGTAGACAACAGCACCGAAAAAGGTGCACATACAGGGTTTGAGGATTTCGTTTCTAAATCCGAAGCATGTCAAAGTTCATCCAGAATAACATGGATTAGCGTGCGATCATGTGACATAACGCCAACCTAGACCAGCAAACCACCACTTCTGCAATGGCGCATAATCCAATTAGCATATTGGTTTGTGGTTTGTGTTCCAACCCCGTTGTTTCCTACACTCTGACAACTTGCCTGTTCTTCCTGGTGGAGTGAATGGGATGCTAGCCGTTGGTCGTCTCTAATGAAGTCATTGCTCATGAAGCCTTCTGCACATCGTTTGCCTCGAAACTGCTCGTCCACTAGCTCTATACAGCTTACAGCGAGTCATATCTCTGAAAAGTTGCTGTGACGCCTGGCTGTTAGTGCTACATTCTCTTTAAAAAAAAAAAAAAATTCGAAATTTTCGAAGCATTTTACGTGCTTCCATTCGTGAATTAACAAAGCATATTCCTGAATCAACATTTTCCGTGAAATAACGTGAAACCCTTAATTTCACGGATTTTCATTCGTGAATTGACAGAAATACTCCTGTTCACCTTTTTCCATTTAATAATGGAAAAATTCTAATTTTTCAGAAACTTTCCGCAATTACTTTTGTATATTATGTTAACGGGACTTTTTCATCCCGTTTGGGTTCGGTATAAATGCCTTGTTACAACTCATTGCCGAAACTATATCACGAAAGTATGGATGTGAATAATTACAGTTTCAAAAGAGTACTAAGATCGCCTACAAGTATTAAGTCAGTTCTTTATTACTATTTAATTTCCGTGTTTGGTATGTCATAAACCTATATTGATTACTGAATTAATTATGATTGCTTCACTTTCTACTTGTCATCTACATGTCCTACCGGGGTTCGGACATTTGGGCACCGGACTTTTGGGCACCGGACATTTGGGCACCGGACATTTGGGCACCCGGACATTTGGGCACATTCATTTTTAAAGCAATGAAATTGCGCTGCGTTGAAAATTATAGTGTTCCTATATTTCTCCCTACTTGAGCAAGTGGTGTGCACAAAAAAAATTTCACTTATATCTCATTATCATTAAGAAATTGAGACATATTTACGAATTTCTGTCTGAAAGACTGGGCGGACATTTGGGCACCGGACATTTGGGCACCGGACATTTGGGCACCGGACATTTGGGCACCCGGACATTTGGGCACCCGGACATTTGGGCACAAATGTTTAAGGGGCCGTATAACAATTGCCGTTTCTTGGCCCACTAGTAAGAGATTGACCGTGAAAATGATCGCCGTAAGTTACTTAGGCACTAAATATTTTCGGGCACGAGCCTACTCAGCAAACCGGGGGGGGGGGGGAGAATATATCAAAAGTGTAAAATATGAACAATTTCTCGTCCGATCGGGAGATTTTCAGCATTTACAAACTACAACTCGTAACATTGTCTGAGCGCACGTGCCTGCTCTGAAAACTTGGGGGGGGGGGGGGGGGTATACCAAAAGTGTAAAATATGAAGCATTTCTATCCCGATCGAAAGATTTTCAGCATTTATAAGCTACAACTCGGCAGATTATTTGAGGGCACATTCCTAGTCACCAAACCTGTCGGGTGGGGTGGGGGTGGGGGGGGGGTATATGAAAATTGTGAAATATAAAGCATTTCTTGTCCGATCGGGAGATTTTCAGCATTTACAAACTACAACTGGAGACATTATCTCAGGGCGTATAAACCTACTGAGCACACCTGTCGGGGGGGGGGGGGGGTTATACTAAAAAGTGTGAAATATAAAAAATTTCTTGTCCGATCGGGAGATTTTCAGCATTTACAAACTACAACTGGTCACATTATCTCAGGGCGTAAACCTACTGAGCACACCTGTCGGGGGGGGGGGGGGTAAATACTACAAAGTGTGAAATATAGAGAATTTCTTGTCCGATCGGGAGATTTTCAGCATTTACAAACTAAAACTGGAGACATTATCTCAGGGCGTAAACCTACTGAGCACACCTGTCGGGGGGGGGGGGGGGGGTAATACTAAAAAGTGTGAAATATATAAAATTTCTCGTCCGATCGCGAGATTTTCAGCATTTACAAGCTACATCTCGTAACATTGTCTGAGCGCACGTGCCCGCTCTGAAAACTTGTGTGTGTGTGTGTGGGGGGGGGGGGTTATACCATAAAGTGCAAGATATGAAGAATTTCTCTCCCGATCGAGAGATTTTCAGCATTTATAAGCTACAACTCGGCAGATTATTTGAGGGCACATGCCAAGTCAGCAAACCTGTCGGGGGGGGGGGGGGGGGTATATGATAATTGTGAAATATAAAGAATTTCTTGTCCGATCGGGAGAATTTCAGCATTTACAAACTACAACTGGAGACATTATCTCAGGGCGTATAAACCTACTGAGCACATCTGTCGGGGGGGGGGGGGGGGTAATACTAAAAAGTGTGCAATATAAAAAATTTCTTGTCCGATCGGGAGATTTTCAGCATTTACAAACTACAACTGGACCCATTATCTCAGGGCGTAAACCTACTGAGCACTCCTGTCGGGGGGGGGGTAATACTAAAAAGTGTGAAATATAAAAAATTTCTTGTCCGATCGGGAGATTTTCAGCATTTACAAACTAAAACTGGACACATTATCTCAGGGCGTAAACCTACTGAGCACACCTGTCGCGGGGTGGGGGTAATACTACAAAGTGTAAAATATAAAGAATTTCTTGTCCGATCGGGAGATTTTCAGCATTTACAAACTACAAGTGGAGACATTATCTCAGGGCGTAAACCTACTGAGCACACCTGTCGGGGGGGGGGGGGGGGGGGGTAATACTAAAAAGTGTGAAATATATAAAATTTCTCGTCCGATCGGGAGATTTTCAGCATTTACAAGCTACATCTCGTAACATTGTCTGAGCGCACGTGCCCGCTCTGAAAACTTGTGTGTGTGTGTGTGTGGGGGGGGTTATACCATAAAGTGTAAAATATGAAGAATTTCTCTCCTGATCGAGAGATTTTCAGCATTTATAAGCTACAACTCGGCAGATTATTTGAGGGCACATGCCTAGTCAGCAAACCTGTCGGGGGGGGGGGGTATATGATAATTGTGAAATATAAAGAATTTCTTGTCCGATCGGGAGATTTTCAGCATTTACAAACTACAACTGGAGACATTATCTCAGGGCGTATAAACCTACTGAGCACACCTGTCGGGGGGGGGGGGGGAGGTAATACTAAAAAGTGTGCAATATAAAAAATTTCTTGTCCGATCGGGAGATTTTCAGCATTTACAAACTACAACTGGAGACATTATCTCAGGGCGTAAACCTACTGAGCACACCTGTCAAGGGGGGGGGGGGGGTAATACTAAAAAGTGTGAAATATAAAAAATTTCTTGTCCGATCGGGAGATTTTCAGCATTTACAAACTACAACTGGAGACATTATCTCAGGGCGTAAACCTACTGAGCACACCTGTCAAGGGGGGGGTAATACTAAAAAGTGTGAAATATAAAAAATTTCTTGTCCGATCGGGAGATTTTCAGCATTTACAAACTACAACTGGAGACATTATCTCAGGGCGTAAACCTACTGAGCACACCTGTCGGGGGGGGGGGGGGGGGGTGATACTACAAAGTGTGAAATATAGAGAATTTCTTGTCCGATCGGGAGATTTTTAGCATTTACAAGCTACAACTCGACACATATCTGAGGGTATGTGCCTACTCAGCAAACCTGTCGGGGGGGGGGGGCGATGCCGAATATGAAATACAAAGAATTTCTGGTCTTCACATCGGGAAATTTTCAGCGTTTACAAAGTACAACTCAACCAATTTTCTGCAGATGTCTGCAGACGGGCGACTGCTTATAACCCATTGAGTTGCTCACGGTGGTCGTTAAACCTTCAATAAAAAAAAAGAAAAACACCCAACCGGAAAAAAAAAAAAAGATGAAAGAAAAAAAGAAACTGCATTGCCCGCCCTGTATTGTGTTTGACTTGTTCTTCTCGTGGTATGTGATAACTGTTTAAAATAGTTATCAAGAATAAAATAAATAAAACTACAGGATCATATAACATCTGGTGCCTTTATTTAGCTTTTTATTCTTTGCGCTTCTTCTTTGTACGTATAAGTAAGCCAACTAATTTCTCATATTTTTTACAAACGTTTGGAAATAACATCTGTTTGGATACATTGACAAAAAATCACAGGCTGAATTTTATTTTTAAAAATATTAATATTCAGCAAAAGAATATTTGTGTTGTTTGTTTTTTTGTACATTTCCTGATCAGCAATTACAATTGCCTTTTAAAACATACGTGAAATCTCGTAGTTTATCTTTTCGTCCTTTTTTTTTTATTTTCCTCCTGACAATGGGGGAGAGTGGTCTTCCCACGTCAGATCTCTTCACATCTGTGCCCCCCCCCCCCAATAATTTGGTGAAGTCGGCGCTCCTGGTGTGTGTGAGTGTGTGTGTGCGCGCTTTGCTTTTCTTCTGTCAAAACGTGCCGGAACTGAAAATTTTCGCTTTGTTTTAGAAAAAGGCTTAAGAAAAATGTTCAAGAAATTTATTTGCTTTTTGTTAGGTCCATCGGCCTTCTTTAGCAACAGCAGCTTGTGTTTTAGAGTAACGGCATCTTTTTCTCCAGAAAAAAAGCACACATTCACACACATATGCAAAACGGTACTGTTTTTTCTGGAGGATAAGCACACACAAACACACACACACACACACACACACACACACATCATTATCAATCCACTGCTGGATGAAAGTCTCCCCAAATTTCTTCCAAAACTGTCTTCTTTGAAAACGTTTCTTCCAAAACTGCTGCAGGTCCTAGTGACATAAGACGATATATAGAAGTTTTTCAATTCATGTAATTTTTAGTTATGATTTTAATATTTTGTGTGTAATAACTACAATAAAAAGCTAATAAAAAAGGATCCAACGGATCGATCTTCAAGTGTTTAAAAATAACGTAGGCGGCCGGCCTTTCTCGTAAGTTTTGAATTACAACCTAAATATTCGGTGCGTGTAGACATGCCTGAAAGCTAGTGAAATGTACTCAATACATTAGTCGTCAGATATTTACAAGACACCTAGACCGCGGGCCTTTTAGGAAGACTGAGTTACAACCTAAATATCAGTTTTGTATAAACATGTTACAAGAACTAATAAAAGAGGCTCAATGGAACAGCTTTAAACTGTCTGAAAGATACATAGGCTTCAGGCCTTTTTGGAAGATTTGAAGTTACAATATAAATATTTGATTTGTATAAACATGTTAGAAGGCCTAATAAAAGAGACTCAAAGGAACAGCCTTAAAGTGCATGTTTAGAAGGCGCCTATGCCGGGGACCATTCGGTTTATAGTAGGTCCTAAATTTTTTTCACAAATTTAAGTTGTTATTGTCGCATGTGAAACTACAATGATTTTAATATTTCGTAAGTCTGAATAGTGAATAAAAAGTTCTCGAGAGCCATTAACGCATTTTATGTCAGATGCATTCAAGGAACCTAGACCTAGGAATTTTAAATGCAATTTAAGCTATGGTCTTGACTTTTACAGTGAGGTGCGTTCAAATGTACAAAAAAACTGATATAGATAAAACAGCACATCAGATCTCATAATGAAATTAAATTTTTTTTCGCAGAATATGTCCAGGTATATTTTATATTTGTAGAAGAAATGAAAAAGAAAGAAAACAAAAAAATTCTGTTTGTGCTTCTATGCATGAACTACCATAACATTTTATCATTTGCAACTGCGCAATTCTAAGTTTCCGAAAATGCTGTTACTATTTTAACGCATTTTTGCTATCTGGCAATATCAGGAACAAGAGAACGTAGTTGCTTGTCCTCTGCGTGATCTTTTTTATAGTAAATAAAACAATGCGATTTAGGACCACTATGCATTTTCCCAGGGGTTTTGAAGGACGGGAACCCCACTGAAAAGGACTGCTTTTAAAGGATTTCATAAAAAAAAAAAAAAAAAAAGAAAGAAAGAAATCCGAGAAATATTGCGACTGACTGCTGTTATTTGTATTCGATATTTCATCAGCTGCCTATTGAAACATCTAATGTGCGGCGAACGAACACAGGGAAAATGCGACTTTGTTGTGTCTGATATATTTATGCCTAAGAACTGTCAGCCCTCCATTGCTTACGCGTAGAAGTACATATCTTATACCTGACCGAGTTTTCTTGTGAATTTTAGAACTTATGAAGCGCTATTTCCAGGTAAGTCTTTTATGCAATAAATTCTGTCCTGGTGTTCAGTAAACACGCTCAAAAACAAAATGGCGCAGACATGAATTATTATCACACACATAAAGATGCACCTAACGCTGTGGGGTTTATTACTCGGAACAATTTTAAAATATTAATTATGCCCTTTTTAAAACAAGTTAGTAAAATCGTGCGATACATTGTTTATGATACGCTTTGCAACATACCGGAAATCATTACTCAAGTTATTTAATAATGGCTGTGGAATAAATCCCGCTCCCGTGTCCTGACCTTTGACCCCATTTCGATGATATTCAACAGAACCGGTGCAGTATACCTCCGGAACAACATACCAAAGTTTTGTCGCAATCGAAGCATTTTTACGTAAGTTATGACGCATATGGGCAATGGAATGGATCCTGCTCCTATGTCCTGACCTTTGACCCCATTTGGTCCATTTTCAACAGGATTTGTCCCCAGGTGGTCCCCTACCACATACTAAAATTTCATCGAAATAGAAACATTTTAACGCAAGTTCTGACGCATAAGGGCAATGACATAAATTCCGTTCCTCAGTCGTGACCTTTGACCCCATTTCCAATAGGGTTCGTTCCCAGGTGGTCCCTATCACATACTAAAATTTGATCGAACCATTTTTACGCGAGTTATCGTGCAGACAGACGGACAAAGCTGGAGCACATACGCTTCTTCAACCAAAGGATGGAAAGCGTAAAAAGTGTATATGAATGCTATTCGATAACTATAAGTACAAAAAACAAAAATGAAGTAAGAAAGTTATTTTCAAATGACAGTTTCATACCATAACTGCTATGATGAAAGATCAAGACTCTGCTAAACGTTGTATTTGACGCTGCTGTTCAAATACAACGTCCACGGCAATCTAAACGTGATCGACAATCATCAGAAGATCGACAAAGTGAACGTGTTCAGGACGTTTCCCGAATTCAACGAATCAGACTTGGTCAGCAAGCCACAGAGTGCCCAGAAGAGGCTGCATTATGACGTGCTGAAGCTGAAGTACGACGTTCAGGCCAATCTAAAATCACTCGAAATTCATCAGAAGAGCAAGAATCTCAGTAAGTTCACGGTGTTCTACGAATTTAACTAATCAGACTCGGTCAGCAAGCCACAGAAAGTCCGGAAGAAGCTACAATACGGCGTGCTGAACCGGCTGCTTAAAGATAACGATCATGTCCATTGCATCGTCCTGCTATTCTCAATCATGAAACCTTTAACGAGTTCGAAGACCCTGCTCATGATTGTGCTGCGATGAATGTTGAGTGTCAGTGTAGGGGCGAACGTAAATGCTCCACCTGCCTTATGTAATTCAAAGTCCTGCAAGGCTCTGTAATCAAAGCTCGTTCACCGGAGCACGCACCCCACAGACAATAGGTCAAGGTTCCTGTTACTTAGATAACCAATAATTTATAATTATTGGTCAAACAGGCGCTCCGCTCCCTCAGCTTTGTTATATTAAGATCGGCTGATCAAGGGAGGGGAGGTGAATGAATAACGATGAGACAGGCCTCGAAAGGAATCCATCAAAGTTTTCTAAACTTAAACCAAATTTAATCATTATTCAAAGAAATGCTGTCCGAGCCTAGGCTGTATATCGGAGACTTCGCTCGTGGCAAGAAATCACTTGCGCATTGTTTCACACGTGCGTTTTCGTCGTCGTGCAGCTCTCCTTGCTAACACTTTATTGTTCTTCCTAATAATACCTGCCGGAGTCTGTCCGCTCTTTGGCACAGAATCTCCACGCGCTTATGAGAGCCTGCAACGGTGTGTGTCACAAGAACGCTAAATTTCCGTCCATCCACGAGGACATACTAAGTTTTTTAGCTTCCTGTCGAGCAGCATACACGTGCTCCTCCACCAAGCTCCGACCCTCAACTAACTGAATATCGAGCCTCGCGCCCGCGTACTAACCACTGCCCTATCGCCTGAGGCGCGATGAACTATCTAGTGAGAGGCAGACAACGAGCCTCCACTGTTGCCTCCCCATTCTTTTCCGACCCGTTTACTCCCTGACCCCCTAACCCCCAGCCTTCGCTGCGTTACGAAGGTCACCTAACGGCCCCAATCGCGACATTGACCTTTTCCAAGAACTAATCTCCAACGGACAGCATAGTTCGCCAGCATTGTACACAGTATTGTGTTCATACATTCCGAACCGACTTGGTTAAAATAAATATGTACATTTTCTCAGACGGTCGGGCGCCATGTTGGAGTCTTACAATACATCCCAAACCCATTAGCCTCAAGGGCTTTTAGTAATCCGACAAATTTAACTTGCAGAAATGTTCCTTTTCTGGAAATAAAAAGTAAATAGAAGAGTTATTTTTCTGGAAGCGGGAAACCACGTGCTGCTTCTTTTTTTTTTTTTTTTTTTTTTTTCGCTTGATTTCTAATTCCAGTCCTTGTATCGTAATCACATAAAATATGAAAATGATGTCGAATGTCCGAAATTCCATTAATATTGTATTTCTCTCTTACTGTCAGTTCTGCCATTCTATTAATTTTTGTGCTGAGAAATCTGATTATAAAACACTCAAGTATTGCTGTTTCAAAGTAACTGTTTTGCTTGAGAATGAAGGCCAAGCAGTTCGCGAGTTTCCACCTGATTTGAAGGATATGATAAGTAATCGACAGCATCCAAATTATCGGCACTTCAATGAAAATATTAGTTCTTTCAACAGCGCCTTAAGTTTCATATCGTTGGGCGCACAAATTTTCTCACGTTGCAGAAAACGGTCTCTAAATCTTCAGAGTTCACAGACAGATCTATCATCAAACAGGATAGATGAATACCAGTGAAGACAGCAATTGCTTTTATGCTGAGCTTCATGTTATTGACTCAGGCTTGGCAAATCAACAGCGTATAAATCATCCAGGGAATTAGCAACGTAATCCTGATATCGTAGCTTTCTTGGATGAGGTAATTCGTCGTAACAATGTGCATGCTCACGCTTATCGCATGCTGCGAGAAGTTGAAATTGATGAAAAGAAAAGAGCTGCTGATGAAGACCATAAATTGCCAATGACCGCAGACGCTACAATCTTCCTATGGTTGATGAGATCACCATGATTTCCCTGTCAGCTGACGGTGAACCACCATTTGAGCGCGACTTTTGAATTTCTTCTCGAAATTCCCAGCAACTACTCATCAAGCTCAACATTTTGAGTCCTCATCTGAACCCAATGATTTATATGTCGTTTTATCCGTTCGGTGAAGCAGGCTGGTTACCAAATATTGAGATCAACGCCATAATCGTCCTAATCAACAGCATGCGCGTGTATTGATGCTGCAATGGAAGGTATCGCAAACAACCGTAGAGTTAACCGCTTCAATCCAATTTTACACGGAGGAAAGTTGTTCCAGCAGTGTGCTGTAGCTTCTTATTTTCAAGTTGAAAGCAACAACGTGAACTATATCAGCAGTCAGCAAGTCCGTTTGCTAGTCGAGCAATATGGAGACTTAATGGTTCATTTGAATGACGTTGCTGATTGAAGAGGAGTGAACGTTGGGCGTGCCTTGATTTTTCCATCCTCATTTCAAGGTTCGCCTCGCAACATGAGTGAAACGTATCACGATGCCATGGCATTGTCTCTAAATTTAGCAGACCTGATCTATTTGGGACCATAGCATGCAATCCGAATTGGCCAGAGATTCAGAAAAATCTGCCACCATTTTCTCAATTTGCATCCGCCTTCCGGTCGTCCATATTTAGTAGCACCGCATTCAGTATAAAACTTAAAAGCTCTCCTCGAAGACATCACTAAGAATGGCGCTTTTGGACATGTGAAAGCTTTAGTGTACACAATCGAGTTTCAAAAATGAACACTGCCTCACGCACACATCTTGATCGTTCTTGGAGATGATTAGGAAATTGACACAGCTGAAAAAGTAGCTCGATACGTTTGTGCTGATATTACTGATCGTCGAGTAGAGCCGAAACTTCACTAAAGCGTCATTCGAACAATGATTCATGACCCATGTGGCACTTTGAATCCAAAAGCACATTGCATGGCTAACAAGGAGTTCATAAAGAAGTTTCGAAGCAGTTAAAATCTCACATGATCACTGATGTCAATGGCTACCCGCTGTACAGACGTCGCAAAGGCGTTCAAGTTGAAATCCGGAATTTTACCGCCAATAATTGCTTTGTTGTGCCTTCCTTACAACAAAGTTTTGGCTAAGAAATTCAATTGTCATGAGAATGCTGAATCATGACAGTCAATCAAAGCCATTAAATATATCTTTAAGTACATTTACAAAGGTTACAGCAAAGCTGCAGTTGAATTCCATGATGTTGGTGCGCAAGCTAATGTGATTTATGACGAGGTTATCCAGTACCTCGCTGCGAGATTAGCCAGTATATCGATGCGAGCTTTGTGTCTGCGCCTAAAGCGATGTGGAGATTTCTGGAGAACCCCATGCACGATCGGCCACATGCAGTTCATCGCCTTGTCATTCATCTTCCAAATGAACAATTAGCTTAATTCCAAGGTCAGGCAGCACTGTGAGCAGACGGCAGAAAAAACACAGCTGTTAGATTGGTTCCAGCTTAACGCGACTGATGAAGCTACTCGGAGTTGCCATATCATTATGTTTACGATCAAAAAGTTCAGTACCTGAAAAAGAGGCAGCGTGAAAGGAACAAGTTTGTATCGAATGTACAGTGTTAGCCCTAAGAATTATGAACGATTTAATTTGCGGCTGCTGCTCCAGTATGTTCAAGGTGCAATGAGCTTCAATGTTTTGAAGACCGTCACCGGAATTCTTCATGAAAGCTTCAAAACAGCAGCAATCACGCATGGCTTGGTTGATGACGACACTAGATGAGTTCTCTGCTGTGAGGAAGCATCAAAATCCATCATGCCACGACAATTGCGACAGACATTCACTCTGATCCGCGTCTTCAATTTCGCCAAACGATCTACTTCATCTCCACTCAGCTGTTTCCGGAGTTCATTGTTGAAGACTTTATTCGAGACTTTCATGGTCATATTGCTGAAAGAAAAGCACTTCAAGAAATCGGAATCGTTTTCCAATTCACGGCACAAAGTGCACGAATTTTAGACTTGCAGAAGCAGTCGTAGTCACATCTTCAACTTGGACGATGAAGCAGCAAATGCTAAGCGCTTTTTCAGTAAAATGATCTTTGTTGTGAACAACGACAAAGCAGCAATTTTATTTTTCTTCATCGACGGTCCTGGTGTATCAGGCAAGACTTACATGTACAACCCAATGATGATCTATTTACGAGGGCAAGGCAAGCGTTTTGGTTTTTGCGACGACTCGAATCGTTGCCGATTTGCTGAAGGGAGGTCGAACGTCGCATAGTGGATTCAGAATTCCAATTTCAGCTGTCAAAACTTCTGTCTCCAGCATGAAAGTGCCATCAAATGATTCGTCTAAGTTGAGGAAAGCTTGGCTAATAATCATCTCATCATTGATGGGGAATCAATGTTGCCGTCACACTCATTGAGAAAAATCGATTTGTTGCTGCCAGAAGCGATGAATGATGTACGTCCATTCTGAGGAAAAACTTTCGTGCTGGGTGGAGATTTCCGCCAAACAACCAACATCGTTCCACGTGGTAGCGTTACAAAATATTTTAGAAGATTGTGTCAAGAATTCTCCTCTGTGAAATTTTATCAAGCGACGCAGTTCGGCTGCAAACGTGAGAACCGCCGGACAAGACGATTCCAATGATTGAGTTTTTTTTATAATCGCAAAAATCTCATAGAATAACACGGGAAATGCCATCCAACTAAAAGTCAATATTTGAATCGTTCATTTTTCCTTAAAGTAAAAAATTTTAAACGATCATTTCTCCAAAAGTCAATATCTGATTTAACAAATTTTTACCAGATCAGTTTTTTCTTTCATAAATTTTCTTCAGGTTATATTTTTCTTTAATAAATTTTCTTCAGTTTAGTTTTTACGATTAAATATTTTACAAGAGGTTAGTTTTATTTATTTTTATTTTTCTATGGTTGTAAATAAAGTGTTTTCAACAAATAGGAGAATCATCTTATAGTTTCTGGATTGAGAGAAAGAGGATTTAATCGTGTCAAAAAAGTTCAGTTTACATGTTTGCTAACCTTTTTTGATGAATTGGTGATGAACCTGAAAAGCACCGTTTTGATTTCCTTTTTTTTTTACACCATTTTGTGATTTTTATTTATAGAAGTGGTTCGAACTCCCAGTCCTTTGTTCAGAAAGCTTACATTCTTTCCGCTAGACCATCGAACAATTGGAAAAAGATGCTTGAAAGAGTAAGATTTATGGTTTTTCATGGTGTTCAAATGTTTTAGGGGATTTGGAATTTCTTTTAAAATGGTGTGTGAGGGGGAGTGGACGTTATTAAGAGTTGTGATCGAGTTTGTGTGAACATGAGTTTTTCTGTTACGGTGGATCGTCTCTCGTTGAACTGTTGTAATGGACGAAATGATGAAACAGACGTATATGACAACTCAGAAAGTAGGAAGTTTAGGTGGTCTCGAATCTTTATACCGTGCTGTCAAAAAAGAAGGCGTCAAGAAAAAAGACGTCATGAAATGGTTGAAGGGGGAGAAAACTTACACCCTTCACAAGCCGGTGAGACGACATTTTCCGAGAAATAGAGTGATGGTGAATGAAATAGGACAACAGTTCCAAGCAGACCTAGCTGATGTCTCCAGTTTGAGTCAATATAACGATGGATTTCGTTACTTGTTAAGATGCATTGACATATTTTCCAAATATGCATGGGCGATTCCCTTAAAGCAAAAGTCAGGGTCCCATATCGTTCAAGCATTTTCCCAGATTTTCCAAGATAGAAAACCAGTAAAACTTCAAACAGACAAAGGAACTGAATTTAAGAACAAAGAGTTTCAAAGGTTTTTAACACAACACGGTGTGCATTTCTTTACAACGAACAACGAGACAAAAGCAAGTGTTGTGGAGAGATTCAATCGCACGCTCAAAACTCGCATGGTGCGATACTTTACAAGTCAAAATATGTTTAAATTCGTAGACGTGCTCAACGATTTAGTTCACAGTTACAACCATTCCCCCCATCGAAGTATAAAAATGAAACCTGTAGATGTAAACAAAGATAATGAAAAGCAAGTGTTTCTCAATCTGTATGGTGATCTCAAGAAGGAAAAACAGTCCTATAAATTTCAGGTGGGTGATCATGTGAGGATTAGTAAAGCAAAATTGACATTTGAGACGTAAAAATTAAAATTGTGAAAGCTGACAATTCCGTCATGGCTGACAAAGAGCCCGTGGGGCCCATAAACTGTTTTCTTCATTCTCTGTTTTCCCAAATTGATGCTAGTTTAAACGAAAGAGTGATTTCGTCCTCGAGCAACATGTATCCTCACAGAGCATATATTGAAACTCTATTAAATTATGGAGAAGACGCAAAGAAATCCTATTTAGCATGCGAAGGGTTTTACAAGGATACAGCCGGACATCTGAACGAAATTAATCCCACGAATGCTGCAACAAACAAAGGATTACATCAACGCTATGAGCTCGTGAAAGACAGCAAAACGTTTGACATGATTGGAACCTTGCACTGTGATTTATTTTTTCAAAACAGACTGCTTCTCAATTTAGTGGACGTGAAAATTAAACTGGTTCGAAATAAACCTGATTTGTGCCTCGTTTCCTCCTCAGAGGCCCCCAATTACAGAGTTCTCATCGAACACGCCTCCATTTTTGTGAGAAAATTGAAAGTCAACCCGGGAGTTGCCATCGGCCATGCAAAAGCTTTAGAAAAATCTCCCGCCAAGTATTCTATTGATCGTGTTTTATGCAAAGTGTATTCCGTCTCTCAAGGAAGTATGTCCTTCGTGCAAGACAACGTATTCCTAGGACAAATGCCCAAAAGACTGATTATTGGATGTGTCGATAACGATGCTTTTAATGGTACATATAAATCTAACGCTTTTGAATTTAAGCATTATGATGTTAACTTTATCGCCGATTGCATGAAAGAATGCCCACGGAAAAAACGCCCACGGAAAAATCGCCCACGGAAAAAACGCCCACTTTTCGAAAGTAGGAAAAAACGCCCACTTTTCGAAAGTAGGAAAAAACGCCCACGGAAAAATCGCCCACAGACAAAATGCTCACGGGAAAAATATGTGTTTGACTGATAAGTTTTTATGTCTGTTATAAACGGTGTTCGGACAACTAGTCACAGACTGCTGGCCAAAAAACCGTTAGGGGTCATATAAAAATTGCGGTTTCTAGGCCACCTCACCTACATAACGCGAATATGGGAATGACGGAATGAAAACTTTTAGAAGGGCCTGAACGTTAGTACTAATATTATTTTCTGCCTGAGTAATACCGCAATATTAATAATTTGATGTGTAAAATATTTTCTGCAAACCTTACAAATACGAGAGGAAAGTTCGGATTGCACTGATGGACTGTAGAGGTTGTATGGTGTTGGCCTGAAAGCCGTGGTAGTCTTATGCAACAGTTATTTAAAAACATACTAATGATTCACCGTTGTCTTCAATCCAACTGCTGTACAATATTTTTCTAGAAACTACAAATAAAAAAAATTCTCTGCGAGTATGTGCAAACCCAGGGAATTTGTCTGGGGAGGGGGTGCTTAAAATCTAAAATATGAAATATAAAGAATTTCTGGTCCGATCGGGAGATTTCCAGCGTTTAC
Source organism: Macrothele yani (assembly GCA_039090855.1). Taxonomy (NCBI): domain Eukaryota; kingdom Metazoa; phylum Arthropoda; class Arachnida; order Araneae; family Macrothelidae; genus Macrothele; species Macrothele yani. The sequence goes on along the minus strand of CM077003.1, from coordinate 129,031,412 downwards.
AAGCTACAACACGTCGAATTATCTGAGGGTATCTGCTGCCTCAGGAAACTAGTCGGGGGGGGGGAGGTAATACCAAAATCGTAAAATATCAAGATTTCTCTTCCGATCTGGAGATCTTCAGCATTTAGAAACTGCAACTCGACAAATTTTCTTAGCGCATGTCACTCTCTGGAAACCTGTCGGCGAAGAGGGGGGAGGGGGGTAATACCAAAATTGTAAAATATGAACAATTTCTCGTCCGATCGGGAGATTCTCGGCAATTAGCAGCTACAACTCGACACATTATCTGAAGGCATGTGAATGATGAAAATCTCCGGGTCGGACAAGAAATTCTATATAATTCACAATTATCATATAACCACCCCACCCCACCCCACCCCACCCCACCCCACCCCACCCACCCCCCAGGTTTGCTGAGTAGGCACGTGCCCTCAAATAATCTGTCCAGCTGTAGCTTGTAAATGCTGAAACTCTCCCGATGGGACGATACATTTTTCAAATCTTACAGTTTTGATATAACCCCCCCCCCCCCCCGACAGGTTTCCTGAGTCAGCACATGCGCTCAGATAATTTGCAGACTTGTAGTTTGAAAACCCTTAAATCTTTTGCTCAGATGTAGATCATAAACATTTCTTCTAAAGAATTACATTAATTATCGCAATTAAGAAAAGACGAAATTACGGAAACTATATATGACTCTGATTACCAACCTCTGGGGATTATGGGCACGAAGCGGTCAAAAACGTTATTTTTATACGGCCCCTTAAAATTTTTGTGGCCAGTTCTCCGGTGGCCAGTTCTCCTACACCCATCATGTAGAAATTAGCTGTTTTAGTTGTCCTTTGGAAAACTCCCAGGAAGCTATGAGTGCGTATTTTTTTCTTTACACTGGGAAGAAAAGAAGTATGCCTGTAACTTGAGATTATACTACTCACGGGGAAGACACACCCCGACCGGTGGCCAACCGATAAATTTAAATGAAATATATCGCTTGTTATTTGGGGAGCGGTCGCTAGCAAACGTTCCAGCTGCAGCTGCAAAGCACCACTTTGACGAAAGACAGATGCCCCCCCCCCTCCGCTCGCCGTATACAAAAGAGGATTTCCAAAAGAGACAAGAGTGGTAAGAAAGCACATTACACAAAGTTATATCTGTACATTGCGCCTTTTACGAAAATCGCTTTTACAATTAAATGCATTATACTTTAAAAGTATTTATAAATAAAATAATCTGACTTCTTAATTATTTCCCTTTTAATTGATATAGTTAAATAACAAACATGCATAGTTTTATAAAAATTAAGACCTTACTTTAAAAAATAAGAATAGTCATAAATTTATTACAGTAAAGCCGAACTGGAATTTTTTAAGAAAGTAGCTACTCTACAGTAGTAAGTTGAAAGTTAACAATCTTATTTGGTTCTTCACTAGGCCACCCGCGGCCCTTAAGTCATAAGTCCTAGGCCTTGGCCTATTTAACAGTTTTTATTCTAACGATGTTATATTCATAACGTTTACGTAACACATCAAATTATTAATATTGCGGTATTACTCAGGCAGAAAATAATATTAGGACTAACGTTTAGGCCCTCCTAAAAGTTTTCGTTCCGTCATTCCCATATTCGTAAAATTTACATAACAAGTATTGTCAATAATCAAACAGAAGTCATCGCTCTTTCCACGTTTATAAGTGAGTCACGGAAAAATTCTCAGTGGCCGCCACCAGGAATCGAACTCAGGGTCTTCCAGTTACGCGCCGGATATGCTTCCACTGCACCACAGCTATTCCTATTCCACGTCAAATGTCTGTATTAATTGTCAATAATATTGCGCTTCTACTTATGCACCATACATTCAATCCATTAATTAAGTAATAGGCCGTAGGCCTAAGCCTATTCAACACTTTTTTCTTCGCCTGTGAATTAATTAAGTAAAAGAAAAATATTGCAAACTTGACATGTTATGTAAATATTTAGTACCTACGTAAAAGTGCAGCGTTATTAAAAATCCCACCTTAGGGTCCTTTTCCGAACATACATGAATTATGCTGTAATTCTCGCTTGGCTTACATAGAACGTTTTCTCGAAATTTGTTTGGAGTTCCTAATTCAATTCTCAATGTAGGCCAAAAATCGATAATACTTACCCCACTCCCACCCCTGAACTTTTGTGGACAGTTGTCCTGTGGCCAATTCTCCTACACCCATTTTCGTTATGTAGGTGAGGTGGCCAAGAAACCGCAATTTTTATATGACCCCTAACGGTTTTTTGACCAGCAGTCTGTGACCAGTTGTCCGAACACCGTTTATAACAGACATATAAACTTATCAGTCGATCACATATTTTTCCCGTGAGCATTTTGTCTGTGGGCGTTTTTTCCTACTTTCGAAAAGTGGGCGTTTTTTCCGTGGGCGTTTTTTCCTACTTTCGAAAAGTGGGCGTTTTTTCCGTGGGCGATTTTTCCGTGGGCGTTTTTTCCGTGGGCGTTTTTTCCGTGGGCGATTTTTCCGTGGGCGTTTTTTCCGTGGGCGTTTTTTCCGTGGGCATTCTTTCCTCATACCTTATCGCCGTGTACGTTGACGGACAGTCAGTTCCTCATAAACCTCTAGAACCCAATTTCGAAAAGGGCAGCACAATTCGTTCTTTCCATAGTCTATTTCAAGGAACCGAGAAACTGGGCCAAGATTGTGGAATATATATCGATCGAGATGAATTTTCCAAGGGATACACTCTTTATGCATTCAATCTCAGTCCGGACCTGTGTGATGGAGGGCATATGAACCTGATCCAACAAGGAAATTTAAGAGTGGAAATCAAATTTGGAAAAGCTTTAGTAAAAACCATTTCTGTGCTAATCTACGCAGAGTTCCAAAACATTATTGAAATTTCAAAGTCCAGAAACATTCTTTGTGATTTCTCCAATTGAAGAAATGAACAGTGTTCAAATTGTAAAGACCCTAAAGCAAGATCACGTGACACAACGGTCCTTCCTCGGAGTGTTTGCCTGTGACAGACTTCCCAAGAGAATTGTCAAGTTCCCAGCATGTATTGTTGTGAATACGGATCGATATGGAAATCCTGGAAAACACTGGTTGGCTATGTACATACCAAACCCAAAAACAATGGAATTTTTTATTCTTTCGGACATTCTCCAGAATATTTTCAAGGACCTATTGCCAGATTTGCCTCCAAGTTTGATACTGTTAAATTGAATGAAGTACCTCTTCAAAGTTCGTTTACAGCCGTATGTGGACAATATTGTATTTTCTTCTTGTATTCTAGATGTCGCGGAAAAAGCTTGTACTCTATTGTAAGAAATTTTGGATGGAAATCTGAAACAAACGACCTGCGTGTCTTTCATTTCGTTCGAAATAAATTTCGAATTGAATCAAAATTCAGAATTTAAAATAAAAATTGATTGAAATCTACTTTATGTGTCTTTAAATTATTTTGTACCTTTTTTAATGACTTCAGTTGACAACATGGAAGTGCCCAGACTACAACATCCTTTCACTGCTCTGATAGCGGGCCCTGCTGGCTGTGGGAAGACTCAGTTTGTAAAACGTTTACTTCAGCATCAAGCGAAAGTTATATCTCCCCCTCCCGAACATGTGGTGTGGTTCTACGGGGTTCACCAAACATTGTATGATGAAATAGAAAACGTGACATTTGTGGAAGGCCTCCCCTCCAATTTCCGTGACTATGTGAAAGGAAGAACGCGTGGACAGAAATGACGTAGAAATTTACTTCGTTATAATGGCGCCCGAACTATCCGGATGACCCGACCCGACCGTTCAAAATATCGCATTGGTGTGATGTTTTTTCCACACCGCGAGATAGGAAAAATAAGAGAATCCCTTCTCCGGCACTTCGAAAAAAAAAAATAAGACGGAGATGATGTAACGTACCAGGAGATGTGACGTACCTGCCCGAAGGACGCACACGACATAAAGGCAGATAGGAATCAGAACAAAACGTCCGCGTAGCTCAATTGGTAGAGTGACTTATTCCGGAATGAGGGGATCAGGGTTCGAATCCTGGCGTGGACAGAAATGACGGAGAAATTTGCTTCGTTATAAACAGTCTCGGACTTTTTTTCCGCGTTTTTCAACAGTTTCGGACTTTTTTTTTCTAGGACTTTTTACCCTGATTAAAAAAAATCAGTCATTCTGAAAAGAAAGAAAGCCTAAGGGAGAGGGGAAGACAGGTATTTTTACACGTGGCTTTCTTTACAATGATGTCGTATTTTCTTTGCACATTTCTATTCAACCGCGGAGTACCTGTTTGACCTTCTGAGGGAAGCAGTGAAAAATAACATTTTTTTTTTTTTGGCATTCCTGTGCCCATTATTGGAAGTACAGGAAACGGTTCAGAGGTATACTTTATCTCCTTCTCAAAAGAAAAAAACAAACAAAAACGATTTTGTTTGCTTTATGCAATATATATATATATATATATATATATATTTATATGTGTATATGTATAAAAAAGTAAGAAATATATCTATTTAGCGACAATTTCAGAATCATTACAAAACTCGGTTGCTTAAATGAAACTCAAAACCCACGTCTACCTCATGTCAGACGCCCGATTACGTGCGGGAAGCGACCGTGCGTCAAGCGACCCTGTGGAAAATCATGCGCAAAGCGACCCTGTTATATTTGTTCGTGGACGAAGCGACCCTGCTATTCGAATCATTTTACTTATATCATCATTGTCAACCATTTTCAATCCATTGCTGGACGAAGGTTTACCCAAGTTTCCTCCACAACGGTCTGTCTGTCTTGTGCCGGTCTCCTCCATGTCACTCCCGCATACTTTCGAATTTCATCCACCCATCTCCCATGTGGTCTTCTTCTGGGTCTTTTCCTGTCCCTTGGAATCCAATCTAAAATTTCGGCTGTCCATCGATGGTATATATATATATAGAAATCGTAGTCAAATTATTTATTTACATCTAATTAATTAATTACTTACATCAAGTTTTTTATACTAAATACAAGTCTGTAATATCATTTTATATGTGTATACTATATATATACAAATCGTAGTCAAATTATTTACATCATTAATTAAGTACCTACATCTGAATTTTGTAGCTTTTGCACTTAGTCCAACTTGATAACACAGCTTAATGCTTTCAGGCATTTTTTAAGAACTTTAAAATTTCCAAATTGCCCCATGATATTGCGAATGCGTTCGTCTACTTGTATATGCATCTTCTTCCTTTTTCGACCAAGTTCTTCTAATTCTTTTAATTGTTGTTTGTGCATCACACGTCGAACTTGGAAATTCTGAAGAAATTAAAAAATGCCTTAAAGCATTAAACTATGTTACCAAGTTGGACTAAAGCTACAAAATTCAGAAGATGTAAGTACTTAATTAATTAGATATAAATAATTTCACTACGATTTGTATATATATATAAGTAAAATGATTCGATTAGCAGGGTAGCTTCGCTCACGATAAAATATAACAGGGTCGCTTTGCTCACGATTTCCATAGGGTCGCTTGACACCAGACCCAGTCTCACCCAGTCTCGTGTAAATAAACTAAACTCCCCCTTCGGCCCTGCTGGGGCATTGCCGAAGGGGGAGCAGAAGTCCAATATTCTTTGATCTTGTGGTCAGTCAGCGGCGGTGATGATGAGGAGTTCCCGCCCTTTTTTTTCCCTGTGGACAGTAAAGCAATTATACTGAGAAGGGGAAGCGTCTCAGCTTTCATTTAATGGGACCATAAAAACAGCAGGAGCAGATGTCAGCTTTGATTAGAAAGTAAACGTTGACAGACGAGATTTCGGGGAAAACAGACCGACAGTCGATCTCAACCGAAATTTATTGCAAATACAATAAGTTGTCATTTAAAATCTTCTAAAAGACCTCAAGATCAACTGGTTGAGTCCCCGTTGATTACCTTGTATTGCATGTTATGACATGCGAAATATTAAAATCATTGCTGAAGAATTAATGAATCGAAAAGCTCCTGCATAAACCTTGTGTCAATATAATCTTACATACGCATTTCCATATATTCCTAGGAAATAGACGATGTCATCACTCTGTTCAGCGGTGTCCGAACAACAATTTTTCAGTTGCTATGAGTTGTTTATAAAAGAACGTGAACAGAGCAATGCCATCGTCTACTGACATTATTTCGACATATTTGTAATATATTCACCATGCCCAGGAAAACTGGTACATTTCGTTATGGTCAGCTAGGAAAACTTCCACACTCTGACAAGATCTCGGAATGAAACGCAGTTCGTGTACATCCCCTTACATGAGAAGGTGTTCAAAAGTTTTTCGGTGTGCGAGCTTTCCGCCCTTTGCTGAGCAGTACGAGAAAGTGTGGGAGTTTTCGTTGATCCAACTTGAGTTGATACGTAATTGTTATGAATGTGACATGAATAGAACAAAAACTTAAAAAGGCCTAGGCCCTGTGAGAAATTTTTTAGTGAAAAAGTAAGGGCAGGATATTATTAACTTGAGTTGATACGTAATTGTTATGAATGTGACATCGCTCGAACAGAAAGTGTAATAAAGGCCTAGGCCCTGTGAAAAGATATTTAGTGCTTAAGTAAGAGCAGAATATAATTAACTTGAGTTGATGCGCAATTGTTATGAATGTGACATGAATAGAACAAAAAACTTAAAAAGGCCTAGGCCCTGTGAGAAATTTTTTAGTGAAAAAGTAAAGGCAGGATATTATTAACTTGAGTTGATACGTAATTGTTATGAATGCGACATCGATCGAACAGAAACGGTATTAAAGGCCTAGGCCTAGGGCCTGTGAAATGATATTTAGTGCTTAAGTAAAAGCAGAATATAATTAACTTGAGTTGATACGTAATTATTATGAATGTGACATGGATAGAACAAAAACTGTTAAAAAGGGCTACGCCTAGGCCCTGTGAGAAATTTTTAGCGAAAAAGTTAAGGCAGGATATTATTAACTTGAGTTGATACGTAACTGTTATGAATGAGACATCGCTCAAACAGAAACTGTTAAAAAGGCCTAGGCCTAGGGCCTATGAAATAATATTTAGTACTTAAGTAAAAACGAAATATTATTAACTTGCTTTGTACGTAATTGTTATGAATGTGACATGGTTAGAATAAAAACTGTTTAAAAGGCCAAAGGCTTAGGCCTAGGGCCTGTGAAATCATATTTAGTGTTTAACTAAAAGCAGAATATAATTAACTTGAGTTGATACGTAATTGTTGTGAATGTGACATTGATAGAACAAAAACTGTTAAAAAGGCCTAGGCCCTGTGAGAAAATTTTTAGTGAAAAAGTAAAGGCAGGATATTATTAACTTGAGTTGGTACGTAATTGTTATGAATGTGACATCGATAGAACAAAAACTGTTAAAAAGGCCTAGGCCTAGGGCCTGTGAAATAATATTTAGTGCTTAAGTAAAAACGCAATATTATTACCTTAACTTGATACGTAATTGTTATGAATGCGACATCGGTACAACTAAAACTGCTAAAAAGGCCTGGGCCTAGGGCCTGTGAGAAAATTTTTAGTGAAAAAAGTAAACGCAGAATATTAGTAACTTGAGTTGATACATAATTGTTATGAATGTGACATCGATAGAACAAAAACTGTTAAAAATGCCTAGGCCTAGGGCCTATGATATAATATTTAGTGCTTAAGTAAAAGCGGAATATTATTAACTTGATTTGACAGGTAATTGTTATGAATGTGACATCGATAGAACAAAAGCTGTTAAAAAGTCCTAGGCCTAGGGCCTATGAAATAATATTTAGTGCTTAAGTAAAAGCGGAATATTATTACCTTGAGTTGATACGTAATTGTTATAAATATGGCATCGGTAGAAATAAAGGCTGACAAAAGGGCTTACGAATGAGGCACAGTAATTTAGTGTCTAATTCAGTAAAAGAGAAATATTAATAACTTGATTTAGTGCCTAAGTAAAAGTGAGACGTTATAAAAAATTCCCTCCTTGTCGTCCTTTTCCGAGCACAGTATGAGTTCTGGTGTAATTGTTTTGTTCCTTTGAAACCTAAGAAATGTGCCATGCAGAGGTACCCGAATGAGTACTTGGAGGAAGGGGGTAAGAAAAACCCTTACCTCCTTCAAGGCTGTCAAACATTTAAAAAAAGGTTTCGTCTATTTTAGTATTTTAAATTTATCAATAATTTGGCTATGTTACAGGCGGGGAGCCCCCCCCATGGGCGCCCCCCCCCCCCCCATGGGCGCCCCTGGTGCTATGTAATCATGAATATGATGTAATCCATATTCATGATTATGAGCTATGTAATCCCGATCCAGGACGACGAAATTATCCCGTCCGGGGAGGGGGGGGGTAATTTCAAAAGTGTAAAATATGAGGAATTTCTCGTCCGATCCGAAGATTTTCAACATTTACAAGCTACAACCCCCCCCCCTCGCCCGATAGGTTTCCTGAGGAGGCACACTCCCTCAAATAATGTGTTCAGTTGTAAATGCCGAAAATCTGCCGATCGGACGAGAAATTCTTCATATTTTACACTTTTGAAATTACCCCCTCCCCGGACGGGTTTGCTGCGTAGGCACATACGCTCAGAACAGAAAAATATTTGTCGAGCTGCAGCTTGTAAATACTGAAAATCTCCCGATCGGACGAGAAAGTCTTCATATTTTACACTTTTGGTATGTATCCCCCCCCCCCCCTCGCATACACACGATTGCTGAGTTGGCACATGCCTTCAAATAATGTGTCGAGTTGTAGCTTGTAAATGCCGAAAATCTCCCGATGGGAGGAGGAATTTTTCATATTTTACACTTTTGGTATTAACCCACCCCACCCCCCATCGCCGACAGGTTTCCAGAGAGTGCACATGCGCTGAGAAAATTTGTCGAGTTGCAGCTTGTAAATGCTGAAGATCTCCCGATCAGAAGATTAATGAGAAATCTTGATATTTTACGCTTTTGGTATCCCCCTCTAGTTGCCTGAGGCAGCAGATGCCCTCAGACAATTCGATGACTTGCAGCTTGTAATGGCTGAAAATCTCCCGATCGGACCAGAAATTTTTTATATTTCATATTTTAGGTTTTAAGCCCCCCCTCCACACGCACACACACTCGACAAGAGTCCTGGGTTTCGTCATACTCGCAGAGAATTTGTTTCGTTATAGTTTATACAAAAACATCGCTGAAAATCTCACCATCGGACCATACATTTTTTATATTTCATATTTTAGGTTTTAAGCCCCCCCCCCCATCGCCGACAGGTTTCCAGAGAGTGCACATGCGCTGAGAAAATTTGTCGAGTTGCAGCTTGTAAATGCTGAAGATCTCCCGATCGGAAGATTAATGAGAAATCTTGATATTTTACGCTTTTGGTATCCCCCCCTCTAGTTGCCTGAGGCAGCAGATGTCCTCAGACAATTCGATGACTTGCAGCTTGTAATGGCTGAAAATCTCCCGATCGGACCACAATTTTTTTATATTTCATATTTTAGGTTTTAAGCCCCCCCTCCACACACACACTCGACAAGAGTCCTGGGTTTCCTCATACTCGCAGAGAATTTGTTTAGTTATAGTTTATAGAAAAATATCGCTGAAAATCTCCCGATCGGACCAGAAATTTTTTATATTTCATATTTTAGGTTTTAAGCCCCCCCCCCCCCTCCACACACACACACTCGACAAGAGTCCTGGGTTTCGTCATACTCGCAGAGAATTTGTTTCGTTATAGTTTATAGAAAAACATCGCTGAAAATCTCCCGATCGGACCATACATTTTTTATATTTCATATTTTAGGTTTTAAGCACCCCCCCCCCTTCCCCCCCACACACACTCCACAAGAGTCCTGGGTTTCGTCATACTCGCAGAGAATTTGTTTCCTTATAGTTTATAGAAAAACATCGCTGAAAATCTCACCATCGGACCATACATTTTTTATATTTCATATTTTAGGTTTCAAGCCCCCCCCCCCCTTCCCCCACACACACTCGACAAGAGTCCTGGGTTTCGTCATACTAGCAGAGAATTTGTTTCGTTATAGTTTATAGAAAAACATCGCTGAAAATCTCACCATCGGACCATACATTTTTTATATTTCATATTTTAGGTTTTAAGCCCTCCCCCCCCACTCGACAAAAGTCCTGGGTTTCGTCATACTAGCAGAGAATTTGTTTAGTTATAGTTTATAGAAAAATATCGCTGAAAATCTCCCAATCGGACCAGAAATTTTTTATATTTCATATTTTAGGTTTTAAGCCCCCCCCCTCCACACGCACACACACTCGACAAGAGTCCTGGGTTTCCTCATACTCGCAGAGAATTTGTTTCGTTATAGTTTATAGAAAAACATCGCTGAAAATCTCCCGATCGGACCATACATTTTTTATATTTCATATTTTAGGTTTTAAGCACCCCCCCCCCCCTTCCCCCCACACACACTCGACAAGAGTCCTGGGTTTCGTCATACTCGCAGAGAATTTGTTTCCTTATAGTTTATAGAAAAACATCGCTGAAAATCTCACCATCGGACCATACATTTTTTATATTTCATATTTTAGGTTTTAAGCCCCCCCCCTTCCCCCCCCACACACTCGACAAGAGTCCTGGGTTTCGTCATACTAGCAGAGAATTTGTTTCGTTATAGTTTATAGAAAAACATCGCTGAAAATCTCACCATCGGACCATACATTTTTTATATTTCATATTTTAGGTTTTAAGCCCTCCCCCCCACTCGACAAAAGTCCTGGGTTTCGTCATACTAGCAGAGAATTTGTTTAGTTATAGTTTATAGAAAAACATCGCTGAAAATCTCACCATCGGACCATACATTTTTTATATTTCATATTTTAGGTTTTAAGCCCCCCCTTCCCCCCCACACACACTCGACAAGAGTCCTGGGTTTCGTCATACTAGCAGAGAATTTGTTTCGTTATAGTTTATAGAAAAACATCGCTGAAAATCTCACCATCGGACCATACATTTTTTATATTTCATATTTTAGGTTTTAAGCCCTCCCCCCCCACTCGACAAAAGTCCTGGGTTTCGTCATACTAGCAGAGAATTTGTTTAGTTATAGTTTATAGAAAAATATCGCTGAAAATCTACCAATCGGACCAGAAATTTTTTATATTTCATATTTTAAGTTTTAAGCCCCCCCCCCCCCTCCACACGCACACACACTCGACAAGAGTCCTGGGTTTCCTCATACTCGCAGAGAATTTGTTTAGGTATAGTTTATAGAAAAATATCGTAAATAAGAAAATACGAAATTACGGACATTTTATGTGTGCTGGGGGGAGGGGGGGCGCTAAAAATTCCTTACCTCCTTCAAGGCTGTCAAACATTTAAAAAAAGGTTTCGTCTATTTTAGTGTTTTAAATTTATTAAAAATTTGGCTATATTAACGGCGGCGGGGGGGGCTCTCCCCCTGGACACCCAATTGTCGTTTGTCTTACTAGAAACGTTTTCTTCATTCAATTGCCCTCACAGCGAAAAAAAAACGGCAATTTTTGTATGGCCCCTCAAGATTTGTGCCCAAATGTCCGGGTGCCCAAATGTCCGGGTGCCCAAATGTCCGGGTGCCCAAATGTCCGGTGCCCAAATGTCCGGGTGCCCAAATGTCCGGTGCCCAAAAGTCCGGTGCCCAAATGTCCTAAACTCGTTCTACCTAATTTCTCTTCTAATCCATTTACTTCTCATTCTCGCTCGCAGGTTTTCAAAGCCATCTTCCTTCCTCGCTCGTTCCTCGAATTCGTCTCACCTCAAAATCCCTCTTTCTCAAAGCATCATCCCGAAACTTCTGTTACGGGGATTTAATACTAAAATTTTAGGCAAATATATTAAATCCCATTTCGCAACTTTTATTTCGCTCTAGTGCTCCATTTCCTTTGTTTCCACGATGCGTGAGAAAATTTTGCTCGTTGACCCCGCTATGAAACATCGGAAGCACGGTTTATTTAGAGACGCCAGTTTGTCGCATCTTAGGGTCTGGGCCTTTCTATTTCATAGACTCATTGGTATTGTCCAGCTTATTTGATCTTTTGCCTTCTTAATTTCAAAGCGGCCAACTGAGAAAGCAAGCCCTCTTAATTTTAATCTTGAAGTTTTGTGAAGCTGACGCCGGCGTTTTCCCAGGGTTTATGTGGAAGTAAGGACAAAGTGGGAGTTAAGACAGTCGACTTGAGGAATTGAAAGCGAGCGGCCGCAGAATTACTAGGGGAGGAAACGCCTTAGGTGTGGGGAGGCACGTCTTAAGCTGACCGGGGGGAATGGAGGGTTTTCTCCACAGGAGCAAAATGGAGAAGAAGGGAATGACCGAAGAGCGATTTAGGGAAGTAAATCTTAGTTTCAGAGGAAAGGGGAGGAAGAATTACTAAGCTGAGGACAGCCTTTCTGCGATTAAGTAAAGAAAATAATAAAGTGGTTTTAAGAGATCTAAAACGATTGCATAAAAATTAGTGCTCAGTTATTATTATTGTCAACCACGCAAGACTATGGAAGTTAACTAAAGCCAGTTAACACTTCTGCCCCCCCCTCCAGACTTCTTTCTCTCCTTGTCCGCCTGTGAGTCTGTCTTGGCTCCAAAGGCAAAGCGCCCGACGGCTGCAATGCAATAAAACAATCACGTTGTCCCAAATGCGCTGCCGATGACAATGTACATGATTGCTGCGTAGGCTAATAAAACGATTTAAGCGCTTAGGGTTTTATAAAACGACTCTACCATACAAAGAACGATTCCATGGGAAACACATTTTTACAACCAAGGGGATGCGAGGGTGGGCTTGAGCCCATCCTGAAATTCGTCCAGCCCACCCAGTTCGAAGTGTGCCGTTTTTCAATATATTTAACTTTTAAAATAGAATCTGCACTTTACCAAGTAATAAGTCTTGTATTTTATTTCACGTAACCCTAAGTATTTTCCCCAAGGAAGTGCGTTGCTTACGTCTCCGTAGAAAGGTTATCAAAATAACACCGCTGGACCACTAAAACTCAGTTGTTCTCCACTTTTCCAATTCTTTAGCTTCAGCCTCTTTTTCATGTTTGTATGCCCAGGGGGCTAATGAGAAGGGTGGATAGGAATTCACTGAGGGGGTCACTACTAATTGCTCTGTTTGTTTTCTTTACAAAATAAGTGATTTCAACACGGAAAGTCGAGTCTAGAGCTACACTAGCGTCCTTAAGATTGCCTCGGGATAGTGAAAGTGCAGAAAGTGGTTGACGACTGCTTTGTGTGAGAGGAGTGCAAGGCAAAGTCGCTGGCTGGAAGGAAGGAAGTTAAGGAGGGGTGAGATATTGTGGCTGCGGGGAACAACCTTAAAATTTGATTTAGATAAACAAAAACGACATTTTCTTTTAAATAAATTGTTCAAGTACAGTACTATTTTCTTAAGCAAAAATGGAAAATTTTGAAAAGAAATTTAAGATAATGCATCCAGAGCAAGCAAAAATTTGAAGGCGACATTCTACCAACACTTGTATCTTACACACCTGGCGTAAGTAGTCAGGTCCGTGTATGTATATATGTATGTGTGTATGTATGTGTGCCCAAGTGGAGGGGGGTAGGAATTGCACGAATTCTTTTGTAGCCGGTAGTGAAAAACATTGTAAACCGTCCCGGTGGCGCAGTGGTCTAAGAGATGGCTTCTGATCATTCGCCCAACGGAGGGGTCTGGGTTCGAATCCCAGCTAAGCATGAATGTTGCATTTGTCTTTCGGAGGTTTATTCGCTGAGTTCCTTGTTCACCTATGTACATTGCTGTCGTTGAAACACAGAATAGGTCTATATTGTCTATACTGTATACGTATATCTGTCAACCAAGTCCAATATACGAGTCTGTTCAATATATATATGTAACTGTATCTGTCAAACATGTCCAAACCTTCAATTAAAAGAAAAAGAAACCCATTAAAAATTTGTTCTTTCAGTGCTTTGTAAAAAAAAAAAAAAAAGTTGCTATCAAGCTTGCCCCACCAAAAATAATGCTTGCCCATCCCGCTTTCGAAGTCTAGCGACATCCCTATAAGTCGAGTTCCAAAACATTCAATTGCTTTGAAAAATCGTGATGAAAAACAAATATGATTTGTGATAGTCTTCCTAGAGTAAGAACAAAATTATTAAAAACTACTGCATCTTCGTTTTGAGCCACATATAAGTAAGTTAGCAGGAATTAAGTTCAAGTATCGAATTACTCGTGATGGCTTTCAGTCAAGAAATTGAAAAGATTTATCTAAAAAGGATTAGTTCATGGACATTTATTTTTCCGGTTGTGTTATATTCTATTACAAACGCAGGAAAAAAAAATTATGGTGACATATTTAATGTTTAAAACTTTCTTTCAAGCGAACAGCATAATCATAAATGCTCATAGTAATAACGGAATGAAGAAATGAGGAAGGCTGAGAAACATTGTGGCATTAAACTGCGGTTCTCACATCTGAGTGACAAAACGTAACTGGCACGTCATAGTTATTGAGGACATAGCATCAGCACCTATCTGTCAAATGTTTGCCAAACGCCCGCAAAAGTCACATCTGGTTTGCCAGTTGTTTTCCAACTCGGGTACTCATCTCTGGGCGCTGTGACATCCCCCCCCCCTTTTTCCCTGCCTGGCCATTTTGGGGAGGCAGTGAAAAGAACTCCGGATTAACTCACTGAGGCTTCTGCTGAAGGGGAAGGAAAAAATAGAGTGGAACACGCGTCTGCCAAAAGGTACACCGGACTGACGGGATGCTGCAAGGACATTCTCAAATCCGGGCGACAGGCAGTCTCATTCAGCCGGAGAGAAAGGAGATAGGGTTGCTGCTGCTGCTGGAAGACCCGGTCGCTGGCGACCCCTGGCGTCAGGGTCATACGAGCTGGAATGCAGGCGACCGCCAAAGGGGGAAAATGCAAAGGCTTTTATTCGCGCGAACAACAGCCGTCCTGCGCAAATGTTATTTTGATGCTCGGTCGGAGATTGCTCTTAGGAATGTTAGCCATCCGCAGGAATAAGGAAAAAAAAGATGCTGAGCCTGCATCTGGAGGAGAGGGAGGGGGAGGAAGGGTGAGAGGGGAAGATGAAAAACAGAATAAAGAGGGAGAGAAAGAAAGGAAAAGAAAAAAAAATCTGCTCCAGCCAGTACCGAAAATGGAAAAAAAAGAGAAGCTGAATATTTTACTGAACCATCTGCTAATTTATATGCAATTTTAGAAGTAAAATTTTGCATAATGCGTGAAATTTTGATGCCAGTTTGGTTCCCGAAATGAATTGTTTTTAATGGCTGGATAAAAATAAATCGAGAGATGACCATCGAAACTTTATGGTGATAAAACTCATGAGCGAGTTAATTTATAGTCATGTGATTATTTAAAATTCGAATTCCAGTTCATTTTGTATTAGCTCGAATCAGCTTTTAGATATAATAACCTTTTTTTAAGACGATATAAGGACATTTTTGTAGAACAAAGTAATATAATAGTATTGAATCGTCCATCACGTTTACCATATACACAGTGGTGTAGTGGGACCGGAACGGCGTTCCAGTACTTTTTTTCTAAGCGGCATGCATTCCGGTAAACCCTGTACAGCATAACTTGTTTGCTTTCTAAAACGAGAATGTCCTGCAATTCTTTTCCAGTAAACAAAGTGCATCAGAAAACCTGCATAATTAGTTGAATTAAAAAGTCCAGGTTTGTTTGAAGGTAGAGTCAGACTCTAACTCAATTCTCACCTGGCAGTCCCTTGAAACGCTACTGTTGCTAAGGACGTTGAGGTGGGGATATTACAGTGGGAAAATTATTGTAATTGGAAATTCATTTAATCTAGTCGTTATTAAGGTGTCGAGTTGCGAGTCTAGTCCACTTAGAAGTGGCCCATTAATTTCGCTGAAAGCAGAGATTTTTCGCTCTGGAGCTTCAGGCCCGTTTCACACAGGTGGAAAAAATCCGTCGAAGGAATAAATCTCCAGGCTGCTCTACCGCTCGTTTACAAGCGGACTACAGAATTGTCTGTACTGCACCCAAACTGCCCCTATCCAAATATCTCGAGAAGTAAGATACCAGTAAAAAATGGCTTACACCATTGCACTCTAAATTAGTTTCCACCTCCAACGAAATCTTGCTTGATAATATGGAACTGATTTTAGTTTTTGCACCCCAAAACGGCCACAATATTTCAGTGTTTTTCTTACCAAAATGGTGGAATCTTGTTTCTTGAATGCCAAAACGTGCAAATCTGGAAGTCTGATTTCGACCGATCACTATACTCCCTTATACTATAAATATGAAAAAGTAAAAAGGGGAGAGGCAGATTGGGAGGGAGGGGGATAAGAAGAGAAATGTATTGAAAACGTAAAGGCACTGTGCGTTCATGCACTTTTTCAATTAGCACTACACCACTGTACATACAGTGTGATTTCTTATTCGTCATACCATCGCAATCCGTTGTAAAATAGAGAATTATGTATAGAAGCAGCTGTTGAGATATGTTTGTCAGTACTGGAAAATTAGGTTTCAAAAGTCTCCCATCATTGTAACATGACGTAGTCGAAAGATGAAGTCGCAAAGAACGTACTCACGTCTTCAATCGTTTTCTTCAAGTTAGGGATAGTTCAAGGATTTGTCGTTAACACTTTGTCCTTCAGATAACCCCGCAGGGCAAAAAATCACACGGAGACAGATCAGATGACATATAAGAGGCCACACCAGTCCTTTGTCGCATAAAGTAGCGGTCAGACATGCTCCTCTCTTCGAAAATTTCGTATAGGAATTAACGCACAACTAACCAAATCAAGGGTGTATGCCATACACGAATGGCGCATTTCTTCCTAATGACAAGGAGATAGACGTCGCTTGTGATACCTCCCTCAGAAAACACTGGTCCATAAATACCACACGCAGAGAGCTCACAGCACAGCGTGACCCTTTCTGCATATAATGAGCTGCCAATAAAAGCATGTAGATTCTCGAGAGCTCAATATATTGCATGTTGCTTATTCGAATAGCTACTCGAAACTAAAGTGTGGGTCGCTTTATCGGAAAACCAAATTTTGTTAATAATGTCAGTTTACTACGACGACTCTTGAACACCTAACAATGATTGAAGCCAGTGCCTTCCACACTCCAATGTTTCTTCGTTCGAACAACGATAAGTCATTCCCTTCCCCTTTGCATCGGCTCCATCCTAAGTGAACTTCCACGCCCTGTCCGTGTCAGAGGTGTCACTGCTATATGCTGTGGGAGGCGTCCACTCGGGAAGACAAGGGTGGCCATAACGATCTGGCCCATGCGTGTTCATAGGGTATCGTTCACTTGACCGAAAATCACTTCGCCGAAAATCACTTGATCGAAAGGTACATTTCACCGAAGGGTCACTTGACCGAAAAGTTCATTTCACCGAAAGAACACTTCACCTAAAAGTTCATTTCATCGAAAGGACACTTGATCGAAAAGTTCATTTCACCGAAAGATTACTTTACCTAAAAGTTCATTATATCGAAAGATCATTTCACCGAATGGTCAGTTTATCGAAAACTTAGAATTTTGTTGTTATAGATCTGTTGGAGTATGGTGCTGGTTTTTAAAAACTGGTCACCTAAACATTATTGGATTGTATAAAAAATACACTTTTAATTTCTTTTAAACACCTCCCCATAAGTAGGTTTTTCGAAATATAACATTAATTATAAGTCATAGATAGAACTGTGTCTTTTTGCCAAATTTTAATCCCCCGAGCTCATATTCATGAAGTTTACATAACAACTCAAGTTAATGAGTTGTTATGTAAACACACTTATTCAGACAAAAAAAAAAAAAAAAAAATCAGTTTTAGGGCCCTTGGCCTCGGTTTAGGCCTTTTTAGAACATTTTAATCGTGCGTGCTCATATTCATAAGGTTTACGTAAAATGTCCAGCTAATAATGTTGCACATTTATTCAGGCAAAAAAGAATCAATTTTTGGGCCCTAGGCCTCGGCTTAGGCCTTTTTAGAAAATATTAACCATGCGTGCTCATGTTTATAAGGTTTACATAAAAACTAAAGTTAATGATGTTGTACTCTTATTCAGGCCAAAAGAATCAGTCTTAAAGCCCTTGGCCTCGTTTTAGGCCTTTTTAGAAAATTTTAATCCTGCGTGCTCATATTTATAAGGTTTACATAAAATGTCAAGTTAATAATGTCGCACATTTATTGAGGCAAAAAAGAATCAATATTAGGGCCATAGGCCTCGCTTAGGCCTTTTTAGCAAATTTTAATCGTGCTTGCTCATGTTCATAAGCTTTACATAAATAGTAAAGTTAATAATGTTACACATTTTTTCAGGCAAAAAGAATCAATTTTAGGGCCCTAGGTCTCAGCTTAGGCCTTTATCGCAAATTTTAATCGTGCGTGCTCATATTCATAAGGTTTACGTAAAAAGTCAAGTTAATAATGTTGCACATGTATTCAGGCAAAAATGAATCAATTTTATTGCCCTTAGGCCTTTTTTTTTTTTTTTTTAGCTTAGGCGTTTTTAGAAAATTCTAATCTTGCTGGTTTATAAGTTTACATAAAATGTCAAGTTAATAAGTTAATAATGTTGCACATTTATTAAGGCAAAAAAGAATAAATTTTATTGCCCTTAGGGCTTTTTTTTTTTTTTTTTAGCTTAGGCGTTTTTAGAAAATTCTAATCTTGCTTGTTCATAAGTTTACATAAAATGTCAAGTTAAAAAAATCAAGAGGGGGGGGGGGGTAAAGATTGCCGTTTCTGGGCATATATTGAGAACTGAATTGGGAACTCCAAACGCATTTCGCGAAAACGGTCCATGTAAGCCAAGCGAGGCGAGAATTGCACTTTAATTTGAAGAAAAAAATTGCCGAGGATCCGAGGTACACCTAGTTTTGGGAGGGTGTACCCCCAACTTCCGTAATATTATGTTCGGGGCCGCTGGAGTCTGTCAGTGTAATCCAGGATGTTCCCCTTGAAGCGTCCGCGAGGTCCGTCATCTTGGGGGGGGGGGGTTGGCTTTCCCCCAAAATGTTAAAATGGACGTAGAGCTGTAAACATTAGACCCATGCTTTATATAATGATTCTGTACACGACCACGAATTTTCAGGAATGTGGAGTGAAACTGAACCCCCCCCCCCCGTTTCCAAGAGCTCTTCAGGGGTAACATCGAGGATACACTGATGACCGACTCCAGAGGTCCAGAATATAAAATTACGGAAGTTGGGGGTAGAGCCCTCAAAACCAAGCACCTCGTATCCCTTTTACAGACTTCACCAAATTTCTGGGGGAGGGGGAAGGGCATACATAGTTTGGCACTAAACACAACATGAAGCATAGAAATTGCGAGCAAATCCCTTACCTTGAACACCTGTCTGCGCTCTTAGAAACTTGGGGGAGGGTGAATTCGTCCCACCCTCCTGAAAATTCGTGATCGTGTACAGAATCATTATATAAAGCAAGGTTCTAATGTTTACAGCTCTACGTCCATTTTAACATTTTGGGGGAAAGCCCCCTCCCAAAGCTCACGGACTTCGCAGACACTTCAAGGGGAACATCCTGGATACACTGACAGACTCCAGCGGCACAGAATATAATACTACGGAAGTTCGGGGTACAGTTCCCTCAAACCAAGTGTACCTCGGATCATCGGCAATTAATTTCTTCAAATTAAAGCACAATTCTCGCTTGGCTTACATGGAACGTTTTCGCGAAATTCGTTTAGAGTTCCTAAAAAGGCCTAAGCCGAGGCTTAGGGCCCTAAAATTGAATCTTTTTTGTCTCAATAAATGTGCAACATTATTAACTTGACTTCTTGCGTAAACCTTATAAATATGAGCACGCACGATTAAAATTTGCTAAAAAGGCCTATGCGGAGGCCTAGGGCCCTAAAATTTATTCTTTTTGCCTGAATAAATGTGCGACATTATTAAGTTGACATTTTATGTAAACCTTATAAATATGAGCATGCAGGATTAAAATTTTCTAAAAAGGCCTAAGCCGAGGCCTAGGGCTTTAAAGACTGATTCTTTTGGCCTGAATAAGTGTACAACATCCTTAACTTGAGTTGTTATGTAAACGTTATGAACATGAGCACGCACGGTTAAAATTTGCTAAAAAGGCCTAAGCGAGGCCTACGGCCCTAATATTGATTCTTTTTTGCCTGAATAAATGTGCAACATTATTAACTTGACTTTTTGCGTAAACCTTATAAATATGAGCACGCACGATTAAAATTTGCTAAAAAGGTCTAAGCGAGGCCTACGTCTTTTTGCCTGAAAAAATGTGTAACATCATTAACTTGATTTTTTATGTAAACCTTATGAACATGAGCACGCACGGTTAAAATTTGCTAAAAAGGCCTAAGCGAGGCCTACGTCTTTTTGCCTGAAAAAATTTGTAACATCATTAACTTGATTTTTTATGTAAACCTTATGAACATGAGCACGCACGGTTAAAATTTGCTAAAAAGGCCTAAGCGAGGTCTACGTCTTTTTGCCTGAAAAAATGTGTAACATCATTAACTTGATTTTTTATGTAAACCTTATGAATATGAGCACGCACCGTTAAAATTTGCTAAAAAGGCCTAAGCGAGGCCTACCGCACTAATATTGATTCTTTTTGCCTGAATAAATGTGCGACATTATTAACTTGACATTTTATGTAAACCTTATAAATATGAGCATGCAGGATTAAAATTTTCTAAAAGGGCCTAAGCCGAGGCCGTGGGCTTTATGACTGATTCTTTTGGCCTAAATAAGTGTACAACATCATTAACTTGAGTTGTTATGTAAACCTTATGAACATGAGCACGCACGGTTAAAATTTGCTAAAAAGGCCTAAGCGAGGCCTACGGCCCTAATATTGATTCTTTTTTGCCTGAATAAATGTGCAACGTTATTAACTTGACTTTTCATGTAAACTATTTAGGAACATGAGCACTGAACATGATTTTTATGAAAAACGTATGAACATGATAAAACTTGCTAAAAAGGCCTAGGCCGAGGCATAGGGACTTAAAATTAATTATTTTTGCCTTAAAACTAAATCTTTGCGTTCTCTGTGACACGGAGAAATCAAAAGTGCAATTTGAGTATGATCCCCTAACGTTTCGGTGGTCTGTCTGTCAAACTTGCACCATGCTTCAACAGATCCTGTAATGAAATCTAGCGTTTTCGATAAACTGACCCTTCGGTGAAATGACCTTTCGATGAAATGAACTTTTAGGTAAAGAGACCTTTCGGTGAAATGAACTTTTCGATCAAGTAACCCTTCGGTGAAATGTACCTTTCGATCAAGTGACCCTTCGGTGAAATGAACGCTTCGATCAAGTGATCTTTCGGTGAAACAATTTTTTCGGTGAAGTGATTTTCGGTCAAGTTACCCTTCGGTGAAGTAAACGTCGGGCAAATGAACCAGACCCGTGTTCATAATCTACCCAAACTAAAGAAGAACTACGACTCTCGTCGACATGGACGAATCCCGTTCTTCTTTGTCCATAGTGAAGAGTACTATACGACTCTCGTCGACATGGACGAATCCCGTTCTTCTTTGTCCATAGTGAAGAGTACTATAGTTTTGTTTCAAATTGCTGTTATTAATGTATTAGCATAATAAGTGCATGTTGTTGCGCTTGTGTACAACTGGACATACAAAAAGAAAAATATTATGGTACCCAACATATGTTCATTTATGCAAATTAATGTATTAAATGGCAGTCTGTGATATCTGTAGGATACATTCATTAGCATGCGATCAGCATAAATTATATTTCATGTTAAATTTCTGATCTAACATTTATTACTTTAGTAAATAGCACTTCATGTTCTGTAGCGTTTTAAGTTAAAATTTCGGATAAAAAGCGAATATATCTGTTAAAATTGAGCCCATCTTAAAATAAATAAAACTAAAAACACTCGTTATTGCCACAGGAAAACCATGAAATTGTCTTCTATTCCATGGGTTTCCAGACCACCTTTAATCATATAGTACATAGAGTGGTATGGGAGAGGGTACCTTACCAAGGGCCTGTAACTGTAAAAGTCAGTCTCTCGTTCCTTTAAATTATAATTTATGTATTGCGTAAAACAATGAATAAGTTCGCTCAATCTATTCCGTCATTAACATGAAATACCACAATTTCACAAATTTTGATCCTGAAACATATCTTATTTTTACAGAAGCATATTTCAAAAAATACCAACGGATAATATGACGTTACTTCTTCTCTACTGAAACGTTTTCTTAACCAGAATCTACGACTTTGTAATTTTTTAAGCTTTCCAACCGTAGGTTGAAGAAGCGTATATGCTACAGCTTTGCCCGTCTGTCCGCACAATTACTCCCGTAAAAATGGTTCGATTTCGATGAAATTTTAATATGTGGTAGGGGACCACCTGGGGACGACCCTCGTTGAAATTGGGTGAAGTGGGGTCAAAGGTCAGGACATAGGAGCGGGATGCATTCCATTGCCCTTATGTGTCATAAGGTGCGTAAAAATGGTTCGATTTCGATGAAATTTTAGTATGTGGTAGGGGACCACCTGTGGACGAACCCTATTGAAAATGGGTGAAGTGGGGTCAAAGGTCAGGACATAGGAGCGGGATGCATTCCATTGCCCTTATGCGTCATAACGCGTAAAAATGGTTCGATTTCGATGAAATTTCAGTATGTGGTAAGGGACAACCTGGGGACGAACCCTATTAAAAATGGGAGAAATGGGGTTAAAGGTCAGGACATAGGATCGGGATCCATTCCATCGCCTTTATGCGTTATAACTTACGTAAAAATGCTTCGATTGAGACAAAACTGTATCATCTTGTTCAGGAAGTATACTTTACCGGTTCTGTTGAATATCATCGAAATGGGGTCAAAGGTCAGGTCATAGGAGCGAGATTTATTCTACAGCCATTATCCTCATAACTTGAGTAATGATTTCTGGTAGGTTGGAAAGCGTATCATAATCAATGCATTGCATGATTTTACTAACTTGATTTTTCATGAAATTGGCATATGGGTGCAACACTCACAAATACTCCATTCGTCTTATACTATGCCGATATGCATATAGTCCGTGTTAATATTTTATTTTAGACTGCTTTCACAGGGGGATTCACTAGGGACTGAACCTTTATTATGTGGAGTATAAGAAATGGGGAATATACGATGAGCGTGAAACCCGAACTGAGCGATTCTTTACTCCCTGAGTAAGCAGTCGACATGCATTACCTGTGAATAAAATGTCTCCCTGGCAGCTGGGCGGCGTCGCGTTGACGCGCCATCTGTCTAGTAGTGGTGGGGTAATAGCGTGTCTTCGCAGACAGTTTAAACGAGGAAGTCGAATGAAGAAGGTGTACTTAATTGAAAAGCGTGTGTTCATTGTGTCAGTACTGGGCAACTGGTTCCTTCAAACAACGTCAGAAGGAGTTTCTGAAGAAATTTGGTGGACACCAGAGCCACCGTTTCGGAATTGGCGAAGAAGCTGGAGAGAACGGTAAGCTTGGTGGATCCGAGATCGCAGAGGACACAATAGAGGATGTCAAGCAGCGGTTATTGGTATCCATCCCCACGAAAATCTATTCGGCGGCTATTCTAAAAGACTGAACAGTCGTATTTGACATCTCAAAGAGCAGCCAAACAGGCGAAGATTAAGCAGTATCGTATCACGGCTGTGAACGAATCCCAGCCACCGGATTTTGCAAAGTGATTGGCATATTGTCAATGGTTTGCCAAATTTTCGCCGAAAACTCCACCCTATTGGACATAACATGATTTACTGACGAAGCATGGTTCCATTTATCCGGCTATGTAAACTTGCAAAATACACGAGTGGTGGGCCAGTGATAATCCCCACGCCATCCATGAAGCCATTGAATCCAATGAAAATCGACGCCGTATCATTGGGCTAATCTGTTTTAAAGAATCAGTGTATGTTTTACCAACGAAAAATGTTACCTGGATAACTCTTGAAGCAAGCTATGGTAAAAGGCGGCTATCAACGACGTTGTCGCATTAAGATCTATATATGTGAATTCAGATGATACCGAATGCAATGACTGGACGTTTTCTTTTTGGGCGGAAGGCTGTTTGTGGTACTGGCAACAAAGCATTAACGCTATTTGCCGGCGTATAAGACGCACCCCATTTCCCAAAGGCATATTTTGAAAAAGAAAAAAATTATACATTTCTAACCTACTTTATTGAAAAATAAAGTACGGCACTTTTCATGCAGTTGGTGTGCAAAATGTATTTAGGTACAAAGACAAAAAATATTCAAGTACAAAAAAAAAAAAAAAAAAAAAAAAAACAGAAAGGAAATATGGTTATCTTTGAATGTTTTACTGATCATCATCTTCACTCTCAGAGCACGAGAAGTTTTCTTCAGAACTAAGCAATCCGTTACTTGAAATCTCATAAACTGAACTACCACTGCCTTCAAACAATTCATAATCATCAGAACCATCAAGAGCATTACTTGTGCCACATTTCTTAAATAATGTTATGATAGTTTCTCGTTTCACTGCATCCCATGACGCTTTAACCCATTTGCACACTTTTGAAATACTATGCTTCTACTTGTCACATCAAAATCTGGAGACTGTATCCAGCTATTCCACTTCTCCCTCAACCTCCTGGAATTACAACTAACTGAGTTTTCATCTCACTAAGTTTCTACTTAACATCTTCGATTTTATGACATCGAAATTGATCCCACACCATCGGGGTAGGTTTTTTTTTAGCAGTTCATCAGGACGCCTAGACCACACTTTTTTTTATCCACAATTTCATTCCTTCTTCATGCATCCAACTTTTGGGATGAGCATGAACAAAAACTCCTGTTGGTATTCTTTCCTTGGATAATGTCCTCCTCTTAAATAGCAAAAAAAGGTGGTGATTTTGTTACATCAGCACAGCATGATAACAAATGTATAATGTGTTTTTCTTTTGTTTTTTTTTATTACCAGAAGTTTTGATAGCAACAGTTTTTGTACCTTTGGATTCCACCCATTTTGTTTGAAGGATCATCAAATGTAAACGGGACCTCATCCATATCTGCTATCTGTGAAAGTTCGAAATTTCCAAGTTTTTTGTCGGTAATGATGTACCTGTGAAACTCAATAACTTTATCCTCATATTCAGCTGGCATTTTTTTGTGTTATTTTTGTTCTAACACGCCATACTAAGGTTATTTCTCTTCATAAATCTGGAGCACACGAAGTTGCACAAGAGAAATCAGTGATTACTCTGTCTTCTGCCATACCTTTTGCTTCGTGAATAATCATCTTCGTAGATACTGAAATCCCTGCTCTTCTTTGTTCTAGTACCCACGTTTTAAATTTTCTTCAAGTTTTGGCCATTTCATGACTCATTTGCAAAGATTATGCTTACTGTGTTTTGCCTGTGCTTCAGTTCTTTCTCTCGTTTTCTCCAATACGAATCGTTTTTTCAGTTGATCCAAAGTTTCGTTCTGCTGCTCTGTTACCATTTTTCTTTCGCATACTTAATTACTTTGAGTTTAAATGCTATGTGATAGCAATGCCTGCGGGACATGACTTACGAAATAGAAACATTTGTGATTTACTGCAACTTTAAATAAGAACTGATTTCCACCCAGTCAAGAACCACCGTACTATGTCCAGGAAAAACATTACGCGTACAAACTCTACTACAGTATTTCGCTCGATCGAAATCCTATACTGGCTAGTTCAAACAGGTTCATCAATGCTGTGAAGCCTTGCTCTTAATGTGGCGATAAGAATAACACATCATTCTGAATCACGCTGACGCGAGTACAATTTCTCTCCTTAGTCTTCACTCTACAGTGAGTGCGGTGCACTGTAGAGATGAGTTCGGGCTCAATTTTAGGAGCCCGAGACCGCCCGAGTCCAAAAGCCTGGAGCTCGGGTTCAGCCCGCATTTCTTTGATTACATATGTTTGCTAAGCCCAGGCCCGTCCGGTCTCGGGTTTTCGGAAAATTTTGTTCAACAAGGCTTGCATTATGAACAGGCCAAAGCGATGGCCCAATCAAGTTCAAAAATCATTAGTTTCGAAAGTTTACTTCAGTTAATCCACTTCATAATATTAATATGTTCTTCGAAACACAGAAAGTGTTCTAAAATGTGGACTAAAAAAAAAATAAATAATCGATGCACATGCCGTTCAACTACACCAGAGGAATCGGTGATTTTGTCAAAAGCTGAAGATAAGAAAATCTTTTAGAAACACAAAATATTCCATTCGTTATTTCTTTTGGATTCCTAAATTTGCTTTTATTTTGAATAAATTGCATTACAAACATACAACTCTCTACAGACAGTTGCACGTATTTCAAATAGTGGCTCTAGAATGCTAAACTTTGCAATGTAATTTAAGTAGATGCTAACTGGTAAAGATAGTTTACAGTGATGTAGTCATCATCATCATCATCATTGTCAACCATTATCAATCCACTGCTGGACGAAGGTCTCCCAAGTTTCCTCCACAACGGTCTGTCTTGTGCCAGTCTCTTCCATGTCACTCCCGCATACTTTCGAATTTCATCCACCCATCTTCCATGTGGTCTTCTTCTGGGTCTTTTCCTGTCCCTTGGAATCCAATCTAAAATTTCGGCTGTCCATCGATGATCTGCCCTTCTGGCAGTATGTCCAGCCCATTGCCATTTCAGGGATTTAACTCTGATCATGATGTCTTCCACTCTTGTCATTTTTCGGATCCAAGAGTTCCACTTCTTATCTCTCCTGGTTACACCAAGCATGCACCTCTGCATGCCTTTTTGGGTTGTCTGCAGCCTTTGTATGTCTCTTTTAGTTAAAGTCCACCATACGTAAGCACTAGAAGGATGCATGCTTGGTGTAACCAGGAGAGATAAGAAGTGCACCATACGTAAGCACTAGAAGGATGCATTGATCAAACACTTTTCTTTTAAGACATAATGGCATATTGCTCTTGAAAATTATGCTGTTCCTTCCAAAAGCTCTCCAGGCAAGTTCTGTACGCCGATTAATTTCTTCATCAATGTGACCCTCACTTGATATCTGCTGTCCAAGATAAACGTACATGCCTGTTATCTCCAGCTTTTCTCCATCAATCGATAAACCTTCATTTCGTGTAAAAGCATTGAACATCACTTTTGTCTTCTGAAAGTTCATTTTTAATCCCACTTCTTTACTCTTGTCAGCAAGTTCCTGGATCATACCCTGCAGCTCTGATGGGGTAGTTGCAAAAATTGCTACGTCATCAGCAAAACGAAGGTGGGTTAGATAATCTCCATTAATCTTTATCCCCTTGTTTTTTCCCATGTAGTAGAGTATAAAAAAAGCATGTAAGAAAATTTCCAAAAGAAAAAAGCAAACGAACAAATAAAAAAAGATGTATGAGCATTCCAGACTAGATTATTCTGCACTTTGTAACATTAACAAAGCTTTGCACATAATTGTGTAACAACCACGATATTATTATATGTGTGTGCAGTTTCCAGCAAGTTCATCATGAAAATTGCTTACTGTTCAAGCCACTCGAAACTCCTCAAAAAAAAAAAAAAAAAAAAAAAGAGTCGCATCTAATGTTTCAGCTCTTAACCTTTATCTTCTTTCCTCTTAAACTTGGCCTGCTGCACTAAACACTCTCTCGCTAGCAGAACTAGTGGCTGGTATACATAGTACATATCTTGCAATGGCAGATAGTTCCCTGTTGACAGATGGGATCCATGGCTTCATGGGGTTTGCGCCACACACGAATTCTTCCATCTGCCCGATGCAGTTGGAAACGCGACTCGTCAGTCAAGGCTACTTGTTTCCAGTCATCAAGTGTCCAGTGGTGGTGTTGCCGTGCCCAAGTGAGGTGCATAGCTCTGTGTCGTGCACCCATCAAGGGGACTCTAGTTGGGCGTCAGCTCCCAAAGCCCATATCGTGCAGGGTACGTTGCACAGTCCGAACGCTGATGCTTGTTGAGGCTCCAGCATTGAATTCCGATTATACCTGCGAGAGTGTTGGACGCCTATCGCTTCACCCTATGTCTTTTTACGGCCACACTGGTATTGTAGGTTGGAGGTTATGCTGAAATTCTTGTAGTCACGATACACCCTTGCAATGGTCGTCCGTGAAAATCCGAACTTCATTTCTACCTCCGAAATACTATGACCCATCTCACGAGCGCCAACTATGACACCGCGTTGAAAATCGCTTAAATCGTTATTACTTATCATTCTTATGCCGAAAACAGCTCTGACAGCTAGCAAGGATGTCTATCGCTTTATATACGCACTGGCGGATGCAACAGAGTACGCGCGTAGGTGACGTTACTATGATGTATTTTGCATAAGCTCGTCTGTACCAGTTTTTCTGGCACTTCAGTGTATTTGGTGGTCATAATGTTATGGCTCATGAGTGTATGTACAGAAATCAAGAAAAACAAAACTGATCCTGACTTTAGCCACTGTCTTTTCTAACAAACAAAAGAAAAAGAAAAAAAGTAATTCGTCTTCTTTCGCCAATGATCGTCGTCCATGTTTTAAGAACCACATTTCAAAATTTTCGGAGAGCAGATGAGGCAACTATTGGATAGTTTATAAAACGAAACCGTGAACGCAGGGGGATACAAGGAAAAAGAATGAGTGGAGAAAAGTAGAAGGGGGAAGAGCAAAAGGAAAGATTAGAGAAGAAGGAGAAAGGCCGAAAAAGAAAGTGCAGAAGAATTTTCGCCGCATAACGAGTGGACTAACAACTAGTCCCTAAAATCCTCCCCCGTCATCTAGCATCAGAGAGCGGCGGTTTTCGTGTGCGAGCCACGAACTATAAAACAAGGACGGATGATATTTAAAGGAAGGGAATCTCATGGGATTTATAGGTCGTAGGCGTAAGTCTCCTGCGGCGCTGACAAAACATTATTAATTATCCTATTATGTTTCGTTTCTTATCTGATCAGATAGAATAAATGACCCCGTAACATTATAGTCTTTTTTTTTCTTTTTTAACTGTCTGTTTCAGAGATGTAGAAAAAGAAGATCTGCTGTTCACATTGCAGAAAAAATAAAAATGCGCGAGGGTAAAATTAAAAAGAAGATAGTGAGTATTAATGACAAAGAGAAAACGAGGGGTCTGGGAAGACGAAGGTAAGAAGAAGGCTCTGACATCAGGTGAATTTCTGAGATGGTTATCTTTCCCTCTTTCCCAACAGGGAGGTGATGGGATAACGAAAAAAAAAAAAAGAGTGAAACAAAAGACTGAAATATGCATGATGTAACTTTACGCCATGTGAATAAATAATAACTGAAAACATCCATTTCTGCAGCAAATGAGAGCCGTCAGATAGCAAGGCATATGTTGTTTGCTGAGGGATTAAGACCGTGTTCGTAACAAACGAGTGTCGGCCTCATTTTTACTCGCTATCAATAGAAGGAAAAAACGGTGACAAATCCGTAACTGGAATTAAGAGTCATTCATTATTAATAACGAAATAGGCTTTATAAGAATTTTAGTTTCTTATAAATTAAATTTATTGATCTGACCTGTGGTAATATAACATGATCATCTCGTTATGAACGACCGTTAAGAATGTAGTAATGGAACATTCGTGAACGATTCGTTCACAACGAACAACTCTTCACGTGGACAGTGAACGGTTCACTCACCGTTGTGAACGATTATTCAATCCTCCATTGCTGCGACACATACTGAAGCAGGGACGACACTAGACTTCGAAATCGGGATGGGTGAGCGATCATTATTTTTGATGGGGAAAGCTTGATAGCAACTTTTTTTTTTACTGAAAATACTGAAAATAACTAATTTTTAATGCTTTTTCACAACCGGCCTACAAAGGAATTCCTGCAATGTCCACCCCCTTCACCTGAACACACATACATACACGGATCTGACTGGTTACGGCACTGGTGTAATATATAAGTGTTACTAGAATATCGCCTTCAACTTTTTGCTTGCTCTGAATGCATTGTTTTAAACTGCTTTTCAAAATTTTGCATTTTTGCTTACGAAAATAGTACTGTACTTGAACTATTTATTTTAAGAAAAATGCCATTTTTGTTTTCTAAATCAAATTTTAACGGCGTGCCACGCAGACACAATGCACCCCCCCTTCTTTAACTCCTATCAAGCCAGCGACTTTTGCTTTGCACTTCTCTCCTACAAAGCGGACGACAGCAACTTCTTGCACTGTCAATGTTCCGTGGCAGTCTTAAGAGCGCTAGTGTAGCTTTAGACTCAACTTTCTGGTTGGAATCTTTTATTTTGTAAAGCAAACAAACATTAGAGCATTTAGTAGTGATCCCCTCAATGAATTCTTATCTATCCTCCTCATTAGCACCCTGGTAACAAACATGAAAAAGAGGCTTAAAATAAGGAATTGGAAGAGTGTAGAATTTCCATGGCCTTGTTTATGCCATTTTAAACTTTGGAGGGGGGGGCATGAACAACACACTTCCTAGGAGGAAATACATGAAATAACTACTACATGAAATAAAACACAAGACTTATTACTTGGCAAAGTCCAGATTATATTTTAAAGTTAAATATACTGAAAATGGCACATTTTGAACTAGGTGGGCGGCAGGGTGGGCAAGGCAAATTTCAATGTGGGCTCAAGCCCACCCTCGCAAAAAGAATATAAAGTTGCCCGGAAATACCGGTACTTCAACTCCCGTTGAGATAACGTAAAACAGGCGATAACAGGGCCCTCACATCCTGGTAGCTTACGCGCTCTGCCAGAAAGCAAATATTAAGGAACAAAAGGCGTTAGTTAACTACAGCAGCGGAGCTTTTCTTTGATTTATGATTGTTTCCTTCGATTTGATGACTACTTGCTTAGAGCAGGGTTTTTTTTTTTTTGTTGTTGTTGATGTTTTGTGATGTCTCGCCCGTCCCTTATTTTGGTGAAACAAATTCGTGATATCAATTAATATTACTATTTAAATTAAATTTTAGCAAATAGTAGGTCTAAGAATCTGTACAAAATGCAGACAATCCGTAGTATTTGGCATTTCTGAAAATGTTTCTAAAAAACTGAAGAGCAAACAAAAGCCTTAGCTAACGGGATTGACGCAAGAAAACAAACATACCCGATTTGCAAAGTGATTATGCTATCGAGTAGGCAACAATCACGTGCTACTGTTGGCTGGCATCCTATAGCACATAGCCTGTAACACCGAACTAGAATTGAAGTCAACAAAACAACACAAACACATATGCGC
The DNA here is from genome assembly GCA_039090855.1 of Macrothele yani. Lineage (NCBI taxonomy): Eukaryota > Metazoa > Arthropoda > Arachnida > Araneae > Macrothelidae > Macrothele > Macrothele yani. The sequence goes on along the minus strand of CM077003.1, from coordinate 129,000,271 downwards.
AGTCTGCTCCGACATCAGCCTGTATCTTGGTTTCTGTGCACTGCATCTTGTAATCTAGGACATGTAGGCGCTAGTTACGTCTTGCTGAGCCTTAACTTCTTCTCAGTTAGGTATTCTTTGCCACGCATCCCTTTGGGGACGTCCCTGCACTGAAGACGTAGCACTAACTTCATTCCGTCCGCATCAGTTCGAAAACGAACTGCCAATAACAAAAGTAATGTCTAGAATTAATAAGTGCGTCAACCGTTGTAGGAGTGAGCAATCAGCTAGGATATAATGGTGAAACCCAAGAATGGGAATGATACGTGAATGCCATTCATTTGAATGGTGTACCTGAATCGAGCTCGTGTTAAATCGTTCATCCAGAAAAGTGAAAATCCCGCGCTCTTCTGGGCAGTTTGTCAAAAGCAGTTGTGGCCTTGAAAGCGCTTTGGTCGTAAACATGGGATTCCTGCAACGAATGATTTACTCAGTGAGAGTAATGATAACTTAGAAATTGAATGGTCATTCGTGAATGATGAATGAACTACTAAGGACGAATGATTTATGCCCAGTGTTGCATTTAGAGTCTTTTCCGGGGGTAGGGAGGATTACAAATTTTGAGGAGGATGGAACTTATTGACTGATTATATACATATAATCACAATTTTGTTACTTACATACAGTATACATTAATATATACACGGTCGAGTCACATTATTGTGACCACCAGCTAATATCCAGACCAGAGCAACCGCCGTATGCAGTTCGGACAGCAGGTAGACGGGCTGGGAGTGACTCAATAAGGTGCTGGAAGCTGTTCACAGATATATGGAGCCATGTTGCATGCAGTGCATCTGACAGCTGCTGGAGGGTGCGTGGTGGAGGATCCATAGAGCGAACAACACGATCGAGGTGGTCCCACAGATGCTCAATTGGGTTTAAGTCCGGGGAATTAGGGGGCCAGGAAAGTAATTTGAAGTCTTCACCGTGCTCTTCCAACCACTCTCGGGCATTTCTAGCTGTGTGAAACGTCGAATTGTCGTGCTGGAAGATCCCATCCGTCCCAGAGAAGACAATAACCACGTATGGGTGTACGTGGTCTGCAAGGATGGATTCATAACGAATTCGGTCCAAAGTGCTTCCACAGGTATGAGTGTACCGAAAGAATGCCACGAAAACATTTCCCAGGCCATAACGCTGCCCCCACCAGCTTATGTTCTTCCAGCAATTGTTGAAGAGTGTTTGTTTTCCGATTTTCTCGCCTTATAAGCCAACATCCATCCGTTCGATGAAGCAGAAAACGCGACTCATCGCAGAAGGCAATCTTTTGCCAATCAGCGGAGGTCCAATTCCGATACTGCCGTGCAAATGTAAGCCTTTTCTGCCGATGCATCTTCGTTAGTATAGGTACAGTGACCATCCGTCTGCATCGGAATCCCATACGAAACAGGGTTCGCTGAACTATCCATGTTGACACACTTCCTGTAACCCCCTGGTTCATTCGTATCGGTGAGTTCATCAGTGAGTTGCTCCACTCTAGCGAGTCAATCGGCCCTCACGCACCTGCGAAACCGACGTTCACCTCTCATATCAATGGCACGTGGTACTCCGCAGTTTCTACATCGCTTATTCGCAATGGTGCCATTTCTCCAATCACGATACATTTTAACCACAGCAGCACGCAAACAGTTAAAAAACTGCGCTGTTTCAGAAATACTGCCACCCTTGGCCCGAAAGCCGATAATCATCCCTTTTTGCAAATCTGATAAATCGCTCCTTTTATTCACGACAGCAACGAGTGATATGTTTTCAGAATGTCTACAGCACACCTTATATACCCTCCAAGCCAGCTCACGACACGTGCCTTCTTTCATAGGATACGCGCTGTTGACGTCAAAAGCAGGAGGTGGTCACAATAATGTGACTCGACTGTGTAGAACCGAATTGAAAAAGCGATGGAAACTACAGTATAACATTAGGAATAGCGCAGGTTTACGTATAAAAGTGAAAAACACATAACCGGAAAACGTATAACCGAGGTTCCACTGTGTGTGTGTGTGTGTGTGTGTGTGTGTGTGTGTTCGTGCGCGCCTGTGTCTCAACCGTATTTTTACATAAGCGGTTAAATATCCATAAATAAAAATAACTACTTTCACCCACTACTGGCGAAAGTACGTGCGCTACAAAAAATCAAGAATTGTGCACAAAGTATTTCTCATAACATAGATGTCTGATTTGAAGGCACTGTTCCAAGTATGTTACAGATAGAAACGAACACTCACATATCCTAAAGGCAGAATTGTGCGATACACAAATTGGGAAACATGTGAAAAATATTTCTCGCCACAAACGCTATCAATAGCAGAAAGAATTTTTCTTCCAAATCAGATTTTTAAAATTTGCGTTATCATTAGGGCTTTATACGGTTCAAAGTACGATGATTGCGTACGTTTGCAAGATAAGCAAAAATCATAGGACAGAAGCTCAAGAATATGGGTAGTAACAAAGAAATTATATAGGTTACGGGCAGATGGATGCCCAAGTAATAATGCAAGTAGACATGACTCTGAAAACTTGAAAATTACATCGTCCTGGAATGGGAATCGAACCTGCATCTCCCGATTTACGTCCGAGTATGTTACCATACTCGGACGTAAATCGGCAGATGCGGGTTCGATTCCCATTCAAGGAACCTCCAAGCAACTGCAGCCCTGCGTAAATCGAAGCATATATTATGATCCTTCATCTTAGCGACACGTGGGCAAAAAGCAAACCCCCCTAAAGAAATAACTGACCGCCTCGAAATAAAGTAGTAGTAAAACAAAAAAGTCTGGGTGTAAACACCACTAGACTTTTACAGAATGTAAATATCTATCGTTTTCCAGAAATTTTAAAACCAGTAAAAAAATGTATAAGAGGACAGTATACATACAACCCAATGCTTTTTCAGAACGAAGTAATTATAAATTTAAGACCAATGAAACGTAAGAAATGTACTTACTCCCATGATGATGGGTATCTGCAGCGGATATACAGAGATACAAAGTGGGAAGGGTGCGTGAGTGTGGGGACTTTAAGTCATTTGTACACATGTTTTTATTTTTAGCAAAAACAACAATTCTAAGCAAGAAAAAAAAAAGTCATTCGTACAGCAAATTAAACAAGAAAGATGACACCGAATTTTCGTGTGTACTGAGCACGTCTTTGAATCCGTTCTGACGCAAATTAAATTTATCAAAGCTATTCAAAGTCAATGGAACCGGTATGGAAAACAACAGTATTTGACGGAAGAAAGAAGTTTTTCAGTTGGGTTTTTAATCCCGCAGTTATTGCTGTAAATGAATCGTGAGCTTTAACCATTTTTCACCAAAATTAGAAACTATACGCAACAGATTTCCCATCAGGATCTCTTCCGGTGCAGAAAGACTTTTTCAAATTGGAGTTTTAGAAGCAGAGATGTCTGAAGAAACGCAATTTGACTTTACGCCCTTAGGAAAAGTCTGAGAACTACTTGAAAATTTTGAAATTATTTGAAAAAAGTGTCACACCGGAAACTCTATCCAATAAAGAAAGAATTTTTTAAATCGGACGATTAAAAGCAGGTATTTTGACAAAAAAAAAACAAAAAAAAAAAAAAACTACGATCCCTGGCGGAGATACCATGCAATAATTTAAGAAGAAAGTATGCCGAAAAGGTTTATCGACGTGAGTGGCATCGGTCCACGAACGAAGTTTTTCAATCAAGATTTTTAGAAGCTCAGATTTTGTGGCAAATACATCAGAAGAAGAAATTAACACTTATGCCCCCTGGGGGCCAGATCATTCTTTACCAAAATTACAAATTATATGCAAAAGATTTCCCATCAGGAGATGTATCCGCAGAAGAAAAAAATTTTAAAATTGGTGTTTTAGAAGAAGAGATCTCGGGAGAGACGTAATTTACTTTTGCGCCTCCTGGCGGAAAATCTATACGTAACTTGAAAAAGTAACTTACCTAAAATAATCTTCGACACAAATGGAATCGAAGAATATTTTTTTTTCAATCGGATGTTTAGAAGCATATGGAATAAAACGTACTTTGAATTCGACATCATCTGCATTTACGAGCGTTAGCGGCAAAACTGTTCATCGTAAAAAAAAACGAAATGAAGGATCGCCATTCGCATATTTCAAGCTTCCCAATGCCAAAACAATTTTTCAAACGAGACTAATAGTTGAAGAGATATGATGTCTACAGACGGACGGACGGACAAACCGATAACATAAGCAAAGCGGAAATTTTCTATTTTTTCTCATTAGGGATTTGCTGCAAGCAGTTTTTCTAACTTTATGAGTTTTCTCTGTCACTTAATTTGGAAATTATGCGTGTTTTTGGGCACTTAGTTTGAGTAGTTAGCCGTTTTATTGTACTTGTTGTCAACGATACTTTTTCATTGTTGGTAGGAGCAAAAAAACTACATTATTATGCACTTAAAAAGCACTCCTGGAATATTTTGTAAATATTGCAACTAATTGTTAACTTCATGTAATTTTTCCAAAGCATCATTTTATTTTTTATTATTATTATTTTTTTTTTTTGTTCTTGTGACGTCCGTTTTTGTGGAAGTTGTAGGTACAAAAATCCTATTTACTTTCAAGTCTCTGTTGTAATTTTTTATTCTTTTATTTTTTATTTTATGGCATTTTAGGTAATGTTTTTTTTACCACAAGGAATAAGACTTTGTAGTACTTTTAGTACTGTGGTTCATTCTTAAATGCTCTCTCAGGCGGCTTGGTTGCTCAACAACGTGTTTTAGCTGAATAATTCTGATGATTTGTTCAAACCCTTTCACAACTTGTGAATTTTGTAATCGTTTTTCTGTTTTTTGTGGCAGATGACGAGTATGGGTTGGGCCAGGAAGGTCATAGATGCATGCAAAAACTTTATCTAAATTATTCTTCATGCGCCTTTGAGGGTGGTTATGCTAATTATAAATTTTAGTGGGATTTTAACCTGCATCTATGGCTTTGCAGAAACCCATTTCCAACTAGGTCTTTGTGGAAGTGAGAAAATGCAGAGTTTTGATGGTCCTTGATAAAGCCAAGGCTCGGCATTCTCGACACTTTCTACATTCAGGTTTGCTATTACTTTATTTTCTTTTTTACTCATGCCTGTTGGGTTTTGAGGTTTTCTTTGTTGTTTTTGTACTTGTTAAATAATGTTTTATTACAGTCTCTACTTGACCGGTCAGTCTGATGCCGACCGGGTGAGAGTTTCCGTGTGTGTTTGTAAGAGCTGAACTGCGCTGCTGAGCAGAACTGACGATTCCAACCGCGAGACGGGTTTCAATCCCGATCTCGCGAATTTTGTTTTTTTTTCGATCTGGGTATAATATTTTACCCATCGAATAGAGCAGTGACGGGACTTAGTAAAAACGCCCTTGTGAGGGCGAAGTTCCGATCAGCTCGCATAGAGACCCTGGCATCAGTCATCGGGTACGTCGTCGCCGTACTGGTCCCGCGGACGAGGGTCCCTCGCCCGCCCAAAGCCCGAGCGCCCGGTTTCTAAGGTTAGACTAGAGTGGGAGAACCTCCGGGTGCCCACTCAGTACTTAGAAGAGTTTTTTTTTCCATCTCTCCCACAGAGATGCCTTCTACCCAGAAGGGTAGAGTGAAGTCCAAGGGTCCTGTCCCCAAATCGTCCGGGACAACCCGGACGCAGAAGGTAGCGGCAGAAGCACTACCATGCCCTGTCGGCAGTGCTAAAGGGGTTAGCCCCTCTTCCGAGAGCAGCCGGAAGGTAGAGCCCATTGCTGGGGGAAAACTGTCGAAGACGATTCCCCAGGCGAGAGGCTCTAAGGCCGCTACGCCCACGAAGGGTGTGAGCACCCCCTTGCCAGTTCCGCCCATGGCAAGGAAGGGGAAAACAACACCCCAGCCCGAATCTCGGGCTCCTGAGGGGTCGTCCGCGGGGTGCCCAGAGGTACCTTCGGTGGGAGGTACGCATCCCGGGACACCCCCGGTGCTTACACCCGAGGAGTTGTTTTTGAAACGCATCTCCCAACTCACCTCGGAAGTACAGTCCGTGATCTTGGACTTGCGGGTCACTTCCTCAGTGAGGGAGAAGGTGTTTGCTGCCTTGAGCAGCATTAGCGATGCTTGTTTTGAGCAAGCAGCACGGGTGGCCTATGTCGAGGGCATGCTATCCATGAGGGAGGAATCGGGCGCTAAGGCCGATGTGAAAGTGGTTTCCTACGCCGAAGTGGCTAGGAAGGGGGCTATCAAGGCGAAAGGGCCTTCGCCCGCCCCGATTGAGAGTAGAAAGAAGAAGGGTAAGTCGGTAGACAGGAGACACGTGCTCTTAGTCTACCCGACAGTTGAGAGTGCGTCCTCAGAGGACACAAAGAAAACCCTAAAAACTGCAGTGAACCCAACAAAACTGCAGATAGGGGTCAAGAGCTTACGGAGTATAAGGAAAGGAGGGGTCGCCGTGGAGTGTTCCCATCCCGGGGAGCTCGACCGCCTTGCCCAGGAGTTGAGAAGCAATCCACTGACCAAGGATTGCACACTACCCACGGCCCCACGGAAGAGAAACCCTCGGTTGATTGTGTACGGTGTCGACGAGGGACTCTCCGGGAAAGAGTTCGAGCAGATGGTTTGTGGGCAGAACCCAGAGCTCGAGAACGGGTTCAAAGCCTGTTTTCCCATTAGGTGCAAGGGAGGTAGGGTCCACTGGGTGGCAGACGTGGAACCCAAGGCCTTCAAGCACCTGGTGAGGCGGAAGACACTGAACTTGGGTTGGTCAGTGCTCCGTCTAAAGGAATTTTTGAGGGAGGTCAGGTGCTTTCGGTGTAATGGGTTCGGCCATTTCCGAGGCAACTGCCCCGAGACTGATGCAAGGTGCGGCAATTGTGGTGAAGTTGGGCACCAGCACCACCGGTGTGCAGCCGCACCGAACTGCAGCAACTGCTCCGCTGCGAATGCCAAGTTCCGACTGAAGTTGGACGTTGCTCACTCCAGCTTCAGCAAGACATGTCCTAGTCTTGTTAGGGAACTTGAGCAAAGAAAGAGTCGGGTCAACTATGGTTGACAAATGGAAGTACCCTCGGAGGTACGTAACTCTCAATAATGAGTTTCTCGGTCGACTGACCAAAGTGTTTGATTTGACCCTGGCCCGGGGTCAACAACACAGCTCTGGCCCTAGAGCTGTGAACAATGTAAATAATTCAATGTTGTAATGTGATTGTTTGTTTGACTATTGTGAGAGGGGTGCATGCGACCCTCATAGTGAAAAATTTTTGTAAATGTGCTGAGTTTCAAAATAAAGGACAGTAGTCCCAAAAAAAAAAAAAAAACTCGCGTTGGCGGGCGATCTCCCGGCCACGAGATGAGATATTTTAAAAAAGTTGCTTGCCCCGACTGCCCATAGCACGTCGCACACACGGGTTGTGACAGGGGGGTGTAAGGTACCAGTCCCGTGGGGGAGGCAGATCCCCACAGGTCTCTAGTCCGAATCTGTCCGAGTAGAAGACCGTGGTTTCCGGTGGCTGACAGGCTGACTGTCGGAACGCCGGCTAGGGATACCATCTATCCCAAAAACTATTCGAGGGAGTTCCGCATTTCCCTGCGAAGTCAGCACTTTGACGGTGCAGGTAGTGTCATCAGCTAGTGTTACAGTCTCTACTTAGTAGTGTGTGAGTTCTGAATATTCATAACTGCTGCGTTGCGCGTCATGATCTTCAGGTAGTTTGTTTAGCAAATTTGGTTTTAAATTCTTTGGTGTAAAATTTGCTCTTAGGTATATATATATAATATTTTTCCTTAGTTTTCAGTTTTGCTCTTCAGTATATAATATATATATATATATATCCCTTTGTTTTCCCAATGCATATATATATATATATCTATTCTAAAAAAAAGTTTTTTTCAATCGGATGTTTAGAAGCATATGGAAAAAAACGTACTTTGAATTCGACATCATCTGCATTTACGAGCGTTAGCGGCAAAACTGTTCATCGTAAAAAAAAAAAAAAAAAGGAATGAATGATCGTCATTCGCATATTTCAAGCTTCCCAATGCCAAAAGAATTTTTCAAACCAGACTAATAGTTGAAGAGATATGGTGTCTACAGACAGACGGACGGACAAACCGATAACATAAGCACCATCTTTTTTACAAAAGACGTGCAAAAAATATTGAGTACTTTCTTGCATACGTGTACGCAATATTTATTCAATTAAAAAGTTTGGTCTGTACTATGCTCTCAAAACGACCATTTCAAAGGTTTCACCGATATATATATATATATATATATACTTAAGAGCAAAACTGAAGACTCAGGAAAAAATTTTAGAATTTAACACGAAGGGTGCAAAATAACCTGAAAATCAAAACGCGCAACGCAGCAGTTTTGAAAATTCAGAATTCACATTCTATAAAGAAGATACCTAAGCAAAAAAATACATATATAATTTTGACTCACACCTAGTACAACATAGAAAAGGTTATGTATCTACCTGTGTGAGTAAAAGGAGAAAAAGATAAAAAATAAAATAAAACAACTGAATGTAGAAGGTGTCGAGAATACTGAGCCTTGGCTTTATCAAGGACCAGCAAAAACTCTGCATTTTCTCACTTCTACAAAGACCTAGTTGGAAATGGGTTTCTGCAAGGCCATAGATGCAAGTAACATTCCCACCTAAAATAGTTTAAAAAATATATATATAAGTCATGTCCTCCGTAGAGTAGCATGACCTAGCACTAGTTAACAATTTCGCTTGCATCCATTAACCTTCATGGCCCGACCCATGCTCTTCATCTGTTACTATTAAACAGAGAGAAGAAGATTAAAGAGAACTCAAGCTGTGAGAGTGACATAATAAATAGAAATGATTTTCAGCTATAACGAAATTCCAAGTTCGTTTGAGAGAGAATTTAAACCTGAAAAACAATGCAAAAGAAATCCAAATTTTACATTGCAATTAAAAAAGGAAATGTTAATTTATAACGAACAGATTTTTGAAAGAAAACTTGAGTCTAAAACCCCCTACTCTACAACTTATGACAGCACGAAAACGAGAATAAGTTAAAGATAATAATTAACTAAAGAAAACTTTGTGAAAGTTATATACCTTAAACAGTTAGTTGCAATATGTACAAAGTATTTCAGCAGTGCTTTAAGTGCATAATTAATTAGTTATTAAGAACTTTACTACTTTGAAAAAACAGCGCATAGACAGCGCATAGAAAAGGAACAAGCTTAGCCATCTTCTGTTCCTAGGTACCCCAAAAGACGCTCAAAGTTACAAAGAAAAGTAAGAGTTAAAACCCGCATAAATGTTAACAGGCAAACCAATGCTTAAAAGCTGAAAAGCTAAAAAACGACAGAGAAAAGGTACATAAAGTACAAACATTGAACTTATAAAACCTAGAACCCAAAAACAAGGAAGAGAGCTTACCTCTTGTGTGACAAAAACTTTTCTCCTCACAAGAGGAGAACATGGCTGACCTCTTCCGAGACGCTGGGGGGCAGTGAGGGTGGGGCTGATGGCCTCCTCATACAGCAAGAAACCAACGCGCGGAGATTTTAACCAGAGAAAAAAATATATAAACTTAAGACTGTGGATCTGTATGATCAGAATGAGCAGAATTAACTCTCCAGAATACATGAGAAATATTATAAAATACACGAGCAGTTTATTTAATAATCTTTGCATGTATTAAATCACCTTAGTGAGCTTCTATAGATTAATCAGAATCTTATTAATTTTAATGTTGGTTTTACTATTTTTAGTATAGCTATCCTAGTGATGAATAACTAGTTTTCTTTTTTATTTGTTTTTATTTTCTTTTATAAACAGATTTTTAAGCTTTTTTTGTGATTTTGTTTATATTATTTAATTTTTTGTTTTAATAGGACCGTCATATCCATAGCACTAAGGTTCCTTTAGGTAGTTAATAGGCATCCTCTAGCCAACTTCCTTACGGCTTTGATTGGTCAGAATCATATTATTAACTGTAGAAAATTAAAGCAGATCTGCCAACCTTACTCTATTATTCAGAATAATTTTTCTTAAAGTTCTTTTGATGAAAGAAGAAGGAATTTCGTTCTCTAGAAAACTTTCTAATAGTATATTAATGTGGTAATTGAAATCCAAATTGTTGCTGCAAATTCTTGAAATTCTTAGGACCTGAGAAATTAGTACATTCTCAATTACTTTGGTTGAAATGTTATTATTCCAGTGTAGATATTTAATTACTTTGAAAGGAAAATTAACTCTTTTATCAAAGAGGCTAATAGATGGGTTACCTCTGTTGAGCTTAATGCTTAAGTCTAGGAACTCAAGTTCCTGATTACTGTGGTTGGTTTTACATAAGTTAAGAGAGCTAGGATAGATATTATCAAAATCACTCTCTATAACTTCTGAATTATTGATACACAGCAGATCATCAATATATCTAAAAGTGTAAAGGTAGTTATCTGAGCAGGTGGGGTGATTTTTAATGAATTTATATTCCTTAAAGAACAGGAATAGATTAGCGATATTTGTGGACGTTGATGTTCCCATTGGAATACCGTTCACTTGCTTATAGAGAGTATCCTATTAACTACCTAAAGGAACCTTAGTGCTATGGATATGACGGTCCTATTAAAACAAAAAATTAAATAATATAAACAAAATCACAAAAAAAGCTTAAAAATCTGTTTATAAAAGAAAATAAAAACAAATAAAAAAGAAAACTAGTTATTCATCACTAGGATAGCTATACTAAAAATAGTAAAACCAACATTAAAATTAATAAGATTCTGATTAATCTATAGAAGCTCACTAAGGTGATTTAATACATGCAAAGATTATTAAATAAACTGCTCGTGTATTTTATAATATTTCTCATGTATTCTGGAGAGTTAATTCTGCTCATTCTGATCATACAGATCCACAGTCTTAAGTTTATATTTTTTTCTCTGGTTAAAATCTCCGCGCGTTGGTTTCTTGCTGTATGAGGAGGCCATCAGCCCCACCCTCACTGCCCCCCAGCGTCTAGGGAGTGGCGGAAGAGGTCAGCCATGTTCTCCTCTTGTGAGGAGAAAAGTTTTTGTCACACAAGAGGTAAGCTCTCTTCCTTGTTTTTGGGTTCTAGGTTTTATAAGTTCAATGTTTGTACTTTATGTACCTTTTCTCTGTCGTTTTTTAGCTTTTCAGCTTTTAAGCATTGGTTTGTCTGTTAACATTTATGCGGGTTTTAACTCTTACTTTTCTTTGTAACTTTGAGCGTCTTTTGGGGTACCTAGGAACAGAAGATGGCTAAGCTTGTTCCTTTTCTATGCGCTGTCTATGCGCTGTTTTTTCAAAGTAGTAAAGTTCTTAATAACTAATTAATTATGCACTTAAAGCACTGCTGAAATACTTTGTACATATTGCAACTAACTGTTTAAGGTATATAACTTTCACAAAGTTTTCTTTAGTTAATTATTATCTTTAACTTATTCTCGTTTTCGTGCTGTCATAAGTTGTAGAGTAGGGGGTTTTAGACTCAAGTTTTCTTTCAAAAATCTGTTCGTTATAAATTAACATTTCCTTTTTTAATTGCAATGTAAAATTTGGATTTCTTTTGCATTGTTTTTCAGGTTTAAATTCTCTCTCAAACGAACTTGGAATTTCGTTATAGCTGAAAATCATTTCTATTTATTATGTCACTCTCACAGCTTGAGTTCTCTTTAATCTTCTTCTCTCTGTTTAATAGTAACAGATGAAGAGCATGGGTCGGGCCATGAAGGTTAATGGATGCAAGCGAAATTGTTAACTAGTGCTAGGTCATGCTACTCTACGGAGGACATGACTTATATATATATTTTTTAAACTATTTTAGGTGGGAATGTTACTTGCATCTATGGCCTTGCAGAAACCCATTTCCAACTAGGTCTTTGTAGAAGTGAGAAAATGCAGAGTTTTTGCTGGTCCTTGATAAAGCCAAGGCTCAGTATTCTCGACACCTTCTACATTCAGTTGTTTTATTTTATTTTTTTATCTTTTCTCCTTTTACTCACACAGGTAGATACATAACCTTTTCTATGTTGTACTAGGTGTGAGTCAAAATTATATATGTATTTTTTTGCTTAGGTATCTTCTTTATATATATATATATATATATATATATATATATATATATCCCTTTGTTTTCCCAATGCATATATATATATATATATATATATATATATATATATATATATATATATATACTGGAAAGCAAAGCCGAAAACAAAAGAAAAACTTTTGAATTTAAAATGAAAGTTGCAAAATAACCTGAAGATCAAAACGCGCAACGCAGCAGTTATGAAAATTCAGAATTCACATTCTATTAAGAAGAGACCGCAGCAAAAATAATTTTTTTGACTCATACCAAGTACAACATAGAAAAAGTTATGTATTTACCGGTCTAAATCTCGCTCCTGTGTCCTGACCTTTGACCCCATTTCGATGATATTCAACAGAACCGGTTCAGTATACCTCAAGAATAACATACTAAAGTTTTGTCGCAATGGAAGCAGTTTTACGGAAGTTATGAGAATAATGGCTGTGGAATAAATCTTGCTTTTGTGCAATGACCTTTGATCCCATTTCGTTGATATTTTACAGAACCGGTTCACTATACCTCCGGAACAACATGATAATGTTTTGTCGCAATCGAAACATTTTTAGGTAAGTTATGATGCACAAGGGCAATGGAATGGATCCCACTCCAGTGTCCTGACCTTTGACCCCATTTCCAATAGGGTTCGTGCCCAGGTGGTTCCCTACAACATACTAAAATTTCATCGAAATCGAACCATATTTACGCATGTTATGACGCATAAAGGCAATGAAATGGATCCTGCTTTTATGTCCTGACCTTTGACCTCATTCCGCCCATTTTCAATAGGGTTCGTTCCCAGGTGGTTCCTTACCAAATACTAAAATTTCATCGAAATCGAACCATTTTTACGCACGTTATGACGCATAAGGGCAACGGAACAAATCCCGCTGATTTGTCCTTCCTGACCTTTGACCCCATTTCCAATAGGGTTCGTGCCCAGGTGGTTCCCTACCACATACTAAAATTTCATCGAAATCGAACCATATTTACGCATGTTATGACGCATAAAGGCAATTAAATGGATCCCGCTTTTATGTCCTGACATTTGACCCTATTCCGCCCATTTTCAATAAGTTTCGTTCCCAGGTGGTTCCTTACCACATACCAAATTTCATCGAAATCGAACCATTTTTACGCAAGTTATGATGAATAAAGGCAATGGAATGGATCCCGCTCCTATGTCCTGACCTTTAACCCCATTTCATTTATTTTCAATAGGGATCGTCCCCAGGTGGTTCCCTACTACATACTAAAATTCCATCGAAATCGAACCATTTTTACGCAAGTTATGACGCATAAGAGCAATGGAATGGATCCCGCTCCTATGTCCTGACTTTTGACCCTGTTTCGCCCATTTTCAATAGGGTTCGTCCCCAGGTGATCCCCTACCACATACTAAAATTTCGTCGAAATCGAACCATTTTCACGTGAGTTATCGTGCGGACGGACAGACGGACAAAGCAGGAGGATATACGCTTCTTCAACCTACGGTTGGAAAGCGTAAAAAAGGTAGCTGCCGCTGTTTTAGAAATTTCACGACACTGTTGCCTTCCTAGCTCGCAGCGCAAAACGTATTGAACACAAAAATATGAAATTTACATCGTTTGTAGAGAGAGAATTGTCTGGAAAACGCGCTGAAATAAACCGTTTCTCGATTCTAGCGATACTTCAATAGTTATTGTATTTCAAAGTTAAGGTAAGCAAAAAAAGTGCTATCAGATCGCGTTCCGGACACACTAACAGCAACAGAACCACGAAACTTTGTAGGCATGTAGTGCCATGACCGAATTTTTGCACCTGGTCGCTCTTTTTTTTGAATTTCGATTTAGTTTACGAGAAATTAAATTTCTAAATTTCAGAAAATTCTCTATTTTGCGATGGGATCCATTTAAAAAACGGATATATGGCAAACTATAAATCATAACGCATTGCAATTTTTACAGCATAAACTTACAACTGTCGTCCCTTTTTTACAAAAAAGTTTTTAAGAAAAAGTCCTTTTCTGATTTTTAAGCATTTTTTAAAGACGCAAAAGAAAGAAACGCGGGTCATGGGACGACCAGAACGTTCCTCTGTGGTTATCTGTCTTCACGACAACCACAGAGGAACGTTCTGGTCCCGTGACTTGCTGCCATGGTGACACAGGGAATTTTTTATGCATATGCTTTGTTGGTAAAGCTACCTCAGTTGTTTAAGGTTGACCTCAAGTAATTTTGCTTCCTATACTTCTAATGGAAAAACTTCTGTACACCTTTTCTTCCCAATTAATGCGTTCCCGATTATGAAAATTTGAACATCGATTAAAATAGCTTGATTTTATAACTTGGAATCCTTATATTTTCTAAAACATAACCATATTTATGCAATTTAATATTTGTTGGTCTACTGACGGCATCAAAGTACAGGTCGCGCCATCTTTTTTCTGAACAATTAATGCGTTCCCAAGGATGAAAATTTGAACATCGATTAAAATAGCTTCATTTTATAACTTCGAATACTTAATATTTTCTAAAACATAACCATGATTATGTAATCCGACATTTGTTTCTATACTGACTTCATCAAAGTACAGGTCGCGCCATCTTTTTTCTGGTTCCAACACCACCAAAGGAAAAGTTATTGATTTTTTATATAATTATGGTTATGTTTTAGAAAATTTTAAGTTTTCCAAGTTATAATATGAAGTTATTTTAATCGATGTTCAATTGTTCATCCATGGGAACACAATAATTGTGAAGAAAATGTGAACAAAATTTTTCCATTGGAAGTATAGGAAGAAAAATTACTTGACGTCCACCATAACGGTTTAGCATAACGGTTTACGGAAATGCTTTTTGGACCGCTTTTGTTTTCCTTAGTGGTAAATTTAGTAAGTGCTATAAGTTCAAACGACAAAAGTCCGACCTTTCAAAAATTAACGACAGTAAAGAAAACTCTGAAATTTCGGAATAACAAGCCTTATTTGCTTAGACATGCAATAAAATTTGAAATTTATATGAATTTTCCAGTTTTTATTTCATGTGATATACTTGGAGATCGGGCTGCAGGGCCCGAGCGCTACTCTGGAAACGAGCGTAGCGAGCCTAGAGGCGCAGCCTCTAGTATATATATATATACTGAAGAGCAAAGCTGAAAACTAAGGAAAAACGTTTGAATTTAAAACGAAAGTTGCAAAATAACCTGAAGATCAAAACGCGCAACGCAGCAGTTATGAAAATTCAGAATTCACATTCTTTTAAGAAGAGACCTAAGCAAAAAAATATTTTTGACTCATACCAAGTACAACATAGAAAAGGTTATGTATCTACCGGTGTGAGTAAAGAGAGAAAAATAAAAAATAAAATGAAACAACTGAATGTAGAAAGTGTCGAGAATACTGAGCCTTGGCTTTATCAAGGACCAGCAAAAACTCTGCATTTTCTCACTTCCACAAAGACCTAGTTGGAAATGGGTTTCTGCAAAGC
Organism: Macrothele yani; assembly: GCA_039090855.1. NCBI lineage: Eukaryota > Metazoa > Arthropoda > Arachnida > Araneae > Macrothelidae > Macrothele > Macrothele yani. Next base: position 128,984,711 of record CM077003.1, on the reverse strand, counting down.
CATAGATGCAAGTAATAAGCCCACCAAAAATTGTTTTAAAAAATATATATATGTCATGACCTCCGCAGAGTTGTATGACCTAGCTTTAGTTAACAGTTTAGCTTGCATCCATAACTTTCATGGCCCGACCCATGCTCTTCATCTGTTACTATTAAACAGAAAGAAGAAGATTAAAGAGAACTCAAGTTGTGAGAGTGACATAATAATTAGAAATAATTTTCAGCTATAACGAAATGCCAAGTTCGCCTGAGAGAGAATTTAAACCTGAATAGCAATGCAAAAGTATTCCAAATTTTTACATTGCAATTAAAAAAGGAAATATTAATTATTTAAAACTCAGATTTTTGAAAGAAAACTTGATTCTAAAACCCCCTACTCCACAACTTCTGACAACACAAAAACGAGAATAAATTAAAGACAATAATTAACTAAAGAAATGCTTTGTGAAGGTTATATGACATAAACAATTAGTTGCAATATGTACAAAGTATTTCAGCAGTGCTTTAAGTGCATAATTAAGTAGTTATTAAGAACTTAACTACTTTGAAAACACGGCGCAAAGTAAAAGAACTATGATTGGCCAGCTGCTTGGCCTAAGTTTCTTAAAAAACGCGCAAAGTTACCAAGAAAAGAAAGAGTTAAAACCCGCAAAAAAGTTAACAGACTTGCCAGTGCCTAAATGCTAAAAAGCAAAAAACAACAGAGAAAAAAGTACAAGAAGTACAAACATTGAACTTGGAAAACCTAAAACCCAAAGACAATGAAGAGAGCTTACCTCTTATGCAACTGAACTTTCTCCACACAAGAGGAAACATGGCCGACCTTTTCCCCAAACTTCCAAACTCCTCTGCCACTCCCTAGTCGCTGGGGGCCAGTGTGGGTGGGGCTGAAGGCCTCCACACACTGAAAGAAACCAACTCGCGGAGATTTTAACCAGAGAATATATATATATAAGGTATATAACTTTCACAAAGTTTTCTTTAGTTAATTATTATCTTTAACTTATTCTCGTTTTCGTGCTGTCATAAGTTGTAGAGTAGGGGGTTTTAGACTCAAGTTTTCTTTCAAAAATCTGTTCGTTATAAATTAACATTTCCTTTTTTAATTGCAATGTAAAATTTGGATTTCTTTTGCATTGTTTTTCAGGTTTAAATTCTCTCTCAAACGAACTTGGAATTTCGTTATAGCTGAAAATCATTTCTATTTATTATGTCACTCTCACAGCTTGAGTTCTCTTTAATCTTCTTCTCTCTGTTTAATAGTAACAGATGAAGAGCATGGGTCGGGCCATGAAGGTTAATGGATGCAAGCGAAATTGTTAACTAGTGCTAGGTCATGCTACTCTACGGAGGACATGACTTATATATATATTTTTTAAACTATTTTAGGTGGGAATGTTACTTGCATCTATGGCCTTGCAGAAACCCATTTCCAACTAGGTCTTTGTGGAAGTGAGAAAATGCAGAGTTTTTGCTGGTCCTTGATAAAGCCAAGGCTCAGTATTCTCGACACCTTCTACATTCAGTTGTTTTATTTTATTTTTTTTCTTTTCTCCTTTTACTCACACAGGTAGATACATAACCTTTTCTATGTTGTACTAGGTGTGAGTCAAAATTATATATGTATTTTTTTGCTTAGGTATCTTTATAGAATATATATATATATATATATATACTTAAGACTGTGGACCTGTATGATCAGAAAGAGCAGAATTACCTCTCCAGAATACATGAGAAATATTATAAAATACACAAGTGGTGTATTTAATAATCTTTGCATGTATTTAATCACCTTAGTGAGCTTCTATAGATTATTCAGAATCTTATTAATTTTAATGTTAGTTTTACTATTTTTAGTATAGCTATTCTAGTGAGTGAATAACTAGTTTTCTTTTTTATTTGTTTTTATTTTCTTTTATAAACAGATTTTTAAGCTTTTTTTGTGATTTTGTCTATATTATTTAATTTTTTATTTTAATAGGACCTTCATATCCATAGCACTAAGGTTCCTTTTAGTAGTTAATAGGCATCCTCTAGCCAACTTCCAAACGGCTTTCATTGGTCAGAATCATATTATTAACTGTGTAGAAAATTAAAGCAGATCTGCCAAATTTACTCTATTATTCAGAATAATTTTTCTTAAAGTTCTTTTGATGAAAGAAGAAGGAATTTCGTTCTCTAGAAAACTGTCTAATAGTATATTAATGTGGTAATAGAAGTCCAAATTGTTGCTGCAAATTCTTGAAATTCTTAGGACCTGAGAAATTAGTACATTCTCAATTACTTTGGTTGATATGTTATTACTCCAGTGTAGATATTTAATTACTTTGAAAGGAAAATTAACTCTTTTATCAAAGAGGCTAATAGATGGGTTACCTCTGTTAAGCTTAATGTCAAAAGTTGTGGAGTAGGGGTTTTAGAATCAAGTTTTCTTTCACGAATCTGAGTTTTAAATAATTAATATTTCCTTTTTTAATTGCAGTGTAAGAATTTGGAATACTTTTGCATTGCTATTCAGGTATAAATTCTCTCTCAGGAGAACTTGGCATTTCGTTATTGCTGAACATTATTTCTAATTATTATGTCACTCACACAACTTGATTTTTCTTTAATCTTCTTCTTTCTGTTTAATAGTAACAGATGAAGAGCATGGGTCGGGCCATGAAAGTTATGGATGCAAGCTAAATTGTTAACTAAAGCTAGGTCATACAACTCTGCGGAGGTCATGACATATATATATTTTTTAAAACAATTTTTGGTGGGCTTATTACTTGCATCTATGGCTTTGCAGAAACCCATTTCCAACTAGGTCTTTGTGGAAGTGAGGAAATGCAGAGTTTTTGCTGGTCCTTGATAAAGCCAAGGCTCAGTATTCTCGACACTTTCTACATTCAGTTGTTTTATTTTATTATTTATTTTTTCTCTCTTTACTCACACCGGTAGATACATAACCTTTTCTATGTTGTACTTGGTATGAGTCAAAAATATTTTTTTTGCTTAGGTCTCTTCTTAATAGAATATATCATCATCATCATCATTGCCAACCATTATCAATCCACTGCTGAACGAAGGTCTCCCCAAGTTTCCTCCACAACGGTCTGTCTTGTGCCAGTCTCCTCCATGTCACTCCCGCATACTTTCGAATTTCATCCACCCATCTTCCATGTGGTCTTCTTCTGGGTCTTTTCCTGTCCCTTGGAATCCAATCTAAAATTTCGGCTGTCCATCGATGGTCTGTTCTTCTGGCAGTATGTCCAGCCCATTGCCATTTCAGGGATTTAACTCTGATCATGATGTCTTCCACTCTTGTCATTTTTCGGATCCACGTGTTCCTCTTCTTATCTCTCCTGGTTACACCAAGCATGCACCTCTCCATGCTGTTTTGAGTTGTCTGCAGCTTTTGTATGTCTCTTTTAGCTAAGGTCCACGTCTCTGCACCATACGTAAGCACTGGAAGGATGCATTGATCAAACACTTTTCTTTTAAGACATAATGGAATATTGCTCTTGAAAATTATGCTGTTTCTTCCAAAAGCTCTCCAGGCAAGTTTTGTAAGCCGATTAATTTCTTCACCAATGTGACCCTCATTTGATATCTGCTGTCCAAGATAAACGTAAGTGTCTGTTATCTCCAGCTTTTCTCCATCAATCGACAAATCTTCATTTCTTGTAAAAGCATTGAACATCACTTTTGTCTTCTGAAAGTTCATTTTTAATCCCACTTCTTTACTCTTGTCAGCAAGTTCCTGGATCATACTCTGTAGCTCTGATGGGGTAGTTGCAAAAATGACTATGAAATAAGCAAAACGAAGGTGGGTTAGATAATCTCCATTAATCTTTATACCTTTGTTTTCCCAGTTCAGTGATTGAAAGACATTTTCCAATGTGGCATTAAAGAGCTTCGGAGATATGGTGTCACCTTGTCTCACTCCTTTTCCAATTTTTATGTGTGTTGTATTTTCAAACAGCTGAATCTTTGCACTTGCATTTTCATAGATGTTATTAATAATATTAATGTATGCATCTTCAATACCGCAGGATTTCAGAGCCGTGGTAACTGCTGATGATTTCACCGAATCAAAGGCTTTTTCATAATCGATAAAAGCCATGCACAATGGAAGTTCATATTCCCTCGCTCTTTCAATTAGTTCTCTCAGTACGTGGATATGATCTATTGTGCTGTAGCCACTCCTGAATCCAGCTTGTTCTCTCGGTTGAGCCATGTCCAGTGTTACCTTCAAACGGTGTGAAAGAACTTTAGTGAAGATTTTATAAACCACTGATAGGAGGCTGATAGGTCTGTAGTTCCTGAGATCCTCAATGTCACCTTTTTTATGTAGCAAGATCATTGTAGCGTTGTTCCAATCCTCAGGAATTTTCCCTTCATTAAGGCATCGAGTGAAAATTTGGGCGAGTACTGTTTCGATTTCTCCACTTGCTTCTTGTATGATGTCTATAGTAATTCCATCTTCTCCTGGAGCTTTTCCCCGCTTCATGTTCTTGATTGCATGTGCAACTTCTGCGGGAAGGACTGGAAGAACTCTGGTACTGGTACCTTTCATGATGTCTGGAGTACATGTATCATCCCTTTCATATAATTTGGAGTAGAAATCTTTCACTCTTGTCAAAATTTCGCCTCTATTTCTTGTTACAGAACCATCTTCTTTTCTCAGTGCCATAATGTGTTTTTTTCCCTTACTGAGATGTCCCTTTGCTATCTTTAGGCTTTGGTTGTTTTCAATTGCTTTCCTTACTAGTTCACAGTTGAATTTCCTTACGTCTTCAGTGATACTGTTTCGTACTGTCTTGCATAGCTCTCTATATTCCACTTTGGAAGTCACATCTTCTTTAGTTGTCCTCATCCCTCTTCTTTTTTGCATCAACATTTTGGTTTTTCCTGATAATTTGTTCACATGCAATTTGTTCTTAGACCCAGCTAATTTTGTTGCTGTTTCCATAAGAGCTTGGTTACTTTTCTGTTAACTTCATAAATATCCACTTCTTCCGATGTTAGGCCTTCTAAAGCAGAGAATCTGTTCTTCAGTTCCAATTTGAAGGTATTATGGTGTTTTTAAGGTTGGTTATGTCAATATATTTTATTTGTCTTATGAGCTTGCTACGTTCGAGTTTAGTGTTGAGGTGCATCTTACATCTCACCAATCTATGGTCACTGCCTGTGTTGAACTTGTTTAGCACACTGCAGTCTTCTATGATGAATTTTTTGTTACACATAATAAAATCAATTTCACTTGTCGTCCCATTTGGATGTCTCCATGTCCATTTCCTCTGTGGCTTTTTCTTGAAAAAGGAGTTCAAGATGAAAAACCCTTCTGCCTCTGCAAACTCTACGATAGTATTTCCACGCTGGTTTCTGTTGCCTTGACCGAATTTACCTACTGAAGTTTCATTCTGTTGCCGTTGCCCTGTTTTTGCATTGAAATCTCCCATAATTATCTTCAAGTGCTGCTTACCTTTATTATTTAGATCACGAATTTCCTCATAAAATTCTTCAATTTCTTCTTCAGCATGACTTGTGGTGAGTGCATAAGTTTGAATAATCTGAGCCTGGTATCTTCTCGAGAGCTGGATAACGAGTCGTGCAGCTCTGTCAGAGGAACTTTTAACTTCTACAACTTTATCCTTCAGTTTCTTGTTTATTATAAATCCAACACCACTAGTTCTGCCAGTATCTGTCCCACGATAGTAGAAGAGATGTCCACTTTTCAGTTCAATGAGATCTTCTCCTTTTCTCCTTACCTCACTTAGCCCGACGATGTCCCACTTGATCCTTTGTAGTTCCTCTTCAAATTCAAGAAGCTTTGAATCAGAAGATAGGGAGGACAGTGTAAACAAATATCACTAAAGACGTAAGGAAATTCAATTGTGAACTAGTGAGAAAAGCAATCGAAAACATCCACAGCCTGAAGAGAGCAAAGGAACATCTCAGCAAGGAAAGAAAACAGATCATGGCATTGCGAAAACAAGATGGTACTGTAACAAGAAATAAAAGCAAAATTTTGAGAAGGGTGAAACATTTCTACTCAAAAATGTGTGAAAGGGATAATACATCTACTCCAGACATTACGTCAGGTACAAGTACTAAAGTCCCTCCAAGTCCTCCCGGCAGACGTTACACCTGCAATTAAAAATATGAAACGGGGAAGAGCTCCAGAAGAAGAAAGAATTACCGTGGACATTATACAAGAAGCAAGTGGGGAAATTGAAAGTAAACTCGCCCAAGTTTTCACTAGATGTCTCAATGAAGGAAAGATTCCTGTGGATTGAAACAATGATTCTATTACATAAAAAAGGTGACACTGAGGATCTCAGGAACTACAGGCTCATCAGCCTCCTATCAATGGTTTATAAAATGTTCTCGAAGATTCTTTCACATCGCTTGAAGGTAACACTAGACATGGCTCAACCAAGAAAACAAGCTGGACTCAGGAGTGGCTACAGCACTATAGATCATATCCATGCACTGAGAGAATGAATTGAAAGAACAAGGGAATATGAGCTTCCATTATGCATGACTTCTATTGATTATAAAAAGGCCTTCGATTCCGTGAAACCATCAGCAGTTACAATGGCTTTGAAATCCTGAGGTACTGAAGATGCGTACATTAGCATTATTAATAACAGCTATGAAAATGGAAGTGCAAAGGTTCGGATATTTGAGGATACAGCACAAATAAGAATTGGAAAGGGAGTGAGACAAGTTGACACGATATCTCCCAAGCTCTTTAATGTCACATTGCAAAATGTCTTTCAATCACCTGCACTGGGAAAACAAAGGGATAAAGATTAATGGAGATTATTTAACTCACCTTCGTTTTGCTGATGACGTAGTCATTTTTCCACTACCGCTTCAGACCTGCAGAGTAAGATTCAAGAACTTGCTGACAAGAGTAAAAAAATGGGATTAAAAATGAACTTTCAGAAGACAAAAGTGATGTTCAATGTTTTTACAAGAAAGGAAGTTTTATGGATTGACGGCGAAAAGCTGTAGATTACCGATACCTACATTTATCTTGAGCAGCAGATATCAAGTGAGGGTCACATTGATGAAGAAATTAATATGCGTATAAAACTTGGCTGCAGAGCGTTTTGAAGGAATAGTACAATTTTCAAGAGCAATATGTCATTATGTCTTAAAAGAAAAATGTTTAATCGTGGTACCCTGCCACTGCTTACGTATGGAGCAGAGATATGAACCTTAACTAAAAAAGATATGCAAAGACTCCAGACAACTGAAAGTAGCATGGAGAGATGCATGCTTGGTGTAACCAGGAGAGATAAGAGGAACTCGTGGATAAGGAAAATGACTAAAGTGGCTGATATCATGACCAGAGTGAAATCACTGAAATGGCAATGGGATGGACAAGTTGCGAGAAGAACGGACCACCGATATTTTAGACTGAATTCCAAGGGACAGGAAAAGACCGAAAAGACGACCACGTGGGAGATGGTTGGATGAAATTGGAAAGCATGCCGGAGTAACATGGAGGAAACAGGCTCAAGACAGACAGTTGTGGAAGTAACTTGAGAAGACCTTCATCCACCAGTGGATTGATAATGGTTGACGACGATGATGACCGGTAAAATCTTTGAGATAGTCGGTTAGAGGGCATCTATGAAAATACAATGGAAGTGCAAAGGTTCGGCTATTTGAGAATACAACACCAATAAAAATTGGAAAAGAAGTGAGACACGGTATCACCATGTCTCTCAAACTCTTCAATGCCACATTGCAAAGTGTCTCTCAGTCATTGAACTGGAAAAACAGGAAACACGGAAATAAAAATTAATGGTGATTATTTGACTCACCTTCGTTTTGATGATGACGTAATCATTTTTGCAAACACCCCTTCAGCGCTGCAGAGTATGATCCAGGAACTTTCCGATAAGACTAAAGAAACGGGATTAAAAATAAACTTTTAGAAGGCAAAACTGATATACAATGTTTTTACAAGAAATGGAGAGTTTGCAATTAATGGGGAAATCTCGAGGCAACCTATACCTACATATTTACCTTTGACAACAGATATCAAGCAAGGGTCACAGTGATGAAGAAAGCAATAGCGTAAAAAACTTGGCTGGACAGCTTTTGAATGTAACAGTACAATGTTTAAGAACAAGGGGGCGCTGATGGCCTAGTGGTCAAAGTTCGTGACTGCCAAGGAGAAGACCTCGGGTTCGATTCCAGGCAGGTAGGAACGCTCGAACCACTAAATATACGTCCGTGCTTCGGATGGGCACGTTAAGCCGTCGGGCCCCGGGTACTGACCCCCAGGTCGTCTTCCTTTCCCTTTCTACCCCGCTTCCGTGTCACTTCCCTATCGGGCAATCTAGCCCAAATCTCCTAGCTTCCTATTTCTAAGGGTTGTTTAAAACCTGGGGTCAGACACTCCCTTCCTAAAATCATCTACATATAATCTGATCTGATGTTTTAAGAGCAACATGTCGTTATGTCTTAAAAGAATAGTGTTTAATCAATGCATTCTTCCAGTGCTTACCTACAGAGCAGAGACATGGACTTTAACTAAAAAAGACTTGCAAAGACTGCAGACAACTGAAAGCAGCATGGAGAGATGCAAGCTTGGTGTAACCAGGAAAGATAAGAAAAGGAACTCATGGATAAGGAAAATGACAAGAGTGGAAGACATCATGATCAGAGAGTAAAATCCCTGAAATGGTCTGGACATGTTGCCAGAAGAACGTACCACCGAAGGGACAACCGAAATTTTAAACTGCATTCCAAGGAACAGAAAAGGACCCATAGGAAGACCACATTGGAAATAGTTGTTCAAAATTCGAAAGTATGCTGAAGTAACAAGGAGGAGACTGGCTCAAGACAGACAGTTGTGGAAGAAACTTGGGGAGACCTTCATCCAGCAGGGGACTGATAATTGTTGATGATTATATAAACACATATACACACAAGAAAAGCTCTTATAATTTAAGCAACAAACTCAGCTTGTTTTCTGGTGTCCCTGCTTTTTGCTCTACGTATACGGCAGCCATTTCATAACAGTAAAAAACAAAAAAGGGGTTTAAAAAACAGATAAAACTCCTGCAGGTCATCTTTTCAATCACAGAGGCAAAGGACATTCAGCAATCATAGGAGAAAAACGGTATTTTTCTAAAACCAGAGCACAAATAAAAAGGATTCGTTATTCTCAGAGCTCATTTAATAACTAAGAAGTTTGTAATGTTTTGTTCTCCCCGTTGTATTCGCTTAAAATAAAAAATGGCTATAAAATTTCTAAAATGGCTAAAGAAGTGGCTGAAGTTGAAAAACATCTAAAGTGGGGTCTGTATATGTACATGACTGAGAGAGAACTCCATCCCCGAAATGAAATCTTGTCTATGCCACACGCTCCTTAGCTCAATAAAGAAAATTGCGCACGAGAAAAAAAAAAAAAAAAAAAAAAAAAGGAATTTGAATTATTGCTTTTTACTTGAGGCCTTTGCTGCTCACATGTGAAGTGAATTATCAGATCCTGGACTTCGTGACATGAGGACTGTCTGTACGTGATAGGTACGGGAGTTTGCATAGCTGCAAACGACACGGCATTTCGTTTCTAGGAGTCACACCCTCTGACATCTGGCTAGCGAGGCTACCCCACGGTTCCCTCAAGTCCACGAAATTGCCGAGAGGGAAAGGGAAGAAAAATAGAATCCTTCTGGCTCAGAGAAATCCGGAAAATGCGTTCCTGCTCTAATTCCCTACCAGCAGTCAGTCCATACAACACAGACAAAATAGGTTGCACACCCCGGAACAAAAACAAACAAAGAACAGTTCAACTATCGACTCGTCCGTAATGATCAGGTTTAAGTCAGGTTAAAGTATGGGCCCGGTTCTTCTAGATGGTGATTATTTGGTGATTGAAAGACGATCATCCTGAACTTTAACTGACCTTGCATGATTAGAGACTTGGAGAAGTGGACACCCTTCGCGCTCCAGAAGGCGAGAACATCTCCAAGATGCTTGCACGCCCGGTTCTCCGATTCTTATCGGAGATCTTCGCATGGTCCTTAGCTCAGTTATCTCTTATCAGCTGATGAGAACTACCGGAGGTCTAGAATTAGGGTTACCGCTTCTACTAATATTTACCTTGGCGAACGACAGACCTCCGTGATTGATGTCTGACTAAAGACCACAGGTGACCAATTATCTTGTCAACAAGGGTAGACAGTTATCGACTTTGGTGCAAATTCAACAGCGAAAGATGCCCCCCCCCCCCTTTTTTTTTTCGGTAATGTTGTAAACCTTCGCTCCAGCCTCTCATTCTCTTTTTCTATATTTTTACTTTTTTTTTTTCCTCATTTTCTATCTGTTTTCCCAATCAAATCATCTTTATTTTTACGAAACACTTCTGTAACATTTCCTTATTCGTAAAACATTCGAAATACTTTCATACATTTTCACATACTTTGGGACGATATCGTTTGTCTGATCAGTTGAGCCCTTTTAACCTTTACCCAGCAACAGATTGAAAAAAAAAAAAAAGAGAAAGAAAGGAATTAAAAGAGAATCACGATGTAGAAAGCAGATTTTTAAATGCTTCCGTGAAAGCGTTCTTGAAGGCATATGATGTTAGAATTGAAACTCTGAAAATTGGATGTGTGAAAATTTACTCAATTTTATTTAGATCATTTGTTTGAACGTGCAGTAATGTAATGCTGTCGTATTTACGAAGTCTACTTACATGTAGTGTGAACTTAATTTTTTTTCCAGCTCTGTTTTTGCATGCCCGACAAAAAAGTGGTTGTAACTTTGTTTTTCTTGCTCAAAAATGTATACTAAAAGTCAGACTGAATAAAGGCAGTTACGTATTTCAAGCATTTTATTTATACTTAACGCAGGGGTGGGGAATCTGCGGCCTTTTGAGTGAATCCAAATTTTGCAGAGCAAATCCTATTTTTATTAATATGTTTTTGTTCGTCTTTTGTAATTTTTATTTTAATCTTAAAATGACCCTATTTAAATTACTAAAGAGTGAAAGAAGGTCCAACGAAATAATGCTTCCCCACTGACTGCCACAATTAAAACATTAGTAAAACATAAGGGCTATTTTGACACCTGCTACGCTCATGATTTCGTTCTATGGCTCCTAAAGAACTACAGATGGAATTGATTGAGCTCTCAGAACATGACATTTTAAAGTCCACAAAAGTCAATAGCTGTCAATACACGATGCACTAGAGACTCGCGAATACAAAATCCACACAGTAAGAATTTATTATGTACAAGTTAAAAATTCAAGATCTTTCGGTTCAGCAACTGAGCCATCATCAGGTATTTTAACATCAGGAAGTTTCAAGCGGCTGGGTGTTAAATAAAATCCGGACACTGTTCATGACGTATAACAGCATACTGCGCAATCGCAAAAGGGTCGTTACCATTAGTTACGTGGACTAGTTCATTGTCTCATCCTCACCAGCGGGGTGGGGGAGGGTAGATCATGTGTATTTGGTTTCTTAACAAGTGGTCTCCATGTTTGCGGGATGTTAAAAAGTACATAATCCTTGCAACACTGATTTCCTATTTGATAACTAAATAAACTTTCCATTATCAAATTTGCTTACTTAGTGTTGGATGTTACCAACATTGAAACATTGTCCCACTTGGGAGTGTGTGAGCCTTTGTTCACGAGACGTGAAAGAGCAGTGGCATTGGAATGCATCTGTGCATCATATTTATGTTCCATCAACCTAACCCCCAATGTACGTAGTGTTGAACCAATATAGACAGAATACATAGAAAACAATATATAGAATATATATCAAATAGAAGTAATCGATCTTTCCACGTTTATAAGTGAGCCACGGAAAAATTCTCATCGGCCACCACCGGGAATCGAACCCAGGGTCTTCCAGTTACGCGCTGGACTTGCTTCCACTGTACCACAGCGACCTCGAAATTCTCCAGACTCACATACGACATGCTGCCAAACCACCTGGCAGGCTGCTTTCTTTCGAGCCCCGCACGGTGGCACAGTAGAAGCATGTCCGGCGCGTAACTGGAAGAACCTGGGTTCGATTCCCGGTGGCGGCCGATGAGAATATTTCCGTGATTCACTTATAAACGTGGAAAGAGCGAGGACCTCTATTTGATGTTCCTAATCCACGTCAACTGTGTATTTATTATTCATTCGCCTTCTAGTCATTTATTCAGTTGCTACTGGTCATCTTTGGCGAATCCCCAGCAATGTGCGGGGCTCCAAAGAAAGCAACCTTCCAGGGGGCTTGGCAGTTTCGCGTATGTGAGTCTGAAGAATTTCGAGGCCGCTGTGGTGCAGTGGAAGCATGTCCGGCGCGTAACTGGGAGGCTCTGGGTTCGATTCCCGGTGACGGCCGATGAGGATTTTTCAATGACTCACTTATAAACGTGGAAAGAGCGATGACTTCTATTTGATGTTCTTAATCCACGTCAACTGTGTATTTATTATTCATTCGCCTTCTAGAATATATATATTATATAGAATATAGACAAAGTCTGCCTATATTGGTTCAACACTAAGTAATTTGTAGGTTAGGTTGATGGAACATAAATATGATGTACGGATGCATTCCAATACCAATGCTCTTTCACGTCTCGTGAATACAGGCTGACACACTCCCAAGTGGGACAATGCCTCAATCTTGGGAACATCCAACACTAAGCAAGCACATTTGATAATGGAAAGTTTATTTATCAAATAGGAAATCAGTGTTGGAACAATAATGTACCTTTTTAACATCCCGCAAACATGGAAATCACTTGTCAAGAAACCAAATACACGTGATCAACCCACCCACCCCCCGCTAGTGAGGATGAAACAATGAACTAGTCTACTTAACTAATGGTAACGACCTCTCTGTTCGTATTGTATTTAACACCCAACTGCTTGTAACTTCCTGATGTTTTCACCTGATGATGGTTCAGCTGCTGAACCGAAAGATCTTGTATTTTTAACGTGTATATAATAAATTTTTACTCTGGGGATTGTGTATTCGCGAGTACCTAGTGTATCGTGTATTGACAGCTGACTGACTTTCGTGGATTATATTATTGCATCTCTGCACGACTTATTTTAGATTGTATTTTAAAGTCCTTATTTGACACTAAGAAAGATGTTGGGTGAGAGCGCATAAAAATACGCAGCAGGGACAGCAGTGAAAATTACTCCTAGTAAGACATGATTTAAAATAGATGTAATTTGATTATTTATTACGATAATAAAAATCTAGTAAACAAACAATTAAAAAGAATAGAATTCAGCGACGACGCTCGATCACAACCTTACGCTGAAAAGACAAGAACAGCTCTGAAAATACTGTTGTCGTTACAGTACGCACATTTGAAAATGCTTGTCAGGAGATCAATGCGTGACATTACACATATACATCTCTCTTGACTTGAATTACATTATACAATAACAGATGAATCAATTGCGTCATTACATGAGAATAAATAACAAATAAGGACTGATTTCCAACAAAATGACCCAGTTGAAATATGGAAAAATGCAGTACACGCCTTCGGCAACATGCGCGAAAAATGTTTTCTTGCTTTTCAACCACTTATTGCTCCGAATCTACATTATCCTACCTAACCCAAATCGAGGCGCCCTTAAGGCTCTACGAGACCTGCCATCTTGTATTTCTGCCTTCTCTTGTTAAGCAACGGGCAAGCGTATTTCACAAATTGCTCGGGCAATTTTGCACATTTTGGAACACCGTTTGTGGCTAACGCAAGATATATGATAAATAAAGAGTTACCTGGTTTCAGAATTTTTATTGACCTTTCCCTTCATTTTTTATCTGCAACGAAAGTCGTACCAAGGCGTCTTCCACAGTTTTATTAATTAATTAAAAATACTTAAAGAGTCCAAAATGAAAATCTGAAACAAGGGAACTCTTTATTTATCATACATCTTGCGTTAGAAACAAACGGTGTTCCAAAATGTGCAAAATTGCCCGAGCAATTTATGAAATACGCTTGCCCGTTGGTTAACAAGAGAAGGCACAATACAAGATGGCGGGTCTCGGAGAGCCTTTTAAGGTCACAAATGACGGATACCCATCTAGAGGATCAGTTGAAACTGCGGACCTCCATGTTGCAACCAAATATTCAAATACTTTTCAACAAAAACCAGTCACAAAGTCATTAACAGGTTAGTTAACTTCAGCATTAATTTTTCACATTTCGAAGTAAATGCATGACTGCGGCATTGTTAGATTGCAGCTAAACTTAATGCGGCTTTCCAACATGAAAAGTTTCCCCACCTCTGACCTATCGCCTTGATTAGCGACTATCTTTCGGATAGAAGATTAGAATTTGATACGGGGATAACACGATACCACAGGAGTTATAGCAGATGCTGACCGCAGGGATCCAACTCGAGTCCTCTGTGGAGGAAAGTAGTCACAGACACAGCCCTGCGAATAACTCTGGAAGAGCACATGGCAATACAGGCGAACGCAGGTGACTTTGTATCGGCGGTGTAAGATTCGCTGGTCCCCAGGTCATAAAAAAAGTGTAAATATGTACACCTATGTGGGCCGCGGGTAGCTTAGTGGTCAACGTTCGTGACTGCCATGGAGAAGACCTCGGGTTCGATCCCAGGCAGGCACGAACGCTCGAACCACTAAATATCCGCTGTGCGTCGGATGGGCACGTTAAGCCGTCGGACCCCGGTTACTGCACCAACCCCCCGGTAATAAATAAGAGCATCTTCCTCCCCCTTTCTACCTCGCTTCCGTGTCACTTTTACTATCGGGCACTCTAGCTCAAATCTCCTAGCTTCCTATTTCTACGGGTTGTTTAAGACCTGGGGTCAGACACTCCTTTCCTAAAATTCTCTACATATGATCTGATGTACACCTATGTACATTCCTATGTGGAACCACACGATTAGCCAAATTACAATCAGCTCCAATAGTTGAGCTTTTCTGGATCGGACGGAGAGAGTAAGAGTGTGAACAGCGGTGGATGTCGGACAGACAACCATCCCCTTCTTTTTCAAGTTGATGTTGGAGTAGTGAGTACTGATTGCTGCTCCGGCATGCGGATGTGGTTTCTGCACGTTTCAGAGCACCAGTGGTGGCTTTTCAGGTGAAGTAGGTGAAGTGCCTCTTCCCCTATTTTATTTGAAATACGATTTTATTTAATGGTTTCTTATAATATATTCTTTTTTTGCCTTTATTGAGTGCCAAAATACCCAACATTTTGATTAGATATCACTTCACTATGCGCGTTCAATACGGAAAACAAGTCCTTATACGCAAAATAGTTCAAGTGAAGAGCTGAAATGAGAATGCTTGGAAGTCTGCAGTTTTCGTCCGAGTTGCCATGGTAACTGTGACGTCACCCTCCTCTATCTGCTGGGCAAGTGAAGTGTTTTGTCATGAGACGTCAAGGCTCTGCACCTGGAGTCGTGAAATTACGAAGAGATCGCAGTGGAACGGGGCGGATTGCCAAGGGTTCTTTGCAATCCACTAGGGATTTTTTCTTGAGGTGTTTTGGTACATACTTTCTGAAAGAGATGTTTTTTCGTGTTTTGTGATTGTTCGTTAAAAACTTCATTAGTTACTTTAGTTTCGTGTATAGTACTTAAAACCAAAACTGATAGTGATAGATTTGGTTTTAAGTATGTATCCTGTGAACAACATTGTCTGTAATTTATTGCAAACTCCGTTCAATCGGTGGAAAGTTGAAAATAAAAAGAGACATTTTACTTCAAGGACGACCGACGGATTCACTGACAATTGTCGCCAAGAAAGAAATCAAGAAAAGCGGTAAATCTTACAATATTAATTTTTAAAATTGTTGGTTTACTGAATATAAATGGCTTTGTAGCCCTTTTGTGTTACAAAAATTATTTTGTTGGCCCTGCTTATAGTTTAGTAATAAAATTTGGCGTGGAATAAAGACTATTTTCAGATTTCTTAAATGTGAAACGGTCACTTTACAAACATGGTGATCCTAACGAACACCTGAAATGCGAATTAATGCTAAATAATTTTGAAAAGAATCAGGACATCATTGCCGATGCCCTGACTGAGAATGCTAGGCTTTTGAAAATGCATTTCAACGAAAGCGTTCGTTTAAATAGACTTTTCCTGCAGACAATGATTGATGCAGTACTGTATTTGAGTAAACAAGAACTAGCATTCCGTGACCATGACGAAGGCATTGACTCGTTAAATCGTAGAAATTCAAGGAATTGCTTTCACTGTTGATATCAAGAAATCCTTTAAAATTCAAAATCAGTACGAAACGATAAAAAATGTCTTCACAGGTGACTCAAAAACTATTCAAAACGAATTAATTGAATGTATTTCTGAATATATAAACGATCACGTCAAAAATGAAATAAATGAAGTTCAATGCTTTTATATTCAAGTAGATGGGAAGACATAACCAGACTTCCGAGTGCTCTTTATTAATAAGATCTGTTGATTCGGAAGGTATATTGGTTGAGCGATTTTTGGGTTTCCATGGTGTGAGTGAAGATAGAACGTCAGAAGCTTTATACAAAATGCTAGACAAAATTTTGGAACAGTTTGATTATCAACACAAGTCAATAGGACGATGGGGCAAGCGTAATGCCTGGACACTTGACTGGGCTCCAGAAAAAATTAAGCATAAAGCTTCTCAATCTGTTTTTGTTATTGCTTAGTACATCGTTTGAACCTTGTATTACAGCAGAGTTTTTCTTAAATTTCTAAGTGTCGAATATTTTTTGCAAGCCTCAGTGTAATTTCTTTGTTTTTTCACCACTCAGCAAAGCAATCGCTTCATTGAGTGCTGAAAAAACAATAAACTCACATCAACAACCGCAAGAGGCATGCCAACCATAACAGAAACTCGATGGTCCTCCACTCCGAAGTTAGTAAGTGTAATAGTTGAAGATTGGGATAAATTGAAGGAAGAATTTGAATTTCTCACAAATAGTGACCAATCAGACAAAAAATCAATTCAACTTGCCCAAGGGTTTTTAAATGATATGAACACTTTTGAATTTACATTTTTGGGAATAGTATTTAATGAAACATTTGGTTCACCGATCTATTATTCGAAATTTTGCAGAAAAAATCACTAGACATATACTGCGTTACTCAAATTAAAAAAAACTTATGAAATTTTGAGCCATAAAAGGAACGATGAGGTTTTTGAAACACTGTTTGGAAAAGCTAGCAAAATCACAGAAATAAGCAGATCTAAACGGGAATATGCTGCTCTTACACAAGAAACAATTTTTAAAAATTATAAACAATTGTATTTTGAAATTTTGTACCACATTCTTATGGAAATGGATATAATATTTCAAGACAGTGAGAAACTTAAACTTCAATTTCCCTGTCTTGCTGACACAACCAAATTCGACCAATTTAATTCATGCTTTCCCTCTCACGCTTTTGAAAATCTACAACATTTTTACGGAAAAATATTTACCAAACACCAGAGCTTTAAAAATGAACTGAGTCTTGTATATGCTGATGAAAAATTAAAGAATATATCGACTCATGAACTTTTTCGAGTGCTTCATGGAGATAAAGGAATTTTTACAGAAGCTTATAAAGTGGTTTCCCGGATTTTAACAATTGCATCTGCAAGTGTTTCAGTGGAAAGAAGTTTTTCTTGCCTTAAAAGAATACAAACTTACTCAAGAAACACTATTTCGTCAGATAAACTTGCTTCTTTGGCAAATCTTTCTATTCAGAAAGACATTTTCTTGATGTCACGAAGAAACAGCCATTTTGTGACGACATAATCGACAAATTTCGAGCTTTAAAGGGAAGAAGAATTGATCTAACATATAAAAAAAATAGGTAAGATCCCATTAACTGATTTTCATTGAAGACAGTAGATATCTTTTCATATTGCTCTTGTAGCTCTTCACCTATTTTTCCTACCACGAGCCGCCACTGCAGAGCCCTCCTTCCCCCGGGGGACGCTGGCGGCTGTGTGGTTCGCTGAGATGGATACTGTGGTGCTGCCCCCTCCCGTCGCCTCTTTCCCTTCCGCCCTGGATTGATGTTACGGTACAATTAAAAGATAAGCCCTCCTCTCCTTTCACTTATTTTTTCTGTTTATCTTTCCTATTGAGTTCACTTACTCAGATTTCCTAGCTACCTATTTCTAAGTGCAGTTTTAATCCTGGGGTCAGACACTCCCTTCCTAAAACTTCTTCAAACGTAGCTCAGAGACAGATGGGACCAGAGTTTTGAAAAGAGCGGTCGGGTCTGGGAGTTGACGTAGAACACGATTTGCTTTCAGGAGATCGATCGATATCGGGTCGCAGCGACGGTTTACGGAAAACACGAAGTTCGGGTCTAGTATCGACAGCACAGACGGGTACGCAGTCCATCAAGCATACCATTAACCAACCGCAGAAAAGTCCCAAGCCACATCGTTATAGTGGAATAAACTGTTCGTCTTTGTTAGTGTTAAAAAAGGCCTGAATTCTATTTTTCTACGAGTGCGGGATTCTATTTCGGGAAACGCACCAAAACAAAATTATGACGACTCTCTATAGATCGGGACTATGTGTAAGAGCTAGAAAAGAGTAAGGGTCGTTACAGTTGGTCTCAGCGTTAGTGAGGCACACCATTGAGCAGAAAATCCATGGAGCATTGTCAGCATCAGAGGATTGGAGTAAGGGAGGGAGCTCAGCTTTACACAGGAAAAGAAAACGCTATTAGCAATAGCCATAAAAGGGAAAAATACGTCCCCGCTTTGTCGATTCCAAGGACGTACAATTAAAGCAGTGAAAACAAGAAAGATGACACCGAATTTTCGGGTGTAATAAGCACGCCTTTTGAATCCGTTCTGACGCAAATTAAATTTATCAAAGCTATTCAAAGTCAATGGAACCGGTATGGAAAACAATAGTATCTGACAAGAAAGAAGTTTTTCAATCGGGTTTTTAATTTCTCAGATATTGCTGTAAACGGAATCGTGAGCTTACGCCCTATGGTTGCAGACTTGTGCGTTAAGAAAAACATGAATTTATATGAGAAACATTTCACACGGATACGCTCTCCAAAAGAGAAAGAATTTTTCAAATCGGACTCTTAGAAACAGAGATATCGACAAAAATAAGGTGTGACTTTACGTCCCCTGGTGGGAAAACCATGCATTATTTTAGGAAGAAAGTATTCCAAAAGGTTTTCCCATACGAGCGGTATCGGTCCAAGAAAAAAATTTAGTCGAGTTTTCAGGAGCCCAGATTTTGCTACAAATACATCAGAAGCAGAAATTAACACTTATGCCCCTGGTGGCCAAACCATTCTTTACCAAACATTAGAAATTATGTGAAAAATATTTTCCACCAGGTCTTGTATGCGATACAGTAAGAATTTTTCTAATCGGAGTTTTAGAAGCAGAAATAACGCAGAAAACGCACTTTACCTTTGTGCCCCCTAGCGGAAAGTCTATGATTTACTTGAAAATTTTGAATTTATAGGAAAAACATTTCGCATCAGAAACACTATCCAACAAAGAAGGAAGTTTTCAAATCGGTCTCCTAGAAGTAGAGATATTGACAAAAATATGATATACATCTACGCCCCCTGGCGTAGAAACCATGCATTATTTGAAGAAGAAAATGTTACTAAAACGTTTGTCGACATGAGTAGTATCAGTCAACAAACGACTTTTTTTCAATCGTGATTTTGTTAGCTCATATTTTGCTGCAAATACATCAGAAGCGGAAATTAAAACTTACGCCACCTGGTGGCCAAACCATTTTTTACAAAATTTTTAAATCATGTGCAAAGGATTTCTCATCAAGAGCTGTATCCGGTGCAGAAAGAATTTTTAAAATAGGAGATTTAGAAGCAGAGATGTAGGGGGGGAAAGCATTTTACCTTTATGCCCCCTGGCGGAAAGTCTACGAATTACCTGAAAATTCTTAAATTATATGAAAAACATGTCACACTGGAAACACTATCCATCAAAGAAGGAATTTTTTCAAATCGGACTCCTAGAAGTAGAGATATTGACAAAAATGAGATATACATCTACGCCCCCTGGCGTAGAAACCATGTATTATTTTAAGAAGAAAAAGTTTCTAAAAGGTTTGTTGACATGAGTACCATCGGTCTACAAACGGCGTTTTTTTCAACCGAAAATTTAAAAGCTCATATTTTGCTGCAAATGCATCAGAAGCGGAAATTAAGGTCTACGCCTCCTGGCGGCCAAACTATTTTTTTACAAAAATTAGAAATTATGTGCAAACGATTTCCCATCAGGAGCTGTATCCGGTGCAGAAAATTTTTTTTCAAATCGGAGATTTAGAAGCACAGATATAGGGGAAACCCCAATTTACCACTACACCCCCTAGCGGAAAGTCTATGAATCACTTGAAAATTTTGAAATTATATGAAAAATGTGTCACACCGAAAACACTATCCAACAAAGAAGGATTTTTTTAAATCGGACTCCTAGAAGTAGAGATATTGGCAAAAATAAAATATACGTCTACGCCCCCTGGCGGAGAAACTGTGAAATATTTTACGAAGAAAATATTCCAAAAAGGTTTACCGATGTGAGTGGTATCGGTCCACGCAAAGAATTTTTTCAATAGATAATTTAGAAGCTCAGATTTTAGGGCAAATACATCAGAAGCAAAAATTAACACTTACGCCCCCTGGTGGCTAAAGTATTCTTTACCAAAAATTTGAAATTATATGCAAAAGAGTTTCCATCACGAGGTGCATCCGCTGAAGCAAAAATTTTTCAAATCGGAGTTTTAGAAGAAGAGTTATCGGGAAAAATGTAATTTACTTTTACGCCCCCTTGCGGAAAATCTATGCGTAATTCGTAAAAGTAACTATATCTAAAATACTTTTTGACATAAATGAAATCGAAAGATAAAATATTTTTTTCAATCGGATGTTTAGAAGCAAATATGTGGAATAAAACGTATTTTTGAATTCGACATCTGCACTTACGCCCTCTAGCGGCGAAATTGTTCATCATTCGCATATTACAAGCTTCCCAATGCAAAAGAATTTTGCAAATCGGACTAATAGTTGCAGAGATAGCGAGGGTACAGACGGACGGACGGACAAACCGGTAACATAAGCACGATCTTTTTTTACAAAAGACGTGCTAGAAATGACATACCTGGGAGTTTTCATAGATACGGAATTCTCGGGATTGGCTTACCTGAGAGTCATAAGGGAGAGATGCTCCGAGATTCTCAACAGGATCAACGGCATGAGGCTGACTGGGCCAGCCAAGAAAGCCATATACAGGCGGGGCATTGAACGGATCTTGACCTATGCGTGTGGGGCATGGTGGTCCGATACCGTCAGAATGAATAAAGGACTGGACCAGTTTCAGAGAAGGGCTCTACTAGGAATCACTATACTAAGCTTGCTCCTTTCTTCGTGGTTGCTGTTTTTGTTTTTCAATACTAATTCAGAAATAGTTTGTCTGGTGGTCGGCAAGAGTGCGAAGGAGTGAGGGTTGAGGGGTGACAAAAGGAAACCCGGGAGGTTTCCTTTTGTCTTGTCGTAAGTAACCCTTAGGGAGAAGGGCCCGCGACGCAAGGCTCCCCATTAGTGTACGGAGAAATACTGTTACACGAGAGATATCTTGTCGGTAAATTTGTTTCACAACTTTAACAGTGTAACCAGGTTAGCATTGCTCCGAGTACCGATGCTTCCACACGACGTCCACACTGGCGATACAAGTGTTAGGGTGGTGCGAACTGAGGACCTAGGGGTGGCAAGAGAGACGACGCTGCAACGAGAGTGGTATGGATGTTGATTTTTTAAGAGTGGTGTGGATGATGATGATCTTAGTCACATAACGTGCCACCGTGAGCTGCCGATTTATCGGAGTTTGATAAAGGACAAATTGTGATGACACGGAGCCTCGGAACTACGATCTCGGAAACGACGCGGCTTATTCACGTGCCGCTGTAGTGAGTAGGTATCAAAAGTGGTGCACAGATGACAAAACGACGAACCGTCGTCCATCCATGGGTCGTCCACATCTCATTGGTGCCAGAGTGGAACGGAGACTGTCGCGCTTTGTTCACAGAGACTGCAGGGCCACAGTGCGACCATTCACCCGCAGCTACAACAGTGGTGATCAGGACAATGTGTCACAGCACACAGTTCATCGTAGACTTCTGCGCATGGGCCTGCGTAGTCGATGACCCAGCCCGGTACCCATGCTCACTGCACGTCATCGCCAACAACGCATGAAATGGGCCCAAAATCATCCATATTGAATCGTGGATGATTGGAAGGACGACGAATCAAGATTCATTGTACATCATGTAGGCAGCCTAGCGAGAATACGCCGATTACAAACGGAGGTTATGGCACCTCGATGAACTTTTAGGTGGAAACAGGCTACCGGCGGCGGTGTTATGCTGCGGGCTATGTTTTCTTGGGACACTTTAGGCCCCATTATCCCAATTACAATTTCTGACACCTGTCAGGAATCTGAACATCGTTGCGGAGGCAACTGCGTTCCTGGCAACTCCATTCATGGCAACTGCGTTCCTTGCTGGTGGTGGCCATTACCAACAGGATAATTGCACCACGAAACACTGACAGAATCGTCAAGGAGTGGTTCGAGGAACATGCTAGTGGCTTTCTGTTAATGCCCTGGCCTCCAAATTCACCTGATATGAACCCAGTCGAACATTTGTGGTTCGACTTGGGAAATCGGGTTCGCGCTAAATCCCTGAAATGTACGGGAACTGGAGGACCTACTGCTCCCATTATGGTACCAGATACCCTATGATACCTATCGCTACCTCATCGAAATGATGCCTCGCCGAGTGGCCGCTGTTTTGTGGGCTAAAGGGGATTGTACAGGTTATTCGGTAGGTGGTCATAATGTAATGACTCATCCGTGTAAAGACATCATTCTGTATTACGTTAAAGGCGCAGCTGCTGGTTGACGTCATTTTGAAATACACAAGACCGTGCACACTCAAGAAACGCGTATAGAATAATAAATCCATTTATTCACTGGTGTAAATACGCATAAAGTTTCGCCAAGCTTTCCCACTCCACTGGGAGGCTTTTCCAAAGCAATCCTAATATATAAAAGGCTAAGTTGCGACGACGTGGATCACTTTTTAAGTCGTCATAGCAACAACCGAGAAACAAATGTTTGTAACGTCAAGCTCAGCTTTTTGTGTTTTCGTGCAGGTGACGTCATCACCTAGACGTGCACAGTGCACGCGTATATCACTTCTTTTTGTTGTCATAACAACAACGAACACAGCTGCTAGTGTGACGTTACCTCATCTAAATTATTATCACATGACGTCAGAGACGCGTTACGTAACAAGGTCAACTCTGTAGATATAAGAAAACATTATGTCAGTAATTCTGGTTCTACTTAACATACCCTTGATATGCCTTCTACGTTGTTTAACAGAAAAAGACGGATATTTATATTTCGGTATTCACACCGTGTTACCCGTGACTGCTCCTGTTTAATGTTTTGTTTAAATCTTTTTTCAATCGTTCGGAGTTGTTGTTTTTTTTTTTTTTGGTTTTTTTTTTCGAGTGCGATGGAACTGGAAGCATACAATTCTACGTTGTAAGATGTTTTACAAGATTATTATTTTTTCATGCATTTCCTCTTAAAAATATTTATTGGCCGTTAATATTTATTAAATGCATTAATTTTAATACGTACTTGCGACGACGTGGATCACTTTTTTCCAGTAAGGCAAGGGCGAATGTTAGTGTCCTTCGAGAACTTGACTGTCGTTTTAAACCTCGCCTATGCCGCGTCAAAAAAGAAATTTACCTCTTTCGCTGGATGAAGAGATTGAAGATAAACAGATAAACGCCGCAAAGCCGATTACGATCGAGCAAGGCGCGAACAAAGCACTGCAGTCAAAAGACAAAGGGGGTAACCGCCGGAATGCCGAACACGCCAGGAAAAAAAAGAGATACACATGCAGTGAAGTTTAAAGAAATTCTGAAATTCGACGTTTGCGTAATCGTCCTACTAATATGACGCCGGAATATATTGAAGCTGAATCTCAGCGAATGAGAAATGTTCATAATGCAGAGGCACAAAATATGACCCCCGAAAAAAGGAATGAACGCTGCGCTAGAGAGGTTCAGAGGAAATTAACAAACCGACAACATCAAACAAACGCTACATGTCATGTGGCTTTAAATGTTATAGACGATGAAAAGACTGTAGCGAGACATTCATGTGGCACTCTTGAATAAATTTGTGAATTTTGTAAAGCCAAAAACTTTTGCCGGATAGAAATCTTCAGATGATCAATTTTCTAAATGCTGCTCAAAAGGAGCAGTAAAATTAGATCCCATTCGCACTTCCCCATTAATTGAACAACTTATGAAATCTCAACATGAGCATTCAAAAAACTTTATGCTTAACATACGGTCGATTAATAGTTCTCTTGCATTTGCATCGATGGGAGCACAAATGGCTCCTCCACCAGGTTATGGCCCTTATTGTTTCAGAATAAATGAATCAATCTATCATCGTACAGGAGCATTGCATTCTGATAATGGTGAACAACGGAAATATGCACAATTGTACATATTGGATCCTGATGAAGCTGCTGCCCAAAGAGTGCAAATGCGAGAAAATAGTGGGTGCAAGAAAGATCTGTTACAAACACTGAGTACATTCATGAAAGAAAATAATCAATTTGTGGAAGCATGTAAAATGCTTTATGAAGTCGAGCAAGATAGTATTCAAGATGCTCAAATGAATAATGCTGTTCCTTCTATAATGTACCAATGCATATTATTCAAGATCGTAGAAGTGATCAAAGGCGTTATAATGCTTCAAGATCTCATGAGGTTGTCATTATATTTGAAAATGCAGATGGTGAACCTCCACTCGAACGTGACTTATTGATTCATTTCTGTGCAAGTACAAGCACCTACAGTACAAAAACAGAAAGAATCAGCATTTTCGATCCAAATTTAGAGCCTTTGGTTTATGATCTTCTCTTCCCACATGGTGATCAAAGTTGGGCCATTGACATTCCATTGCAACATAGACCAACGTCTTTACTAAGCGTTTGTAACTAATGCACAAAGCCACGGTCAAGGGTTACACAAATGCAGTACTATCAAAATCGTCTTTCAATCCTTGACGAATTCAATCCATTATTAAGCGCAAGAAAGCTTACGGAACAATACATTGTTGATGCTATATAAAAATGGAAGCTAATAGACTGAATTACATACGACAAAATCAGTCTTAGTTAAAGGTCGAAAACTATAAAGGTCTGATGGACCAAATTCAGAATGCTGGAGATGCTGAATTTCTTCCTGGAAAAGCTCTTATTTTGCCATCATCATTTCAAGGTAGTCCACGAAATATGATGCAAAATTATCAGGATGCAATGGAAATAGTCAGAAAGTATGGCAAGCCTGACCTTTTCCTTACTATGACTTGCGACCCGAAATCGGAAGAAATTACTGAAAACTTGAAAGGCCAGTCTGTCGAAGACCGTCCAGATTTAGTTGCAAGAGTCTTCCAACTAAAGCTGAAAGAATTAATAGACGATATAACCAAAAGGCATATTTTTGGAGTTCCGGTGGCCAAAAATCATGTAATCGAATTCCAAAAAAGAAGGCTTCCCCATGCTCATATGCTCTTGATTTTGAAAGGTGAGGACAGACCAACATTGCCTGAGAAAATTGACCACATTGTATCGGCAGAACTTCCAGATAAAGAGCATTTACCAGTTTTACATGCAACTGTTGCGAAACACGTGGTTCATGGACCGTGTGGTGAAATAATCACAATTCACCCTGTATGGAAGATGACAAATGTACGAAGCAATTTCCGAAGTCTTTCCAAAATGAAACAGTAGCTAACAAAGGCGAGTATCCTTTATATCGCCGTAGAAAGAATGGTGCAACCACAACGGTATGTGGTAAAATTATCGATAACAGTTGGATTGTCCCTTATAATCTGTATCTTTTGTTAAAGTACAATTGCCACATTAATGTTGAGGTGTGTGCTACATAAAAGCGTGACATACCTTTTCAAGTACGTATGCAAAGGTCATAACTGTGGAAATGTGAGCACAACACCAAATACGACGAAGTAAAAAGTCATGGTGATTCCCGATACGTTGGCGCACCTGAGGCATGTGGCGAATACTTGGTTATGCCATGCATCAGTAATCTCATACAATAGTTAAATTACCTGTTCACCTTCCTGAAGAACAGAACATTGCCTTTAATCCGGAGCGTTTAAGCAATGATCGAAATGCAGTTGTTCATAATGCTCAAAGAGATACAATGCTGACAGCATGGTTCAAACTAAATGAGGGCAATGAAGGTGGGCGATCCATTTAAAATAGAGACATGCCAAGACATTAGGCGTTCAAACAAGAAGAAAGACAATGGGTCCAATGAAAACGTGGTGGAGATAATGTGATTGCAAGAATGTATTCAGTCAGCTTTGGCTCTGACACAGAAAGATAGTTTGAGACTACTGCGACTTCCTATGTGTCTGGAGCGAAAAGCTTTACAGATCTAAGAACAGTCAATGGAATTCTATACGATACCTTCCAAGAAGCTGCATTGCTGAAAGGTTTAAGTACGAATGATGAAATATGGGAGAAAACCTTAGTGAAGCATCAGTTTGCAGTATGGCTCAACAACTACGAGATTGATTTGCATGCATTCCTACCTTTGTTTTACCACCCAATGCACAAGAATTGCTTGAAAAATATAAATCCCATCTTTGGGAAGATTTTGCACACAGACATAACATTGGACATACTGGGAATTGTGAACATTGCTTGAATTTTACCCTTCAAGAGATTAACGACACTCTCAAAGCTAACAACAGCTCATGCGATAAATATAATCCTCCAATTCCATCAAGTATTATTACTCAGAATCCGGATGTTTGTTTTGACAATGCTGCAGAACGACAAAAAGCTACAGAAATGGCAAGTAATTTAAATGCAGAGCAAAAAGCAGCGTATCAGAGTATTATGTTAACAACCACTAATGATGATCTTCCTCATAGATCTTTTTTCCTTGAGGGCCCGGGGGCGCAGAAAAAACTTATTTTTATAAAACCTTCCTCAGCACTACCCGTGGAGAAAGAAGCATAGCTTTGCCTGTTGCATCCACAGGAATCGCTACTAATCTGTTAGAAGGTGGAAAAACATACTTTAACCAATTAAAGTTAGTGTCACCTTTAAATGAAACGTCTACGTCGAATATAAAGATTAATTCCAACGACGCCGAAATCATTCGATCTGTGAAATCCATCATTTGAGACGAAACTACAATGGCCCCCGGTACGGCTTTACTTGCAGTTGACATAATACTGAAAGATATTATGAGAAATCAGAAACCTTTTGGTGGCAAAGTCCTTTTATCTGGAGGAAACTTTAGACAAACTCTCCCAGTTGTCAAACATGGTGACACAACCAAAATACTCGAAGCCAGCATTAAATTCAACCAATTATGCGAGAAGTTTGAGATTTTAAGACCCAAAAGTAATGTTCGATCTGTTGATTCATTATTCAGTGAATGGCTTTGGTGATGGTGCCCATGATACAGCTGATGGTCTACCAGAGGAAATGATAGAGATACCTACACATATTTTATATGATGGTGATATAGCCAAAACAATATTTGGTGAGAACTTGAAAATATCTGATTTTAAAACATTTGCAAAGAAAGCCATTCTGTGTCGCAAAAACTCTGATGTTGACAAATTAAATGAGAATGTTCATGATCTCTTAGAGGAGACAACAAGCACATACTTACGCTATGATTCAGTTGATGCCGATGGCGGAGAAAATACTGAACAGTATTATCCTATAGAGCTTTTAAATGAGCAAACTTCACCAGGAATGCCACTTCACAGACTGAAGTTGAAGATTGGAGCTATTATCATGCTCCTCAGAAACCTCAATACACAGCGACGTTTATGCAATGGAACAAAACTGATAATTACAGAACTAAAGCCCAATTTGATCATTGCAGAAATACTCACAGGCTCAGCATGTGGTAAAACTGTTTTTATCCCGCGAATTGACCTCGCACCTACTGATGTAGACCATCCATTCACATTAAGACGACGACAACTTCCTGTAAAACTCGCCTTTGCTCTGATCATTAATAGGTCTCAAGGTCAACCACTGGAGAAAGTAGGCATTTGCCTTCCTTAAACCAGTGTTTAGCCATGGACAACTTTACGTTGCATTGTCAAGGGTTCGACGTTTTGATAATGTCACAGTTAAAGTAGTCCATGGGCCAGAACAAGGAAAACACTACTTCCAGATTCCGAATAGATATTTACATAAAATATCACGTACAAAGATATTTTCCAACGTTGTTAATAAACGCTTGAATTGCAATAAGTGATTTCTAGAACCATTTGCATTTGTAACGTATACTCTATATTCACTTTCCTTTTGATTTTTACTATCTCTGGTTATTTTATTTTACTATGTAAATTATCTTCTTACTGAACGAGATGTTATTTCACCCACTGAATGAGATCTTGCAATGAGTGTAAGTCATGACGTGGTGGTAGCCAGTATAAATAGGCGCGTTCAACGATACCTAAGAGAGCGTTGGTTTATGTGAAGGAGAGCGTTGGTTTATGTGAAGGAGAGCGTTTGTTGTTGGATAGGGAGAGCTTCGTTCTATGTGATTAGGTTGATTCTTCATTATTGTGATACGAGTAGTGTGTGTGCGTTGGATGATTTAAGAGTGATCTAATAAAAGAGCTTTTTCGTAAGTACGTCTTTCTCAGTTCATAGTTTTTGTCAGATCTCTGTCTGGCTGTTAGGTTTAAGTCATTAGTTGATTATTATTAACAACCAGCATTAAGACTTTATTCATCTTAATTACTACCACAACATTACTAGCAGTTAAAAGCTTGTTCATTATTGTTACTACACTACTAGCAGGAAAGTTTATTCATGATTTAATTAACAAACAACAACCATTAGAAGAAGCATTAGCTTAGTACAAGCATATAATTCAGTAGCAGAAGCATTATAAAACATTACTAGCTTAGTTAAAAGCTTTATTCATTATACATTCTTATCTCAACGGGGTTTACAGCTAGTGGTATACATAAAATGTGAGGAATTAGAACATGTAAGAAACAAAGATGATTTTTTTAAAAATAACGTGGGCGACATCACGACTAGTATTACGTGAATTTTGATCACGCAGTTATACGGCGTGCTGCGATGTATGTCCATCTTTCAATAACGCATGCCAAACCATTGCCAGTTCGATAGAGACCATATAATTGCAGGCTACTTTGCTGGAGAGGGTTTCGACTGCTTCAGATAATACGAGTCAATCGCCTAAGATAGAGGCACAATATTGTTTGCTTGTGCAATAAACTTCTTAGCTGTAAGAGCTCCTTTTAGCGAACAATGCTCGATGTTCTAAGAAACGATGCTAAACGGTCACTAAATATTATTATTATTATCAGTGGCTACTGATGGATTCTTAAAGGTTGTTATGAATTTCTCTTTTTGCTGACTATAAGATGGGATAAAGGAACCTACTATTGCATTACATTCCTGGTAACAAATATTTCATAATAACCTGTTTTCAACGAATGCCGATGCGCAATTCCTTTAAATTGTCCGGTGATAAATTTTTACCAACTACTTAGTTAAAATCTCTCCACGTGTCTTTAACAAAGTCGTTTTTGTTTTACATGAATGTGCTAATTTAAAATTATATTTTCTGTATTCTTTCTTCCATCATCTCCGAAAATGGAAATTTTCGGAAGTGATGTGGCTTTATTAAGTTAGGGAGGAGCAAAGTTCATTATCAATGTTGATAATCAAAAATATTAGGTTTCAAGGTGACTAGCAACTTTTTTCCTGGAACCGAATGCGAGATTGTATAAATAATAAATTATTTAATGTTTCCGATTATATATACTGTATAACGGTGTACGACATGAAAATGCTGGTATGCTTCCTGTGCTAATAAAAATCTCTCCGGAAAAACATCTTCAAAGGGTGGGCAATGCTTTCCCAAAATCTTAACAGCGAAAAAAACACCTCAGAAAAAAAGCGCACAGTCGTTTGGTAATTGTCATTTTTAAACAAAAATCAAACTTTTTCTTACATCGTTCTGCAAGTTACGATTTAAAAAAAAGGGGAATTCAAAATAAAAAAATTGCAGAAATAGGAAGACTTCTTACCAGCGGGTAATATTGCTTTTTAAACGAATTATTACATATCAAAAGGATTCAAAAATAGTTTTCAGTTTTCTTGTAGTTCGTCCACTACGCTATAGATCCAATTGTTTAGGAAAGTAATGGGTTCGTCTGAACGCCCTTAGCAACAAATTAGAGAATTACAAAATTTTAATATTTAACAATTAGCCCTACCTAACGTTAAAGACCTAGAAAACAGATTTTTTCTTCTCTAAGTGAGAGTTTCTTCATAAGTTTTTATTTCCTTTATTAGCTCTTACGAATGTTTACAAACATACAAGTATATCAAGTATCTGGGTTGTAATTTAGAATCTTCCATGAAGGTCTAAGAGCTATAGAGGTATATAGAAATCGCTTGAGGAATTCAAAATACTGCGTTGAGTCTCTCTACGTGTACTTACGCCCTCAAATATTTGGTTTGGAACTCATCTTTCCAAAACATCTCCTGAGATATTTGAGACATTTGAAATATCTCAAATAGTTCAGTCCTGAGATATTTGCAAGTATAGATTACTTAAAAATATCTCAGGACTGATCTCTTGAGTCCCTTTATTATTATTTTATTACATGCTTACACATACTAAAAATTAAAATCATAATTGAAAATTTAGTGAATCTGAAAACTCCTTGTCCCCGTATGTGACTATCATCTTACATAACATTTTACTTCATTAAGAACTGTGACGTACTACAGTGGTGGAGCACGTGTCAAGACGACAAATCTACAGCGATACATTCCATCGGTGTAGTAATCGGTTAGAAAACAACTCACTCGGAAGCCAAGATGCGCGACTTCAATTCCCATCACCGACAAATTTGTGTTTTCAAAGAATGCACTGACAAAATCTCAGAAAGAAATGTAATTTGTGTACGGCCCCTAATATGAAAAGTGTAGGAGTTTACCGGTGTAGAAGTTTCCCTGTGGAGGACTATTCCTGAATTTCAAAGAAGCTGGCAAATGCACGGTAAGCCGTGGTGGTTCCTTTTCCTTGTTACGGGCTTTACACCGCTGCATGAGAGACTGGGGCTATAAGGTGTTAGTCGTACCAAATCTGAAGCTGCTGGCTCCATGAAAGTAGGAGAGTCATCACCGGAAGGCATCACGCCATACAGGTCTTGACTGGAGGTTTGAGTACAGTCCGGCAATATGTCAATGCGCTCTTGACACAAGAGTTCTTAAAGCAAATCGAAAGAATGAATTTGAGAACACTACTTTCATTGGCGCATATAGGGTCTTACGTAAGTACAGTTGAATTTCGTTAAACTGCCATATTTTGCTCATCGTGCTAAACCGGCGGTAAACGAGGGATATATACATATGGGATGTAAGGTCAGGTGATGCGTAACATCACAGCCTCTCCTTGACAAATGTCAACCCCGCCTTCTCCTAGTGCATCCTGTTCCCACTAAAGGGGCTCTGACGACCGCCAATAGCGGTATAACTATACCATCGGGATTAAAGGAAATGCTATCCCACACTCACCAACCCGCTTGGCCAGCGTGGTGAGTTATTGCCAAACCCCACCAAAATGACTCCACAACTTAAATCTTGGCCCTCAGTCTCCGGCAGCTGGAATGTACCTGGCCAAGGCAGCGAGCGGCCAGTGCGACATGAAGGCAGAGGGTGCTAAGAATCACCGGAGGACCGGACTAGGCTGCCATCTGATGCTGACCTTGGCTACGCATAATGGATGCTCCCTATCTTCTGATTCAAGGCTTCTTGAATTGGAAGAGGAACTACAAAGGATCAAATGGGACATCGTGGAGCTAAGTGAGGTAAGGAGAAAGATCTCATTGAACTGAAAAGTGGACATCCCTTCTACTATCGTCGGACAGATACTGACAGAACTAGTGGTGTTGGATTTATAATAAACAAGAAACTGAAGGATAAAGTTGTAGAAGTTGAAAGTTCCTCTGACAGAGCTGCACGACTCGTTATCCAACTCTCGAGAAGATACAAGGCTCAGATTATTCAAACTTATGCACCCACCACAAGTCATCCTGAAGAAGAAATTGAAGAATTTTATGAGGAAATTTGTCATCTAAATAATAAAGGTAGGTAGCGCTTGAAGATAATTATGGGAGATTTCAATACAAAAATAGGGCAACAGCAACAGAATGAAACTGCAGTAGGTAAATTCGGTCACGGCAATAGAAACCAGAGTGAAAATACTCTCGTACAGTTTGCAGAGGCCGAAGAGTTTTTCATCTTGAACTCCTTTTTCAAGAAAAAGCCACACAGGAAATGGACATGGAGACATCCAAATCGGGTGACAAGTGAAATTGATTTTATTATGTGTAACAAAATATTCGTCATAGAAGACTGCAGTGTGCTAAACAAGTTCAACACAGGTAGTGACCATAGATTGGTGAGATGTAAGATGCACCTCAACACTAAACTCGAACGTGGCAAGCTCATAAGACAAACAAAATGTATTGACATAACCAACCTTACAAAACACCATAATACCTTCAAGTTGGAACTGAAGAGCAGATTCTCTGCTTTAGAAGGCCTAACATCGGAAGAAGTGGATATTTCTGAAGTTAACAGAAAAGTAACCAAAGCTCTTGTGGAAACAGCAACAAAATTAGCTAGGTCTAAGAACAAGTTGCATGTGAACAAATTATCAGGAAAAACGAAAATGTTGATGCAAAAAAGAAGAGAGATGAGGACAACTATAAGGAAGATGTGACTTCCAAAGTGGAATATATAGAGCTATGCAAGACAGTACGAAAAAGTATCACTGAAGACGTAAGGAAATTCAACTGTGAGCTAGTGAGGAAAGCAATTGAAAACAACCAAAGCCTAAAGATAGCAAAGGGACATCTCAGTAAGGGAAGAAAACAGATTATGGCACTAAGAAAAGAAGATAGTTCTGTAACAAGAAATAGAAGAGAAATTTTGACAAGAGTGAAAGATTTCTACTCCAAATTATATGAAAGGGATGATACATGTACTCCAGACATCATGAAATGTACCAGTACCAGAGTTCTTCCAGTCCTCCCAGCAGAAGTTGCACATGCAATCAAGAACATGAAGCAAGGAAAAGCTCCAGGAGAAGATGGAAT
The DNA here is from genome assembly GCA_039090855.1 of Macrothele yani. Lineage (NCBI taxonomy): Eukaryota > Metazoa > Arthropoda > Arachnida > Araneae > Macrothelidae > Macrothele > Macrothele yani. The sequence continues at coordinate 128,951,442 of CM077003.1, read as the reverse complement.
TACTGTAGACATCATACAAGAAGCAAGTGGAGAAATCGAAACAGTACTCGCCCAAATTTTCACTCGATGCCTTAATGAAGGGAAGATTCCTGAAGATTGGAACAACGCTACAATGATCCTGCTACATAAAAAAGGTGACATTGAGGATCTCAGGAACTACAGACCTATCAGCCTCCTATCAGTGGTTTATAAAATCTTTACTAAAGTTCTTTCACACCGTTTGAAGGTAACACTGGACATGGCTCAACCGAGAGAACAAGCTGGATTCAGGAGTGGCTACAGCACAATAAATCATATCCACGTATTGAGAAAACTAATTGAAAGATCGAGGGAATATGAACTTCCATTGTGCATGGCTTTTATCGATTATGAAAAAGCCTTTAATTCGGTGAAACCATCAGCTGTTACAATGGCTCTGAAATCCTGCGGTATTGAACATGCATACATTAATATTATTAATAAGATTTATGAAAATGCAAGTGCAAAGACTCGGCTGTTTGAAAATACAACAGACATAAAAATTGAAAAGGGAGTGAGACAAGGTGACACCATATCTCCGAAGCTCTTTAGTGCCACATTGGAAAATGTCTTTCAATCACTGAAGTGGGAAAACAAATGGATAAAGATTAATGGAGATTATCTAACCCACTTTCGCTTTGCTGATGACGTAGTCATTTTTGCAACTACCCCTTCAGAGCTGCAGGGTATGATCCAGGAACTTGCTGACAAGAGTAAAGAAGTGGGATTAAAAATGAACTTTCAGAAGACAAAAGTGATGTTCAATGCTTTTACAAGAAATGAAGATTTATCGATTGATGTGGAAAAGCTGGAGATAACAGACACGTACGTTTATCTTGGACAGCAGATATCAAGTGGGGGTCACATTGATGAAGAAATTAATCGGCGTACAAAACTTGCCTGGAGAGCTTTTAGAAGAAACAGCATAATTTTCAAGAGCAATATGCCATTATATCTTAAAAGAAAAGTGTTTGATCAATGCATCCTTCCAGTGCTTACGTATGGTGCACAGACGTGGACCTAAATTAAAAAAGACATACAAAGGCTGCAGACAACTCAAACCAGCATGGAGAGGTGCATGCTTAGTGTGACCAGGAGAGATAAGAAGAGGAACTCGTGGATCCGAAAAATGACAAGAGTGGAAGACATCATGATCAGAGTTAAATCCCTGAAATGGCAATGGGCTGGACATACTGCGAGAAGGACAGACCATCGACGGACAGCCGAAATTTTAGATTGGATTCCAAGGGACAGGAAAAGACCCAGAAGAAGACCGCATGGAAGATGGATGGATTAAATTCGAAAGTATGCGGGAGTGACATAGAGGAGACTGGCACAAGACAGACCGTTGTGGAGGAAACTTGGGGAGACCTTCGTCGAGCAGTGGATTGATAATGGTTGACAATAATGATGATGATGATGATATATCATCATCATGATCAACCATTAAATCCATTGCTGGATGAAGGTCTCCACAAGTTTCTTCCACAATTGTCTGTCTTGAGCCTGTCTCCTCCATGTCACTCCAGCAAACTTTCGAATTTCATCCACCCATCTCCCATGGGGTCTTTTTCTGTGCCTTTTCCTGTCCCTCGGAAGTTAGTCTAAAGTTTCGGTTGTCCATCAGCGATCCGTTCTTCTGGCAATATGTCCAGTCCATTGCCATTTCAGTTATTTCATTCTGGACATGATGTTTTACACTCCTGTCATTTTCCTTATCCACAAGTTCCTCTTCTGATCTTTCCTGGTTACACTAAGCATCATCTCTCCACGGTTCTTTGAGTTGTCTGCAGTCTTTGTATGTCTTTTTAGTTAAAGTCCATGTCTCTGCTCCATACGTAAGCACGGGTAGGATGCATTGATTAAACACTTTTGTTTTAAGACATAATGGCATACTGCTCTTAAAAATTGTACTGTTTCTTCCAAAAGCTCTCCATCCAAGTTTTATACGCCAATTAATTTCTTCATTAATGTGACCCTCACTTGATATCTGCTGCCCAAGATAAATATAGGTATTGGTTGTCTCAAGCTTTTTTCCATCAATCCATAAATCTTCCGTTCTTGTAGAAGCATTGGACATCAGTTTTGTCTTCTGAATTCCTTTTAATCCCACTTCTTTACTTTTGTCAGTAAGTTCATGGATCATACCCTGCAGCTCTGAAGGGGTAGTTGCAAAGATTACTACGTCATCAGCAAAACGAAGGTGAGTTATCTCCATTAATCTTTATCCCTTTGTTTTGTACAAAGCAGACAGGAAGATCAAGAATACAGTTCAACCTTTTTAGGAAAGAATTGAAAATCCTGGTCTGTACTACAGTATATATCTTCAAAGTCAGAAGAACATGAAGTTTTTTTTTTATTTATTTATTTATTTTTTACTTATTTATTTTATACTGTTACAATAGAATCATTGAATAAATTAGTTTACAGAGTAACTTAGTAACTTAAAGTTTGTAACAGTATGGGAAGCCTAAGAAAAGGCCTCTTTCAAGAGTCCTGACATAGCTCAGGCTTCCCTGTAATCAATTAATAACAGTCAAGTCAATTGTATAATTATACAGTGTTAAATTCTCTGCATGCTCATATAACATTTTAATCTGAAAATCAATTTTCTTATTGTTGAAGTATATATGATTTTAATTTTTTTCTTAAATAAATTGAAATTGTTAATACTATATGTAATATTTTGCTGTGCCACTTGTGTTCTTGGTGTAGATATTTGTAAAGACACTTTTAATCTTGTGTGATATAGACGTAATATTGGTGCTATTTTAATTATTTCAGTAAGATTGTAATTATCTGAATTTATACGTTTAAACATAATTTTTCCCAGATTGAAGTTATACAATTGTTTAATATTTAATATTTTATATTTTTGTGGATATACCTTAGAGTACCTAAAATTATTTATTTGTATAATATTATCCTTGTTATTATTAATTTTAAGATCAATTAATCTAATGTATTTGTTTTGTAGTATTTGAAGTTTTTTTGAGGTTAGTATTCGTTGTCTGGCCTCAAGCCAAAAGCAATAATTTAAATATGGATGAATCAAGGCATAATATAATAACATTAAGGTTTTAATAGTTAGGTTGTTTATCACATTACTGACTATTCCTATATTTTTAGAAATTTTTGTTAGTAATGTATCTATGTGTCTAGTCCATTTTAAAACTTTGTAAAGTGTAATTCCTAAATAAGTATATTTATCTATTATTTGAATTATTGTTTTGTCAATTACCAATTTTTCAATTATTTGTAGAGGAGATAATTGCCGAGTAAATATTACTACTTTAGTCTTTTCTAAGTTCATTAGCATTTTATTTGCTGCCATCCAGTTAGAATATTTTTCGAGCAGTATATTTGCTTTATTGATCATTTCATCAATATGATTGCCATGAATTAGAATAGTTGTATCATCTGCATATAAAATTACATTAGTTTCTTTATTTACATTGAAAATATCATTTATGTATATGTTAAATAGCAAAGGCCCAAGTAAGGAACCCTGAGGAACTCCTGAGTTTATCTTTTTTTTGTAGAAATGAGTATTTCTCAATTTGTGTAAATTGAGGTCTATCTGTTAAGTAGTTTTTAAGAAGTGTATAAGAGGTGTCTCTTATCCCTATATGCATCAGCTTTTTTAATAATGTTTCGTGATTTAATGAATCAAATGTCTTTGTTATGTCTAAAAAAATAGCTAATGTGAAGCTGTGATTTGCAAGATTCTGTTGTATGTTATTTTGAATTGTAAGTACTGCCATTTCTGTTGACTTATTTTGTTGAAATCCGTATTGATACTGATTTAAAATTTTAAATTTTGTCAGATATGAAATTAATCTGGTATATATTAATTTTTCTAAAATCTTTGCAAAAGTAGATAAGTTTACAATTGGTCTGTAGTTATTTATAATGTTTTTAGATCCAGATTTGTGTTTAGGAAAAATTTTAGTAATTTTTAATTTCTCTGGGAAAATTCCTGTTTTAGTTATGAGATTAAATACAAATAATAGGGGTTCAATAATAATTTCAGCTACGTGCTTGATAACTTGTGGGTGAATTTCATCATAGCCAGGTCCAGTATTTGTTTTTATAATGGGTTAATTCAGTTAGTAGTTCAGTTTTTGTTATTTCCATAAGATATATAGAGTTAGTGTAAGTGGTATTTTGTAAATATGATTTAAAAGGAGTATTTTTATTTGTTTGTTTTTTTTCATTTATAATTTTTGGGATTGAAATAAAATGTTCATTAAATAATGTAGCAAGTTCTTTTTTGTTTACTGTTTGCTTATTATTTTGATCACTTAAAAAGTCTGGGCATGCCATTTTGGAAGAGTTTCCCAGAAGAAAATTAAGGTGCTTCCATGTTTTTTTGGGCTGATTTTGGGAAAAGACATTTATGTAATAGTTTTTTTTTTGTTACTCTTATTGCAGAATTTAAATGATTTCTATATGTTTTAAAATGTTCAAAGTCTACTTGTAGTTTAGTTTTTAGAAATTTTGCATACAGTTTATTTTTTTGTTTATACGATTTATTAAATTGTTTGTGATCCATGGTTTTCTAAATTTTTTATTTTTTGTATTAGACAATACAATCACTGGAAATGCCTTTTCATAGAGTTTCTTAAATACTGAAATAAACAAGTCATATGCAATAACTGGAGAGTCTATGGTATCCAACTCAACACAATTTATCTGACTAAGATTATTTTTAAAATATTCTAAGTTTGAAGTATTAATTTTCCTAATTTGGGAATTTTTGTTAGTCGTATTAATTTTAGGGTGATGAAAAGTATGTTTGTATATAATAAATATTGGAAGATGATCACTTAAATGATATTCAAGAACTCCAGAAGTAAATGTAGAAGTTTGTGAGTTTACTATACATAAATCCAATATGGTTTGAGAGGTTGCAGTAATACGCGTTGGGGATAGAATTGTATTTTTTAATCCAACTGAATGAAAAGTATGCATAAATTTATTTGTAAATGGATTAACTTGAGAAATATCAATGTTTAGGTCTCCCAACATAAATATTTTTTTCCTGCAAAGTTAACATAGTTAGCGAGATCACTCAGTATCTTTAGAAATTCAGTTATTTCAGCATTTGGTGGTCGATAACATACATTGATGAAGTAAAATTGGTTTTGGATTGTCAAGATCTCAATATTTTTATTGCTAATAGTGAATTCAGGTGCTAAAGAGAAGTATTCATTATTGTTATGTATGTAAATTGCAACGCCTCCCCCTTTTAAAGAAGTTCTATTTTATTTAAAATTGTTATAATCATTAATTTGTAAATTATATTCCTCAGTTGGAAACCATGTTTCTGTTATACAGATAATATCTAATTTTACTCTAATCTGTTGTACAGTATTAAAGTTTCAAATAATGTAATTTTGTTTATAAATGATCCTGCATTTTTATGTATTAATTTTAGAGTTGAATGTGGTTCCTTTATTAGAATCTGATTAAAATTTTCTAAAGTATATGCTGGAGTTGAGTTAGTTGTTAGTGTATGGGTTAATCTGTTAATATTGGGACAATCCTCTGTCATTAGTGTTAGTTAACACTCCCTCCCCAAACCCATTTCTAAATCCCCCTTGTAAAGCCAACCCTGATCACCAAACCCACATTTTTATTCCAATCAACTCAAGCCAGTGAGGTCAATTCAAGGCCATATTGAACCAAATCATTCTCAGTATAAATTCTTTTTTTTAGTTCATCTTTTGTCACCTTTATATACAAACCACCATTCCAGATCCAAGCATATTTAATTCTGCCCTGGTGAACAAGAGTTCTTGCATGCCAGAAGAGCCACTTATAGCATGGAATTAAATTTTCGTTTAAGAAAATTCTGGTAGCTGGCAAACTTGGATCCAAATCAGAGTTCAAGATGAGTGTTTTTCTTCTTTGATATTCATAGTTTTCTTACTGATCTAGACTTGAATTGAACAATAACAGTAGAGTCTTGTATTTTCCCATATCTCGACGGAAGTGGATGGGCCATGTCAATATCAGATTGTTGTTGATCTTCTATTTTAAGTTGTTTTGCCAAAATATCTATATGTGGAATCAAGTCTGAATCATTGGCAATATTTGTAAGATCAAGCCCATTAATTTCAATATTTCTATTACGATGGTATTGATTAAGCTCGTTCAGTTCAACTTTCAGTGAATCTATCTCCTGTTTGGGAACTTGATTAGTTCTGGTAGCAATTTCTAGATTTTTTGTAAGTCTCTATTAGATTCTTCCAACAAGTTACATTTAAGAATGAGACCATCATATCTGTTGATTAATGAGTCAACTGTAGATTTTATGTCTCTAAGTTCTGCCTTAAGTTCAGGAACAGTGTCTAGTTTTGAATTAATTTCCGTTAAGGCTAATTTCACAAAGTTCTCAAAATTATTGTTCTCACCAGGGAGAGTTGTTCCAATTTGTTTTTTAGTAGTACTTACAGAGGCCTGGTTCCTCCTTCCTGTCATTGTACAAAGAAAAGGAAAAGAATTATATTCATTTTATAAAATATCTCTTAGACAACAATATACCACATGAAGAAGGCCAGGCGTTGAGTGAATAGAAAGTCGATAATATTCCCTACTGCCTATATTTGAATGGTTAGTCACCCTAGGTATTTTAATCTCAGATTGAGATCAAACATATCAAGAAACGACATAAGTACCAAATAGTCAGCAACTAGCACCAAACGTAATGATTTCAGTAATAGTTTATGATCCTGAACAACAGATGGCAGCACAAAACAAGTAACTGAAGGTAGCATTAAGGAGGAATATATGATAGTGAATAGTAATTATTCAGCGGTAAATTCTAAAGAACCAACTTCCTCGAGACATATTTAAATTTCAAACACTTAAAAGTACTCATGTTCCAGAAGTATGTGGCCTTTCCAGTACTAATATCAGACACAATTACTCAAGCTCTCGAGGGCACAGAGCACTGAAGGACCCAGATCTATGAGCTAAACGAAACCCCTGTTTCAGGTTTAGAGCTATTTCAATTACGCCGTGAAGCACAAGAAACCATTATTTGAAACTCTTTCGTATAATATTATCCATTTACGCTGTGATAGACAATTACGCCAAGAGCTCCACAAAAACATAACTCACTGACTACGTAACTTGACTTGACTATGAAAGACACAGTCCTGCAATAAGTTTATCTGCTTTTTATAAAAGTCTGAAAGAGGCTGTTGGAAAACGTTTGCTTGAAGAAGATGACGCTGATTTGCCTGAATGGGCCAAGATTTTAGTTTCCAAGTATTGGCCAGAAAATCCTGGGAAGCATCTGACATTTGGTGAAGCTCAAATTAGAAAGTTAGCCCGAAAATTCCGATTAAATGAAAGAGAAACATTTCATAATTTTTCGTGAATATCGTCAAGTAAATAAAGTCCCAAACACACTATTTCGTCTAAAGCACACTTTGAGCCCAATTGCAATATCTTCCAGTGAATGTGAAAGGGGTTTCTCTCAGAGAAATCTTGTAGTAACTTCATCTAGGTCGTCTCTGTTTGTACGGACAACTTCTGCACTGATGTTCATCAGGATATAGGACCTCCTCTCACTCAGTTCAGCCCTAGCAAATATGTGGACTCATGGCTGCCCTGAAATCGTCATTCTGCAGTTGACACCAAAAGCAAGAAGCGATCTAGAGACGTCGAGGATATATCGGAGGATATGTTAAAAGTGTGGAAGTTGTTGTAATAACATTTTCATGGCAAGTACCGGCAAAAAAAGCACTGGTTTTACCCATTTTAAGAAGCTTTAAGAAAAGTCCAGATAACAAGCAATATCTGCGAGAAACAGTGACTATCAAAGGCCCTAGATAACTAGAGGTTTTAGAATACAAAACGTGAAATGTGAGACAGGAAATATTTTCTGAGGGAGTGTAGCTCCAACGGAAATATATGCAGTAGTTAAGATATTCACATTTGGACAAATCGTAAAAGGAACCATATGAGCAGGGTAAGTGGATGAGTCATCAATCCTGCTCCATTCACAAGCGAATTCTACAGGGATAGGTAGATCTCACTCAACGCATTTACCGATGGTAAACGCGACGGTACTAATCCCGATTCAGGCACCTCAGATTCGGACACACCGATAGGTGGCGCGAGCTGGGGATGTCGTACACGATGAACCGTGCACTACACTGAGACTTCCCTAGGAGACTGGTTCGCCACTCGAACGTTTGGGCACATGGGCTTTAATCCAACACTTACAGTACAGCACAGACCAGCAGATACAAACACATTTGAACAATGACATTTTTTAAAGCACTGTCAGGCACAAAGGAACGCAGATTCTGCGTCAGACAATTAAGATCGGAAACACAGTCCCGTGGTTGATCAGCTGCTGGCGTCGATTATTCGTAATCTATGCGGCTTCGCTGTCGCTCCAATTCCCGTGTGAGACTAGGGCATTCCGAATCCAAACTTCAGTGAGAAGTTGCGAGTTTAAAGTGGAATTTTTCATTGGCCCTCTGGTAGTTGGGCACCGGGTTTCGTTGGGGGCAATTCCAATGTTTATGGCCCGCCTGCCCACAGCGGGCGCTGCTCTCAAAAACAGCCGGGCATTTTCGTTTATGGTGCTCGAACCCGTTGCATTTGAAGCAACGGGTTTCTCTAAGGAATTCCTGGCAGGTAAGAATCTTTTTTAATGAGGGATCTAATGTCCACTGGGCGAGCTTTACCACTCATTGGGTCCTTTTGTTTTTTTTCCCAGCTGGGGAAAAGCACCCAGCACCTCTCAGGGTCTTTTAACTTATTTTGGAGGGGCAAATCCTCCTGGACGTGCTCCATCTCATTTCCCGTGTCCCCATACACGATCAGTCTCGGCAATTTTCTTGCCTGTCGCTTCACCTTGTAATACTCGGCCAGATCACCTTGTTGCTCGTAATTCTCAATTAGCTTTTCCACCCCTTCTGCCTTCGAGCATTAAATTAAAACTCCACCTTTGCTCACTTTCTTCATTCCTTTGATTCCGATCCCCAGGTGTCCCGGGTTGAACATCTGTCGAAGGTCTTTTTTCAGTAATGCTAAGGACTGCTCCGAGTCCTTTGGATAGACCAGGAGCTCATGTTTGGTTTGGCATTTTTCAGTTCTTCTTGCTTGGGCCTCGCTCCGATGGCTTCTGCATACGTCAGATGTCTCGGCAGCCCTTGTTCACTCTTCTGTCTTTGCTCTAATTGTCCCTTTAGATGCTCAATTTCCAACAGTTGTCTGGTGCGGGCCTCTAGCATCCGATCGAAAATCGGATGCACAAGGCCCTTCACATTGTGTGATACCCTTGTGTTCGGGTTGTCCAGGAGCTCGTTCATCTCTCTGAACAACTCCAAAAGTTCCTCTCAGCCTACGCTCACTTGGATCTCTGTGTCACTCTCCCACATTCAGGGTTTAAGTGACCCGAGCAAGAAGGTCTTTGTTCGTCTGACCCCGCACCTGGCCCGCTCATGGTGAACGGGGGGACCGGTGCAACGGCGACGCGGTGGGGTCGGTGGATTGGAGGGAACAGTAGCTCTGACAAGAGTTCGTTCGATCAACGAACTTTTCTCTCTGAAGGCGCGCATTGCACGAGAACCCTATCGCGCCACCTGCGCTTCGCTTCGATATCATAACTCAGATTATCGCCTGCTCGCTTCCCAGGGATTAACCAATCCGCCGGTCATATGAGCAAGGTAATTAGTCCCTATCTCTCGGTTTAGTAAACTTCATTATTTATTCGGACACACACACACACACACACACACACACAAATCATCTCACTTCTGCCAGATGCAATAAATTACAGAAAAGTCTGTCCTTTATTTTCGACAGCTGATCATGTTTCGCTAAAGCCGTCATTCTTTTCTAAGGGAAGTGGGCGCGGCGTTGGCTCTCTTCCCACCCATTCCGCAAAACTTCTTTGATAGCCACCTAAACCACCATCTATAGTATGCTTTCGGGACACACTTAAAAAGATAAGAAGCGATTAGGAGGAGTGTTTCTTGTAAGTAAATACTTTGAAGAGGCGGTTCAATGAGGTAATTTCAATTGAGAAACACCAAAATGTTGCTAGAATGGATGGCGGACAGCGAGGTGGCGGTTTAAAGGCAAGAAATTTCCATTTAGTAGAATAGGATAAGATTTGTAACCCGTGAACAGTGGGCGGAAGGCAGGAGTGGAAATTTCAACTGCGGAACTTTATCGAGGTTTGACTCTATATACACTGACGGAAAAAAATCCCAACACCAAGAAGGGGTTGTGTTAGATAAACGACAGTTGGTAGGTGATGAGAGTACATCTGTAAGATGACGTCTATGCAAATTTCGCGCTCGGCGCATACGTGTGGCGCTAGTAGCGCCCCTCGGAACATGCAAAGCAGGTTTGCTGTAAATACGCGCTGTAACGTTCGTGAGCGTTAGTTATCATTGAGATTCGACGTAGTGTGTTGATGTTAGTCAAGAATGCCTTTAAGAAGACGAAGAAGCCATTATCAACAGCTCACGGAGTTTGAACGAGGTCGTGTAATAGGGCTACGAGAAGGTGGATTTTGTTTCCGCAATATTGCAGAAAGACTTGGTAGGAATGTAGCCACTGTGCATGATTGTTGGCAGCGGTGGTCAAGGGAAGGTACTGCCTCAAGAAGACCGGGTTCCGGCCGGCCACGTGGCACTACTGAGAGGGAAGACCGCCGTGTACGGCGTATGGCCGTGACGCATCGTACTGCGTCTGCGGCAGCAATTCGAGCTGCAGTTGCCACCACAGTGACACAACAAACTGTTACAAATCGGTTACTTGAAGGACAGCTCCGAGCCAGACGCACTGTAGCGTGCATTCCACTTACTCCAAACCACTGCCGTTTGCGACGTCAGTGGTTTCAAGCTAGAGCTCATTGGAGGACGGATTGGAGATCTGTTGTGTTTTCTGATGAAAGACGGTTCTTCCTGGGCGCCAGTGATGGCCGTGTGTTGGTGAGAAGGTGGCCAGGTGAGCGCCTGCAACCAATCTGTCTGCGGTCTAGACACACCAGACCTATAACCTGGAGTTATGGTCTGGGGAGCAATTTCGTATGACAGCAGGAGCACTCTCGTGGTTATCCCACGCACCCTGACGGCACAGTTGTACGTCGGTCTGGTGATTCAACCTGTTGTGCTGCCATTCATGAACAGCATTCCAGGGGGTCTTTTCCAACAGGATAACGCTCACCCGCATACCGCTGTTGTGACCCAACATTCTCTATAGAGTGTCGACATGTTGCCGTGGCCTGCTAGATCACCAGATCTTTCACCAATCGGTCTGGTGATTCAACCTGTTGTGCTGCCATACATGAACAGCATTCCAGGGGGTGTTTTCCAACAGGATAACGCTCACTCGCATACCGCTGTTGTGACCCAACATTCTCTATAGAGTGTCGACATGTTGCCGTGGCCTGCTAGATCACCAGATCTTTCACCAATCGAGCACGTATGAGACATCATTGGACGACAACTCCAGCGTCACCCCAACCAGCATTAACCGTCCCTGTATTGACCGACCAAGTGCAACAGGCATGGAACTTCATCCCACAAACTGACATCCAGCTCCTGTACGACACAATGCATGAACGTTTGCGTGCTTGCATTCAACATTCTGGCGGTTACACCGGTTATTAATGTACCAGCATTTCACATTTAAAATGGCTCTTCTCGCGCTTACATTAAGCTGTGATCTTGAAACCTTAATCGATTAAATATGTTACCTATTCAGGTGATGCGTAACATCACAGCCTCTCCTTGACAAATGTCAACCCCGCCTTCTCGTGGTGCATCCTGTTCCCACTAAAGGGGCTCTGACGACCGCCAATAGCGGTATAACTATACCATCGGGATCAGAGGAAATGCTATCCCACACTCACCAACCCGCTTGGCCAGCGTGGTGAGTTATGGCCAAACACCTCCAAAATGACTCTACAACTTAAATCTTGGCCCTCAGTCTCCGGCAGCTGGAATGTACCTGGCCAAGGCAGCGGCCAGTGCGACATGAAGGCAGAGGGTGCTAAGAATCCCCGGAGGACCGGACTAGGCTGCCATTTGATGCTGACCTTGGCTACCTATAACGGACGCTCCCTATCTTCTGATTCAAGGCTTCTTGAATTGGAAGAGGAACTACAAAGGATCAAGTGGGACATTGTCGGGCTAAGTGAGGTAAGGAGAAAAGGAGAAGATCTCATTGAACTGAAAAGTGGACATCTCTTCTATTATCGTGGGACAGATACTGGCAGAACTAGTGGTGTTGGATTTATAATAAACAAGAAACTGAAGGATAAAGTTGTAGAAGTTGAAAGTTCCTCTGACAGAGCTGCACGACTCGTTATCCAACTCTCGAGAAGATACCAGGCTCAGATTATTCAAACTTATGCACCCACCACAAGTCATCCTGAAGAAGAAATTGAAGAATTTTATGAGGAAATTCGTCATCTAAATAATAAAGGTAAGCAGCACTTGAAGATAATTATGGGAGATTTCAATGCAAAAATAGGGCAACGGCAACAGAATGAAACTTCAGTAGGTAAATTCGGTCACGGCAACAGAAACCAGCGTGGAAATACTCTCGTTGAGTTTGCAGAGGCAGAAGGATTTTTCATCTTGAACTCCTTTTCAAGAAAAAGCCACACAGGAAATGGACATGGAGACATCCAATTGGGACGACAAGTGAAATTGATTTTATTATGTGTAACAAAAAATTCGTCATCGAAGACTGCAGTGTGCTGAACAAGTTCAACACAGGTAGTGACCATAGATTGGTGAGATGTAAGATGCACCTCAACACTAAACTGGAACGTGGCAAGCTCATAAGACAAACAAAATGTATTGACATAACCAACCTTAAAAAACACCATAATACTTTCAAGTTGGAACTGAAGAACAGATTCTCTGCTTTAGAAGGCCTAACATCGGAAGAAGTGGATATTTCGGAAGTTAACAGAAAAGTAACCAAAGCTCTAATGGAAACAGCAACAAAATTAGCTGGGTCTAAGAACAAGTTGCACGTGAACAAATTATCAGGAAAAACCAAAATGTTGATGCAAAAAAGAAGAGAGATGAGGACAACTAAAGAAGATGTGACTTCCAAAGTGGAATATATAGAGCTATGCAAGACAACACGAAAAAGTATCACTGAAGACGTAAGGAAATTCAACTGTGAGCTAGTGAGGAAAGCAATTGAAAACAACCAAAGCCTTAAGATAGCAAAGGGACATCTCAGTAAAGGAAGAAAACAGATTATGGCTCTGAGAAAAGAAGATGGTTCTATAACAAGAAATAGAGGCGAAATTTTGACAAGAGTGAAAGATTTCTACTCCAAATTATATGAAAGGGATGATACATGTACTCCAGACATCATGAAAGGTACCAGAGTTCTTCCAGTCCTCCCAGCAGAAGTTGCTCATGCAATCAAGAACATGAAGCGGGGGAAAGCTCCAGGAGAAGATGGAATTACTATAGACATCATACAAGAAGCAAGTGGAGAAATTGAAACAGTACTCGCCCAAATTTTCACTCGATGCCTTAATGAAGGGAAGATTCCTGAGGATTGGAACAACGCTACAATGATCCTGCTACATAAAAAAGGTGACATTGAGGATCTCAGGAACTACAGACCTATCAGCCTCCTATCAGTGGTTTATAAAATCTTCACTAAAGTTCTTTCACACCGCTTGAAGGTAACACTGGATATGGCTCAACCGAGAGAACAAGCTGGATTCAGGAGTGGCTACAGCACAATAGATCATATCCACGTACTGAGAGAACTAATTGAAAGAGCGAGGGAATATGAACTTCCATTGTGCATGGCTTTTATCGATTATGAAAAAGCCTTTGATTCGGTAAAACCATCAGCAGTTACCACGGCTCTGAAATCCTGCGGTATTGAAGATGCATACATTAATATTATTAATAACATCTATGAAAATGCAAGTGCAAAGATTCGACTGTTTGAAAATACAACACACATAAAAATTGGAAAGGGAGTGAGACAAGGTGACACCATATCTCCGAAGCTCTTTAATGCCACATTGGAAAATGTCTTTCAATCACTGAACTGGGAAAACAAAGGGATAAAGATTAATGGAGATTATCTAACCCACCTTCGTTTTGCTGATGACGTAGTCATTTTTGCAACTACCCCATCAGAGCTGCAGAGTATGATCCAGGAACTTGCTGACAAGAGTAAAGAAGTGGGATTAAAAATGAACTTTCAGAAGACAAAAGTGATGTTCAATGCTTTTACAAGAAATGAAGATTTATCGATTGATGGAGAAAAACTGGAGATAACAGATACATATGTTTATCTTGGACAGCAGATATCAAGTGAGGGTCACATTGATGAAGAAATTAATCGGCGTACAAAACTTGCCTGGAGAGCTTTTGGAAGAAACAGCATAATTTTCAAGAGCAATATGCCATTATGTCTTAAAAGAAAAGTGTTTGATCAATGCATCCTTCCAGTGCTTACGTATGGTGCAGAGACGTGGACCTTAACTAAAAGAGACATACAAAGGCTGCAGACAACTCAAAATGGCATGGAGAGGTGCATGCTTGGTATAACCAGGAGAGATAAGAAGAGGAACTCGTGGATCCGAAAAATGACGAGAGTGGAAGACATCATGATCAGAGTTAAATCCCTGAAATGGCAATGGGCTGGACATACTGCCAGAAGGACAGACCATAGATGGACAGCCGAAATTTTAGATTGGATTCCAAGGGACAGGAAAAGACCCAGAAAAAGACCACATGGGAGATGGGTGGATGAAATTCGTAAATATGCGGGAGTGACATGGAGGAGACTGGCACAAGACAGACCGTTGTGGAGGAAACTTGGGGAGACCTTCGTCCAGCAGTGGATTGATAATGGTTGACAATGATGATGATGATGATACAAATGCATTGCCGCCATTTCATTCATCTACAACTATTTTTTCGTGGTGTTGGGATTTTTTTTTCCGTCAGTGTAGGTACACTCCTTAGTGAGGAAAACAGTGCATCGGGGAAATAATAAGGTACGTGTGGATCGCATTCGTCACTATTCAATCTACACTGTAAAAAATAAGTGGTGTGAATTCACTGAAATTATTATTTTTATTATTATTGCCGAGGAATTTTGGGTACTTGAGGCGTATTGAATCCAAAGATGACATTAGTTTTGCCGAATCGGCTCTAGTTTTTGAGATAATGCATACCCCTCAAATTTTGATTGTACCCCAATACTACCTATGACAGCTGACATATGATCTGGCTTTTTACTCTTTAACAGTGATTTTATCTAATATAATCTTTTTTATCTTTAATATTGTTTTGAAAGATTATTTCTTGCATGTAATATTATATTTATTATTTTTTTCTTCTTCTTTAGCATGGAAATACGAGTTCACGAAGAAGCTGCGAAACAGCCCTAATACATTCTGCTACATTTGTGGCGAATAAACTCTGCAAAAACACAGGCAAAACATCACTGGCCTTGTAAGACAAGCATATCTTGCTTATTTGGGAATGAAGCTTGGAAACCAAGAGATGTCTTCAGTTCCCCATAAGGTTTGCAAAACCAGTGTACTCGTAGAGTGCCCACGACAGTGAAAAAATGGACAATAGAAATGTTTACGCTTTGGTGTGCCTTTATGTTGTGTTTACGCTGCTATCTGCTTTTATGTTGTGTACGCACCTGCCAGCAGGACGCACACAACATAAAGGCAGATAGCAGTCAGAACGAACGTCCGCGTAGCTCAATTGGTAGAGTGACTTATTCCGGAATGAGGAGACCCGGGTCCGAGCCCCGGCGTGGCCAATATGACGGAGAAATTTACTTCGCTATAGTACACTTTCTTCATAGGCATGCTACTTACCTGAGTCTGATATTATACAAAAAAAAAAAATGCTTTCATACCACCTAGCTGCAAAACTACGCTTCATAAAAATTCAAAATTTCATTACTCATCATCTTCATGATTAGCATTGTTCGGTGCAATAAGAGATTTGCAGGAGAAGAGATACTAACTGACAGACAAACGGATGAAGATCGTTCCTGGGACTGCCAGCAGGACGCACTCGACATAAAGGCAGATAGCAGTCAGAACGAACGTCCGCGTAGCTCAATTGGTAGAGTGACTTATTCCGGAATGAGGAGACCCGGGTTCGAGCCCCGGCGTGGCCAATATGATGGAGAAATTTACTTCGCTATAGTACACTTTCTTCATAGGCATGCTACTTACCTGAGTCTGATATTATACGAAAAAAAAAAATGCTTTCATACCACCTAGCTGCAAAACTACGCTTCATAAAAATTCAAAATTTCATTACTCATCATCTTCATGATTAGCATTGTTCGGTGCAATAAGAGATTTGCAGGAGAAGAGATACTAACTGACAGACAAACGGATGAAGATCGTTCCTGGGACTGCCAGCAGGACGCACTCGACATAAAGGCAGATAGCAGTCAGAACGAACGTCCGCGTAGCTCAATTGGTAGAGTGACTTATTCCGGAATGAGGAGACCCGGGTTCGAGCCCCGGCGTGGCCAATATGATGGAGAAATTTACTTCGCTATAGTACACTTTCTTCATAGGCATGCTACTTACCTGAGTCTGATATTATACAAAAAAAAAAAAAAAATGCTTTCATACCACCTAGCTGCAAAACTACGCTTCATAAAAATTCAAAATTTCATTACTCATCATCTTCATGATTAGCATTGTTCGGTGCAATAAGAGATTTGCAGGAGAAGAGATACTAACTGACAGACAAACGGATGAAGATCGTTCCTGGGACTGCCAGCAGGACGCACTCGACATAAAGGCAGATAGCAGTCAGAACGAACGTCCGCGTAGCTCAATTGGTAGAGTGACTTATTCCGGAATGAGGAGACCCGGGTTCGAGCCCCGGCGTGGCCAATATGATGGAGAAATTTACTTCGCTATAGTACACTTTCTTCATAGGCATGCTACTTACCTGAGTCTGATATTATACGAAAAAAAAAATGCTTTCATACCACCTAGCTGCAAAACTACGCTTCATAAAAATTCAAAATTTCATTACTCATCATCTTCATGATTAGCATTGTTCGGTGCAATAAGAGATTTGCAGGAGAAGAGATACTAACTGACAGACAAACGGATGAAGATCGTTCCTGGGACTGCCAGCAGGACGCACTCGACATAAAGGCAGATAGCAGTCAGAACGAACGTCCGCGTAGCTCAATTGGTAGAGTGACTTATTCCGGAATGAGGAGACCCGGGTTCGAGCCCCGGCGTGGCCAATATGATGGAGAAATTTACTTCGCTATAGTACACTTTCTTCATAGGCATGCTACTTACCTGAGTCTGATATTATACGAAAAAAAAAAATGCTTTCATACCACCTAGCTGCAAAACTACGCTTCATAAAAATTCAAAATTTCATTACTCATCATCTTCATGATTAGCATTGTTCGGTGCAATAAGAGATTTGCAGGAGAAGAGATACTAACTGACAGACAAACGGATGAAGATCGTTCCTGGGACTGCCAGCAGGACGCACTCGACATAAAGGCAGATAGCAGTCAGAACGAACGTCCGCGTAGCTCAATTGATAGAGTGACTTATTCCGGAATGAGGAGACCCGGGTTCGAGCCCCGGCGTGGCCAATATGATGGAGAAATTTACTTCGCTATAGTACACTTTCTTCATAGGCATGCTACTTACCTGAGTCTGATATTATAGAAAAAAAAAATGCTTTCATACCACCTAGCTGCAAAACTATGCTTCATAAAAATTCAAAATTTCATTACTCATCATCTTCATGATTAGCATCGTTCGGTGCAATAAGAGATTTGCAGGAGAAGAGATACTGACTGACAGACAAACGGACGAAGTGATACGGTAGGTGCGGTTTTCGAAAGATCCAAAAAACAAAGGCAGGACAGCGGGATAGGCATTTTAATTCCTGGAAGATCCACTTAAGACTCCATCTTTATTAACCTGGTGTGTGACCTTTTTTGGACTGCAAAGCAGGGTGTGTATGTGTGTATGTACCTCATAACACGAATGGGTCATCAGCTTTCAACGCAATTATTCGCGCATGCCAACAAAGTCATAAAACAAAAGCAGGAGCAACAGCAGCAGCAGCTCTTAATGCTTCACGATTCCAGAGCATCACGAGGTGTGGAGTTAGAGGTTTGTGGGCGCGTACCCTTCATCCATCCGTCCATCACGGCGAAGACGATGAGCTTAATCCAAAGTAAAGAGATGCCGGAGAGAGATAAGACATCGTAAGTTCTTCAGCTGGGAAGCGAGGATGATGATATTCCGCCCACATGTGTTGCCGGACGCGAAGATCCTTCCGTCCGAAGCAGCGCACCTCGGTGACCTTGGCCACGTGTCCGGTATAAAGTTCCCAGATTGTGATGGGACGTTAGCATTTTTGTTAATAGTCACGATAAGCATCATTAAAAGCAGGAATTTCCTAAGGTTGTTATTACTCCACTGTCAGTTTCAGTATGCTGTAAACGTTTGGGGTGGCAGTAAAAGGTTAGACGTATAAACGCTATCTTTCAGAATCTAAGAAGACTGCTATTAATTTCAAAGAAACAATGTGACGGAATACACACCCTGACCAAAAATTAGAAAAAGAAACCCAAAAAGGAAGCAGGACCACCACTCAACTTACCACAGTAGAACGAACTGTATACGTGCTCCAGAAATACTACTGCGATTTTGTAGTTCATGTTGTAATAAAAAATGAGAAAGCTCGGAAATAAGTATTGCAAATTGGATAAAATTGAACAAAATCTGGATCGATTTGTGCCATAAATTTCGCTTCTCTTGCTATATACGAGGGTGTGTCCGTAGAACACACCCTCGTATATACCATAATTCCAATAATAGCAAAGCAATTATCACAATGTTTGAGGGTAATTGTTAGTAGCCCCCTCCTCGTTATTGATAATACGTTCCCAAGCTGTGGGCTGTCCACAAGAAAGATTAAAGGCGCCAGTGACATTAAAACTGATGAAAATGTCTAATTCGGAGATCTAAATCCTGTTTGTTGTTGTAGCAAGTACCAGACATCTTTTTCAAAGGGACAAAAGAGTTTCAATCACAGGGGTTCATCCCCAGTCAATATGGTGGGTGGGGCAGCTCCACCCAACCGTTCTGCTCAATAAACAGCCGAACAATCCTGGCACTGTGCGGCCGTGCGTTGTCGTGTACGAGAACAGGTCGTTATACACGATTTCGCAGTGCCCATGCCAGGATAAGCTCCTCTAGAAATGACTTTAGCAGTTCCGATGCCATACGTACACTGTTAAAAATTCCGTGGTAGGTTGCACCAAGAATTGATGCTACACCAGCTGCACCACTTTCCGAGAAAAGAACCATCATTGTGTGGTGCAAATAAAACACAACATGGTTCAACTTTGCTCTATGTTATAGTACAATGTTGTATCACATTATGATGCAAGGTTGCACCATGTTGTTAGGTTTTATTTGCACTACACAAAGGTGCATCTTTTCTGGGAAAGCGGTGCAGTTGGTGTAGCACCACTTTTTGGTGCAACCTACAGCAAAATTTTTAACAGTGTAGTGATGCTCTCATCATACGGCTTCCAATAGCTATACGCAGCGAACTTTCATGCCATATTTCACACTCATGCAACTCTGCATGGAATAAAGACGCCGGTGTTCAACCCAGGATTTTGTAGTTGATGTTGAGAAGGCTGGGGAATAAATATTGCAAATTATTAACAGATAAAACTGAACAAACTCGGGGTCAAATTGTGTCTATTAATGGTACTAATATTGAAGTGGTTAACTCCTTACTTTATTTGGGGATTACCTTACATAGGGACCTTAAATGGAACCATCATGTTGACTCTCTTCTTCTCAAACTGTCTAAAAACATTGGAGTTATTAGCCTGATATTTACAAACCTTACGCACAAAACACTAACTCATTTATATTATACAATGTTCCAGTCTCATATTAATTATGCTATCTTATCATGGGGACAAACAACTAAATACACTGACGGAAAAAAAATCCCAACACCACGAAAAAATAGTTGTAGAGGAATGAAATGGCGGCAATGCATTTGTATAGGTAACATGTTTAATCGATTAAGGTTTCAAGATCACAGCTTATTGTAAGCGCGAGAAGAGCCATTTTAAATGTGAATTGCTGGTACATTAATAACCGGTGTAACCGCCAGAATGTTGAATGCAAGCACGCAAACGTTCATGCATTGTGTCGTACAGGTGCTGGATGTCAGTTTGTGGGATGCAGTTCCATGCCTGTTGCACTTCGTCGGTCAATACAATGACGGTTAATGCTAGTTCGGGGTGACGTGGAGTTGTCGTCCAATGATGTACCATACGTGCTCGGTTGGTGAAAGATCTGAAGATCTAGCAGGCCACGACAACATGTCAACACTCTGTAGAGCATGTTGGGTTACAACAGCGGTATGCGGGCGAGCGTTATCCTTTTGGAAAACACCTAATGGAATGCTGTTCATGAATGGCAGCACAACAGGTTGAATCACCAGACCGACGTACAACTGTGCCGTCAGGGTGCGTGGGATAACCACGAGAGTGCTCCTGCTGTCATAGGAAATTGCTCCCCAGACCATAACTCCAGGTGTAGGTCCAGTGTGTCTCGGCCGCAGACAGGTTGGTTGCAGGCGCTCACCTGGCCTCCTTCTAACCAACACACGGCCATCACTGGCACCCAGGCAGAACCGGCTTTAATCAGAAAACACAACAGATCTCCACTCCGTCCTCCAATGAGATCTAGCTTGACACCACTGACGTCGCAAACGGCAGTGGTTCGGAGTAAGTGGAATGCACGCTACAGGGCGTCTGGCTCGGAGCTGTCCTTCAAGTAACCGATTTGTAACAGTTCGTTGTGTCACTGTGGTGGCGACTGCAGCTCGACCTGCTACCGCAGACGCGGTACGATGCGCCACGGCCATACGCCGTACATGGCGGTCTTCCCTCTCAGTAGTGCCACGTGGCAGACCGGAACCCGGTCTTCTTGAGGCAGTACCTTCCCTTGACCACCGCTGCCAACAATCATGCACAGTGGCTACATTCCTGCCAAGTCGTTCTGCAATATTGCGGAACGAAAATCCACCTTCTCGTAGCCTTATTACACGACCTCGTTCAAACTCCGTGAGCTGTTGATAATGGCTTCTTCGTCTTCTTAAAGGCATTCTTGACTAACATCAACACCCTACGTCGAATCTCAACGGTAACTAACGCTCACGAACGTTACAGCGCGTATTTACAGCAAACCTGCTTTGCATGTTCCGAGGGGCGCTACTAGCGCCACACGTATGCGCCGAGCGCGAAATTTGCATTGACGTCATCTTACAGATGTACTCTCACCGCCTACCAACTGTCGTTTATCTAACACAACCCCTTCTTGGTGTTGGGAATTTTTTTTTTCCGTCAGTGTATAATTTCAATAAACTTCAAGTTCTTCAAAACAAATATATAAGATTAATCGACTTAAAATTTGATAGAAACTTACAACTAACACTATATAATACTACAAGAGGTTTTTTTTTTCCAAATAAATATAATATTCTAACGATTAACCAATTATATTACTACAATATTGGGAAAATTATGTAGAAGCGCATTAAGAATGATTCACATTCCGATATTATACATATTACACCCTGGATACACACGCACTAAATCACATATTAGGCCCATTCTTCCGAAAGCGGAAGTCATGAAGCAAAGTTTAAATTACATTGGACCACATTATTGGAACTCATTACCCACGGAGCTAACTTCCTTAAATAACTTTAATCTCTTTAAAAAAATTCAAACACTTAGGACTACTTTATAATGAATTGCGGCGCCTCCACTTGGTGATGACAGTGGATGGGAACTAACTATATTTAACATAATGACTTGTATATCGAGATGGGATCTTTTTTTTTTTTTTTTTTTGGTTGTTTGATTCTCCTAATGATACATTTATTGTTTGTAATTTAAAACTACTACCCTCATTGTAAAACTGATCTAGGGAGTATAGGACCTTGTCAGGCCTAGCTGGCCTTTTCCCCCTGCTTCCTGGCTGGGCATCGTTTCAACTGATTTATCTGTAATACTGTTTTCTTTGTTTTTTGCTCAGCAAAATAAATAAATGAATTGAATTGAATTGAAATTCCGCTGCTCTCGCTACATACGAGGATGCACCACTGTGTTTCCCCCCCTTTCTTTCCTTTTTTCAAAAAAAAGGGGGAGGGGGGCAAATTTATTTTACTTTTCTTCTTGATTGGAAGTTTAACGACCACCATGAGTAACTCAGTGGGCTATAAGCAGTCGCCCGTCCCTAATTTAGGCTACTTGTTCAAAGAGAGGGGAGACAGCCAGTTCCTTAAAACAAACACAACATCCATGCCTCACAGGGATTCGAACCCGCACCCATCTCGGACGAATGATCAGAAGCTATCGCTTAGACCAATGCGCCACCGGGCCGACATACCTTTATTTAAAAAAAAGTTAATGTCGTCTATGTGCGTAAAATTCCACCCAACATTCATTTAACCATAGAAACCTTGTGAGCACCATACTATTGGGATGGTACCAGGCAAGATCACTCCGTGCGATTTCGTAGCAGCATTCCGTCTGTGTCATGCTTAGTGTGTGTGGTATTCACATCGCTAGATTGATTGCTCACTAAGCCTAAAGCATTCGTCAGCGGGATATTAACCGTTGTGTGGGGGATGCCCAGTTGTGTGGAAAGGTCGTTGACACTCATCATAGAAGACTGCTGTCAGTAGTCTTTTATGGTAAGGCTACCTCTTGTTGTCATGGTGAGACTGCCTCTAGTTGTCATGGTAAGACTGCCTCTAGTTGTCACGGTGAGACTGCCTGCCTCTAGTGGTCACGGTGAGACTGCCTCTAGTTGTCACGGCGAGACTGCTTCTTGGATGCGTAGTTTGTCTTCTTCACTGGAAGTTGAAATTGCTCGAGCTCATCTTGAAAGTCTTTGGAAGATGTGCTGCTTTCCTTACGTCTTTTCATTCAATTGCGCACTACAGTTTTGCTGAGGGTATTTTGATTTACTGCTGTGCGCAGAAGTTCTTGTACTATGTGCCTTCTGAGTACCGCAATAAGACACAAAACTTAAAATGAAAATGTTCTCACACTGTCGCTGTTCCATCGTAATTATTACTAGCCGATCGGTCGGCACGAAAACTGGACCCGAAGTACGAACTACGCAACCTCCAGACATCACCTATGTTGCCACTTCAGGTTTCCAAAATGTCATCATCATCATCATCATTGTCAACCATTATCAATCCACTGCTGGACGAAGGTCTCCCCAAGTTTCCTCCACAACGGTCTGTCTTGTGCCAGTCTCCTCCATGTCACTCCCGCATATTTACGAATTTCATCCACCCACCTCCCATGTGGTCTTTTCCTGGGTCTTTTCCTGTCCCTTGGAATCCAATCTAAAATTTTGGCTGGCCATCTATGGTCTGTCCTTCTGGCAGTATGTCCAGCCCATTGCCATTTCAGGGATTTAACTCTGATCATGATGTCTTCCACTCTCGTCATTTTTCGGATCCACGAGTTCCGCTTCTTATCTCTCCTGGTTATACCAAGCATGCACCTCTCCATGCTGCTTTGAGTTGTCTGCAGCCTTTGTATGTCTCTTTTAGTTAAGGTCCACGTCTCTGCACCATACGTAAGCACTGGAAGGATGCATTGATCAAACACTTTTCTTTTAAGACATAATGGCATATTGCTCTTGAAAATTATGCTGTTTCTTCCAAAAGCTCTCTAGGCAAGTTTTGTACGCCGATTAATTTCTTCATCAATGTGACCCTCACTTGATATCTGCTGTCCAAGATAAGCATACGTATCTGTTATCTCCAGTTTTTCTCCATCAATCGATCAATCTTCATTTCTTGTAAAAGCATTGAACATCACTTTTGTCTTCTGAAAGTTCATTTTTAATCCCACTTCTTTACTCTTGTCAGCAAGTTCCTGGATCATACTCTGAAGCTCTGATGGGGTAGTTGCAAAAATGACTACGTCATCAGCAAAACGAAGGTGGGTTAGATAATCTCCATTAATCTTTATCCCTTTGTTTTCCCAGTTCAGTGATTGAAAGACATTTTCCAATGTAGCATTAAAGAGCTTCGGAGATATGGTGTCACCTTGTCTCACTCCCTTTCCAATTTTTATGTGTGTTGTATTTTCAAACAGCCGAATCTTTGCACTTGCATTTTCATAGATGTTATTAATAATATTAATGTATGCATCTTCAATACCGCAGGATTTCAGAGCCGTGGTAACTGCTGATGGTTTCACCGAATCAAAGGCTTTTTCATAATCGATAAAAGCCATGCACAACGGAAGTTCATATTCCCTCGCTCTTTCAATTAGTTCTCTCAGTACGTGGATATGATCTATTGTGCTGTAGCCACTCCTGAATCCAGCTTGTTCTCTCGGTTGAGCCATGTCCAGTGTTACCTTCAAGCGGTGTGAAAGAACTTTAGTGAAGATTTTATAAACCACTGATAGGAGGCTGATAGGTCTGTAGTTCCTGAGATCCTCAATGTCACCTTTTTTATGTAGCAGGATCATTGTAGCATTGTTCCAATCCTCAGGAATCTTCCCTTCATTAAGGCATCGAGTGAAAATTTGGGCGAGTACTGTTTCAATTTCTCCACTTGCTTCTTGTATGATGTCTATAGTAATTCCATCTTCTCCTGGAGCTTTCCCCGCTTCATGTTCTTGATTGCATGAGCAGCTTCTGCTGGGAGGACTGGAAGAACTCTGGTACCTTTCATGATGTCTGGAGTACATGTATCATCCCTTTCATATAATTTGGAGTAGAAATCTTTCACTCTTGTCAAAATTTCGCCTCTATTTCTTGTATAATGAATTAGCTTTGTTTATCTTTTTGCTAAGCTAATTATTATGAATGAATAATGCTCTAAGCTTCAAAATAATGAATTCCCAAAAGGGTGTTGTTACTCGTTAATTATGAACTTAAACAAAGTCTCAACGCTGGTTATTTATATTAAGTAATCAAAGTCATAAACCTAACAGCCAGACAGAGGTCTGACAAAACTAAGAATTGAGAAAGACTGAACTTACTGACAAACTTGTTTATTTCCAAAGACTCTTGGTCAACTAAGGCACTCATATATCTTGTACATAATAATGAATAAACTTTCCTCTTATAGTACACACACTCTCATAACAACCCCTCGCAACGCCAACACATCAACCTCAACAACAACTCCAACACAACCTCAACAACCCAACTCCTCAACCTCCAACACAACTCCACTCGATGAACGCGCCTATATACTAGCTACCACCACGTCATGACTTACACTCATTGCCAGATCTCATTCAGCGGGTGAAATAATATTTCGTTCAGTAGGAAGATAATTTACATAGTAAAATAAAATAACCAGAGATAGTAAAACCAAAAGGAAAGTGAATATAGAGTATATACGTTACATCATCTCCCCCTTAATTTTTCTTTTTTTTTTTTTTTTTCTTTTTTTGGTTTCCGAAAAACCTATCAATTTTGGAGTGTAAGTCTTACATTTCGATGATTGACGTTTCTCGATCTTTTTTTGATTTGTTTGGTGGTAGCCGTATTAACATTATCAATCTTGGCATGACAATTTACGAATCTGTATTCGACTGTGAAATTTGTAGTGTAGAACAAACCAAACCTGCATCGGCATACTTTCCTTGTATTCTGCCTAGCAGGAATCACTTTTTTTAATTTCAAATGACGTGCGCCTCATTCGTTGAAATACATAACAACTGTATCAGCAGCGAAGATTGCCTGAAGCTGCCTAACAGTAACAATTTTATTATTTTCATTTCAAATTACGTTCGCCTCATTCGTTGAAATACATAACAACTGTATCAGCAGCGAAGATTGCCTGAAGCTGCCTAACAGTAACAATTTTATTATTTTCATTTCAAATTACGTTCGCCTCATTCGTTGAAATACAGAACAACTGTATCAGCAGCGAAATTTACCTGGAGCTGCCTAACAGTAACAATTTTATTATTTTCATTTCAAATTACGTTCGCCTCATTCGTTGAAATACAGAACAACTGTATCAGCAGCGAAATTTACCTGGAGCTGCCTAACAGTAACAATTTTATTATTTTACCCCTAAGCACATAGATATATACAAAAAAAAAAGTGGATTAGTAGATGGACATAGAAGAAATATAAAAAAAAACACACATATATACACAAAAAAGAATGCATAGGCCCACACGAAAAAAAGAAATTCTGACACGCCAACTGGTCGTGCAGGAAAAACAACAAACTGAGAAAAGAACCTGTCCACGAGAACTTACTTATCTCGAGGACGCATAAAAATTCTAGTGCGGTAACGTTTTCCAGGCCTAATGGGACTGGGGAAATCAGGTGGCTTGGATCTCTTCCGGGACGGCAATGGAACTTCGGTCTGTTGTCGGTCAGGAATCTGGCGGTCTGGAAATCCCTGCGGCTGAGAAGAACGGTCAGAAGTCTGGCGGTCCGGAATCCCTTGCGGCTGAGAAGAACGGTCAGGAGTCTGGCGGTCTGGAAATCCCTGCGGCTGAGAAGAATGGGCTCCCCCAGGCTTTGGATATGAAGTCCCTTGGTGCTGGGGCCCGTTGTGTCCTTCCAGTATCTTTTTGGACGGACGTGTCTCCGGCCACATCGCTTGCTTTCGTTTACGCCCACGGGCATGATAGTAGTAGCAGGCATCGGCCCTGTTTGCCCTGAACGGAGGTTCCAGGGGCGAAACCCGGGCGGATGCAAAGATTTCTGCCTTCGTCGCTGTTGCGGCGAAGCAGATTGGGGAGACAAGTCACGTTTGCGCCCAGCTTTTGGTGGTGCTGGACGGTGTGGAATATGAAATGTTGGATTCATAACTGATAAATCAGAAATGTCCGACGCCTCTGAGTCGCTGCTGTAATTCAGCGGTCGTGCAGGGCGATGTTTAGATTTGCCTATAGGAATACTTTCCGATGAGGTATTCAAAGAAGAAGTATCCCGCGTTGGTGCAGAGTTAACCGGAAACGGCGCAGCAATAGTCTTGGCAATGGTTGGAGGGAAAGGAACGATACTAGTATTCGACGAACTCGAATCGAGCCTTTGTCTCATGGGAGAATCAGGTTGCGTGTGTAGAAACTCGTCCGGAGGGGGGAGGGTGAAGGAAAAATCACTGGTGATTCGTCAAAAATGTTCGGTGGTTCGTCCACAATTTCTGGCGGTTGAACATGAGATATAGATTCTTGAGTCTGTGGAACAGAAGGTTGAGTAGGATTGATAATGAAATCGATATTCCGTTCGTGATACTTGCGACATTGATCAACATGTACATATTGAAAATGGTTGTTCGGTTTCTCCAGAACAATATTATTTTCAAAGACATTTGCCACCCGATATGGACCTTCGTAGCTGGGTGCAAATTTCTTCACTAAAGTATGCGAAACAGAAGACTGGAAGTGCGTTTCCACGAGAGTGAGATCTCCAACGACAAGATCTGGTTCCCTACGCCTAGAATTATAATATCGTGCTTGAGCCGCTTGTGCTCCTAGCATTGCAACACGAGCTTTTTCTGCCATAATGTGTACTGATTGCGGAGTTGGTCGCTGGTTTAATTCGTCGATAATCCCCGTTAAATTTTCAAAAGGGGTTTTAATTTTGCGACCCAGAAAAAGTTCTGCCGGAGTAATTTTAGTAGACTCGTGGACAGACGAGCGGAGGGCGAACGCAAAAAGTTCTAAATGGTCATCCCATCTTTCATGGTGATCCATTACAAAAGTCGCAATCATTTTCACTAACGTTCGGTTAACACGTTCCGCAGGATTACTCTGGGAATGATATGGGGAAATGAATTTATGTTTAATGTGTAATCTCGCACACATTCTTTCAAAAATGTCAGAAATAAATTGAGGACCATTATCCGAAACTACTTTATTAGGTGCACCATATCTAGAAAATACTTCATTAACTAAGACATTACAAATAATCTCAGCCGTAGCGGCTTTAATGGGAAAAACTTCAACCCATTTAGAAAAATTATCAGTTAGTACTAAAACATAACGAGCTTTATTTTTAACAGATAATGGATAAGGTCCCAATAAATCAATGGAAATAATATCAAATACATGAGAACTTGAACTAGATTTCAAGTGACCGGCCGGTCTTATATTACGGTAATTATTAATCTGACACAAGTGACATGATTGAACGTATGCGAGCACACTTTGGTACATTCCAGGCCAATAGGCAACATCCCGCAATTTACAACGGGTCTTGCGAATACCTAAATGGCCTGCAAGAGGTTTGTCATGAAATTCATTTAAAAGAGCCATTCTAAGGGTTCGCGGAATACATGGGCGAAACTCTGCCCTAGTGGTCCGAGATTTTGTATAATAAAGAAGACCCTCTATTACTTCAAAATGTTGTGACCTTCCAGCCAGAGAAGGATCACTTTGTGGGGGCGAACCCGCAAGCAAAAAATTGTAAATATCCCCAAAATCTGGATCATTTATTAATTCTGCCATTATCTGCTCTCTGGATGTTATATCAGCAATCAGAAGTAAAGGCTGACATCCAGGAGTAGTTTCGGTGGGGACCCCACTAATCGGAACGCGAGATAATGCGTCCGGTAATTGATTCTTATTACCTGGCTGATACGAAATTTTGATATTGCTCTCTTGTAACTTCAGAGCCCACTTCATAAGTCTTTGAGATAGGTGCTTAGCAGAATTTAAATACTGAAGGGCAGAATGATCCGTAATTATGTTAACTGTCAATTCATTAAGATAACATTGAAATTTATTCAGTGCATACACAACAGCAAGACATTCACGTTCCGTAGCTGAATAATTGCGTTCAGCTTTGGCTAAAGTACGAGACGCAAAAGCTATTGGATGCCCAGCTTGTGACAAAACGCAACCAAGACCAACTCCGGATGCATCAGTATAAATATCAAATTCTTTAGTATGATCCGGGAAAGCCAACACCGGAGGCTGAGTCAATGCAGACTTCAGTGTTTCGAATGCAGCGTTAGCTTCAGGTGTCCAAATAAACTTCTTGTATTTACGCTTTAAAGCATACAACGGCTCACATATTGTAGCATAAGCGGGGACGAACTGCTGATACCAACCGGTCATTCCCAGAAAGCGGGATAGTTCTTTTGCTGTTTTAGGCCGAGGAAAGTCAACAATAGGCCTAATTTTTTCATTATCAGTGAATAAACCGTGGGGAGTAATTTTCAACCCCAGATATACAATCTCGTCCTTCGCTATCTGGCATTTACTAGGTTTTAACGTCAAGCCAGCATTGTATATAAGTTGGAACACCTGTTTGAGCAGAAAAAGGTGCTCGTCAAAAGTCTCTGATGTTATAATAATATCATCCAAATAGACATGCACATGGGGACCCAGGACAGGTCTGAGAACCGTGTCCATAAGCTTTTGGAAAGTAGCAGGTGCAGAAGCTAAACCAAAAGGCATACGTAAATATTCATAGGCCCCAAAAGGAGTCACAAAGCCTGTTTTATCGACAGAGTCCGGATGTACTGCCACCTGCCAATATCCACTCGCCAAATCCAAAGTTGACATCCATTTGGTTGACGACAAGTCATTTAGAATATGTGACATGACAGGTAGGGGATAATTGATTGTTTTTGTGACTTGGTTGAGTTCGCGAAAATCTGTCACGAAACGAAATTCATTGGGTTGTTTCTTTGGAACCAAAAAGGCAGGAGCAGCCCAGGCGCTTGTTGATTCCCTGATTATGCCTTGCTTAATCATTTCCGCAATTTGACGTTGCATTTCCTGTTTTTTATGTGGAGCACAAGGGTAAGGTTTCGTCGCAATGGCTTTCGAACCATCAGTGTCAATAACATGATAAACCACCTGTGTGAAACCAGGTTGATCCGAAAATAAACCAGGGCTTTCCTGTAAAAGGAGAGAAAGCTGGTCTCGTTGCCCCTCATTCAATTGGTCACTCAACAATAAACTCGTAATATCTACAGGAACCGTCGGAATCATTTCGACAGGTTCCGGAAAGGAAATCACATGTTGTACAAAATTCAAAGTTATTTGAAACTTGTTAATAAAGTCCATACCCATGAGACATTTCACGGGTAGCTCGTCTATAAGCAGGAAAGAATGTGTAAAACGAGCTTTTCCCAGCCCTAAAGATAATGTGACAGTTCCTGCGATACTAAAGATTTCATTATTTGCACCTCGCAAATACTGCGTTGCAGGCTGAACGTGTATTGCAGAAAAAACGTCACTGCAAAACTTTGTATTTAGGGCTGATATCTCAGACCCAGTGTCGAACTTTGTCTCGACAATAACGTCTTCAAGTGTCAAGAATACATCAGGCAACTGAGGAGTTTGAACAGTCACTAATACTGTTTTAGGGTCAGCATGTTTGGTATCAGGAAGCAGGACCGACTCCTTCGTCTACTTCCTGTGGAAGTTTAAAGGAATTCTGGTGGTGTTATCATGTGGTCGGAAACCTCGACCCTGCCGGGTATCGGGAAAATTTTCACGATCAGGAAAATTGCGTGAACCCTGCGTTGGGAACTCCGCGTGTCTGTTGACATTTTCATATTCGTTACGTCTGCCCTCAGCACGGGCAGAAAAATTATTATTGCCCTGGGCATGAGAACGTTCCGAATGCTGCTGAGTGAAACGGGGTCGAGCATACTGTGCATTATGACGATATCCCGAAGCTTGCTCAGAAACTCGCTGTTGGTTCGCCACTCTTCTGTGTGGTGGAACGTATGAAGCTTGGGTGGGCACTTGTGTATGCTCGCGCTGAAAGTTTTGTCTATTATGCCGCTGAGGGTTTTCGGAATAAGCCTCGCGGGGTGCCCGAGCATGGTGAGTTGAAGCATGTTTGCCATGTCGCTCTTCATACGTGCGTATGAGGCGAAGGCATTCATGAATAGTGGTAGGGTGTCGAACCTCAAGAAAATCTTGTAAGAATGGGTCGAGCTGCTGTACGAGGGTATCCAACATGTCAACATGACTGGCATGTGGATCCCATAGATTATATAGGCGTGTAGTTTCCAACGCAAATGCAACAGGGCTATCATTGGGACCTTGTTGACGTGAAAACAGCTGTTGAGCAAGGCTAGCTCGACTGAGGCCGAAAGGAAAGACCTCCAAGAATTCTGCACGGAAATTCTCATAATGAGAATCCGGGTTCGACCCTCGCCACTGCCGATACCAGGTCTTGGCGGTATCCCTCAAGCAAGTTCCGGCAATTTGGACCTTGCAGTCTTCCGGAATATTATAGAGATCAAAATGATCTTCCAGATCTTCGAGGAACCTTAAAGACCCCTCCAAACCATTGAAATAAATTGTTCCTGCATGCGGCACGAAATGGGCAAGCATTCTGCTTCGCTGAGAGGATTGAATTCCCTCAGGTACGACCCGCGACTCAGAGTGATAAGAAGCTGGTGCATTACGAGATGGTGAAGAACGCTTGGGTATGTGTAGATCATTCATATCCAAGTCAGAGCCACAGGCTTCGTACAAATTGTCCAAACAAACACCATTACCCTCGAGACTTGCCGGAAGGTGGAAATTTGCAGTTGTCTCAGGTAAGGAAGCCATGGATAATAATAGTCAGGATCTCGTGTTCGAGAAAAGTTCGGGCGCCAATTATAATGAATTAGCTTTGTTTATCTTTTTGCTAAGCTAATTATTATGAATGAATAATGCTCTAAGCTTCAAAATAATGAATTCCCAAAAGGGTGTTGTTACTCGTTAATTATGAACTTAAACAAAGTCTCAACGCTGGTTATTTATATTAAGTAATCAAAGTCATAAACCTAACAGCCAGACAGAGGTCTGACAAAACTAAGAATTGAGAAAGACTGAACTTACTGACAAACTTGTTTATTTCCAAAGACTCTTGGTCAACTAAGGCACTCATATATCTTGTACATAATAATGAATAAACTTTCCTCTTATAGTACACACACTCTCATAACAACCCCTCGCAACGCCAACACATCAACCTCAACAACAACTCCAACACAACCTCAACAACCCAACTCCTCAACCTCCAACACAACTCCACTCGATGAACGCGCCTATATACTAGCTACCACCACGTCATGACTTACACTCATTGCCAGATCTCATTCAGCGGGTGAAATAATATTTCGTTCAGTAGGAAGATAATTTACATAGTAAAATAAAATAACCAGAGATAGTAAAACCAAAAGGAAAGTGAATATAGAGTATACGTTACACTTGTTATAGAACCATCTTCTTTTCTCAGAGCCATAATCTGTTTTCTTCCCTTACTGAGATGTCCCTTTGCTATCTTTAAGCTTTGGTTGTTTTCAATTGCTTTCCTCACTAGCTCACAGTTGAATTTCCTTACGTCTTCAGTGATACTTTTTCGTGCTGTCTTGCATAGCTCTATATATTCCACTTTGGAAGTCACATCTTCTTTAGTTGTCCTCATCTCTCTTCTTTTTTGCATCAACATTTTGGTTTTTCCTGATAATTTGTTCACATGCAACTTGTTCTTAGACCCAGCTAATTTTGTTGCTGTTTCCATAAGAGCTTTGGTTACTTTTCTGTTAACTTCCGAAATATCCACTTCTTCCGATGTTAGGCCTTCTAAAGCAGAGAATCTGTTCTTCAGTTCCAACTTGAAAGTATTATGGTGTTTTTTAAAGTTGGTTATGTCAATACATTTTGTTTGTCTTATGAGCTTGCCACGTTCCAGTTTAGTGTTGAGGTGCATCTTACATCTTACCAATCTATGGTCACTACCTGTGTTGAACTTGTTCAGCACACTGCAGTCTTCGATGACGAATTTTTTGTTACACATAATAAAATCAATTTCACTTGTCGTCCCAATTGGATGTCTCCATGTCCATTTCCTGTGTGGCTTTTTCTTGAAAAAGGAATTCAAGATGAAAAATCCTTCTGCCTCTGCAAACTCAACGAGAGTATTTCCACGCTGGTTTCTGTTGCCGTGACCGAATTTACCTACTGAAGTTTCATTCTGTTGCCGGTGCCCTATTTTTGCATTGAAATCTCCCATAATTATCTTCAAGTGCTGCTTACCTTTATTATTTAGATGACGAATTTCCTCATAAAATTCTTCAATTTCTTCTTCAGGATGACTTGTGGTGGGTGCATAAGTTTGAATAATCTGAGCCTGGTATCATCTCGAGAGTTGGATAACGAGTCGTGCAGCTCTGTCAGAGGAACTTTCAACTTCTACCACTTTATCCTTCAGTTTCTTGTTTATTATAAATCCAACACCACTAGTTATACCAGTATCTGTCCCACGATAATAGAAGAGATGTCCACTTTTCAGTTCAATGAGATCTTCTCCTTTTCTCCTTACCTCACTTAGCCCGACGATGTCCCACTTGATCCTTTGTAGTTCCTCTTCCAATTCAAGAAGCCTTGAATCAGAAGATAGGGAGCGTCCGTTGTAGGTAGCCAAGGTCAGCATCAAATGGCAGCCTAGTCCGGTCCTCCGGGGATTCTTAGCACCCTCTGCCTTCATGTCGCACTGGCCGCTGCCTTGGCCAGGTACATTCCAGCTGCCGGAGACTGAGGGCCAAGATTTAAGTTGTAGAGTCATTTTGGAGGTGTTTGGCCATAACTCACCACGCTGGCCAAGCGGGTTGGTGAGTGTGGGATAGCATTTCCTCTGATCCCGATGGTATAGTTATACCGCTATTGGCGATCGTCAGAGCCTCTTTAGTGGGAACAGGATGCACCACGAGAAGGCGGGGTTGACATTTGTCAAGGAGAGGCTGTGATGTTACGCATCACTCCAAAATGTACGACAATGAAAGTGTTCGAATCCTTCCCGGGCGTCCTAATATATTGCAACGCTAATTAAGAGTTTAAAAGGACAGATTTTTTCAGCAGAGTCCAATTGCTTTTCAAGGAACTTGGGCCAGAGTTGCCGCGAGCCGTGAGAATAAAAAAAAAAAAAAATCCTGTTGCAGAGGACAAGACACGCTATGCGTCCCTTTCTTCGCTCTTGATCCATGACAAATCGACGACCACTTGAGACATCCCCGAGTGAAACACACAAGTGATAGTAGTCAGAAGCGAGCGATGTCAGGATTATACGGAATACTTTCTAATATTTCAAGGGTCATTTACTGAAGGATTTCACAGTGTCAGCAGCAGTGTGAGGACAGACATTGACGTTCAGCAGCAAT
This sequence comes from Macrothele yani, assembly GCA_039090855.1. Taxonomy (NCBI): domain Eukaryota; kingdom Metazoa; phylum Arthropoda; class Arachnida; order Araneae; family Macrothelidae; genus Macrothele; species Macrothele yani. The sequence continues at coordinate 128,917,186 of CM077003.1, read as the reverse complement.
ACTCCTTTCGACAGTAGTCCTCGGTTTTTTCTTTGAATTGCGAGCTTCAGTTTTTCTCGTAACATTTAAAGGTGACGAACACTGTTCAATGTTCAACCCCTCCTTGAAAATGCTCAAGTACTAGTCGTTGCGAGTCCCCAAAAAATCAATGAGTAACACCTTTCCAGCTGTTAGTTGAATTCTTTTCGTGACTTTCCCATTTCAAACACTGACGTTTACTTTGCTGCTCGTTATGGTGACTCCATATTTCATCGCCATTGATTATTCTTTTCAAACGTCGTCGTCACCCAGTGGTCCAAAAGCCATAGTTCAAATGATTGCGCACTTTTGTGAGATGTCTAGGAACCCATCTTGTACAGAATTAACGAAAGTGAAGTCCCTTGAGCATGATTTCGTAGGTTAAACCATGACAAAATGAAATATGATTTGCCTTTTTATCAATAACCACCCGTCTGTTCTCTAGAACCATTCAACACTGTCATCAGCAGTGGATGTGGACAGGTATCCCGTTCCTCCTTCGTAAACCACACTTGAGCGATCTTTTAGAAATTGGATTGTTGACACTCCGCTGTGCGGAGAAATACACCATGCAGTACTGAAACTGATAGCCTTGGATGAATTTCAGTTACTGATACACCTTCGGCCCACAAAACGTGATTCACTTCTCGCAGTTCTTTGATGCATGAAGAAAGCTAAACGGCCGTGTCAAGGGTAACGAAAACAACAAAATAATTGATTGAGCGATCAAGAACAAAGAACTGCGACGTCGTGTTTATGCATGCTCACAGAACAAGCAATCCTTGTTTTTGCGGTCTTCTTTATAACGGTTATCGGTTGCAGAGGACGAAATATACGTATGTGGTAGTCCAGTCATCTATCCACATTGGGAATAAAGAATTGAGTCCGTTACCCCCGATACTGACAGACAAGATCTTCTTGACCCAGCTCCTGCTGTGGAGCCCTCTACTGCTGATGACCCTCATTTACCAGACAAGGGGCGTCTGTCACTGGAGGGCCACCTAGGTTGCTGGGTTGTTTAATGAGATGGTCTCTGACCATTTTTGCGAATTGGGACTGAGTTCGAGTACCTCGTAAGACACGGGTAGTGTGCTTATCCCATAGAACAAATAGCTCTGAATGAGGGGCTAGTCCCATGATTTGCTCGTGGTAGTCATTCAACCTTGACAAAGAAAAAAATCGTCATAGTTCCACTGGCTCAGATCACTGAGCCGCCCCCGGTGGCGCAGTGGATAGTGTGCTTATCGACCTCTGATCATTCGTCCAAAAGGGGTACGGGTTCGAACCCGGTGAGGCATGGATGTTGTGTTTGTCTTACGGCACAGGTTCTCTCCCTTCCCTGGAACCAGTGACCCTAACTTCGGGACGGGCGACTGCTTATAGCCCATTGAGTTGCTCACGGCGGTAGGTGTTGCGACTTCTGAGCTCCGTCAATTCGTGCGTATTTTGTGTGTTTCTGGAGAGTTGTGTATCCCAAGTTTCACAGCATTTCCCTTTGGACAGTTCCGCTATCGTTTGTGATTACTCCCAGATTGGTGAGTTGCTTTTTTCTTTTGCTATTACATCTTGTTTATCTCTCGGCCGAGCTGGTCGAAGCTACGATAGTCGGCGCCATTGCAATGGCGTCTTCCGGCGGTGAGGTCCCGGATCAGGATCTCACTTCCGGTGTTCCTTCGATGTTGATGACAACCTCTTCTTCTTCCATGGGAGCTGCTTCGCTGCCCTCCCCACGTGGCGGCGTTGCACTACTCTCAACTCGTGACGTGAACAACCCCTTTCCTCAGGCTGTTCCGTTGCCTTCTCACTCATCTCAAGCTGCCACCACCTTCGTTGCTGACGATGACGCAATGGATGTATCGTGCAACGGTGCCTTCCCCAAGTCGTCTCAACCTTTGACGTCATCGTTTACGTATGCCAATGCCATGGCCTCTTCCACTGTGCAACGCCCCCGCAAGGCATGTACGCCGGCGCCGAAGCTCTCCAATCACAACTACAACGTGACGGAAATACCATTTCTTTGGAAATTCCCCAAGACTCGCCAGCAGGTACTGCTTTCACTACGATCTTAGACATAAGTGTTGTCTTTGAATCCTTGCCAAACACCTTCTTCAAAGATTATTCCACCGCTTTAAAGCGGCAATTTCCAAAACATGCAATTTCTCACATGTTTCGGCGAGGCCGGACGATTGTGGTTTACTTTTCCACGGCCGACTCTGCTCGTGCTGTGACGAATGCCGGTCTCACCATTGGTGATCAACATCTTCTTCCCAGCCCAGTTGCCGAGCGCCCAATGAATGTGTCCTTCTACCCGGTACCCCCTGAGGTGACCGATACAGTTTTATTTGCGGTTCTTGCGTCATTCGGCCGCGTGGTTGGAACGATTCAGACATATTCTGCTGCCCCTAAAGACCCCGAAGACAACACCCTGCACGGCGCTCGGCGCTTGGGTAGAGTTGTTTTTTCTTCCCCGGAGGACATCCAAACCATCCCGACTCATTTCAAAGTCAAGTGCGGTAACCAGATCCGCTATATATTTTTTTTTTGATTGGAGGTTTAACGACCACCGTGAGCAACTCAATGGGCTATAAGCAGTCGCCCGTCCCTAATTTAGGGTCACTGGTTCCAGGGAAGGGAGAGAGCCAGTGCCGTAAGACAAACACAACATCCATGCCTGACCGGGATTCGAACCCGGACCCCTTACGGACGATCCGCTATATTGATGTGCTCACTGAACATCACTGCAGCAAATGCAAGAAGTTTGGGCACTTTTACAAGCAGTGTCGCAATGCTGATGCTGCCCCACAAGATTCACCGCAGGTGACTTCTCTTCAATCCTCTGACTCGCCCTTGCTTCCACGACTATCATCTGAAGCACCTCTGAGACGGGAAAGGGCTCCGTCATCGACTGGTGTGCAGCCATCTCTCTCCGCGACTGACTTTCCAGTGCTGCCGGAGTCCTCCAAATTCCGCGCCCCTGATCCACCAGCTGACTCCGCGGACGACCGTGTTTTGTCAGCTACTGAAGTATCGATTGCAGATACTGACGGCGCTTCCACCAGTACGGAACAGTCCATGAGTGACACTTCCGAGCCTGATCATAGAGCTCGCCAAGATAAGAGGGCGGCGCCCAAATCTCCTCGCAACACCACCAAGCGAGGGAGAGCTGCTGGGAGCTCCACTCGCTCCTCGTCCCGGACCCGGCAGAAACCATCTTATCTTCAAGACTTTGATACCACTTCTGACCCTTCCTCTCCAATGGTTTCATATGAGGTCTTTGATCAGACTCTTCGCGACACATCGTTCCCGTCTTTGCCTCTTACGTATGAGGAGCTACATGCTCTCACCTGTTACACGGAAAAGGCGCACGGCTTCCTCCAGTATGCGAAGACCCATGAAGCTGGACTTCCTGCAATCCTGCAACAGCTTTCCGATCTGGATAATCTTGTGGACAATTCTTCTTACTTATCTGGTCCTTCCGCTAAGACGGCCAAGTTCATTCGTAAACAGATCAACGGACTCAAGATTTCTATCTCCAGGCTCACCACGTCGCCGGGTGACCTGGCACTTTCACGGTAGTTTCCTTCAAATGTCGGGGGTTTGGATCCCCAGAGGTGAATTCCGCCGTGCATGAGGACCTCTCGGCACTTAGTGCCGATGTCCTTCTGCTCCAGGAAACGTGGTACTCGCCTACAACACCTTTCCATCAGTGGCGCCGATGGCAGTACACCTTCCATCATGCCCATCGTGTACTGCGTTCAGGCGGAATTGCTGTCGGAATACATCACCGTTTTCGCCCATCTATCACTTCTGTTGCTGTTAACAACTTATTTACCGATCAATTACAATGTTTTACATTTTGCATCAATTGTGTACCATATCATATCTTTAATGTGTATATTCCTACTGACGACTCTCAACTCCTTCCGCTTTTTCATTGCTTTCGGACTGCGCTTGAGGCAGTCCCCCCGGGGACTTTTGCATCCTCGGGGGTGACTTCAACTGCACTCTACAACCGTTCCTTGACCGCACATCTACAGGAGGGGAGCACCGCTCCCTTCTTGTCGATCTGCTTACTCAACTTATTACCGATTTCCATTTTGTTGATTCGTACCGGCATCTTCACCCGGACACCATTTCTTATACTTGGCGGAATTCTCCAGCACAAGGTTCGGCGGCAGCACATCTCGATCGCATATATGTCATCCCACCGCTGCTTCCAGCGATCACTGCGGCGAGACATCATCCATCTACCTCTTCCGACCATTCTGCTGTGGCGCTTACCATCTGCGTTTCCTCTTTCCCGCCTTCCAGACAACGCTCCTGGACCTTCGATGATTCTTTACTCTTGGATGTGGCGTTTTGCGCCGACGTCCGCCGTTTTCTTGCTGATAGACTTCATCTCATCAGTACCGCTTCCAGTACCCTTCGTCTATGGTTAGACATCAAACACGATCTTCGTCTGCTCGTACGCCGTCTTTCGTTCGCTATTCGTAACGACCGTGCGAAAGATATTTGTAATCTCCGTTGCTCCTTGGCTGCAATCCCCTTACAAGATCCCGCTTACCTTGTTGTTCAGGCTGCTTTACGAGCGAAACTCCATCCGCTCGCCGTGGAGGCTACTCGCAGGCTGAAGATGCTTCATCTTTCTTCACCGGAGATTTCCTACGAGGAGCTCTCACGTACCGAGAGAACACACCGTACGTCGAAGACACTACGCCACCTTCGCTTACCTGATGGTACTATCTCATCTGACCCTTCACATCTCTGCACGGAAGTTCGGCGCTTTTTCCAGGACAAATTCCGTGCGGTGGTGCCAACTGATGCTATCTCTTCCTCCCCTCGTTTTTCAGCTCTGCCTCAGGTCCCACCCCGACTCTGCGATCCTCTTCTTTCCGCCTTCTCTCCTGCTGAATTTCGGGAAGCGTTTGCCTCCCTTAATTCACGCGCATCCCCGGGACCTGACGACCTTCCCTTCTCCTTTTACCGCGCCTTCCTCCCGTCTCTGATGCCTTTTCTTCTCGCTTGCTTTTCTTGCGCCCAAACCTCTTTAGCACTGCCGCCGGAGTTTACTGTAGCGCATATCATCTTGCTGCCCAAAAAGGGAGACCTTTTGGACTTGCGAAACTGGCGCCCCATTTCCATTCTCAATCTGGACTATAAGCTTTTCACAAAACTTCTCTCTCGCCGCTTGAACTCTGTGCTTCCCTTTCTTATCTCCCCCGACCAGTCCTACACTGTGCCTGGTCGGTCCATTTCTAACAACATCTCCTTCCTCCAGAACATAGTTTTTCTCGCCCGCACCCACTCAGAACCCCTCGCCCTGTTTAACCTTGACCAGAGTTCAGCATTCGACAACATCTCCCACGATTTTCTTTCTGCCACTCTTCATGGCGTTGGCCTTCCTTCCTCCTTCGTTTCTCTCCTTCTCAACCTCTATCGGGGAGCTTTCTTCCACGTCCGGACGGCCTCCTTTTTAACGGCGCCCGTACCTTTTCTTCGAGGAATCCGGCAGGGCTGCCCCTCTCGGGGCAACTCTTCGCCATTGTCTTTGAACCATTCCTCCTGGCTGCTCGAAGATCACTCCTGTCTACTCTTCCTCCGTCAGTTGCCAGCACTAGGCACCATGAGTGCGTACTTACAGCATTTGCAGATGACGCAACCTTCTGTCTCCGCCAGGACATCCAGTTTGACAATCTTCTCTCCACCTACCATCTTTACGCTACTGTTTCTGGCGCTTCGCTTAATGTCACCAAAAGTACTGGTTTGTGGTGTGGGTCGTGGATGGGCCGGACCGATACCCCCTGGGGTGCGGTCTGGTCCTCCTCGACTCAGAAGATCCTTGGAGCCCATATCGGTCACCCCTATACTGCGGGCCTTTTGACATGGACCAGTTTGCAGTCTAGGTTACGTCATCAAGCAGCGTTTTGGAGATTTGCGATTCCAATTACTTCTTACTGTCAGCGAGCTCACATTGTTCGACGATACTTACTTTCCCTCTGCACCTATTCCTGGACCTCCACCGTCTTCTTGTCAACCCGCCTGACGGAACTCAACAGCATCTTTACTTTAGTAATCTGGGTCTCCAAGCATTGGTCAGCCGCTCCGACGCTATATCTCCCTGTCAAGCATGGGGGCATTAATCTTGTAGATGTTCACTGTTACTATCGTGCATACCGCATCGCCTCCTTCCTTCGTCTCGTCACTTCGCCTTCTCCTTCTCTTACACTTTCTCTTGACGTTATTCTTTCTCTTCGCGATCCATCCTTCACTTTTCTTCTTTTCCTCAGGATGGACTACTTTACTATTCCCTCTTCAAACTTTCCTACTATTTTATCTGAGGCTCTGGCGCTTTTCCGTTCCCTCCCTCTCTCTCGTTCTCCTCCTACCACCACCCTGGATCTCCTTGCAGAACCACTCTTTTTCTCTACCCTGGTTCACCCCCCCCCCGATCAACCTTTCTTTCTTTTTTTCTCATGGTTCCGTGCCGGCATCCTAACCGTGCAGGCCCTCATTAATCCCGATTTTTCCTGGAAACCCCTCGACTTACTCTTTTCCACCCCAACTCCTACCCTCGAGGACGACCATGCCCTTCTCCGTTTCTCTCTTCAGCTTCTCTATCCTTCTCTTGTTTCTGACAACGGCCTCCTCGTCGTCCCCGGCCCCAGCCTCCTTCTCCCTTTCTTTCTTCCTTTTCGTGACTCTGTCGCCCCTGTCCTTTCTTTTACTACCGCTGCCCTGTACCGTCTCCTTCGAGCTCCCTCTGAGTCCCCCCTATCCCATTTCCGGGGTTTCTCCTTCCTCCTCCCTGGCCGTTTGGTCTGCTTCTTCTTCCCCCCTTTCTTCTCCGCTAGAACGTAACACCCACTGGCGGTTCCTTCATCGCCGGCTCCCTGTCCCCCATCTTCTCTATCGCATGTCTCTTATCTCTTCTCCTCTCTGTCCTTTCTGTGGCGTTGACGGAGACGTCGCTCATATGTACTGCTACTGCCCTATCTTGCTGCCACTTCTTCATACTGTTTTCCGGTTAGCTGACATAATTTGCTCCAAGGACTTGCCGTTTCACGCATATCCGTGGCTGTTGCTCACAAAACATCCGCCCACCCGCCTTCCGGATGCCTGCTGCTTTCTTTTCGTACTTACCAAGCAAGTGATTCACTCATTTCATCAGTCTCTCAGGAATTCTCCTGACCTTCCATCCCTTCTGTCGGCCGGTGGACGGCTGCGGGCTAGCTTTCGGGGCCGGCTTGTGGCGCGCCTCCGGTTGGAACTCACAGCTGCAACTTCCGCACACACAATCGACACCTTTCAGAACACCTGGGCCCAGCGCACCGGGTGGTTTTCTATTCATGGTTCTGCCATCCTACTGGTGACTTGATTGTGTCCTCTTTTAGATTGTCTTTGTTTTGGTGTTTGGCTGTTCTCTTCACCTTGCTAGTACCTTGCTTACTGAGTTATTTTACTTATTTTTGTTCTGCTCCAGCAGGCTGTGATTCTGCATGTAAATATCTATAGTATGTTACTTGCTCTTCACTTTTTTTGTTTTTCTTAGCATTGTATATTAAGTGGTTTCTGAACTGTTTTGTGATCTTCTGATATGTCAATGTGCACCACTCATGTTATATGTACTGTGCTCCTATGTAGTGCTGAGTTCGAAACTTTATCTTCACTGTTTATTTATTATGCATCCTGTATTTTTAATGTATTTTCAAGCTCTATATATTGTATCACAGGTCATTGACCTAAAGTCTTTTGCGTGTGTTCAGTGTCACAGGTCTGTCCCCATTGTGGGTTTTTAGCATTTTGTATTTATACTTTTGGGTGGCTATGCCCCTTGTTCATGTATATATCATTTTCATGTATCATTCATATTTTTCTCTGTATTCTTTCCTTGTCCAGTTTGACGAGCTGTATCATGCCTTTTGTCAATAAAATGTTTAACTGCTCACGATAGTCGATCAAAAAAAAATAATAATAAGAGCACTGCACAGCAAGCTCACTTGTCTACAAAATGTAAATGAAATCAGATTTTGTTAGCTTTTTTTTTTTCATTTAGCATAATGTTCGCAGTGTTTTTTGTGCTTCTCCGTTTATTGGGTGTCCTATTCGCAGTTTCTTTCCAGTAGTGTACTTATATACCCCTTACCCATACGAAGGATCGGCAATAAGTGACAGTGTCAGTTATTGCCGATCTGACACCATTATTCCCTCACAATGAGGGTTTACTTGTACGTTGCGGATTAAAATTGGCTTACCCTCGGTTTTCGCACTTTTCTCCAGCATTTGCATCTCATGTGCGTTTTCCGGACAAGTTATCTTCTGTATTCCTGAAGGGTGGTACGGTAAGTCATGTATTCCTCGCTTTGTTAAGTACAGAAGGAAGGACAGGTGAACGAAGTTGAGAAGACGCTTAGGTACTAAGCCCACCGCAAAAATTGTTGTGGGTTTTTGCTCGTATTTATAGCAGCTATCACGTTTTTTTTTTTTTTTTTTTTTGATGAAATCCGTGGATATGATGCAAGGAAATGGTAAAACAAAAGAATACGTTGGTATCCCAAAATTAAAATATTTATTCTTAAACTAATTATATTAGCCAAAGTACTACACAGGACTGATTCCTGAAAATGCCCTATACATCTTGAACAAGCTGGACCTCTGTAAGATCATCAGATGAGATCATATGTATAATATTTTAGGGAATGTCTGACCACAGGTCTTAAGCAACCCTTAGAAGTTGTGACGTACTACATAGGTGAAAACATGTGCCCAGATGACAAATCTGCAGCGAGACATTCTGTCCGCGTAGCTCAGTTGGGAGAACGACTTACTCTGAAGTGAGGAGACACGGATTCTATGTCGTCGTGGACAAACTTGTGTTTTCACATTGGCGCCCGATTGTGGAAAATGGATCCACTGGCCGTTGGGTTCTTCAATAAATATGATGTTTGTTCCACGTATTGTTTGGAATTAATGAGAAACTCCTACTTCGCTTCAAAAAATAAAACGGTGATGATGTGACGTACTACAGAGGTGAAAACATGTGTCAAGACGACAAATCTACGGGGAGTCATTCTGTCCGCGTAGCTCAGTTGAGAGTGAGGGAGCAAACTTGTGTTTTCACAAAGTAGAAAGCTAGGAGATTTGGGCTAGAGTGCCAGACAGCAAAGTCACACAGAAGCGAGGTAGAAAGGGGGAGGAAGACGCCCTTATTTATAACAGAGGTCCAGTACCCGGGGTCCGACGGCTTAACGTGCTCATCCGACACACAGTGGATATTGAGAGGTTCGAGCGTTCGTGCCTGCTTGAGATTGATCCTGAGACCTTTCCATGGCAGTCACGAACGTTGACCACTAGGCCATCCGTGGTCCTGGGCTCTGTAAGATGGGATTACCAAGGATAAATTAATTTGGCCCAGTCCATGTAACGGGCTCTTGGATTCTAAAGAAACAAGATTTTTGAAAAGAAACCGAAAATGAAGTCACTGAAGTTCATTTGTGTTCGCCTTGCTTTCTTTGCTTCCTTTCATGAATATTTTTTCCATTACAGTTTTTTATTTGTTACATGCAAATATTTTGTGGAAAGAACTTCTAATCTTTAATGTCATTGAAAAGTCAAAAGTGAAATGATAGTTTTTTTTTTTTTAAATACTGAAAGCCTTCATTTGCGTTGTGATTTCGGAAGTTCTGAATAGAGATTCTAATCACCACTGTCGACTACAAGCAAATTGCAACCAAATGGTGGAATCGATGTTAAATTTGCAAGTATTCGTTCTCTTACGTATGATTGTGTTATAAAAGTTATCAGGGAAAACTTCGAGCACATTTTACAAGGAGGTTATATCACTGGACACGCCACTCCTTTCCACGCAGCATTGGCCGCCATAAGTCACCGTCCGTGCTGCAAATGACGTCATGAGCAGGCACGACGCAGCCGCAGTAAAGAAGCTGCTTTGAAATCAATGGAACAAAAGCTTCTAAGCGTATAAACAGATAAAATGAGTAATTCAATAATATTTATCAATGATACACAAGCTTACTGTTTTATCAACGGTATGATTTAGTTCGTTTTTGCCTGCTTGTGACGTCACACCACAAATTAACTGTGACCTATGGCGGCAGAGCCAGTGGTGTCTCCAGTAATATAAATTCCTTGACATTTTACAGATGCAAAAATGGTGTGGCTAACGCTGTGAAACTGAACATGCTTTCCCAGCAGAAAGAACGGAGAAGCGAGAGGCGAAAAAATTCCGTCATTTCTAAACAATGAGGATGCATTATTCTAGACTTTTTAAGTCTTTACAGACTCCATCAAACTCTTGGCTGAATACAGCTGCTACCTTATTATAGCGACCACCTATCTACCTTATAGCGTATTGAGCCGCTTTTTGCCAGAATAGCCGCTTGCACCTGGCATGACGTCGACTACACTAACTGCGGAAAGTGTCCTTAGGTATTCTATACAAGCTGTGAAGTTTGGTGAAGGAACGAGGTACTTGCGTAGACTAAAGAATACTGGGTTTCATTGCATATGTTACCGCTAAAGTACAGAAATCAGTTATTCTACAGATTATCTAGGTAATGTGCAGATTAACTAGGGTGATCCGTTAAAGTGCCGAAAATTGTTTCATTGCTCAAATTACCTAGGTAATCTGCAAATTACCTAGATAATCTGCACATTACCTACTTGGCACTCGTTAAAGTGAGATCTTTGCTGGAACAACAGCAACGTTTCTGTACGCTTAAATTAACATAATGTTATTTATTTATTTTTCGATATATAAAGAATCAAGTTAATACAATCAAACAATCAACAAATTAGTTGATAGAATCAATCATCAATCAATTAAAAAACTATAATAGAAAGAATCAAACGGTTTAAAATATTATTATGATTAAGGAAATGAATTTGCAAAACATATGATAAAATAATGCTTACTTATTAGTGCAATCTAAAGATTGGTAACACTTTGAATTACATAGCAATTGGTTTTTGCGACAAGCACACCTATTTGTGGTACATTTAGATTTGCAGTCACATTTTCTGAAATCCTGCCCAGTACCAAGGGATTTGCTGTTTGACGTAAAGATATTTCTACAGCAGGGACACCTTCTTTCGTTAAAAATCTCTCTTTGCAAACACTGAATTCAGATTTTGCATACAATTGTTTTAAAATACCCGTTTTAGTACCAAGTTTATAAAAGCCATCCTCTGTTTTACTAAGAACTACAGCTAAAATCGAGCGGGCATCAGTTTTTGCTCTGTCTACTTCGGGTACTTCAATTCTCACAGTGACACCTTCATCGACATTTGGGTGCTTTGCATTAGAAACTGCTGTAGGGAAAGGAAATGAGAGAAACAAACTTTTGAACTTGAATGATACGGAAGCCGTTAATGTGCACATTACCTAAGTAAAGTGCGGAAAACTCTTGATTCCGCACGTTAACGGAGCAAATCCGTTAATCTGCAGATTAGCTAGGTAATGTGCACATTAACGGCTTTCGAGCTTTAGCGGTAACACATATACTGTTAACAGGGCTTGGTGATGAGTTATATAACAGCGCCCTGCGTGAAGGTTCGTTTGATGCTTCGTTTGCAGAAAGTTCTGTATCGGGGTTTAACTCGTATTTCTCCCGACTGGAGCAGAGAAATAAAATACAAAGTATAAATAAAATCGACTAAAGTTAAACTTTTCTCTTGCAGGGAGGAAGATGTTTATTCAAATGTCCTGGAGAATGTCTCCAAGAATTGCCCATCATTTTCATTCCTTCTTTATACTATCATTAGCACACTGATTGCCCTTTTTCCCCAGGCCAGTGTTCGCCTCGTACCTTCTCATTCTCTGTAGATCCTCAGAATTTTCCCTAATTCCCACTGATCGACGAGATTTCTCGCTTCCTCTGTCGCCTCCTTTCCACCGAATTCCCCGCAACACAGTGACACGTCCCCTTGCTTAGAAAATCTCCCAAAAAATCGTCCCCTACCGAAGGGTGAAGTCCACGCTTTCCAAGAAAGCGCAGACACTCCTTAAAAATGCCTTCTCTCTGAAGACGCAAAGTTCCTTGATTGCCTTTGCTGTCCCCTTTTCTCACATCCGCGAAACCGTAAATCTAACTCCCCCTCAAAGAGATGCGTGAGATGAGAATATCTCAACAACCGTCGCCCTGCTCTCAAAATGGCCGGTATTGGAGGAAAATGATTACAATTCACTATCTCTAAAGCGGTTACTTAGCTTCGCTTCTGATAAATATGGAAGCCCAGGTTACAATACAACAAATACTCGATGGCATTCAAGTCAGTGGACTCTACACTGTTAAAAAATAAGCGGTGTGAATTCAGTGAAAATGTCTGAAAACAACACAGTAAAGTTTCCGGCAAGTGTCCGCTTTTTAACAAAATTTCAGTTTTTAAAAGCAACCGATTTTTTTTTAAGTTCCGTACTTCGCCAGATTTTCCGTAGTCCGCAACTGCGTTTATTTCAGAAAGGTCCGTTTCAAGTTTTTTCGTATTTAGGCAGAAATACTGCAAAACAGAAAATGCGCAATTTTTTTCAGCCCTCGAGCCAGATAATCCTTTCGCACCCGTAGTTGGGTTCGAACAAGGTCTATTGAGTTGGGCATACCCAAGCCGCGCGTCTTAACCAGAGTTGGAAACGGGTCAAGAATTTTGGGCCCGGACTCGACCCGGACGTTACATAGTGGGACCAGACTAAGAAAATCTGCTTTGAACCACAGATAAATCAATGAAAGAAGAAATATTCCTCATAATACATGGGAAATCGATGGAATATTCAAACCAAACAAAATATATATACCGAATCTGCTTGTACCACTTACTGGTCATCCACAGATAAATCAATGAAGGAAGAAGTATTCCTCATAATACATGGGAAATCGACAAAATATTCAAAGCAAACAGAATATAAATTCTGAATCTGCTTGTACCACTTACTGGTCATCCACAGATAAATCAATGAAAGAAATATTCCTCATAATACATGGGAAATCGATAGAATATTCAAAGCAAACAGAATATAAATTCTGAATCTGCTTGTAACACTTACTGATCATTCCCAGATAAATCAATGAAGGAAGAAATATTCCTCATAATACATGGGAAATCGATAGAATATTCAAAGCAAACAGAATATAAATTCTGAATTTGCTTGAACCACTTACTGATCATCCCCAGATAAATCAATGAAGGAAGAAATATTCCTCATAATACATGGGAAATAGATAGAATATTCAAAGCAAACAGAATATAAATTCTGAATTTGCTTGTACCACTTACTGATCATCCCCAGATAAATCAATGAAGGAAGAAATATTCCTCATAATACATGGGAAATAGATAGAATATTCAAAGCAAACAGAATATAAATTCTAAATTTGCTTGTAACACTTACTGGCCATCCAGAGATAAATCAATAAAGGAATAAATATTCCTCATAATACACGGGAAATCGATAGAATATTCAAAGCAAACTATATAAATTCTGAATTTGTTTGTACCACTTACTGGTCATCCATGTAACACCTCTCAGAAAACTGGAAAATTTCATTGTCCTACAGCGGGAAACAAACCCGTAACTCCCGATTTCCGTTTGAGTATGCTATAGTGCGTCGCATAAATATAGAGACAAAAAATTCTCGAATGAAAAAGAAATAACAACGAGCTGAAATGCACACCTTATATTTATAGCAAAAACATGCATAGGACACGCAGCTGCTCAATAGTTTGACGGAAACAACAATTCCAAATCCGAGTACAAGAAAAAATAGTAATACGCTGTCTCAAAAATATAAAGACTTACTAGTTATGAGCACCTCCGGTACGAATAGTTAAGCAGTTGATCCGAAAAACACTGAAAACCCGATTGGGCATGCTGTCCACCAAGTGATGTAAGAGTTCTGGACGGAGTGCGTACAAGCTTCGTTCAATCTGCTCTTTCAATGCCACCACACTTGAGAACTGCCATCTATTCGCATACACATCACGAGCTAGGATACCCCAGAAGACCTCGATAGGGTTCAGATCTGGACTGAGTGCTCGGCAATCCATTACGGTCACATGATGAGTGTTAAACCAGCTCTTCGTTGATACAGACCAATGGACAGTGGCATTGTCTTGCTGGAACAGATAATCAACACCCGCTAGAGTTTCGGCAAACGGTAGAAGGTGGCTGCTGAGTATGTCCAGATACGTCTCGGAGTTTTGCTTGCCTTGCAGAAAAGCGGTATCCGTTGTCCCGTTGAACGCAAAAGCTCCCCAGACCATCACAGATCCTCCTCCTTTCTGTCTGCTGAAGAAGGTGCGTGGCTCGCGTCGTAAATCCTGCCAATAGCAGTTCCAACCGTCAGGGCCGTCCAGGTTGAAATTTTTCTCATCGGAGAAAATAGTTGTGATCCACTCGTCCGTCCAGTGCATGTGGCTGCTTGCCCATAACAATCTAGCTTCCTTGTGGCGCCGCGTGAGTTGTGGCAGACGGCGCATTTTACGGAACACAATGTTGCGACTTTCCTTGATTCGTCGATGAACTGTGTCCTTTGAGTCGGTGACACCAACAGTCCGAGAAACTTGACGTAGTGATAACCTTTGGGATGAAACTAAACGCATGGTAGCACGATCATCTCGTTTGGTTGTTATTCGAGGCCTTCTATGCCGTTTTTTGGCAGTTAACGCAACGCGTTTTTTTGTGATTGGAGGTTTAACGACCACCGTGAGCAACTCAATGGGCTATAAGCAGTCGCCCGCCCCTAATTTAGGGCCACTGGTTCCAGGGAAGGGAAAGAGCCAGTGCCGTCAGACAAACACAACATCCATGCCTCACCGGGATTTGAATCCGGACCCCGTTCGGACGAATGATCAGAGGCCATCGCTTAGACCACTGCGCCACCGGGGCGGCGTACCACGTTTCGATAAAGTCTTATAAATGACTGCCCTACTTCTCCCCATGGCTTTACAAATTTTCGCTGCAGGCAATCCATTTGTTCTGTCTCCAAATCTTCTGCACCTCCTCACCAGAAAGTTGACTGTTGCGTAGCATTTCGGTAAATGAATGTCTGACGGCAGGTCCGCTGTCTTTTGTAGGCTGGACCGAATTACGGCCCATGCGCGTGCGTACAACATGCTAATTTGTAGATCTTATTTGCATGTGGCTGGTTTACATAGTTGTCTTTATATTTATGAGACACCTAAAATTACACTATTTCACTTTGTGGTGTTCTTTTCACACAATCCGGTCATCTCGACGGAACGAAACGTTTGTTGTAGGGTTATGTCTAATTAGGTACCATTTCAGCTTCCTAACTATATCTGCACTGCGTTCACGGCGCAAAGTCGACTGTCTCTATATTTACGCGACGCACCTTAACCGTTACACTCAGATTTTATTATTCAGAATTTAGTATTATATCTGCTTTGAACTCTAAATTCGAAACTCAATTTGTAATTATACATAATCATGTATAACTATACCATCTGTTAACATTTTTGCGGGTTTTAACTCTTTCTTTTCTTTGTAACTTTGAGCGTCTTTTGGGGTACCTAGGAACAGAAGATGGCTAAGCTTGTTCCTTTTCTATGCGCTGTCTATGCGCTGTTTTTTCAAAGTAGTTAAGTTCTTAATAACTAATTAATTATGCACTTAAAGCACTGCTGAAATACTTTGTACATATTGCAACTAACTGTTTAAGGTATATAACTTTCACAAAGTTTTCTTTAGTTAATTATTATCTTTAACTTATTCTCGTTTTCGTGCTGTCATAAGTTGTAGAGTAGGGGGTTTTAGACTCAAGTTTTCTTTCAAAATTCTGTTCGTTAAAAATTAATATTTCCTTTTTTAATTGCAATGTAAAAATTTGGATTTCTTTTGCATTGATTTTCAGGTTTAAATTCTCTCTCAAACGAACTTGGAATTTCGTTATGGCTGAAAATCATTTCTAATTATTATGTCACTCTCACAGCTTGAGTTCTCTTTAATCTTCTTCTCTCTGTTTAATAGTAACAGATGAAGAGCATGGGTCGGGCCAGGAAGGTTAATGGATGCAAGCGAAATTGTTAACCAGTGCTAGGTCATGCAACTCTACGGAGGACATGACATATATATATTTTTTAAACTATTTTAGGTGGGAACGTTACTTGCATCTATGGCCTTGCAGAAACCCATTTCCAACTAGGTCTTTGTGGAAGTGAGAAAATGCAGAGTTTTTGCTGGTCCTTGATAAAGCCAAGGCTCAGTATTCTCGACACCTTCTACATTCAGTTGTTTTATTTTATTTTTTTATCTTTTCTCCTTTTACTCACACAGGTAGATACATAACCTTTTCTATGTTGTACTAGGTGTGAGTCAAAATTATATTTGTATTTTTTTGCTTAGGTATCTTCTTTATAGAATGTGAATTCTGAATTTTCAAAACTGCTGCGTTGCGCGTTTTGATTTTCAGGTTATTTTGCAACCTTCGTTTTAAATTCTAAAGTTTTTCCTTAGTCTTCAGTTTTGCTCTTAAGTAACCATATATACAATACACAGAGCTTTCAGAAAGTGCCTCCGCAGTGGGTATCGTAAGTTATATAGAAATCGTATTACGGAAATGTATAATTTACTCAGTGTTGAAACTATCATCCTTCATATAACCTAACTGTTTTACACGTGTTTTCAAACACATCTGCGTGAGTCAAAAAGTCCCTCCGCAGTGATGTTAAGGCTGTTCCAATTAACTTTGATAGTGCTGCAGTCAAAATTTTTGAATTAAGTAACTTACTGTATGTTTAGTTTCAGTGATTTTGCTGTTTGTTTTATAACATATGAAGTTTCAGAATAAGTGAAAGTTGGTGTTGCTGTGAAACATATTCTGGTTTCTTAATGAGACGAAATAACTTCCAGCATTCACTCTTCCACTTTTTGTTTTAAATAAGAACATATTTGTTGGCGTTGAAGCCTTTTTCAATCTCCTTAATATTGAATTCATCCATTTTAACAAATTAAGCATTAATTCCGACACAACATGCAATGGGACGGGATGTTAGCACGTCAAACGAAAACCTCTGAATGGCTCAATGCGATGTGAAAAGTAACTCTCAGTCTTACAATGTGACACGCGGGGTGTTAGAGAGTGAATCACCAGAGAAGCAGGCGACAGGCTTTTGTCTGTATCTTGCTCCGGACAATCGCGAAGAAAGTGTTGTTTTGTGATACGTTATCGTCGGTCAGTGGGAATCTGCTTTAAGAAAGAGACGGCAATATCTTTGTATGACAGATCATTTTTCACTCCGCTGGCACCAGCATCGAGTACAAAATTGCACAACACGCATTTCTTTTTTTTTTAATAATTTTTTCTTTTAAAAAATGAAACGGATGTAAAATCGGATCGAAATCGGGTCAGGAACATCTTGACCCTTCCCGTTTGACCCGCAAGAAATGGTAGGCTCGTCGACCCGTTTTGGTCTTAAGGTGGACGTCAAGTAATTTTGCTTCCTATACTTCCAATGGCAAAATTTCTGTACACATTTTCTTCAGAATTAATGCGTTCCCAAGGATGAAAATTTGAACATCGATTAAAATAGCTTCATTTTATAACTTGGAGTACTTAATATTTTCTAAAGCATAACCATAATTATGCAATCCAACATTTTTTTGTCTTCTGACGTCATCAAAGTACAGGTCACGCCATCGTTTTTCTGGTTTCAACACCACCAAAGGAAAATTTATTGATTTTACATATAATTATGGTTATGTTTTAGAAAATATTAAGTATTCCAAGTTATAAAATGCAGCTATTTTAATCGATGTTAAAATTTTTCATCCTTGGGAACGCATTAATTGGGCAGAAAATGTATACAGAAGTTTCTTCATTGCAAGTATAGTAAGCAAAATTACTTGACGTCTACCTTAACCACTGAACCTGAAACTCTTAAAGCACGTTTAAAATAAAACTAATTGCACGATTAATTTTTTCTTCCTTAATTCGAATATCCGTTGGAGCTTTTTTTTTAATTCATTTGTAACAATTTCATTTTTTTCTTTAGAAGGACTTATCACAAATTAAGTATTTTTTTTTCAACGTGATATTTCGAAACAACAGAATGCTTTGGAACTTGAGATTTTTTTTTTTTTAACTGACAATAACTTTTTTTTTTTTTTATTGGCGGTTTAACGACCACCGTGAACAACTCAATGGGCTATAAGCAATCGCTTGTACGTAATTTAGGGCAACTGACTCCAGGGAAGGGCGAGAGCTTGTGCGGTAAGACAAACACAACATCCATGCCTCACAGAGACCCGAACCCGGACCCATCTCAGACGAATGATCAGAAGCCAACGCTCAGACCACTGCGCGACCGGGAGGGGGGCGGCCGACAATATCTTTAAGAAAAGGAGAAATGTACTCTTCTATAGTATTTCACAAAGCTTCTAAATACACTCATTGTCATAAAAATCAGCGCACCAAGAAAAAACTGCGATTCACGCGAAACTCGGCGAATAGCTACGAAGAGGGCAGACATGCAAATGATTAAAGTTTCGTGCGATTCCGCTTGTCCGCGCGTCCAAGACGAGCGCTGCAATCGCTACCCTTGAGCTTATAATGCGCCGCACAGAGGACTCCACATGCGAGCCGAAGAGCACGGTAAGAGTAATTTGAGATCCTGAGCGATAGACATACCGCCGTAGATGTGCGTACAGGCAACTGACAGAGTTTGAAGGAGGACGTATCGTCGGGATGAGAGAGGCAGGGTGGTCGGTACGCCGCACCGGCCGATCGGACAGTACGGTGCAATCGTGTTGGGAGCAATGGACACGGCGGACTGTCTCCGGACGACCCAGACACACCACCAGCAGGACAGTGGGGTCGTGACAGCGGCACGCACAGATGCAATGGCGTCCTTGTCCAATATCCAGAGACACGTGGCGGCTGTACAAGGGACTCCTGTGTCCGCCTGGCAGAGGCAAATCTGCACTCTGGACTGCCCTTGCATTTTCTGCCATTAACACCTGACCATCGTTGGCGTCGATTGCAGTGGTGTCAGCAGCGAGGAACGCTACAGACTGGCGACGTATAGTGTTCAGCGACGAATCCCGCTTCTGTATGGGAACCGACGACCACCGTGTCAGAGTGTGGAGGACCGCAGGTGGCGCTACAATCCCAACCTCACTGTACAACGGCGCACCTCCCGAACTGTGCAGGCGTGATGGTCTGGATGCTTGCAGTGATTCGAGGACGTAGACAGCCCATCGCTACGGCCGCACGTGCTGTCTTTTTTTTTTTTTTTTTTTTTTGATTGGAGGTTTAACGACCACCGTGAGCAACTCAATGGGCTATAAGCAGTCGCCCGTCCCTAATTTAGGGTCACTGGTTCCAGGGAAGGGAGAGAGCCAGTGCCGTAAGACAAACACAACATCCATGCCTCACCGGGATTCGAACCCGGACCCCTTACGGGCGAATGAACAGAGGCCAGCGCCTTAGACCACTGCGCCACAGCCCATTTTGCGGCCCCATGTGCTGTCTTTCCTGGCGGGGCGGCCCGGAGCCATTTTCCAACAAGATAACGCCCGTCCGCACACGGCTTGAGTGTCCCAAGACTGTCTACGTCATGTTTCGACGTTTCCGTGGCTTGCCAGATCGCCTGATCTCTCGCCCATCTAGCACGTGTGGGACCAGATAGGATGTCAGCTTTCTCCATACCCCAGTGTTCGTGATTTAGAGCGTCAGTTGCTAGAAGTATGGGCCAATTTGTCCCAGGATAACATACGGCGTCTCTTTGACTCCATGCCGGACCGTATCACCGCATGTATCCGAGCACGAGGCAGTCCGACGCGTTACTAACGCTGACCGAAATGTGTACCTACCGTATGTCCGCGGGAAACCGTTCTGCTGCTGTGATATTGTAATCACTTCTGTCCTTGAGATGTACCATCTCACTACTAAAATCTCATTTCAGTCCAACGCCTCCTTCTTGGGGCGCGGATTTTTATGTCAACGAGTGTATAAAATTTACTCTTGACAATCATAATACAATAGCTTTTGTTTTAAGGATTTCACAGACTGATACATAGACATCTTACAATCACCAGTATAATAATTTAAATACCCGGTTTCTTACGGTAACACAGTATGAGATGCACAAAATGCGATAGAGAAGAAGAAATATCCTGTGCCACAATAACCAAATTTCATGCGATATGCTTGCCATCCACAATATGCGAACTCACTACAAAACTTAAAGACGATTGAAAGTTAACAGTTAATCAAATCTCAAGTAGGGTAAATTGGTAATTTCGTGGGAAAGGTAAATTCGTGATAGAGCGGAAGCGGTTATTCGTAGAGTGACCACTGTCTTCATTAGTTTCAACTTTTTACCCTAAATGGCAGCAAATGTCCAGTTTCGAAAAACGGAAGAAGATCTTAAGTAAGTTGTACCGTTCGTATCATAGAGAAAGTTATTCAACGTGTGCCGGGAATCGAATAGTCTTTTGTGGTAGTGTTTAGTATACAAGGTAGAACAGAGGATTTCAAGAAGGAAAATAGAGGCAAGTGAACATTATTTAACACATTTATTGATTAGATTCCTATCTAATTTTAAAATGCAATTGCAAGTCATTTATCAGCATTCTATATCGCGGAGAGTCTTAGCCACGGACTTATGATCCTTAACTTTGGGGAGTTAATTTTTTCAGACATTAATTTGTGTTTCAATCATATTTTTTTCTCATAATTTAAATTAAAATATGTGTCTTCTGAATCATTATCATGGTAGTTGGGATTCAAATAGACACTTCAGTTCCGGTTTTTAAATGATTTTAGCCTGCCACGAAATAATCAAAGTATCACGAATATCCACCTATACGTGGTAGCTTCGTGATACGTCAGAGTTTATGTAATTGAAATATAACAAAATATAGCTCATGTGCACAGTTTTTATCAACAGGCCCATCCAAAAAGCAACCGATAGTTGGGATTGAGAATTTTGTGGACCCAACTATACTGAAGAGCAGTTGAATTAGAGATACCTGTCTAGTAACGTGTAGAACCACCTTTCGCCCTGATGACGGCGGAGATTCGTCTCGGCATGGACTCGACAAGACACCGGGAGCGTTGGGAAGCCATACGGATCCACGACCCCTGAACAATCTCCCACAGTTCACGAAGATTTGATGGAGGTGGGTCAGAGCCTCGAACATCTCTCTCGATGGCATCCAAGATGTGTTCGATGGGATTGAGGTCAGGTAACCTAGCTGGCCAGGGAAGCGAGGTCACGTCGGTGGAGTGTTCATCCAACCATTCGGATACAATTCGGGAGCGATGGCACGGTGCATTGTCTTGTTGCAGGATGAGGTCCCGAGTGGGATGTTGAAGACGCATAAACGATAGCAAATGGTCGTCCAGGATATCCCGGTAACGTTGACCTGTGAGGGACTAGTCACACGTACCAGGGGTCCCATTTCAGTCCACGTAATTAGTCCCCAGACGAGAATGCCACCTCCACCAGCTTGAAGAGTACCCTGCTGGGAAGAAGGATCCGTCGCTTTATGTGGTTTGCGCCGTACTCATATCCTGCTATCCGCATGTACCAACGTGAATATCGACTCATCAGTCCAGGCAACATGTTTTCACATGTCTAGGGTCCAGTGGCGATGTTCCCGCGCCCATGCTAATCTTTGCGCTCTGTGATGTGCGGTCAGCGGCGGTACCCTCGTGGGACGATGGCTTCTGTACCCCATAGCGAAGAGATGGTTCTGGATGGTGTGGCTGCTTACACGTTTTTGTGCGCCCGCGTAATATTGCCGAGTGATTTCTTGCACTGTGGCCCGTCTATCCGCTGTTACAATGCGAGCTAGCCGACGATGACCCCGCTCATCCACACGCTGTTGTCTACGGCAGTTGTCCCTTGCAGGGATGGTTTTACCGGATTCGATGTACTCACGGTGCACCCGTGACACAGTGGCTCGTGAAAATCCCAGTGCCTGCACGACTTCCGAGAGGGAATGACCCATTCGTCGGGCCCCGACAATTTGCCCACGATCAAATGCGCTCAGATCCTTCGTCTTAGTCATACTGCGTCCGACTCTTACTGATTCCCGTCACATCACTCCTTATATTGTCGGATCGCTGCATACGACATGTCGTTTCCGTGTACAGGGCGGCCCACAGCGCCACATTTGCATAACACCAGCTGTCTCTAATTCAATTGCTCTTCAGTGTATAGCGAGGATGTAAAAAAAAAAAAAAGAAAAAGAAAGAAAGTGGAGCTCAGTCCGATCAGTGTATAGCTTTTGCATGATACGGTAACACATGAAGTGCCAAAACTCTTACGATGAAAATAAAGATATGTTCATGTGCGCCGCCTGTGAAAGCTGATGATAATCGCGCTGTTTTTTCGGTCCCTTCTTGTCATAGTTTTGTGAGTGAATTTCGTGGTCTTTCCCTTACCAGAGTGTGATTTCTGAAAAAGCTGCTGTCAACATCTTAGATTACCAGCATCTGATTTCTGACTTGCATAAGTTTGAGAGTAAAAAAGCCAATAAACTGTAATAATGGAAGTGATTTAAATAATAACTGACATCCTAAACAAAAGTCTATAACTGCTCAGTTGTTATTGTTTGTATGAAAACTTGAAATGTTAAAGAAAAAAGGTAAGGAAGTGCTAAGTTTCCAGTACTTGACGTACGTAGAGCGCCATCTATTAACGATATGCAGCACTACTCCAACACGCGGAAATTTAATTTTAAAATATTCTCTATAATTTTTTTTTCTGAAATTTGCAAGACACTGACTATACTTCAGTGACTTCTTCGTCCGTGTGCCAATTTTCGCGAGTCAAGAACCGTCCCTTGTATGTGAACTTATGTAATTCAATTTTCACCATTGCAAATATAGCGGCGCATGTTCACTTGACGTCCGCTTTAAACTACAAAAAGTGTGTTAGTAAGACGTGGTACATAGCATTTTAGTGTAAGAAATTACGGGTGTTTTTATTAACAGTAGTCAGTGAATATTTATGGTTTCAAACTGTTATTTCTTTATTTGGCTTATGACTTTCAAAGCCATTTTTATTTTTCACATTAGACTGTCGTAAAGTTTGTAGTTCGTCCGAGATGGGTTGGGGTTCGGATCCCGGTGCGAAATGGATGTTGGTTGAGCCAGTCTTATGGCTCAACCAACATCAAAGGAAAGAGCCAGTTTTATGGCACTGGCTCTTTCCCTTGCCTAGAACCAATGGCCCTAAATTAGGGACAAGCGATGCTTATAGCACATCGAGTTGCTCAACGTGGTCGTTAAACTCTCAAACAAAAAAAATGTAGACATTTTTCCACCTGGATAACGACGAGCCCGAGTTAAAATTTATTGCTACTGCCTTAGGGACTCTGTTTTCCAAGAACGTATATACGTTGTAACGTATACTCTATATTCACTTTCCTTTTGATTTTACTATCTCTGGTTATTTTATTTTACTATGTAAATTATCTTCTTACTGAACGAAATATTATTTCACCCGATGAATGAGATCTGGCAATGAGTGTAAGTCATGACGTGGTGGTAGCTAGTATATAGGCGCGTTCATCGAGACTTAGAGAGAGCTTTTGTTGTTGTTATGAGAGAGCGTTGTTGTTTACGGAGAGAGTTTATAATACGAGGAGAGATTGTGTTATTATGAGGAGAGATTCTTCATTAGTGTAAAACAAGTTGTGTGTGTGCTTTAGTTGACCAAGAGTCTTATAATAAAGAAGTTGCAGTAAGTACGTCTTTCTCAATTAATAGTTTTTGTCAGACCTCTGTCTGGCTGTTAGGTTTATTTCAATTAATATTACTATTAACAACCAGCGTTAAGACTTTATACATTCTAATTACTACACTACTAGCAGGAGACTATATTCATGTTCGTAATTAACTAGTAACAACCATTTTGAGTTCACTATTTTGAAGCTTAGTACAAGTATATCATTAGCTAGCTGGTAGGAAGAGCATCATTCATATTAATTAGCTTAGCGAAAAGATTATAAAGCTAATTCATTATAACGTATTCATGTATCACGATCGAATTTACTTGGATTTATCAACATAAACTTGTCAAGACATAAATCAAGCTGTTCTTTCTATGTATTATAACAAGAGAAATTTGAAAACTTTATCGTCCTCGAACGGCAATCGAACCCGCATCTCCTATACAATTCGCTCTCGAGTATGCTAACCATTACACCACTCAGGACAATGTAATCCAAACAACTAAAGTATTAATCTGAAAATCAGATTTTTTTATTTCACTGTCTTGTATTAATTATTCCATGTGTTTCAAGTTGATATAAACTGACACCGTGAGCCATTACATTTTGACCTCATACCTAATAAGCTGTAGGACCCTCTTTAGCTCGCAAAACAGCGGCCACTCGGCGAGGCATCGATTCGATGAGGTGGCGAGAGGCATCCTGAAGTATTTGGTACCATAATGTCAACAGCAGGTCCTCCAGTTCCCGTACATTTCGGGGTGGCGGTTATAATGAATAAGCTTTCTTCTAAGCTTCTTCTAATGGTTGTTGTTTTGTTAATTATAACATGAATAAACTTTCCTGCTAGTAGTGTAGTAATAATAATGAACAAGCTTTTAACAGCTAGTAATGTTGTAGTAGTAATTAAGATGAATAAAGTCTTACTGCTGGCTGTTAATAATAACAACTAATGAAATAAACCTAACAGCCAGACAGAGATCTGACAAAACTATGAACTGAGAAAAACGTACTTACTAGAACAACTTTTTATTTGAGAAACTCTTGATATGATCCAACATACACTTCACCGGCCACACAGCTACTCAATAAAACGTAGCTCCTTGCACATGAACGAAGCTCTACTCACATAAACGAAGCTCTACGCATATAACGAAGATCTCTTTACACATGAAACAAAAAGCTCTCTTAGGTATCGTTGAACGCGCCTATTTATACTGGCTACCACCACGTCATGACTTACACTCGTTGCCAGATCTCATTCAGCGAGAGAAATAACATCTCGTTCAGTAAGAAGATAATTTACATAGTAAAATAAATAACCAGAGATAGTAAAAATCAAAAGGAAAGTGAATCTAGAGTATACGTTACACGGTCATTTAGCGCGAACCCGCTTTTCCAAGTCGAACCACAAATGTTCAATTGGGTTCATGTCAGGTGAATTTGGAGGCCAGGGCATTAACAAAAAGCAACCGGTATGTTCCTCGAACCACTCCTAGACGATTCTGGCAGTGTGGCATGACGCATTATCCTGTTGGTAATGGCTATTACCAGCAGGGATCACCGTTGCCTTGAATGGGTGAACTTCGTCCGCAACGATGTTCAGATACCTGACAGCTGTCAGGGATTGTGCTATTGGGATAATGGGGCCTAAAGTGTCCCAAGAAAACATCGCTGACAGCATAACACCGCCGCCGCCAGCCTGCCCCCCCCCCCCCCCCAACAGTGCATCCACGTGCCATAGCCTCAGTTGGTAAACGGCGCATCCGCGCTCAGCCGTCTGCGTGATGCACCAGCAATCTTGATTCGTCAGACCAGGTAACTTTCTTCCAATCATACACGATCCGATCTCGATTATCTTGGGCCCATTTCATGCGTTGTTGGCGATGACGTGCAGTGAGCATGGTGACCCGGCTGGGTCTTCGGTTACGCAGGCCCATGCGCAGAAGGCTGCGATGAACTGTGTGCTGTGACGCATTGGCCCTGATCACCACTGTTGCTGTCCGTACATACACATTCTTAAGAGGTTTGACAAAAATGAAAATAAAATAAAAGAAATGAAATCAAAGACCAACAACATATATAATATATAAAAATACATTATTCCTTTATTGTACCATTGCAAATTATGTTGGTCCTGCTCCATGGTAGCTCACAAATATAAATATTTACAACTATATTGTACATTTTCCATCTTTACATTATTCCTGAATTTATGTCGTTTCTCAATCATAGCCAGCGGATCTTGAATGGAAGGTACAGAACTTCATATTTTGCTCTCGAAGAATTCTAGGCACGTATTTTTTCATAACATACGGGATATAAGCTCACATTTGTGCGGCAATAATGTCGTTCAAGGAAGACTTTGCTTATTCATTCGTCTTGTAGACGTAAAAGGCACCGTTCCTTTGTTTACGTCACTTCCGGGACACCGGATCCTTCTGGATATGGCGTCGGCAATCCTCCACGGCAAGTCCACTCGATCTGGGTTAATCCCCTCATGTTACTATGTACAGCATCTGTAAAGATAAGGAATAGAAATCATTAGCATTCACGATATTATTTTGGGCCGACATTTTCATATATGTATAACACTGAAGCATTACGAATAATAAATTTATCCTGCATATACTGTAAACTGCAGTACATGTTTAGTATGTGAAACTAAAACACACTTTTCTATTCGCTTTTTAAATTATAATGATTTACGTGCTTAAATATGTGTCTGCTAGTATTAGTAGCGAAATTCTTGAAGAATTAATATTTACTATTATAACGAATTCTTCGTTCACTGCGGAAGATCTAGTCGGCATCAATACAGACATCAAACTCAATATTTTTATATGTTCTTTTGTCGATCACAATGACTTTTATAACAACGCTTAAGAATCTAATCTCCAACAACAACTCTTGTGCATAAATCGCTATATCTCTATCAGGGCCGACCCTTAGGATTATGGGGCTCCGGGAAAATATTTGTTTTGTGAGAGTCCATGTAAACAATTGATACAAAATTCATGAGCCCGTATGAGATATACTGATCACTTGATGAAGATTTTGAATAATGAGTAGAGAAGAAATACTACCGTATTTGTCTATTGTACAATCAGTGCCATCTTGAACTTTTTAGGCCCTAGTCATGTATTCCCAGAATGCGATTTTTCTCAATATTTACCATGGTCTCTCTAGGGATTCATATAATAGCCATGACCACGGGCATCTTCCATATAGCATAGCGCTCGACGACGAAACAAATGTCGAAAAAGAGGGCGTTTCCACTTGATTTTAGGATCCCAAAGAAAAATGTGTCTATTTCATGGGACACAAACCATATTGCAATGTATCACATTGAGACAAATGCAGTGACAGGAAATATGCAGGAAGAAAGGCTAAATCCGGATTACGAAACAGAGCCTTTCTTTTGTATACAAGACTGCGTATGTTTCGATGTTCCATTCACAGACCAGCATAAGAAAAAAATGACATACAAAGTTCATAAATTATCACAAGTTTATTCTAAAAAATGTATTTTCTTGTCTTCATTTCAGCAAAATCCTTATGTTGTGAAAATCCTCCAAATACGTGGCGACAGTAAATACATCGCTCTTTCCACGTTCCAGAAACACACAGCAACCGAAAAATTGTTTTTCAGCCGCCGCTGTGGAATTGAACCACAGAACTCTCGATATCTAGCGGAGTGCGTTACATTTACACCACGGTGGCCAACAATCCACGGTGCTATGTGTATTTTTAAGTCAGCTTCTGACATCATAAATCCGTAAGATGGGCTCAGCTACTGAGACGTCTCCATCTGGTGGGCATTAACGGCACTGGCTATATATATATTTTAGCACTTAAGTTGTTGTGATGTAGTTTTTCTCATAATGTATATTAGATTTTTACATATGGTAATGCCAAATTAGATAACCTTCTAAAAGAGTTTTTTTTTTCATGAATGAAATACGGGATTACACCATAAAATACAAATTTTGAAGATGGCAATCCATTTTTGGTGTAAATATGAGAAGTATGGTAAGTCAAATAAAAAAAAATCAAGTTTTCGGATATTATTTGACTTACCAACCTTGTCATATTTACACCAAAAAACGGATTATCATCTTCAAAATTTGTAGACTTTTGTTTTATTAGTTTTAACACTTTGAATTCATTTTGCCAAATATTTAGAAAAACAGAAATCACCTGATGTTTATTGGAGTACCAACCTGGAAGTAGGACCCTGCAACATTGACGGATCACAGTTGTCTCTGTGATCCGCTGATTCCAGAACACAGTTTACGTTATCATGGCAACGCTTACAGTGAGACTTTGTGTGAGCATCTGCAATCACGTATTAAGGCTTCGTGTGAGCTGCTGCTCTCACGCATTTTGTGCGCAGTTGAGGAAGGTAAGGGAGGAGTAAGAAAACGTGATTTTTTTTATTTATTTTTTTACTTTTGAGGGAGATTTTTTTTTCTATATGTCAGAACTCAGAGAAAACTTTTTTTATTATGTTTTGTTCAAACAACAGCAAAGACCAGTTCATTTGTGGATTTAACAAACTACTATGAGCAATTCTTTGGGCTATATATAAACAGTCTCTAATTTGGGGCCACTGGCTTCAGGAAAAGGACAGATACAATGCCATCAGAGAAACACACTACCCATACCTCATCGGGATTCGAACTTGGGCCCTTTTCAGATGAATGGTCAGAAACCAGCGCCTCAGACCACTCGGCACACGGAAGGGTTTTTGGGTTCTTGTTTTTTAATTAGGTTATTATTAGGTGCTTGAACTAATTCCCGTTGTTGCCCAATAGAGGGCAGCAGTGGTGCGCTGTGACCCGGGCCACACGTGACCTTCCTTGCACACGCACGTACCGTCCGTAGTCTGGGCGAAGCAGTGTGTGACACGCGATCGGTGGGCACAGAACACGAGTTTGTATCGCATTCACGATGTCAAGTTTCGTACCAAAAAAGGAGCATTTGCGGGAAGCATTACTCTTCTGCTTTCATCTCAAGAAATCTGCAGCGGAAAGTCATCGTTTGCTAGTGCAGGCCTATGGGGAACATGCCCTATCGGAAACAACATGCAGAGAGTGGTTCCGATGCTTCAAAACCAACGAATATGACGTGAAGGACAAAGAGCGCCCTGGGTAGCCGAAAAAGTTTGAAGATGGCGCATTGGAGGCCTTATTGGACGAGGATTCATGTCACACGCACCAAGAGTTGTCTGAAACACTACGGGTCGATGAGTCAACGGCTAGCAAACGTTTAAAGGCAATGGGAATGATCCAGAAGCTCGGAAACTGGATTTCACATGACAAAGTTATTCTTCTCCACGAGAACGCTAGACCTCATATCGCCAAATCCGTGAAGGAACTCTTGGAGGCACTTTGCTAGGACTTCCTACTCCACCCGCCTTATTCCCCGGACATTGCTCCCTCGGACTTCCATTTGTTCGGGTCGCTACAACATTGCCTGTCAGAGCAGCACTTCCTTTCTGTCGCGGATATCCAAAAATGGCTCGATGAATGGTTCGCCTCGAAAGAACCTACATTTTTCTACCGTGACATCCATTTGTTACCCCAACGGTGGGAAAGGGTCGTTCGTAGCTGCCAACGGACACTACTTTGAATAGACTATCCTGTACCGTTATGCGGCAGCACACAGGTGTTTGTGTGGCAAAAAACAGCGGGAATCAATTCAAGCACCTAATACATCTAGTGAACCAGTTTCATAAGAATGTTATGCCGGACGTAACACGGGTAAAAAAACCCCAACAATATGATTCAAATGAACATCGAGATTTACTTACTTAGGCAATGAGACAATGAGAAGCACTGCCCTACTTGACAACTGCGACGAATACGAAATTGTTTCTTGATTTATGATGGCAGTTTCCCAATCACGATTCTGCCTGACAGCAGTTTCCTTACTTTGACGTTCACGTTTTCCTGGTCTGGTTCGGCCTCTGACTTTATTTCAGTTGAAGTTGTTTATTTGGCCGAACGAATACTCGCACCTAGTTAGCCAAAAATGTCCCGTAGCAAGGTTCAGCTCCATGGTAAATGGTTTCACATTTATGTGCAAAATAGTTTTCAGAATGCTTTCGAACCATTGTGCCATCTCGACCATTGCCTGCTCTTTTAAGAGCGTCACAAACGTCTCAAGACCGCTTGTTTGAATAGCTACTGCCATAAAAGAGGGTGTTGCCACCCATGTCGAGGACAAGGCATTATCCGAAAAACGTAGCATATCGAAGAGATATTTAATATGCAGCATTTGCCGTAAATTACGCCCACCGAGCTCGCCGCTTCTTTGGCCCATTTCCACATTAATATCCAACGCCCAGATTTACGGCTGTTAAAAATCATTCCGCAACACGCCCTGTTATCTGATTATTTGCATAGAATTTCCACTAAAAGATATTTCCGGGTCAAATTACTCACGGAATTAGAAACAGGACGTGGAAAGGTGAAGATTAGATTGCTTAAGAACTCGCGAAAGATCTGCTAACGCATGTCGCAGCTTCGTTTCGACAAAACAGAGGCCAACTGTATAATTCGACAAAAAATTTTCCTTTTGCGAATTTTTTTAATGCGTGTAATCTTTTATCCGTACACTAGAAACTGTAAGATGTTACAGGTTTGGAAAAGTTCTCTCCCCTGTTGGTGATCCAGATAAAATGAGTAAATACTCTAATAAAGATCGTTTCGATAAATAAGGAAAACCAATGCAAAGTTATGAGAAAACTTCCGGAAGGTTACTCATTGGAGCAGTACTCTGTAACTTGTGGAGTGCGATTTCTTTGAAATTTATTTTTATGTCCTCTCAATTACACGGCATTTCCCCCATCATTTCTTTTGCGTTGGTTGGAAACGCCCAGAATTTGCATAAATTCCGAACGTAGTGCTAAATAATTCTAGGGCGATAATTTTTTTTTTATAGAGTACCTTCTAAAACATATGTCTAAATATCAGTGAATTCTAGCTAACACTATTCATTTTTTATTTTTAGAACATTTTTATACCTAGAAAGTTTCTTCCAATCTTTTTATTTTCTTTTTATCCTCCCCAAATAAGGATTCTCGTTTCATTTCCCTCTCAGTGTTATTTTTTATATTACATCGATGATATATGTTGCGCAGTGTTGTTACCTTGAAAAAACAGGGAGTAAAATGAATATCTCAAAATCATTTTCATTAAGCAAGGCCGACTCAGGCATCGGGGCGCATCTCTCTCTCTTTCTTTTTCTAGGTTTAACGACCATCATAAGCAACTCGATGGGCTATAAAAGAAGACGCTCGTCCCTAATACAGGGTCACTGGTTACAGGGAAAGGAGAAAATCAGTGCCATAAGACGACGACGTTTGAAGAAGTTTTAGGAAGGGAGTGTCTGATCCCAGGTCTAAAACTACCCTTAGAATTAGGAAGCTAGGAGATCTGAGTAAGGGAACTCAATAGGAAAGGTAAACAGAAAAATAAGTGAAAAGTGAGGGAGGGATAACATTTGAACCACAACCGCGTCACCAGTCAGGGAGGGAAGTGCCATAAGACAATCACAACATCCATGCTTCAAGGAATTCGAACCCAGACCCACCTCGGACGAATTGTCAGAAGCCAGTGCTTAGACCACTGCGCCACTGGGGCGGCAAGCGCCTTTGACAACGCAATTCTTGTAAAATTTTAAATGCTAAATACTCCGTATGGTGAAAACAAAATACATCTGGGCCTCCCGTAGACTTTATTTGTTTTATGGCTGAGCACAAGGAGTGGTTTTTACCTAAAAGCACTCTCGATGAATTTATCCTGCGTGCCTCTTTGGCTACAGGCTACCTATCTACCTTGCTTTTTCGCATCTGTCAGCGTATTTTCTTTCCCTTTCACCATTTTTTTTTTTTTTTTTTGAAGAAATAAGCCATTGTGTTTATTTTCCTGAAGTCCCCCCCCCCTCACCCCGCATGTTTCTAATTAAACAAAGGACGCAGCTTCTTTGGTGCGGTAGCGCAATGTGTGGTGGAATTTCGCTTCCTAAAAATTTCACGAAGCGCCCACACCCCCTTTTTTCGCATGAATAAAATGTTGAGCACACTGAGAAATTACTTGCGTATTTTTTGCTCTATCTAAAATCACTGTGAGTAGAGAGAGAAGCATTAGGAGTGCCAACGCGGCTAGATGAATTTAGTACACCAAATAATTTTACGAGGAGGACAGTTCCTACCCAATGTTTTTGAATGTGAATGAAGTCATCACTGACTCCGTGGCAATTTGTGCCACTAAGCACTTGGAAATATACTAAAATACCTTATCTTTAAATTTTTGGAAGTGGAACGAGGAAAAACAGCTAGATAAATACTTGTGAGTGTTAAATTCAAAAACATTATGTGTAAATTTCCTCCAGCGAAAAGTATACAAAGAGTCACCGAAGTTGGGGCACAAACATGCCTTGAGCTGTTGCTGCCATACTTAAGAAATACATCTTCGCAAAAATCATTACTAAAATAAATACAAGCAAAACATTAGGTTTATCACAAACGCTTTGCAAAAATTGATGCATCCACTTTTGCGAAGATTTCTGCCTTCCCGAAAAGTAGATTTTCTAATAGTACTACGTGCATAAGTAACTCCAACTTAAAGGGCAGCGTTCCAGAAACAGCGTGATGAGAAAAGAGTTGAATCGTAGCATAAATATTTCAATAACTAGATGAACTTTGTACTAAACGAAACGTAAGCTATCGGCAAAACATAAATTAAGGTGGGCTACAAAGCGGCAATTTTCAGAGATCCGTTTCGTGAAATATTATCAACTCTGGACACGATTCTTCCCAATGAGGGTGGGTGGGGACAGGCGTGGTGGACGCGCCGTAGCCTTGAGGGTAGGCAGGGAACAATGCAATAATTTGGTGGTGTCTATAATAGGGTGGAGTGGAAAGAACAAGAAGGAAGAGAGAGAGCGAGAGAGAGAGAAAATCAACCTGGGTGACAGAAATATCCACACTACCACAGCATCCAAAGCAATAAGACATCCCACACAATTCCTGTCCATCAGCCGTTGCTGAGCAGCCCCACCCACCCACAATCCATCGTTTGACTATAATTCCAGCGGACACTCCCCACTCTCAAGGGACCCGACACGGAGGTTATCAACGGAGAACAATCACTAATCAATTGGATGAGGTTTTCCAGAAGATGTCAAGATTGAACAAAAGGTAGTGGTGTGACATTGATGGATGATGGAGAACCTGGTATGCCCGTGTTCGGCCGATCTCCATTCCCATAACAAACACGAATAAATGGTGTAAATCATCGGGTGCTGCCATATTTGGACAGTCTTAAGACTATTGGCAGTTGTGGCTGGCGATCTGGACATTTCCAATGCAGATATAGTAGCAAAGGGTAATTTGTTCATTTGCAATCTTGACAAATGACTAATGGAATTTAAACATTCCGGAGACAAATTTCAGATGTTTAGACATCTCGAAACATAAACTTCAGTCATTGATAAATGCATGCAAAGAACGTGCTCCAGAACTGAGTATAAATGACAGATACTGACCCCAAGTGCAACACCAAGAAACATAGTTTATAATGAGGGAAATTGCTTCAGAAAAAATGTTACTCGAGCTCATGCGGATAAAATATTATGACATGAACATTTTATATTGCATGCAACAATGACCATAATACTCCGATTGTAAAACGTCAGTCATATAATTCACAACCCAATAAGCTTCAGGGAAGAATAATGATAAACTGTTTTGCAATAACATCAGCCTTCCAAAGGTGGTCAGTGGCTCGGTCTTCTGGACAACCGTTAGAGTTGGGCCCATGCTCAAGCGCAGCATGAAGCATGGGTAATGTCTTTGTCCCATGGTGTGCTGGTTTTATCCTTTTTTTTTTTTTTTGGAAGCAGTGGCCCCAAATTAAAAACATTGTAACTGCCTCAGGTAGTTACGAGTCCACAATCCCCGAAACAAATTTTAAAAAATAACACAGTCTGCTTTTAAAAGATATCATATGATTTATCTAAATGGCATTGTGACGTTGTGGCATAAAGAATAACCGCCACTTCGGTGGTGCAATGATCTAAGCGTGGCCATTCGTCCTAGATAGGCCAGGGCTCTCTGTTTGCTATAGACAGGCTGACAAGCGTTCCTGTCTGGACACGGCGCGGGTGGTGCACTGGCTTTCTTCCTTCCCTGGAACCAGTGGCCTCAAATTAGATAGGCGACTACGTACTTACAGTCCGCAGAATTGTCATAGCGGCCGTTAAACCAAGAAACTGAGAAAATATAAAGTAGTTTGAGAAGAAATGGTTACTTTATTCATGTCCGATCGGTCCAGTAATATGAAAGCTATAAAACTGAGAATTTCAACCGAATATAACCACAGGTGCCGCGGGTGGCCTAGTGGGCAACGTTCGTGACTGCCACGGAAAGGGCCTCAGGTTCGATCCCAGGCAGGTACGAACGCTCCATCCACTAAATATCCGCCGTGAGTCGGATGGACATGTTAAGCCGTCGGTCCCCGGGTCCCCCCCCCGGTAATAAATAAGGGCGTCTTTCTTCCGCTTTCTACTTCGCTTCCGTGTCACTTTCCTATCGGGCACTCTAGCCCAAATCTCCTAGCTTCCTATTTCTAAAGGTTGTTTAAGACACTCCCTTCCTAAAATCCTCTACATAGGATCTGGATCGGATCTGAATATAACCACAGCGAAAATATTCGTGAGGAAGAGCATAAGCTTGGGATAGTGATGTTTAAATGTTGTTTTCTCCTAACGATACAGTTGGAATTAAATAATGTGAATCGCCATGTTTTCAGTGAAACTAGTATAATAATACCTATGCGTGTGATATATTGCTCAAATATAATCTCCAAAATTGAAACTAAAAAGGCTTCAAATACTACTGAGTATAAATAACTTCACAGGATTCATTGCGTCAAAGATAGGCGCCAATTACTATGAAAGCGATAGATGGTACATCGCATTGTAGATTTCATTAATGTTTGGCTGATTCTTCAGTCGAAGATAATATCGAAACTAATCAACTGATATACACCTTCGATCTTTAGTGGCCTCAGCTGTAGAAATGATGTGTCATACGATATGGCATTTCAATGCGTGAAATGTATTAACAGCTAATTAAAGTATGGCGAAACAGAAATTCGCCAGTGACGGGGATCGAACCCCTGATCCTTCTGCCCCGGAGCCGAATGCTTTCCCAATTAAGCTACACCGACGGAATTTATCACGGTAACTTAGTCATCTTGACATGTGCTTCACTTTTGTAGTACCTCACATATATTATCCCTTAAGAAAGGGCTAGGACGGAATCATAGGTTTCCGGGTCAGCCGGCGAACCATGCTTGAAGCAGCGCGCTGAAAAAGAAGGAATTCTGATTATAATTGCACATGATATCTGGAAGAAGCTTCACACATTTTTCGAAGAATCCAACGGCCAGTAGATCCATTTCCACAATCGGGCGCCAATATGAAATTACAAATTCGACAGTGACAAGGATCCGCATCCTGCTCCGAAGCCGATGCAATACGATACTTCTTTTTTTCTTTCTTTTTTCTTATTGGAGGTTTAACGACTACCGTGAGCAACTCAATAGGCTATAAGCAGTCTCCGTCTCTAATTTAGGTGCCGTAAGAAAAGCACAACATCCATGCCTTACGGGATTCGAACCGGGACCCATCTCGGACGAATGGTCACAAGCCAGCGCTTAGACCACTGCGCATACGGGGCGGCTATGATACTTCTTTCCTTTTAAGCTACACCAACGGAATGTATCGCTGCAACTTTGCCGTCTTGACATGTGCTTCGTGTCCGTAGTACGTCACAATACGTTTTTGAGAAGTAACAACGTTTCAGACGTTGTCCTAATACAGTATCTCATTTGTTCTAATGGCCTGACTCTTCACTTTCATTCAGCTATTCCATCTTCATTCTCTTAGCTATACCGTTCATGAAGACAGTAAAGACAGGAGCAATGGTCTAAGCACTGGCTTATGACCATTCGCCCGTGAAATGGTTCAGGTTCGAATCCCAGAGAGGCATGACTGTGTTGTGTTTGTCCTACGGCACTTGACCTTGTGGTCATAAATTACGGAGCGGCAACTGCTTGTAGCCCATTAAGTTGCTAAAAAACAGAAGACAATAAAAGAGACGAAAACTAGTGAGATCATTAATTTTTCGTTCTTGGACTTTCCCAAGCAGCGTGCTTCTTAACGATCCTAGCGGACTCTATCACGGCCGACTAGAAAACACATTAGAGAGATAAGTTCCCTCCCGTATATGACGTCACTCTCATGTTACACGAACTGATACGTCGGTGTCGTGTTTGACGTCACACACGAAAGCGTTGAAAACCAATCAGAAGCCTTAGTTTCCGCGTGACGTCAGTAAAAGAGGGAACCCATCTCTCTAAGGTCATGGCCTTGCGTTTTCTGGACGGCCTTTGCTCCACCCAAATAATACACAGGATAAACTAATGTTTTGCACCAAAAAATTCGCAGCAAATGATCAAACATTAGATCTTACGTCCATGAAACATAATTTTACACCGCAAAATTCGTTCGAAGGCAGACAGGATCATTGAAAGTTTTCTCAACCAATTCCTTGCTCAACAATACGATAGTTTTTCCCTTTGGGGAAAATTTCGTATGAATGTATCGCTCAGTTTGAAAGGAAGACTTTCCTTTGAAGAAATACTGGTATATTGGTCTTGAAAATTGTACTGTTTCTTCCAAATGCTTTCCAACCAAGTTTTATTCGCCAATTAATTAATTTCTTCCACACTCGATATCTGTTGTCGAAGGTAAATGTTGGCTTCGGTTACTTCTTGACTTGCTCCGATACTATTGTGCACTCTTGGTTATTTTCAGGTGAAAGTGTCTAAGATACCTCGATGTCATTGTATTCAGAAGGGATATTCTGCGAAAGTTATAAGTACCGTAGCTTTTTATTTATGCTATAAACAGCGCAGTACATCGTTTCGTGAGAGAGAAGTGGATCTCCTTAAAAAATTAAAAGTATTCTGCGAAGATTTAGTTAAATCCACACGTTATCGCATTAAAAAAAATCATTTACCTGTATTTGTTTCAACTCCTTTCACGATCGCTTCCGATGCTGCCGTCTGACGGTTAGGTAAGAAGGCACTTGCCGCATCCTTTCCAAGGGAAGCCCGCAGTTGTTTGATGTGAAGTCCCGCTGAGATGAAGACGCAGCCGAAAGAGGACGAGAAGACAGCGGCTGCGAAGGCGCTTGTTGACTGCTGCCGGCAGTGGGGGTGGTATTTGTAGCTGCCACCATCTGACTAACCAGGTCTTTGATGTCGTCATGACTGAGTTGTGTGACATCTACATTCAAACCTAAAAGAATAAAGACGGGGTACGTCTAAGTTAAAATCTTATAACACTCGTTGGCTCGTATTAATAAGAATTACAATCGGGAAAAGTTACAACTTAAGAGAAGTTTTCAATGGTCAGCTAGTAAAGGTACGATTAAAAGAATGCTCACTTCCGAACTCTCAGATATAAAATTTATTTCAATATGCGGTTAAAACAATATAATAAAGATATAATGCAGATACTTATCTTCTGTAACATACGAAATTACTTTATCAATGGGTCCAAAAGCGCCCATTAGTACATCCCAGCAGGAAGCTCAAAGAACTTTAGACTGTAATAAGTTTGGAATGGGTTGGATGAATGAACTAATTTTTGTATACGTGGATGTCTTACGAAGGTCTGTGTACGCAAAATTTAATTCGGAACTCTCGCGTGAGTTTTGTGACAAAGATACCTTGTTTTAACACCTTTTTTGCGAATATTTCTTGTCTGGTTTTACTACATAATATTTTCGACTGCAGTTGCATATGCAAACGCTGTTTTCCTAGAAACGAAGCAGTTTATCTCTAAGCTTACATGGCATCAATGTGTTATACGGTGCTTTGAAAGTAATATCCTGGAATGCAGAACGGCACTTTTTTAATATCCGCTTAGAAACACGGAAAGGAAAGCATGACGTCACGGCTCTTCAGTTTCTCAAATTTCGGCCATAACCAACAACTTTATGGAAACATATAAATGAATTTATAAATTATTAAATGATGTATTTCTCTTCATTTCTTATGTAGCTGTACGTCAAGGTGAACAAGTACGTTACACTCATGTTTCAGTAATGTTATTTTAAAGGTACAACTTTCTGACTTCTCACTCCGAAACTGCATTTTCTAAGATGGCTGTTGCAAGTGAGATTTCTACTTCCCGTTCGGGTACGATATTTAAGCCTAATTGCAGTTCGTTGTGTAATCAAATATAACACGAAAGAATTGATGAGATGAATTGTTGTTTCAAACTATTCATTATTTGCTTAGACTTATTATGAAATTTCGACCCTATCGCTAGTTATTGTGTTTCCTAATTTCGATTTTACGTAACTTTTCATTATCCCCCCCCAGCTCATATCCTTTCTCATCCCTCTTTCTCAAAACTTCTGTCTTACCTTTTCCTTCACGTGACCCCTGTCCTCCTTTTCCCCTGTCTCGATTGTTCTTCACAACTCTGGCGCCGCCAAAAAAGAAGTAAAATCATTACGTCACCTGACTTCGCCTTTAGATCACAATGTACATGATGGCTGCAGTAGGCACTAAAACGATATAACAACAAGGCACTTAGTCAACGTACTAAGCACGATTTCCGAGGGAAACGCTGATTTATAACACCTACTAATGACTGTTGCCAAGCTGATAGATAGCATCTTAAAGACGCCGTCGTTTTTCGATTCTGACGACAAAGACCTATTGTTGCATATTCCCTACTATTTCTGAAAATGAATGGATTCTATAAAAATTCTTAAACGTAATTTGAAAGATCCAAACCCAATAGCTTCCTCTATTTGTTATTTGTATGTGTACTAATTCATCAATTATCAGGCAAAATCCCAGAGCAGAAAACCGCTTGCCACTCCTTTAAGAAACTTGACGAAACCAGAAAATACTACGTAGAGCTCAACGGGGTAAGCTAAGCTTTACTCGATGCCATTTCTTATTGATGCTTTTGGACGTAGGACTACGTCTTACTCCGCGGATAGTTTGGCGCGACTTACGGCCGACCGCCTGTGACAAAAATAGGTCCCGATTGAAATCATTATAGCGATAAAAATACGTGCCACACACTAATCGTGTTAGCATATTCGTAAACAGCATGCAGTCCAATTCGCGTACTGCGCAATACATAGTGCGCGCGACGCTTTCCTCGCTCTTTGTGCGTGGGGGAGATGATGCAATATTTCTGGGTGTGCCTACGTGTTTGACTCAGTCTATCTCGGCAACCGTGAGCGCAACACGACTGTGCGTGGTATAGTTTTAAAGCTCTCGACGAGATCTATTCAAATATGTGAAGAACATATCGCAGAAAACTAAAATTTTAAAAATAACTAAAATTAAAACAATTTTTGAAAAATTGTTTTCGTGTGAACGGGCTAACATTTTCGACAATGCCGCGGAATTCGCAGAATGAATGCAAGCAAAAGTGGAGAAAGTCTAAACGAGAAGCAAGAGCAAGTGATAGGAATATAAGACGCCCAAGAAGACAGAGCATGCCGTGTTGGATAATTCGTGTACCGATCTGTTCGTAATGCATCCAGCATTATTTTTAAAATTTATGTAAGCTACTTTTCAGAATATCATAGACCTGTGCTGGCTGTAACACATTAAATAAACGCTTTGAAACCATACTCGAATAGCTCATTTCAACTCTCCAATCTGCAAGTCGTAGTCGCGCGTTCCAAACTGACGGTTCAATCAGAAATGAGTCTACCTGTATTTTTTAATATGAGGGGCTGAGTCTTCAGCGAAGGAGCACTTGGGACGCATAGCCACCGTCATGCATCAGGAGCGGATCTAGTTATGCAACTATTCCTCTTTTAGAAGCACGCTCAAAATTGGTATCGGTGGACGTCAAGTAAAGATAAGCCGCTATACTAGCAATCGTAAAAACTGAGTTACATAAGTTTACATACAAGAAATGCTTCTTGACTCGCGAAAATTGGTACACGAATGAAGAAGAAACTGAACTATATAGTCAGTGGCTGGAGATCGTTAACAGGTGGCGTTCTGCGTACGTCAAGTACTGAAAACATGGCACTTCCTTACTTTTTTCTTGAATATTAAAAGTTTTCATACAAACAATAATAACTGAGCGGATGTTCAGGATGTCAGTAATTCTTCATATAGCTTATATTGCAGTCTATTGCCTCTTCTACCCTCAAACTTATGTAAATCAGAAATCAGATGCTGGCACAATCTAAGAAGCTGATGGAAGCTTTTTCGTGGTCTTTCCCTTATACAGATAGAAATCACCATCTGTGATAAGGGAAAGACTTCACGAAATTCACTCACAAAACTAAGACAAGAAGGGGTCACAAAACCAACACGATTTTTAGCGTCATCTATGAGTACAAAGCAGCATTGGATTATGCCTTCATGTTCACCTTACCGATATCTACATCTTCTTCAACGAAAGGAGCAATTTTGTTGAAGCTTTCCAATTGCTATTGACATCATCCGACAATAAAAATCTGCGTAACACTTTAGCGCACGAGTATATATATGTCATTTTGAATTTACTTTTAGCGAAGAGCAGATGCAGCGTGTATCTCTAACAGGGACGGATCCAGAAGCTTACCTGGAGGGGGGATTGGGGCGGTTGATCTGGTCTAAAAAAATTGACCGATAGACGGAAGAGCCACATAACACATAAACACGCACACACACGCTCAGATCTACCACTTGCACTGCACGACTTCTTAAGGATTTTTGCATCTAAAAGATTCTGATAAATTTTTAAATCACAAAGTGGGGAAATTAAAAATCAGCACTATTTTCTTGACGTTCAATTACCTGCTTTGCAAGGAAACGAGCTCCGAGCGTTTTAAACATCAGGTTTGAACAGAACCTTTCAAAATAAATTTGAGCCTTTCTATTCGGGTGGCAAATAATTTAATAGAAAACTTTCTAGCATGAATCATGGAATTATTGCTAAGCAACATGACCGGTAATTTCTCTTTAAAATATTTATTTATTCTTTTCCAGTGCAGAATTTCTACTTCTTTTGAAACTAAATTCCAATTTACTTTAACTTCATCAGTAGTACCTGCGCCATTCATTCTGTTACTGGTGATTTTCTCTCGGAAGCCTGTCGAAGTAAAGCAGACCCATTGTTTTTCGTGATCAGTAAAAATCTCCTTTCCCTTCCGCTATCAGCTTCCTCTATTTCTGAAACAAGTTTTCTCTCTCTCTCTCTCTCTCTCTCTCTCTCTCTGAAGCTAGAACGGAACATTTAATCTCCAAATTAACACCAAATTTTAATCGTTATAAAAACGTTTACGAAAATCTGTGCATTTATTACTGTAATTTTACAGAAATATATCAATTATTTACGATCTTACCCAATTAAAAAGCAAGTCTGTTCTTTGGGGGAGGGGGAACAGTCGTCACAGTCGCCCTCCGACGGATCTGCTACTGATCTCTACTAGTATGTTTGTCGCGGCAAAATATACTTTGTGTGTGTGTCTCGCGGAATTAAAGATATACTGCTTTTTTCTAACTGAAATGCTTCCCAACTTTTATTCGAAACTACGTTTTAACGACATTATTTACTTTTAAAGTGTCCCCTGTACAGATAACAAGTTGGGATAAAAAAAAAAAAATAGCACGAACAAGGGAAAGCTTAGTTTTCATTTAAGGCTCTACGAGACCCGCCATCTTGTATTGTGCCTTCTCTTGTTAACCAACGGGCAAGCGTATTTCACAAATTGCTCGGGCAATTTTGCACATTTTGGAACACCGTTTGTGGCTAACGCAAGATATATGATTAATAAAGAGTTCCCTGGTTTCAGAATTTTTATTGACCTTTCCCTTCATTTTTTATCTGCGGCGAAAGTCGTACCAATGCGTCTTCCATAGTTTTATTAATTAATAAAAAATACTTAATGAAAATCTGAAACCAGGGAACTCTTTATTTATCATATATCTTGCGTTAGCCACAAACGGTGTTCCAAAATGTGCAAAATTGCCCGAGCAATTTGTGAAATACGCTTGCCCGTTGGTTAACAAGAGAAGGCAGCAATACAAGATGGCGGGTCTCGTAGAGCCTTAAACACTATTTTGGGAGCACCAAAACCACTTACAGTGTATGGGGCTCTTGTCTCATACTTTACGGGACTAGCAGACACTACGTCTTAGGATGCTAGAACTTATATACAGGGTGTTTCAAAATAATCTTTACAACTTTGACCCCCAATAAAACCTAAACGAAATAAGATAGCGACGTTCTGTTTTTTCTACATGTTACAGCAACGCATAAAATTTTATTAGTACGTAAACGGTTTTTGTTTACTTTCAGGTACGACCCTGAACTTGTAATGGCTATTCCACAGAAAAAGGCCCAGTGTGTCATGGTTCATAGAGACAAAGTCAGATACACAAGTCCAAAGAACCTTCCGTACCAAGTAACGACGTAATCCACCATCTGGACCCTCAATGCGCTAGTGGCACAAGAAGTTTGTGGAGACTGGTAGTGTGCTTCATAAAAAGGAGACTTATGGAGACTAGAAGCTTATGGAGACTAGAAGCTTATGGAGACTGGTAGTATGCTTCATAAACAGGAAACGTATGGAGACTGGTAGTGTGCTTCATAAAAAGGAGACTTATGGAGACTGGTAGTGTGCTTCATAAAAAGGAGACTTATGGAGACTAATGGTGACTAGAAGCTTATGGAGACTAGTAGTGTGCTTCATAAACAGGAAACTCATGGAGACTGGTAGTGTGCTTCATAAAAAGGAGACTTA
This sequence comes from Macrothele yani, assembly GCA_039090855.1. NCBI lineage: Eukaryota > Metazoa > Arthropoda > Arachnida > Araneae > Macrothelidae > Macrothele > Macrothele yani. The sequence goes on along the minus strand of CM077003.1, from coordinate 128,874,593 downwards.
TGGAGACTGGTAGTGTGCTTCATAAAAAGGAGACTTATGGAGACTAATGGTGACTAGAAGCTTATGGAGACTGGTAGTGTGCTTCAGAAAAAGGGTGCTGGCCGGCCAAGCACAATTGAAGAGGATTCGGAACGTGTTCGACAGTTATCCAACGAAGTCTTGAGAAGTCCATTCGTAGGGCCTCCAGGCAGTTGAGGTTACCACCTACAATGATACTAGTGCCTGACTGCCTACAAAGTGCATCTGACACTGGGACTGTACCCCGGGGATAAACCGAAACGTTTCGATTTTGCTGTTGATATGCTACACAGGATTGATAATGAGGAAGGCTTCCTGAAACGTGTTTTATTCAGCGATAAGGCAACGTTTAATGTCTGTGGTGTTATCAACAGACATAATTGCAGATTCTGGGGAGGGAGGGGGTCTGAAAACCCACATGCCGCCAGTGAGATTGAACGTGACAGCCCTAAGGTAAACGTCTGGTGAGGTCTCCTGCACAATCACATCATCAGTCCATCCTTTTTCGCCGAAAACACAGTCACATCTAATATTTATTTAGACATGCTAAATGAGTTTGTTACCCCCAATTGGAGAGCGTGCAACCGGCTATTATCTTACAGCAGGACGGTGCACCCTCGCATTGGGCACTTCGTGTTCGTGAGTTTCTTGATGAAACCTTTCCGGAGCGATGGATTGGACTGGGTGGTCCAATTCCTTGGCCTCCACGTTCACCGGATCTTAACTCCCCTAGACTTTTTTCTATGGGGCTACGAGAAGGATATTGTGTACCGCACAAATCTTTCGGATGTGGATGAGCTAAAGCACAGGACAACAGCTGCCATCACAACAATTCCTGAGAACATGCTCGGGCGAACATGGCAGGAGATCGAATACCGTCTCGACGTAATTCGTGCAAACATATTTTCTCCTTGTTTCTCCTTTATTAGATCAATACTACCGACGTAATTCGTGCAACCAACTGTGCCCATGTGGAGCTCTACTAGCATCCCAACAAACTTTGGAACGTGCTGTTCAATATGCAATAATCAGATTTTTGTTCGCATATTCCGTTTCTGTTTTATCGATGGTCAAAGTTTTAAAGATAATTTCGGAACACCCTGTATTTTACTCGCTAAGTCTATGTTTCAATTAGCATCCTCACAATCATGCCAGGAAGTATTTTCCGCCTAGTAACAGCTAGGTCCCTGTGAAATTTCAAAATCATCTCTCATTTAACAACAAAATTTGCAAAATATTTCTCACGCGTTTGCTGATTTTATTTTTCTATTGAAGACACCAGTGAAACTGCTTCGCACTTTTACAACGTTAATCAAAACATCTAACGCTAAAAATCACAGCATGATGGAGTCTTAAGACTGTCCGCAGTTGCGCGCAAGTAGAGCGCTCCTAAAGGCAGTCAGCCAACTTAGAACGCAGTTTTTGATAATCTAAAGCAAAAGCATCCCCTTTGGGATTACCGTCAAAACGAAAAAAAAAAAAACAAGAAACGCGCCAGTCGATAGAAAAAAAAAAATTCGGATCAGAAAACACTGAACTTATATAATCCATGACGACAGGGGCATATTATGTTTGCCAAAGACGTGGAACTGATTCTTTCAGAGATGAAAAATGAACCCACGACGGATGACCTCAGATGCTCGAAACCAGCGTGAACTCGATGGGTGGCAGTGATCCACTTTTCTACCTCCACGGAGCAAGGGAAAATGATACGCGCAAAGGAAAAAATGAACTCAAAGCACGAGGAAAAGTAAAGAAAAAAAAACGCGTCTACAAGTACAAAGTAGCAATTTCTCTTTTTCTTTTCTAGTTTGCAGTTGCTGGTCCGAAAGTCAAGACGCCCACCGGAAATGTTTCATTTGATTGGCTAATAGAATTTTCTCACTGTAATTAACCAATCAAGCACAGCTATTGACGCGCTTGTAACTGGGTCTGTTTCATTTCTTTCTCAATTTCCGTTACTCCCGGTTTCTTGAAGTGGATGGTCAGGAACGAATTGCTTTCGACATCGCTGCATCGCAAAACCGCACAAAACGGCCTTGTTTAAGCTCAACAGTCTTTGAAATAAATACTTTAATAACCAAAATAATCAAAGTTGCTTTTAAATAGAGTAAAACCTCTGATTGGAGGACACCCTGGGACTATTTGTCCGCATTGGGAAGTGTCTGCTCCATTCGGGAGGTTGACTTCACAGCCCAACCAGGCTCACAGTACAAAAAACTTTGTATTAAATACGTACGTATAGGTAATTAAAATTATTTTTTATTGTTTTATTTTTTGCTGTTGTTTGAGAAACAATACAATACGTGCTAAGACATGCAATACATGTACAGTATTTTCAATTCAAAATACAGTACATACAATGTTCGTATTTGATGCATGTTGAAATATACGTACGTAAAAATAAAATATGGAAATATGCCAACCATGAACTTTAAAACGCATATTTTTACACATAAAGTTTTACCTAATTTACTTATCGATCATCAAACTACCCTTTTCAGGCCCATTGTTGTTCGGAAACAACATACACACACACACGTGTGTATATATATATATATATATATATATTCTTTGAATTTTCGTAGTCTTTCTCACACAACAAATTCTTACTAAACCCATTGTAGCTGGTAGACAACTATCCAAAACAAAACTGTAAAAACCGCAAGACAGGATTTTCCTATGTTGTGTGGCAAAAAATGCGATATGATTTTATGTTTCACAAAAAAAAGAAACTGCTTTGTCGATTTCCATGTGAAGTGAAAAATATTTTATTCAACATATATATTCAGAGATGGGAGATCAAAACAGATTTTCCTTTCAAAAAGAACGATGTGGTTTCATGTTCGTGAAGGAAACAAAATAAGGAAAATCAAATCAAATCATCAGAAATGTGAACTTTTGTATCCGAATGTTGTTCACAAACAACATTTTGTATTTGAGGAATAAAACGTTATAAAAAGTTTTCAGTGTTATTTTTATTTATTACAAGCCCAAAACACCACAAAAACCCGAAAAAAAAGTTTCCAATTTCAAAAATAAAATTTTGGGCTGGATAGGGTTAAATAAGTTAGCAACTTTTGAACGAAAAAAAAATCTAATAAAAGCATTTTATTTATTTTTTCATTTTTTTTTCAATTCGTAGCTTTTCAAAAAATGTATTTTGACGTTTTTCAAATGTTAATCGCCCACATATCTTCTTTATTTACAAAAAATTTTGCAACTCTTCACTACACTTTACAACGTCTTTAAAAAATCGCACACTTTTTATACAATTACACCCAAATGTTTCCTCATTCCAATCATTCTCTTCCGATGTCTTCAAAGCAACGAACTCGCGCACATTGTTCCTTGCCTCTTCGATACACACACATCTTCATTGACCATAATTGAATCTTTTTGATTTCCTTCACTGTTTAGACTCGTAATTCTCGAAAATGGCGTCTAAATTCGATTTTTCTGATTATACCTCATTTTGCTTGAAGGAAGCTGTTTAGCCCACTTCTACGAAAAGATAGGTGATAATGAAACTACAAACCAGTAGTTTTTGTAATGGGGATCTGGAGGACAAAAAGTTCCACGTTTCTGCCCAAAGAAGCTAAACGAAATCTTGGAGGCAAAAATTCGTCGAATTTCTTCCCTTGAACGTTCATACTTTTTTTTTTTTTTTTTAAACTGTCTTTTGACCAAAAGGTCACTGTCCTTTATTCGGAGGGTCCGCTGTTTGGAGGTAAGTAAATATACTGAACTGTATTTACTTTGGGACCGGGAATCACAAAACTGTCCGCTAAATGGAGGTGTCAGCTATTTGGGAGTGTCCGCGCAGGAGATTTTACTCTATTAGGATTTTGAGAAAACGTTCTGTCACAGCTCCTATGTCACTTCAAATGATAGCTTAAAGATTTCATAATTTTTTATGCTATACCTAAAAGCTTAAAAACTCTGCTGTTATACAATAAATTTCTAGCAAATAGACGAACACAATTCAAATGCTTAGTTTGGCCTTATAAACTTCAAAAATTCCGTGTTTCCTCTACTTCTCTCGACATACAACATGGCGGAAGAATTTATAACAAATGAATAAAATACAAAATCAGTTTTGTGTTGAAAAAATTTAAATCTTGCACAAGCTGGCAGTCGAAATTCTTTAATAACTGCACAAAACTGCGAAATACGACCCTGATATTTCATGTAGGGTTTATACAAACAGTTTAAGTCGGACCCTGATTATAGTTTTTATTTTTTTCGGTTTTTGTGCTAATAAAAGACATTATTTTCGAGACGCTAGGATTTTATATTTTTACTAGGGGCTGCGCCTCTAGGTTCGCTACGCTCATTTCCATAGTGCTCGGGCGCTACAGCCCGATCTCCAAGTATATCACATTTTTTTTTATATACTTGGAGATCGGGCAGCAGGGCCCGAGCGCTACTCTGTCGTAATTTTTGGAAGGTCGGACTTTTGTCGTTTGAACTTATAGCACTTACTAAATTTACCACTAAGGGAAACAAAAGCGGTTCAAAAAGCATTTCCGTACCGTAAACCGTTAAGGTGGACGTCAAATAATTTTGCTTCCTATATTTCCAATGGAAACACTTTTGTACATTTCCTTCACAATTATTGTGTTCCCAAGGATAAAATATGAACATCGATTAAAATAACTTCATATTATAACTTGGAATTCTTAATATTTTCTAAAACATAACCATAATTATATAAAAAATCAATAACTTTTCTTTTGGTGGTGTTGGAACCAGAAAAAAGATGGTGCGACCTGTACTTTGATGACGTCAGTATACACGCAAATGTTGGATTACATTATTAATTATGGTTATGTTTCAGGAAATATTAAGTATTCCAAGTTATAAAATGAAGCTATTTTAATCGATGTTCAAATTTTCATCCTTGGGAACGCCTTAATTGTCCAGAAAAAAGATGGCGCGACCTGTACTTTGATGACGTCAGTAGACAAACAAATGTTGGATTGCATAATTATGGTTACGTTTTAGAAAATATTAAGTATTCCAAGTTATAAAATGAAGCTATTTTAATCGGTGTTCAAATTTTCATCCTTGGGAACGCCTTAATTGTCCAGAAAAAAGATGGCGCAACCTGTACTTTGATGACGTCAGTAGACAAATAAATGTTGAATTGCATAATTATGGTTATGTTTAAGAAAATATTAAGTATTCCAAGTTATAAAATGAGGCTATTTCAATCGATGTTCAAATTTTCATCCTTGGGAACGCATTAATTGTCCAGAAAAAAGATGGCGCGACCTGTACTTTGATGATGTCAGTAGACAAATAAATGTTGAATTGCATAATTATGGCTATGTTTTAGAAAATATTAAGTATTCCAAATTACAAAATGAAGCTATTTTAATCGATGTTCAAATTTTCACCCTTGGAAACGAATTAATTGTGAAGAAAATGTGCATAGAAGTTTTTCCATTGGAAGTATAGGAAGCAAAATTACTTGACGTCCACCTTAAACAACTCAGATAGCTTTACCAACGAAACATATGCATAACAAATTCTCTGCGTCACCATGGCAGCAGGTCACGGGACGAGAACGTTTATGCTGTAAAAATTGCAATGCGTTGTGATTTATAGTTTACCATATAACCGTTTTTTTAAATAGATCCCATCGCGGAATAGAGAATTTTGTGAAATTTAAAATTTTAATTTCTCGTAAACTAAATCAAAATTCAAAACAAGGGCGACGAGGTGAAAATATTCTGTCATGGCACTACATGCCTACAAAGTTTCGTGTTTCTGTTGCTGTTAATGTGTCCGGAACGCGACCTGATCGCACTTTTTTGCTTACCTTAAGTTTGAAATAAAATAGCTCTTGAAGTATCGCGAGAATCGAGAAACGGTTTATTTCAGCGTATTCTCAAAACAATTCTCTACAAACGATGTAAATTTAAAAATTTTGTGTTCAATACGTTTTGCGCTGCGAGCTAGGAAAGCAAGAGTGTCGCGAAATTTCTAAAACAGCGGCGGCAGTTACTTTTTTTTTAGAATAGAGAGAAACATACATATTCTTATATTTTGCTGAAAAAATGATGATCGGGGATTTTGCAGAGTTTTTTAAACGATTTTTTTTTCAAAACGTCTAAACAAAGCCTTCTGAATATACTGTAAATGTTTTTTTTTTAAACCAGTTTATTTTAGCAATGGTAGGCCGCTACTTGGCTACCGCAAATCTGAGGTTTTTTTTATATTATTCTACGTACAAAAAAGAGGAAAAGATGCACTTTGGTTCAATTCGCAATCTCTTGAATTCAGACATATCGCGACAAAAAGATGCAATACAACATTAAGTTGCGCACATGACGTAAGCAAAACAACCCTAAGGAGCTGTGTGAAATGTTACCGAAATCAGCATATTCAACCACAGTGATCTTGGCTAGAGCATTCTTGGTACTTCAAACAAATATTTAAGAACGTTACCACAGAACGAGAGAATATTACAACGAGCACACATGTTTTCTTCCATAATACTTCTTTATCTCGTACGACTGTACGTTAAACTTAACATAATTGTCAAATGCCAAAACCCGTGCGAATTCCCTGTTTTGAGTAAATTATGATTGAATAATTTACTTAAAACAAAATGTACAGCTTATGATTGAATAATTTACTACATTAATAAATGTACAGCAGGACGCATGGCTTTCTGTATATATTAGCACAGAATATGCGTATTTGTACATGCATAATTTAATGTTGTATTGCACCTTTTCGGCGTGATATCACTGAATTCAAGATATTGCGAAATGAACCAAATGCATATTTGACTCTTTTTGTACGTATAACAAAATCTCAGTCAGATCCGCGGACGCCAAATCAAGACCTTCCTGTAAGTGCAATGAAAATGTTTATCAAAAAAAAAAAAAAAAACTACTTTCTAATTCAATAGTTGCACATGGTTGAAAGATGTTCAAGCGCCTCACTTGATTCAGAAATTGTATTTCACAAAACCTGTGATTCTTGCAAAGATCAAAGAAGGTTAAATAGGAATAACAATAAACGAATCTCTTAACGTTTTTTGTATAACATCGCGTGAAACGAACGGTGACGAAGGAGAAGGTGGCAATTCTCTACTAGTAGACAATGTTTAAAAAAAAAAAAAAAAGACTGTCATTCTCATCGTGAGGTAGCAGACAATGCTGTGCTAACTCCACAATGAAATCTGTTCAGATAGTCTGGGAAAACTCACAGTGGAAAAGAGCCAAAAGCAAAATCGTTCAACAAGATGGCATCGAGGGTGGCAACTGGTAGGCAATGTGGCTGAAGTGTTTCCTCATGCCATGGGTTTAATCTGCTTCTGTGACAAAAGCCACGTGCACGAATGGATGATCTCATCCAATACGTTCTTCGATGACGGGGAACATATTTTTTTCCCAGCTCTCCGCGTCTTTCCCGACCACTGGGAAAAGATGGGTGGCTGCCTGCTCAATTGAGCTTGGCGAGTTATGACCCCGAGCGTCACACTGGCTGCTTGTTCCCACCAGCCACAAAAACTTTACACCCACAATATCACTGAATTTTTGCTGCCAACGATCTGAGAATACACTCGATATTACTTTTATCAAGAGCGAACCCCCTTAAAAAAAAAACTGTTTCTTTTCTTTCGGAACTGAATGAAACCACAACAGATTCAATCCAATAGCAAACCCATAAGCAGGGGTTGTGCTGCCGACCACATTCTTCACAATTCGCGAAAAAAAAAAAAATTGTTTTGGCGATGGGAAAAAGTTTCGACGATTACCTTTTGCACTGTTATAACACTTATGTGAAAAAAAGTTGAATTTGGCAAATAAGTGCGAAAACTTAAAAAAAAAACAAAAAAAACAGAGCAACTGCTGCAAAGCATAACACAAAACCACACCATTCAAATACCTTTGATTTATTTAAATAAAAGCATTAATACACGAAATTTTTAAAAACCTCGCTCAATTTTTTTAACAATGCATTTCCGTAGAAAAACTGCATTTTTTTTTTTTTGATTGGAGGTTTAACGACCACGCTGAGCAACTCAATGGGCTATAAGCAGTCGCCCGTCCCTAATTTAGGGTCACTGGTTCCAGGGAAGGGAGAGAGCCAGTGCCGTAAGACAAACACAACATCCATGCCTCACTGGGATTCGAACCCGGACCCCTTTCAGACGAATGATCAGAGGCCATCGCTTAGACCACTGCGCCACTGGGGCGGCAAACTGTATTCCCAAAAATACTTCCGTTTGTTATATTCGAGATTGGCATTACAATAATGTTATTGGAAGAAAAAGAAGCCTGTGTTCATATTTTCTGTAACGCAGAGAAAATAAAAATTAGGCGTTACGATCCTTACATGAACGTCTTCTCTAACGCAACATGAAATCAACCCAATGTATTATTATTGCTGTGTTAGCTGCTATTTTCTTGTAGGAAACCGTAGGTACATTAAACTTGACATGAATATTTAATGCAATGTTCCATTCAACACAAAACGAAAATTTAGCACTCAACGAAATGATGAAAGTTCATAAGAGAAATTTCTGAATCTACAAAACTCACTTCTCATCAAATGTTCTTAATGCAGAAAAGAAGCGAAGTTCCTGTGATGTGTTCCACCCTTTGAACCTTTCATTCTTGACTTGCTTGGTCATATGTTATTTTTGGTTGCGCCTTGTTATGTTTTCTGCACTGAACGTCACATCGGTGCTCCAAAGAGTTTATTCTTGAGCTCAACACCGGCAGTCAGTGAAGTTAGAGCCTTGCAGACGTCAGAAGACAAACGAGCGAGGTACCGGCAAGTTGATATTAGCGAGGTCAATGCGAATGTTTTAAGATCTTAACAACATTGCTCTACTGATTAGTATCTGAACAAGTAACTAGTAGTCTACGCGCTGTTATTCTAGGAACATTCTAAGCGTTGGTAAGGATTGTTGTGTGAATGCTATTTTCTTATCCAGCGACTGTGTTTATTCTTCAAATACGAAATTCATATCCAGTACAAGTGACAACTTCTGCGTTAGGGAAACTGCAGTAAACAACAAGCCCTCACGATTTACTTGTAAGCCAATTGTTTTGATATCATTTTATTAAATGTGAACCATTAAATACTACATTACTTTACTGACAGATTTTAAATGAACTTGGTGAAATGAAACTTCAAACAAATGAGAATTTGAAATGAGGATTTGAAATTGCGTTGAACCATACAGATCAGATCATACGTAGATGGTTTTAGGAATGGAGTGTTTGACTCAAAGTCTTAAACAACCCTTAGAAATAAGAAGCTAGGAGATTTGGGCTAAAGTGCCCGATGGAAAAGTAACACGGAAGTGAGGTAGAAATGGGGAGGAAGACGCCCTTATTTATTAACGTACCCATTCGACGCACGGCGGATATTCAGTGGTCTCAGGTTCGATCCCGGACAGGTACGAACGCGTTCGAACCAGAGGTTCCTCCGTGGCAGTCACAAACGTTGACCACTAGGCCATCCGCGACCTATTGAATCGTACATTATAGAAAGCGCGTATTTATAAGCTAATAACTTTAAATTGCGTATAAGAGGGTTCGTTTTGAAGAAATTAGACCTGCGAACTGAAGCCGCATATGGAATGCTTCCAATTATTCGGGGATGATAAATGGGTTCAGTGGCGTGAGAGGATTAGTAATGAGTACAGTAGAACTCGATTGGGTGCTTTTGTAGAAGGGGAATTTAATGAGAACGTACTCAGTAGGTTAAGGAGTGCGTGTTTTATGTGGATGAGATTATCACGGTAAGTCTTGCTGAAAAGGTGGACCAATGGTCTAAGCTCTGGGTTCTGACCTTCGTCCGAGATGGGGTTCGGGTTCGAATCCCGTGAGGCATGGATGTTGTGTTTGTCTAACGGCGCACTGGCTCTTTTCCTTCTTTGGAATTAGCGGCCCTAAATTAAGGACGGGTGACAGCTTATAGCTCATCGAATTGCTCACTGTGGTCGTTAAAAACCAAATAAACAAAAAACGATAAATCTTAACTGTAGTCTAAAGTACATAGTCGCCGAACAGAGTGACTGATGCAATTAGAACTGATGATATAAAGTTGGCCGTAAGTCATAGCAGTCGTAATTTGTGAGAGGCAAGAGATCTTAGAGGAGATTTGAAAGTTTGTAAGTTATCAGCATATTTGTTCTTAATTTGTATTTTCAATTAATGTTCTCATAATTTGTGCCCTTCATGATGGCGACAATAACGATGTCTCAAACAGCACTAGGACACAAAAAACCTGCCCTTTTATGGAAGCTTATTAAGTGTGTATTTTTCTCAGTTCTATTTATAAATGACGCTGTAGAACTTCAAAAATGACAAAGGAATAAATGAGTACGGCCACGCGCAGCACGAGACTCGGGAAAGAACGTTCGCTCAGCACACTGAGCGATCGCACGCCAGTGACTGACTGACTGGTCGTTGACAAACGAGGGGCGTCGTCCGCAGCGTGCGCCAGAGAAAATCCCATCCCGATAACTTATTCGAATAAGTGACTTTTCAGATCGCTTTAGCAGCCCTCATTAACACCAGGCTGAATGGACGTCAGCCTTTTATGAAGAACAGCTGTTTTTCCCTTATATAATAGTGTGGGGAGAACTGAACAGGAGCAGTAGGGATGAAGGTTTTATCGACTTTGCAAGGATGTCACAAAGGGGAGTGTGATCCTTTTCCCACGGTTCCGCAGAGCTTAGAGCACAGGGGTGTGTGTGTGTGTGTGTGCGTCTGGCGCAGAGGGGGTGGATAAAGGAAAGCTGGGGTAAGAGGTCACATGGCCACTGTGTGAGAGACTGATTCAAACTATTACTTCATGTTCGAGTGTCATGATTTCTGATTTTGTTCGGTTTTTGCCGGTCTCTGAGACATTAAATGAAGTACAGGTATTAATTTAGGAAACACCGATTTTCTCTACTGATTATACCGGTGGGCCAGATTTGCCCCATAGCAAAACATGTTAAATGTTGAATAAAACTAAGTTGATTTTGGTCGGATCCAGAGAGATTGGTACCCGGCAAATTCGTACCCAAGCAGTTTCATCCCCTTCTGTTTAATTTTAATGTCTGAATTTCAGGCTTTAGCATCATCTTCTCCCCTTCAAAGTATTCCGAGGCATTCCCCCCCCCTTCAAATTCGTAAATTATTTCATAAATTGAAGCAATAACGGCATTTGCGTATAATTAAATTTTAGAAAACTCGTACCCGGGAGAATGGTACCCAACAAACTGGTACCCCGAAAACTCGCACACGGGAAATTGGTACCCAAAGAATTCCTACCTTTTGAGCTAGTCCAGCCTAGCAAGATCATTCCTCTTTGGTGATTGCTGTTGTGCACAGCTGTTCTTTTTGGCTGAAAACTACGCCAGTAAGCTCCTACCCCTTCTTCCACCGCTGAGGCTCCTACACCTTCTCATATAAGGGAGCGTACACAAATTTCATTTCGTACGCGATATTGTCGAAGTATTGCGCACGTCAGATTTACACAAAAATACGTATTTGTTATATAAGAGAAGAGATCAAGAAAGGACAATTTTTATACGGGAACCTAAAGTGTACTTGTCCGTATAGCGAGTTATGCGGTGGTCATTTGGGATCCAGGTAAACTCCCAAACCGGAAAACTGCCACACCAGAAAACCGCCTTCCCGGAAAAACCCCACACCGGTAAACTCCTACATTTTCTCATATTATAAGGGGATGCATACAAACCGCGTTTCATTCGGAGATCTTGTCAAAATGTGGGAATTTTCCTAGTTGACCAAAACGAAATGTACGAATTCTCCTAGTGATATAAAAGCGTATGTAAGATCATAATGACAAAAAGTTTTTTTTATTTAGGATCGCCTAAAAGGATTGTATGAAAGAATGCCCACGGAAAAAACGCCCATGGAAAAATCGCCCACGGAAAAAACGCCCACTTTTCGAAAGTAGGAAAAAACGCCCACGGAAAAATCGCCCACAGACAAAATGCTCACGGGAAAAATATGTGATCGACTGATAAGTTTTTATGTCTGTTATAAACGGTGTTCGGACAACTAGTCACAGACTGCTGGCCAAAAAATCGTTAGGGGTCATATAAAAATTGCGGTTTCTTGGCCACCTCACCTACATAACGCGAATATGGGAATGACGGAATGAAAACTTTTAGAAGGGCCTAAACGTTAGTACTAATATTATTTTCTGCCTAAGTAATACCGCAATATTAATAATTTGATGTGTAAAATATTTTCTGCAAACCTTACAAATATGAGAGGAAAGTTCGGATTGCACTGATTGACTGTAGAGGTTGTATGGTGTTGGCCTGAAAGCCGTGGTAGTCTTATGCAACATTTATTTAAAAACATACTAATGATTCACCGTTGTCTTCAAGCCAACTGCTATACGATATTTTTCTAGAAACTACAAATAAAAAATTCTCTGCGAGTATGTGCAAACCCAGGGAATTTGTCTGGGGAGGAGGGGGGTGCTTAAAATCTAAAATATGTAATATAAAGAATTTCTGGTCCGATCGGGAGATTTCCAGTGTTTACAAGCTACAACACGTCGAATTATCTGAGGGTATCTGCTGCCTCAGGAAAATAGTCGGGGGGGGGGTAATACCAAAATCGTAAAATATCAAGAATATCTCTTCCGATCTGGAGATCTTCAGTATTTAGAAACTGCAACTCGACAAATTTTCTTAGCGCATGTCACTCTCTGGAAACCTGTCGGCGAAGAGGGAGGGGGGGGTAATACCAAAAGTGTAAGATATGAACAATTTCTCGTCCGATCGGGAGATTCTCGGCAATTAGCAGCTACAACTCGACACATTATCTGAAGGCATGTGAATGATGAAAATCTCCGGGTCGGAAGAGAAATTCTTCATATTCTACACTTTTGGTATTACCCCCCCCTCCCCCCGACAGGTTTGCTCAGTAGGTTCATGCCCGGAGATAATGTCTCCAGTTGTAGTTTGTAAATGCTGAAAATCGCCCGATCGGACAAGAAATTCTATATAATTCACAATTATCATATAACCCCCCCACCCCACCCCCAGGTTTGCTGAGTAGGCACGTACCCTCAAATAATCTGTCCAACTGTAGCTTGTAAATGCTGAAAATCTCCCGATGGGACGATACATTTTTCAAATCTTAGAGTTTTGATATCCCCCCCCCCCCCGGACAGGTTTCCTGAGTCAGCACATGCGCTCAGATATTTTGCAGACTTGTAGTTTGAAAACCCTTAAATCTTTTGCTGAGATGTAGATCATAAACATTTCTTATAAAGAATTACATTAATTATCGCAATTAAGAAAAGACGAAATTACGGAAACTTTATATGACTCTGATTACCAACCTCTGGGGTTCGTGGGCACGAAGCGGTCGAAAACGTTATTTTTATGAGGCCCCTTAAAATTTTTGTGGCCAGTTCTCCTACACCCGTCATGTAGAAATTAACTGTTTTAGTTGTCCTTTGGAAAACTCCCAGGAAGCTATGAGTGCGTATTTTTTCTTTACACTGGGAAGAAAAGAAGTATGCCTGTAACTTGAGATTATACTACTCACGGGGAAGACACACCCTGACCGGTGGCCAACCGATAAATTTAAATGAAATATATCCCTTGTTATTTGGGGTGCGGTCGCTAGCAAACGTTCCAGCTGCAGCTGCAAAGCACCACTTTGACGAAAGACAGATGCTCCCCCTCCCCCTTCGGCTCGCCGTACACAAAAGAGGATTTCCAAAAGAGACAAGAGTGCAAAGAAAGCACATTACACAAAGTTATATCTGTACATTGCGCCTTTTACGAAAATCGCTTTTACAATTAAATGCTATACTTTACAAGTTTTTATAAATAAAATAATCTGACTTTTAATGATTTCCCTTTTAATTGATATAGTTAAATAACAAACATGCATAGTTTTATAAAAATTAAGACCTTACTTTAAAAAATAAGAATAGTCACAAATTTTTTACAGTAAAGTCGAACTGGATTTTTTTAAGAAAGTAGCTACTCTACAGTCATCATCATCATCAACCATTATCAATCCACTGCTGGACGAAGGTCTCCCCAAGTTTCCTCCACAACGGTCTGTCTTGTGCCAGTCTCCTCCATGTCACCCCTGCATACTTTCGAATTTCATCCACCCATCTCCCATGTGGTCTTCTTCTGGGTCTTTTCCTGTCCCTTGGAATCCAATCTAAAATTTCGGCTGTCCATCGATGATCTGTCCTTCTGGCAGTATGTCCAGCCCATTGCCATTTCAGGGATTTAACTCTGATCATGATGTCTTCCACTCTTGTCATTTTTCGGATCCACGAGTTCCTCTTCTTATCTCTCCTGGTTACACCAAGTATGCACCTCTCCATGCGTCATTGAGTTGTCTGCAGCCTTTGTATGTCTCTTTTAGTTAAGGTCCACGTATCTGCACCATACGTAAGCACTGGAAGGATGCATTGATCAAACACTTTTCTTTTAAGACATAATGGCATATTGCTCTTGAAAATTATGCTGTTTCTTCCAAAAGCTCTCCAGGCAAGTTTTGTACGCCGATTAATTTCTTCATCAATGTGACCCTCACTTGATATCTGCTGTCCAAGATAAACGTACGTGTCTGTTATCTCCAGCTTTTCTCCATCAATCGATAAATCTTCATTTCTTGTAAAAGCATTGAACATCACTTTTGTCTTCTGAAAGTTCATTTTTAATCCCACTTCTTTACTCTTGTCAGCAAGTTCCTGGATCATACTCTGCAGCTCTGATGAGCTAGTTGCAAAAATGACTACGTCATCAGCAAAACGAAGGTGGGTTAGATAATCTCCATTAATCTTTATCCCCTTGTTTTCCCAGCTCAGCGACTGAAAAACACCCTCCAATGTCGCATTAAAGAGCTTCGGAGATATGGTGTCACCTTGTCTCACTCCCTTTCCAATTTTTATGCGTGTTGTATTTTCAAACAGCCTAATCTTTGCACTTGCATTTTCATAGATGTTATTAATAATATTAATGTATGCATCTTCAATACCGCAGGTTTTCAGAGCCATTGTAACTGCTGATGGTTTCACCGAATCAAAGGCTTTTTCATAATCGATAAAAGCCATGCACAGTGGAAGTTCATATTCCCTCGCTCTTTCAATTAGTTCTCTCAGCACATGGATATGATCTATTGTGCTGTAGCCACTCCTGAATCCAGCTTGTTCTCTCGGTTGAGCCATGTCCAGTGTTATCTTCAAGCGGTGTGAAAGAACTTTAGTGAAGATTTTATAAACTACTGATAGGAGGCTGATAGGTCTGTAGTTTCCGAGATCCTCAATGTCACCTTTCTTATGTAGCAGGATCATTGTAGCGGTGTTCCAATCCTCAGGAATCTTTCCTTCATTTAGGCATCGAGTGAAAATTTGGGCGAGTACTGTTTCGATTTCTCCACTTGCTTCTTGTATGATGTCTACAGTAATTCCATCTTCTCCTGGAGCTTTTCCTCTCTTCATGTTCTTGATTGCATGTGCAACTTCTGCTGGAAGGACTGGAGGAATTCTGGTACTGGTATCTTTCATGATGTCTGGAGTGCATGTATCATCCCTTTCATATAATTTGGAGTAGAAATCTTTCACTCTTGTCAAAATTTTGCCTCTATTTCTTGTTACAGAACCATCTTCTTTTCTCAGTGCCATAATCTGTTTTCTTCCCTTACTGAGATGTCCCTCTGCTATCTTTGGCTTTGGTTGTTTTCAATTGCTTTCCTCACTAGTTCACAGTTGAATTTTCTTACGTCTTCAGTGATACTTTTTCGTACTGTCTTGCATAGCTCTATATATTCCACTTTGGAAGTCACATCTTCTTTAGTTGTCCTCATCTCTCTTCTTTTTTGCATCAACATTTTCGTTTTTCCTGATAATTTATTTACATGCAACTTGTTCTTAGACCCAGCTAATTTTGTTGCTGTTTAAATAAGAGCTTTGGTTACTTTTCTGTTAACTTCAGAGATGTCCACTTCTGCCGATGTTAGGCCTTCTAAAGCAGAGAACCTGTTCTTCAGTTCCAACTTGAAGGTATTATGGTGTTTTATAAGGTTGGTTATGTCAATAGATTTTGTTTGTCTTATGAGCTTGCCACGTTCAAGTTTAGTGTTGAGGTGCATCTTACATCTCACCAATCTATGGTCACTACCTGTGTTGAACTTGTTTAGCACACTGCAGTCTTCTATGACGAATTTTTTGTTACACATAATAAAATCAATTTCACTTGTCGTCCCATTTGGATGTCTCCATGTCCATTTCCTGTGTGGCTTTTTCTTGAAGAAGGAGTTCAAGATGAAAACCCTTCTGCCTCTGCAAACTCAACGAGAGTATTTCCACGCTGGTTTCTGTTGCCGTGACCGAATTTACCTACTGAAGTTTCATTCTGTTGCCGTTGCCCTATTTTTGCATTGAAATCTCCCATAATTATTTTCAAGTGCTGCTTACCTTTATTATTTAGATGACAAATTTCCTCATAAAATTCTTCAATTTCTTCTTCAGGATGACTTGTGGTGGGTGCATAAGTTTGAATAATCTGAGCCTGGTATCTTTTCGAGAGTTGGATAACAAGCCTTGCAGCTCTGTCAGAGGAACTTTCAACTTCTACAACTTTATCCTTCAGTTTCTTGTTTATTATAAATCCAACACCACTAGTTCTGCCAGTATCTGTCCCACGATAGTAGAAGAGATGTCCACTTTTCAGTTCGATGAGATCTTCTCCTTTTCTCCTTACCTCACTTAGCCCCACGATGTCCCACTTGATCCTTTGTAGTTCCTCTTCCAATTCAAGAAGCCTTGAATCAGAAGATAGGGAGCGTCCATTGTACGTTGCCAAGGTCAGCATCAGATGGCAGCCTAGTCCGGTCCTCCGGGGATTCTTAGCACCCTCTGCCTTCATGTCGCACTGGCCGCTGCCTTGGCCAGGTACATTCCAGCTGCCGGAGACTGAGGGCCAAGATTTAAGTTGTGGAGTCATTTTGGAGGGGTTTGGCCATAACTCACCACGCTGGCCAAGCGGGTTGGTGAATGTGGGATAGAATTTCCTCTAATCCCGATGGTATAGTTATACCGCTATTGGCGGTCGTCAGAGCCCCTTTAGTAGGAACAGGATGCACCACGAGAAGGCGGGGTTGACATTTGTCAAGGAGAGGCTGTGATGTTACGCATCACCTGACCTTACATCCCACTCTACAGTAGGAAGTTGAAAGTTAACAATCTTATTTGGTTCTTCACTAGGCCACCCGCGGCCCTTAAGTCATAAGTCCTAGGCCTTGGCCTATTTAACAGTTTTTATTCTAACGATGTTATATTCATAACGTTTACGTAACACATCAAATTATTAATATTGCGGTGTTACTCAGGCAAAAAATAATATTAGGACTAACGTTTAGGCCCTTCTAAAAGTTTTCGTTCCGCCATTCCCATATTCGTAAATTTGCATAACAAGTATTGTCAATAATCAAACAGAAGTCATCGCTCTTTCCACGTTTATAAGTGAGTCACTGAAAAATTCTCAGTGGCCGCCTCCAGGAATCGAACTCAGGGTCTTCCAGTTACGCGCCGGATATGCTTCCACTGCACCACAGCTATTCCTATTCCACGTCAAATGTCTGAATTAATTGTCAATAATATTGCGCTTCTACTTATGCACCATACATTCAATCCATACATTAATTAATAGGCCGTAGGCCTAAGCCTATTCAACACTTTTTTCTTCGCCTGTGAATTAATTAAGTAAAAGAAAAATATTGCAAACTTGACATGTTATGTAAATATTTAGTACCTACGTAAAAGTGCAGCGTTATTAAAAAATCCCACCTTAGGGTCCTTTTCCGAACATACATGAATTATGCTGTAATTCTCGCTTGGCTTACATAGAACGTTTTCTCGAAATTTGTTTGGAGTTCCTAATTCAATTCTCAATGTAGGCCAAAAATCAATTATAACACACCCCCCCACCCCCTTGAACTTTTGTGGCCAATTCTCCTACACCCATTTTCGTTATGTAGGTGAGGTGGCCAAGAAACCGCAATTTTTATATGACCCCTAACGGTTTTTTGGCCAGCAATGTGTGACCAGTTGTCCGAACACCGTTTATAACAGACATATAAACTTATCAGTCGATCACATATTTTTCCGTGGGCGTTTTTTCCTACTTTCGCGAAGTGGGCGTTTTTTCCGTGGGCGTTTTTTCCGTGGGCGATTTTTCCGTGGGCGTTTTTTCCGTGGGCATTCTTTCCTCATACCCCTAAAAGGGCCTGCAGCTCAGATGCCTTTTCAGCACCTGAAGACGATTCGTTGAGTGTCTTTTGATTAGCTTTTACTGCATATTATCACATGTCAAACATTAAAATCACAACGCAAGATTTAGTGAGTCGGAAATCTTCTACATAAACCTTGTGCCATTATGATCTTATGTAAGCATTTATATCACTAGGAAAATTCGTAGATTTCACTTTGTTCCACTAGAAAATCTTGTACATTTAGTTTCGTTCCACTAGGAAAACTTCCACACTTCTACAAGATCTCAGAACGAAACGGAATTTGTGTACATCCCCTTATATGAGAAAGTGCAAGAGTTGACCGATGTGGTAGTTTTCCGCCGTGTAGCAGTTTTCTGGTGTTGAAGTTTACCACTACTAGATTATTTGTCCTAAATTCTTTTGGATGCTTTCTCAGAGGGAAGTGAGTTGTCATTAATGCAACTTGTATATGCCCCCGTAACGTCGCAGCCACAGAAGAGTACCAATCTCCCAGGTACGAATTTGGTACTAATCTCCCGGACACGAGTTTGTAGGGTACCAATCTTCGCGGTACGAGTTTGCCGTTTTCCTTTTTATCAGTATCGCAACTTTAAGCTAATCAGTTGCGATACTAGGCACGCTGATTTGTGTTCCCCTGTATTAGCAGACTTCGACGAAAGAGAAGAAAAAAATAATGAAAACAAGCCGGGTGGCGAAGTGGTCTAAGCGCTTGCTTCGGGCCGTTCGTCCGATTGGGCCTGGGCTCGAGTCCCGTTTGAACCATTCGTGATGCGCCTATCCTGTGGCACTGGCTCTCTCTCCCTCCTGGGAGGAGGGAGAGAGAGCCAGTGCCGCAGGATAGGCGGCCGATTGTTTACACTGGCTCCAAAAGTAGAGACGGCCGATTGTTTATAGCCTGTTGATTTGCATACGTTGGTCGTAAACCCTCAAACAAATGATAATAATCCCACTGTGGCAAAATGTCCAGATTGTGATAAGAATGCTATTATTATTTCTGGCAAGTGCATTGTGTGCTCAGAAAGAGTCTTACAAACCGCTGACAAGAGAGAACAAAAGGGCGTTACTATAAATCTGGAAAAACATGAAGCTACTGCATTGGCGTAGACAACATGCAGCCTTCCTCGGTGTCGTGCACGAAGCAACCCTCTGGAAATCGTGCGCGAAGCGACCCTGTTATATTTTATCGTGGACGCTTCAAGCGACCCTGCTAATCGAATCATTTTACTTCTATATATATATATAAAAATCGGTGTCAAATTATATACATCTAATTAATTAATTACTAACATCAAGTTTTTATACTAAATACAAGTTTTTAATATCATTATATATATATATATATATATATATATATATATATATATATATACAAATCGTAGTCAATTATTTACGTCTAATTAATTAAGTACTTACATCTTCTGAATTTTGTAGCTTTTGTCCTTAGTCCAACTTGGTAACATAGTTTAATGCTTTCAGGCATTTTTTAAGGTCTTTAGAATTTCCAAATTCGACGCGTGATGCACGAACAACAATTAAAAGAATTGGGAAAACTTAGTCCAAAAAGGAAGAAAATGTATATACAAGTAGACGAACACATTCGCAATTTCATGGCGAAATTTGGAAATTCTAAAGACCTTAAAAAATGCCTGAAAGCATAAATCTATGTTACCAAGTTGGACTAAGGACAAAAGCTACAAAATTCAGAAGATGTAAGTACTTAATTAATTAGATGTAAATAATCTGACTACGATTTGTGTATATATGTATAAGTAAAATGATTCGAGCTCGGGCTCTGAGAGAAGGAGATAATTTTCTTCTTTTTTTTTTAATGTGATTTTGTATGATTTAGTACACGAAACTGTTTTTACACTTTCTACTTGTTAAATAGAATTATTTGGCTACTGGGTCTGGATGCGGAGTGGAAACTCGGCAGCGGTATTCATTCCGGACTTCGGTAACAAATGCCATAGGCCATGAATTACTTAATTTCTACATAGGAAAAGTTTCTTTAAGAACTATGAATAGTAAATAGCAAGCTGACGAAATTTTGCTCCTTACCTTAACGGGGCAGCACCCTGTTAATTCTATTGAGCAACGTACGACGTAGATTGTTGCGCTTCCCGATTTTTCCTGATGCCCAGCCTCCCGAAACATTTCAGGAAGAAATGAATGGTCCAGGAAACTATAGAAATAGATAGACATCCCATCCCTTCTCCACTCCGCAGTTGAGAAAGACATCGGTCGATTGCGCGGGGAGGAAATCGCGCTGGAAGTCTGGAAGACAAGATTTTTTTTTTTAATGCGTAAACAGATTAATCCTAGTTTTCGGGCTCGTCCGGGCTCGAGCTCTATCTTGCAATATGAAATTTGGACTCTGGCTGATATGCTTCGGGCTCGGGCTCTATCTTGCAATATAAAATTTGGACTCTGGCTGATATGCTTCGGGCTCGGGCTCTATCTCGCAATATAAAATTTGGACTCTGGCTGATATGCTTCTGGCTCGGGCTCTTAATGAGCCCGAACTCAGCTCAGCTGAGCTTATTGACTTCTCGAAAGAAATGTGGGATAATTCAAAGGAACAAAATTCAACAACTGCAGCTTGAATTAAAAATGCTGAGAACGATTTAACACTCAAGAGATTTGAGATAACGGAGAAATACAACGGGTGATGTCGCAAAGCCAACGAAGCGAGAAAAACATTGCTAAGCCTCTGGAAAAGGGGAAACACGTGGATTTTGGTTGAAAAATACAACAAAAAGCGTTGAGAATAAATGGCTGTTTCCTCAGTTTCACATGTCTCACGATAAGACAAGCGCAAAAAAAAAAAAAATAATAATAATGATAAATAAATAAATTAAAAAAAAAAACGAAATCGACCATAAACAGCACGGACAAAAAGTTTGGCGGTAAAAAAAAAGAAGAAGAAGAACGAGTAAAAGATAACTACAATAAAAAAACTGGTTACGTTGCTTGTAATTATGAATGCAGATCACGTTCTTATATCTGCCCTGGGGTATTTATTAAACCCAAGCATTTTATCCCCTCCACATAAAAATCATCATAATGGACGATTTGAAAGCGTGAGAAATTTCCTGCGGAGGGTTCACGATAAGCCGCCAGCGATGGATGTAACCACTACTAAAACGTAGTGAAGTCAGCTAAAAAAATAATAATAATAAAAAAAGAGAGAGATGAGAAAGGAAAAACGAAACTTTTTTCTACTCTTTTTTGCAACTTTGCTTGCTGTTATTAGTTCAGTCAGGTACCTATTAAGAACAATAAACGGTCAATGGTTTTCGGGTTGAAGGGTCATCTTTTAGTAGTGTAAACAATGGCCGCTTTTAGAGGGAATTAATAGACACGGGCAGCAAAAATTAATTGATCATGTGCAGCTAAACTGTAACTGATTTTGTCTTAATTTAGTTCATCAATAAAAGCGTAATGTGTTTTTCGAAAGGAAAGAAATAGAAACGATCACGTTGCTAGCTTTAATTACGCGTATTAAGATTTTTCGGTGTTTTTGACTGTGCTGACATGCACATTGTTTCTCCAGGTGGTTGAAAGCAGGTAAAATGCTTCTGATTGATATTTGAATCTGCTAATATTAAAATGGCAGATCTTTTTTTATCTGCCATTTACTAAAGAAATGTTAATGATTCTTCAAAGCATGTTTTACTCTAAGCTACTAACGGAAACAACAATTCAAGAAAAAAGGGTAAAAAACACCACATAAAAAGCAGCCGATTTGATGGAACGTTTTTTCAAAAATTTCTCCCACCCTCCCTTAATTTCTTTCTTTAAAGAAACTGAAAGACAAGCAGTATATTGAGCATTCTTTTCTACAAAGCGTACAAGGTTTAGCTGAGTGATTGAAATATGTTATAGTAATAGTTTGTCACACAGTGATGTGGTGTGATGCATTTTAAATTTAAACATTCTGTTATTGTTGGATGTTAGAAGTCGGGCATATGTCGCAGGACCCCCCCCCCCTTTTCGCAGTACGCTAGTGAGACTTTTCTTTTTGCCTTTGCGGTATCACTCAATCCTTTGTTATCAGAATTTTAATGCACACGACGTTGAAATTTATGATCAAACTAATGAATTACATTGGGTGAACTCTGCGTTGGTGAAAGCGAGGGTGCTTCAACGGATTTTTAGCCGCCCCGGTGGCGCAGTGGTCTAAGGCGCTGGCCTCTGATCATTCGTCCATAAGGGGTCCGGGTTCGAATCCCGGTCAGGCATGGATGTTGTGTTTGTCTAAAGGCACTGGCTCTCTCCCTTCCCTGGAACCAGTGACCCTAAATTAGGGACGGGCGACTGCTTATAGCCCATTGAGTTGCTCACGGTGGTCGTTAAACCTCAAAAAACAAAACAAACAACGGATTTTTGGGTCTCGTTTTATGACAGAACGATTCCTACAGGAACGGAATGAAACATTTCGGTCGAAATTCAGATGGGATATTGATGAAGAAAGAGTGGTTTCAGGAATTGGAGGAGACGGCTTCGGAAATATGGAAATTGAGGTAGAGCAGGGTCCGGCGGCGGAGATGGTCCAAAATCAAAGGGAAAGTATGGAACTCCGGTGCGAACCTGAGTGGTTGGGAAGTTAAGAATAACAACGGTTAAGAAAAGAATGATAATGCTCTGGAAAGGAGATCGATCTATTAGTGACCCGAAAGCAACAAACTTATAAATTGGAAAAAAGGAAGCTTAATGAAATGCATAGCTCGAATTCTGTTGTGATATTTTGCTTTAAAATACTTTTTTCTCTTGTCGTACAAGATGTGACAATTTAATTCCGGGAATGGCAGTGTGGTGTCGTGTCCTCGTGGTGATGCGGAAGATTCAGGTGCCTATGCGCAGCGGTTGCCCTGGCTTTTTTAAAGTTTTCGCCAAATTCAATTTTTTTTTTTTTTCGCGAAATGTAATCTGAAGTCGCCAATTTTTTTTTTTCACTCTCCATTAGAAATATAAAAATTATACCTTGTTATGATAGTACAAAAATAGGTTATAGATTTTTTATAATTAAGCAGCAAAATATTATGTTATAGATCCCGAATCGTAATAGAAAGAAATACTTTTATTTTCAATTTTTAATTTATTAGTACCTATAAAATTTCCAAACAAAGAATTATTGACAGGACAACTTTCAAATTAATTGAAAAATTGGGTATTACATTTATTTTGTGGCTTGGTTCTAAAAGGACCAGTATAAAAAAATGTAGATGTTGAAAAATTGCACTTTATTACTTGTAGAACTTTCATCTAATAACTATCTTCATATGAGTCGTGCAATATTGGTTGATGGTTCACATGAAAAGATAAGAAATCCATAAATATGATAGCATTTAAAAGGTTCTTTATTCATTTTTAAGATATCCTTGGGATTGCCGAAGCAAAAAGCAAAATTTGACATGATGTTCTAGCAAAAGCAATCGCCAGTATTTTCGCCAAAGCTTTTCATCCATCTCCAAAACGATTTTTTTTCGCAAATTGCGAAGGATGCGAGCCCTCCCCCCCCCCCCCCGGTGGCGCAGTGGTCTAAGCGATGGCCTCTGATCATTCGTCCGTAAACGGTCCGGGTTCGAATCCCGGTAATGCATGGATGTTTGAGTTTGTCTTTCGGCACTGGCTCTCAATATATTACTTGTCCAACACTGGTTATCTGTGTACATTTTTTGACATATTGTCAAATCCATGTTTGATGTATAACTTGTTCACAATGTGTTACATGATCAATACTGTCTAATCTGTGAAATATCTGTATCCTGTTTATGTCTGCTTGAATGTCTTTGTACCACCAGGTCCAATAAATCATTTTAGTAAAATCTCCAATCAAAAAAATAAAAATAAAATAAAATAAAGAAAAAAATAATCAAAATGCATCCTTCCAGTTCTTACTTATGGATCCGAAACATGGATCCTGAATGAAATACGGGATTCGACTATCGAATCCTGTGATGGTTATATTCAAATTAATCGGAAACTTGAGACTTGATCGTTCTGGGTGGTGTAATGGTTAGCATACCCGGGCGCTGTTGGGGAGACGCGGATTTCATTCCCGCTCCAGGACGACGAAATTTTCAAGTTTTCGGATATTATCTGACTTACCATCCTTGTCACATTTACAAAAAAAAAAAAAAAACGGATTGCCATCTTCAAGACATGTATCTTAACTATAAAAAACATTCAGAAGCTGCAGACAACTAAAAAGAGCATGAGAAGCTATGGTGTAAGCAAGAAAAATAAGAAAAGGAACTCTGTGACGTACTACAGAGGTGACGCACATGTCAAGATGGCAAGTAGCATTGATAAGCTCTAGCTGGCGTAGCTTAATAGGAAAAGCATTCGGCTCCGGAACGGGAGGATTAGGTTTGAGTCTCGCCACCGGCAAATTTGGGTTTCACAACTCATAGATGAGAAAAATGACAAGAGCCGATGGCATTATGATCAAGGTAAAAATTTTGAAATAACAATGGCTGGATATATTGCTAGAACTGACTACCATTGGATAACCAAATTACTAGACTGGATTCTAAGGAACGGGGAAACAACTCAGAAGACCACCATGTGAGTGAAATTCGTAAACGTTCCAGAGTGACATAAAGACTAGCTCAAGAGAAAAAGACTTGGAGAAACCATCCAGGAGTGGACTGATAATTGGGTTGGTGACACACACACATATGAAATCCTTTCGATGTATTTTTAAAATATTCAAAAAATTTGTATGCCTAAAATTTTATTCAAGTAACATCAAATGAAAACACCTGGTCCGCATAGGAATGTCAATTAATTTCATAGTTTTACAATGTATGGCAGACGCAAAGTATGGTTTCAGTTTCTAAGCATAAAACATTTGAAACTCTACAGATTGAATTTAAATTACATACTAAAAGCCAAACTATTTTTGTAACATTCAGCATCTTTATTTGTGCTTTGTTTGCAAATCAAACGTTTGCCTTCTCACGAAACAAAAAAATAAAATGATAACAATTTCCTGCACATTTTTTCACCGATCTACTGAGTCCGAATGTATGAAACATCAGAACCACCCAAGCGGAACAATAGTGATTCTTGCTCAAGCTGAGTAGGTACTACTTAAATGATATTTTCAGGTCATAAACTAGCTGTTACGTAAGAGAGTAAAGACCACTGTTACAACAAGACAACACAGCAAGCATTTCTTCGGTTGTTTGATAGCTTCATCGGTTGATGCCAATGATAGAGTAGCAGCAGGATATCAATTCAGGAATCAATATCTTTGGGTATTTCGAAGGGGGAAAATTAAGATTGACGGGCAGAAATATGGGCGTGGGTCCTAAGCGGACAGCTCCCGACGGACCGACCTGCCGCAGTGGAAACATTTTTCCTCTTAACTTGTCTCGTGGAGTGCTTTGTTTTACATTTTCCCCTCCAGGTGATGTGTGTGTTCAGCCATCAATAATTATTTTCAGCCGTCATCTACTAATTTCTTTTCGGTGTGGTCTGAGCTCCAGGACACAAACAGTGGCACCACCTACTGGCAATTTTAGTCACTCAGCTCTCGTGCGGGAAAGGTTCTTCTAACTATGGCTTAAAAAAAAATTTAAAAAAGCCCCACGAAAAATCTTTTCGTGACAAACGCCAAATAACTACACAAAAGAAACATTGAGCATTTAGTCTAGCCAATTCGATAATCTAAATTAATACAAACATTACCTTTTCAGTAAAGGAGTAATTAATACATAACTGAAGTATAAAAGGAGGCCAATTTTGATCAGGGAAAACTTGGGTAGTAAAGAACTCGTAAACCTATGTGTAGTTTTGTTATGATCGATCATATTACCACACAACTCATACAAGGGTTAATACTCAAAAGTAAGACAAAAAAATTCCCTGACTTTTCCAGGAGGTATTTAAAATTTTACCAGAGCGGACCGCCAAATAACGTTGCGATAAGTTTTCTTCGGTTCTTGCATTTTCTCACCAAAGCACACGTCCGTAAATTCTTTAAATAAATTATATTTATACAGTTACTAGATTTTCATTAATAACAACTATAAATGCACATTATTTTCGGCGCCATACGTCCATGACCTTTGTTTTTGAACCTGAGTGGTATACCGCAGGTGTATGATACACAGTGTTGCACACAGCATTTCTTTATGGGGTGGACCAAAATTTTAAAGATGCAAACAAAAATATCTCCGCCATATTAAAGTGTGTTTCCAATGATTAGTAAAATATACAGCAGAACTCGCATATAACGAGCCCGTTTTTAGTGAGATCTCGGGTTTAACGAAGAAAACAGGAACGTATGTTTTGTATAATGTTAATTCAAAGCTAATTTGATCGCTCTTAATGGACAAAATATAATGAAATCTCCGGAACTAACGAAAGAGAAAAAGCTGCAATGCTCGCTTTTAACGAGCAAAGTTAAAAAAAAAAAAAATCCGTATTTAACGAGGCAAAGGAAATCTGGCGCTCACTGTTTTGCGATGGATTAACAGAAATGGGTTGCATACAGCACGAAATAGTGACAACACAGGGGAATCTTTATGTGCTAGTCAATGGGGAGGGAGTACATCAAATTTCAACAAGCGAAATGTGCAAGAGACTCTCTCCGCCACCCATTCCAAGGGGCTATATGCCAACTTGGGCGTATCGCGTCAGCAGAGTTGTAAGCAGACCACCTACTGCTAGGCAAAAAGAGGATGGGTTTAGCATAATTCCATTAAAAAAAAAGCCTAAAATCAAAATTCAAGAACAATAAGAACAGAGGGACGGAGTGTTCTGTTTAAACGGGAAAAGAATTTAAGTAATGAGATGACACTAAACACAACTGAGTTAACAAAAACGCATCTAAAAATTATGGGACTGGTAATGCTGAAAGGGTAACAGTGATATTGAATTCTATTCGAGACATGAATTCTATACAGACTCTAAACTTAAGAAACATTTTATCTCACCCCAAAATCGATAGTCATCATAAATTTTGGGGCGATAAAAAATATTGCTCAGATTTATAATCGGTATAGAATTTCTGTTTCTAAGGACGGAAATTTCTTTTCCTCTCCTAAACACAGCAGCTCATTTTCCTTCAATATCAAACGTTAAAACATTTCACTAGAATCCGCTGGATAACTGATTATCTCTCTGAATCTGATTAAGGAAGAAAAGACTCAGGTCTGCTACTGGCTCGTGTTAACTGCAGCTGGAGTGCTGGGACAGCAGTAAAAATTTTCAGGAATATGATGCCGAGAAAGAAGCAAAATAATTCTACTTTCTAAAAGGAAAACACCGTGTCTAACCGGATAGAATAACACAGAACCTAGGTTCTAACAGAACAGAATAACACAGAACCAGATAGATTCTGTCTAACCGGATAGAAATAACACAGAACCTAGGTTCTAACAGAACAGAATAACACAGAACCAGATAGATTTAGTCTAACCGGATAGAATAACACAGAATCTAGGTTCTAACAGAACAGAATAACACAGAACCAGATAGATTCAGTCTAACCGGATAGAATAACGCAGAACCTAGGTTCTAACAGAACAGAATAACATAGAACCAGATAGATTCAGTCTAATCGGTTACAATAACACAGAACCTAGGTTCTAACAGAACAGAATAACACAGAACCAGATAGATTCAGACTAACCGGATAGAAATAACACAGAACCTAGGTTCTAACAGAACAGAATAACACAGAACCAGATAAATTCAGTCTAACCGGATAGAATAACGCAGAGCCTAGGTTCTAACAGAACAGAATAACACAGAACCAGATAGATTCAGTATAACCGGATAGAAATAACACAGAACCTAGGTTCTAACAGAACAGAATAACACAGAACCAGATAGATTTAGTCTAACCGGATAGAATAACACAGAACCAGATAGATTCAGTGTAACCGGATAGAATAACGCAGAACCTAGGTTCTAACAGAACAGAATAACATAGAACCAGATAGATTCAGTCTAATCGGTTACAATAACACGGAACCTAGGTTCTAACAGAACAGAATAACACAGAACCATATAGATTCAGTTTAACCGGATAGAATAACACAGAACCAGATAGATTCAGTTTAACCGGATAGAATAACACAGAACCTAGGTTCTAACAGAACAGAATAACACAGAACTAGGTTCTAACAGAACAGAATAACACAGAACCCGATAGATTCAGTCTAACCGGACAGAATAACACAGAACCTAGGTTCTAACAGAACAGAATAACACAGAACCAGATAGATTCAGTCTAACTGGATAGAAATAACACAGAACCTAGGTTCTAACAGAACAGAATAACACAGAACCAGATAGATTTAGTCTAACCGGATAGAATAACACAGAAACTAGGTTCTAACAGAACAGAATAACACAGAACCAGATAGATTCAGTCTAACTGGATAGAAATAACACAGAACCTAGGTTCGAGTCATAGATGAGGAACTCAGAGGAGGATTCCTCGAGTGTGGACCTAATCTTTAAATGAAGAGGACGATAAGATACTGCTCTCTTGAGATGCTTCATGCTTATAGCAGAAAATGGCTTCTTTCTGGACAATACCAATTGAATTAGACAAATGTCACTTTTCTTTCTTTCTTTTCTACATGGTTTCGCTGTGATGGAACTCTAAACCTAATCAAAGAATGCCAGTTCGATTTTGTTGCTGCTATGGTCGTTTGAGTTGGGGAATGGTGGCAAATAACATATAACGAAGTAAATTTCTCCGTCATTTTTATCCGCGCCGGGGTTCGAACCCGGATCCCCTCATTCCGGAACAAGTCACTCTACCAATTGAGCTACGCGGACGTTTTATTCTGATTCCTATCTGCCTTTATGTCGTGTGCGTCCTTCTGGCAGGTACGTCACATCTCCTGGTACGTTACATCATCTCCCCCTTATTTTTTTTTTTTTTTTTTTTCGAAGTGCTGGAGAAGAGATTCTCTCTCTTATTTTTCCTATCTCGCGGTGTGGAAAGAACATCACACCAATGCGAGATTTTGAACGGTCGGGTCATCCGGATAGTTCGGGCGCCATTATAACGAAGTAAATTTCTCCGTCATTTTTATCCGCGCCGGAATTCGAACCCGGATCCCCTCATTCCGGAACAAGTCACTCTACCAATTGAGCAACGCGGACGTTTTATTCTGATTCCTATCTGCTTTTATGTCGTGTGCGTCCTTCTGGCAGGTACGTCACATCTCCTGGTACGTTACAAACAAAAGATCGAAAAAAATAGTGTCTAATTCTGAAATTCAATTGCCACTGTTCCCTATTCTTTATATTCATTCGATTCTTTTATCTCGAAGAAGTCTTTGTGCTGATGTATTTTTCACCCTCTTTTCCACTAAACAAATTAAATGCCTTTGTGTTCTGATTAAACAAAGCTATTGCACTTAAAAAGCTGCAAACGTATATAATGGTAAGTCCCTGAAACGAAGTATATACACTGCCGGACAATTGCTAAGGACGGATGACAATGGCAACGATAGCAACCATAAAATGGAAGGCAGGAAAATGTGGAAATTAGCATAAGTGCGGGATACAGTAAGACGTGTGTGCGTATGCAAATTTTGGATTGCCGAACTTGTTCGTGACGTCATAGCGCTGATAAGAGATATAAAGGATTTGACGCGTATTGACCGTTGTTGTTCAAACGCAAAGTTGAAAGGGAAAGAATCAGTTGACGAACTTGCAATTTTCAGTATGTCTTCCCGACATCACCTAGATGATTTTACGCGTGGCCGTATTATTGGCAAGATTCAAGAAGGGCGAAAAATAACAGATGTTGCCAGGGAGTTCGACGTCAGCCACAGTGTTGTTTCAAGGCTTTGGAAATCATTTCAAACAAATGGAGAGTGTAGCAAACGTCGCGGGGGAGGTCGTGTTCGCAGTGTGACACCTGCAGAAGATCGGTACATAGTGCTATCAACAAAAAGACACCGGCGCAGCACAGCTAGTGAGGTAGCAAATCAGTTTATGGCTGCTACTGGCAAGCGGATCTCCCGAAAAACTGTCGCCAGACGTTTGCATGAAGGAGGACTATACGCCCGCCGTCCTGTTGTGTGCATCCCATTGTCCAGACGTCACCGTACCGCCCGTTTGCAATGGTGCCATCAACATCGCAATTGGACTGATAACGACTGGCCTGCTGTCCTCTTCTCAGACGAGAGTAGATACAGTCTATCGTCTGATTGTCGACGACAACTGATCTGGCGTGGTAGTGGTACTGCATATTGTCTAGCAAACATACAGGAAAGGGACCGATATCCGACATGTAGTGTCATGGTATGAGCTGGCATCATGATCAATGGCCGTACGTCCCTCTACGTGCTTTCAACTGGGACTATGACTGGCCAACGATACATTAATGACGTTCTGCTACCTCATGTTCGCATGTTCCGTGGTGCTGTCGGTGATAGATTCATTTTCATGGACGACAACGCAACATGTCATCGAACAGTCGCTGTCCAGGAGTGTCTTGAGAGCGAGGATATTCAACGCCTCGTATGGCCAGCACGTTCTCCAGATCTGAATCCCATTGAAAATGTGTGGGATGCTTTGGGGAGGAGTCTTGCTGGTCGCCAATGCCCTCCAATAAACAAGGACACCCTCATCCGTGCACTGACAGAGGAATGGGAAAAACTACCCCAACAGTTGCTTGATAATGTTGTGCAAAGCACGACACGACGTGTGGAATCTTGCATCGCCCTCCATGGTGGCCATATCCCGTATTGACATCTTACGCCGGAACGCCTGCTGACGGTAATTTCATTTTTTCACGTTTACGTATTCTGCACAAAATGGCCTGTTTTTCCCTTGAACACGTTCCAAGGCCTTCTGGATTTCAGAGCACAATAAATTGTCTTTCTTGGAATGTCCTGGCATTCTGACATTACTTTATTTCACTTGGCATCCAACCACGCTTACTTTTTTATGCGCTATATAGCCGTTTATGATCCGTCCTTAGCAATTGTCCAGCAGTGTATATATATATACACTGCTGGACAATTGCTAAGGACGGATCATAAACGGCTATGTAGCGCAGAAAAAGTAAGTGTGGTTGGATGCCAAGTGAAATAAAATAATGTCAGAATGCCAGACATTACAAGAAAGACAATTTATTGTGCTGTGAAATCCAGAAGGCTTTGGAACGTGTTCAAGGGACAAACAGGTCATTTTGTGCAGAATACGTAAACGTGAAAAAATTCAATTACCGTCCGCAGGCGTTGCGGCGTAAGATGTCAATACGGGATATGGCCACCATGGAGGGCGATGCAAGATTCCACACGTCGTTTCATGCTTTGCACAACATTATCAAGCAGCTGTTGGGGTAATTTATCCCATTCCTCGGTCAGTGCACGGATGAGGGTGTCCTGGTTTATTGGAGGGCATTGGCGACCAGCAAGATTCCTCCCCAAAGCATCTTACACATTTTCAATGGGATTCAGATCTGGAGAACGTGCTGGCCATAAGAGGCGTTGAATATCCTCGCTCTCAAGACACTCCTGGACAGCGACTGTTCGATAACATGTTGCGTTGTCGTCCATGAAAATGAATCTATCACCGACAGCACCACGGAACATGCGAACATGAGGTAGCAGAACATCATTAATGTATCGTTGGCCAGTCATAGTCCCAGTTGGAAGCACATAGAGGACGTACGGCCATTGATCATAATGCCAGCACATACCATGACACTACATGTCGGATATCGGTCCCTTTCCTGTATGTTTGCTGGACAATATGCAGTACCACTATCACGCCAGATCAGTTGTCGTCGACAATCAGACGATAGACTGTATCTACTCTCATCTGAGAAGAGGACAGCAGACCAGTCGTTATCAGTCCAATTGCGATGTTGATGGCACCATTGCAAACGGGCGGTACGGTGACGTCTGGACAATATGATGCACACAACAGGACGGCGGGCGTATAGTCCTCCTTCATGCAAACGTCTGGCGACTAGTTTTCGGGAGATCCGCTTGCCAGTAGCAGCCATAAACTGGTTTGCTACCTCACTAGCTGTGCTGCGCCGGTGTCTTTTTGTTGATAGCACTATGTACCGATCTTCTGCAGGTGTCGTACTGCGAACACGACCTCCCCCGTGACGTTTTCTACACTCTCCATTTGTTTGAAATGATTTCCAAAGCCTTGAAACAACACTGTGGCTGACGTCGAACTCCCTGGCAACATCTGTTATTTTTCGCCCTTCTTCAATCTTGCCAATAATACGGCCACGCGTAAAATCATCTTGGTGATGTCGGGAAGACATACTGAAAATTGTAAGTTCGTCAATTGATTCTTTCCCTTTTAACTTTGCGTTTGAACAACAACGGTCAATACGCATCAAATCCTTTATATCTCTTATCAGCGCTATGACGTCACGAACAAGTTCGGCAATCCACAATTTGCATATGCACAACACGTCTTACTGTATCCTGCACTTATGCTAATTTCCACATTTTCCTGCCTTCCATTTTATGGTTGCTATCGTTGCTACTGTCATCCGTCCTTAGCAATTGTCCGGCAGTGTACAACCTTTAGGTGAGGAGAGGCGTTGACTTAACTTTAGGAAATAGACAGATAAAATATTTGTAGTGTGAGACAGGCAAACTTATTCACAGTGGGCAATAACTTCTCTACCACCAATTCGGGAACAGCTATCCTTAAAAGTGTGACTAGAGTTCACTTTTAGTGGAGTCGTGAAAGGACCACCGTGGTGTTAGGGCCTGTTGAAGAATGACATGACTCTTTCGAAGGCTTTGTTGTGATACCGGAGACGCCCGATTCACACACAATGCGGCTCCGCAGTAAGTCTTCGTAGAACTGTTATGTCAAATCGTTCCTTGGATTCTGAATGTCTTCCTCAACATTGTTCCTCTGGTTTACGATAGCAGATTGCTCCAACGAACTAGTAATTTCACAACGCCGCTTTTTCATGATCCCATTCATAAAAAATAAAATAAAAAAATGTTCACGGTTTTAGGTGTAATGTTTGCAAAAGGAAAACTGTAGTTCCGGTGACCAAGTAAAATTATAGAGGCGATGGGTATGGGGAATCATAGATATGAATGGAAAACGAATCCCCACCCCCTGAAGAAATAATTAATTCTTCATAAATACAAGGAAGGCAAATATAAATGTCGTTATCGGCACAAAGAAGCAGTATTTTTTTGCACTCTTTCCCATGTAGCAACCTCTTCAGAATACTTGAAAAATTACATGGCACCGTTCCGGCATGCTGCAGTTACACAAAGAATGAAGTTCCAAGAAACAGCATCTGAAAAGATTTTGTTTAGTAATCTGAATACCGCTCAGATTTGGGCTAGTAGAAACAATCCGATTCTTCGTCAACGACCAAAAAACCGGAAGGTATTCATATTTCTAAGCTACATTTGCTTTGGCTGCTTGGTGTAACAGTAGCATGCTCGTACGCAAATTGGGAGATGAGCGTTTGATTCCCGCTCCAAGGCGACGAAGTTTTCAAGTTATTTGAAACGAGGCTGCATAGGAAACAGTAAAAATATGGCACCTTTCTGCCGGTAATGACATTTGTATGTAGAATCTAATCGATCGGGCCCGAGCTCCAAATCAGATATAGAGTAGGGATCAGATATAGAGTAGGGATCTGAGTTCCGAATCAGATATAGAGTAGGGATCAATTTCATTCATCTTATTGCCTACTCCTTATCTGATGGGTCAGTTGCATTCAGAAGTGAAGCAATATTAGGGGTCAACTGCACTCACATACCCCTTGCTTACCAGAGGGTTAATGTCAGGGATCAGTGTAGAAGAGAAGCAAAGATAGGAAATCTAAACTACGAGAAAAGAAGACAGGGCAGAAATTTTTATGAGACTAGAAAACGTAAGCATTTTCAAGATGTAATTTCATGAAATGTGTCATACACCTACAAGAAATTATTTTTTGATAAGGTGTTGCAATAAACAGAAGCCATGGGATAAAAATGCTAAAAAAGAAACAAACGAAAAAAAGTATTATGAAGCTAAAAATTAATACGAAAAATTAAAATAATGATTAGAATAAAAAAGTGTTTGATGGATAAAAAATCAACTTCCACGTGGGAACACTAATCGCCTCCATCCGATAGCAGTTCAAGGCCGTATATGATATTTACATACGTATGAAAGAAAAAAAAAATTGACACACACACACGGTTTACGATTCTATGAATGCAACTGCCCCATAACTGGGAAAGGGTCTAAGTCGGTGAGTGCAATTAGCCCATTTCGAGGATTTTTGAGTGCAGTTGACCAACACCCGAGCTATGAGTGGAGCGTTTGTCCCTATGGTCCTCACTCCACCTGAAACCAATGGCCCTGATTCAGAGGTGGGCGATCCTCTGCAATCTTACCACGCTCATGGGTTTTCATTAAACCCACAAAACAATACAAAAAAGCAGTCATTGATTAAACTCAACATAACTTTCAAATTCATCCCAAAAATTAACGTCGGCCCTGCCAACTTTCAAGAATTGAAATCCGTAAAAAAAAATTCATTCAGTGAACGTTCAACCGATACATTTGATTTACTGATGCATCAACGGAACTGATTAAATGCATCGAATATATCGATTAAAAGTCGTTTTATTATGCAAATGATTTGCCGATTCGTATGCTTATAGCACTGTTTCATGGTTACAACGGTCAAAATGTCTGGCACTATTTCATGATTACAACGATCGAACTGTCAGGCACAATTTTATGATTACAATGAAAGGTCTGGCACTATTTCATGGTTACAAAGCTCAAAATGCAATCAATGCGTAATTACCTCATTAGTACGTTATCATTAAGCAATACACACACATAGGAAAAACTTACCTGTAACTGCGAATTTTTTTCTGTATTGCAGGAAGTTTTTACTTTAACTTTACTAAGGTTTTGACCTTAAATTTTTTGGGCCAACATGTTAAAATACTATTAAAAAACGCGATTTTAAGCCTCTGCAGCCGGTAGCTTCCATTTCTCTCTCTCTGCAGTTATCGATAACCTAATCCTATAGCAATTTTATCGATTCTTTTCCTCTAAGCTGCGAGAAAGGGTTTGGGGTCGCAGAAGTGGATGAAAATGTGGTCAAGTAAATCAACATATACAGGAGCGGTGGTCCCTGGGGACACTTATTCTTCATCGAAATTGCACTAATCTGAAAACCATAAATTAAAAAACGGAAATTTCGAAATATGTTGTCCGTAAAATATCCATAAATTTTACGAAAACGTAAAACTTGAGGTATAAAATTATTGCGCATAGCACTTGTGCGCCGTTTCGTACATACAGTAGGTACCCAAAGAAATAGCACCAGTAAAAATCGGGGAAATATTTAAACCCCTGATACTTTTTTCGTTTGATTTGAAGAACAAATTGTTTTCTCCAAGGTTATTTCAGTGTCAATTCAATTGTGAAAAAAACCCAACAACATGATTTTACTACTTTTAACTCTTGGATTTTCCGGAAATTTCGCACATTTTGCGTCATAGAGTAACTAAAAGTTCCTAAGTTATCTGTTTTAACGATCCTTCTGAAATTCGTTGTCTCATGACTTCTTGGAAAACTAATTTAAAGGCCATTGGACACAAAAACTTCCAATACTCTTTTTTTTTTTTTCTGGGGGTAAGGGGGCTGGGTTCAGGGGTTGGTATCCTACATTGGTATTCAAGGCTAGGCACCACCCAACTAATTAATTTAGGTTCAGATAAGGGACGAGAGCAGCATCGCGGGGCATGCGCAACACCCATGCCTCAACCCTTGGGAAAACATACAGAACAATACAACTCTGTCCAGTCTGCCATCGGGCAGAATTTTTTTAAAAGCGTAGTGAAACAACTGACTGCTGTGATATTTAATTTGCTTATTCTGTTAAGTGCAGCCACCGTCATTTTGCTTTTTCCTTTTCCTTTCACTCTTCGATTTAATTACTAGACGAGTATCTGCCAACCAACAAAATAAACCATACTTTTGAAATTGTTACTGAACTGTTTCCATGGAGTGAAGTGAATATTCTTGAAAGGCTGGTAGAATGAACGCAAAGAAGTAATAACAACAAAGAAGCAAATTCTCTACTTTCAAAGGAAATCAGCAAAGCAGATCGGCATTATGCCGCAAAGAAGAAAAAAATCGCAGTGCATCATGTTTTGTGAAGGTCCGTCTACCAAAATATGTGGACATGAAAAGAGAGTTCCAGTGTATTTGTAACAAGGATTACGTTCCAAAAGCTGGACAACTCACAAAGCATTGTTGTAATGAAAGTGCGCATTCCCTCAATGTCCCTACCCCCGTTCTTCCTCCCTTCCAATAAGTTCCTCGTGTGCCCTGGGGGTCTTCCACTGCCAGGTGCGATTTCCAGACTTCATGCTTCTCCACAAAAACCTGTTCTTCCTTTTTACCCTCAAGTGCTTACAGCTAACGGGCCACACACTACTGTTAGCGGGGGGGGGGGTTGCCCTCACTTTTTCCAATGGTGTGGGGGTCAAACCACCTGCATATCTAATGGCAAGACAAGAAGAAGAGGGAGGCGGGAGATGGAGTTGGAGGGAAGAGGAAAGGTATGTAAGCGCTTTTACACCATTCCGGTGCTCACTAATTTACCTAAAATGTCCAGCTGTCTGGTGTGCGGCGGCGGCATTTGGAGCTGGTGGTTCCCACGATATTGGTATGTGATGGGGCAACCACTCTTACTTGCTGTGTGTTAAGGATCTGGGGAAAGTCTCTCGGGAGGGTAGGGATTGCAGGTACGTTCAGCAGGTGAACAGTTCAGAAGACTTTATCGCATCGTCAAGGGCTTCTGGCATTACCGTGCATACACATATATGTATACACACGTTTTTTTTAACTGCTATTGTAACTTCAACACCTAGCAGCCAGGAGAAGCGCGCATGACTCACGGCTGAGTCATCTGCACTTCCTCGCAACCGGTCATTCACAAACAGCTGCCGCATCGGAATATATATTAAAAAAAGTTTATCTATATGCGAATTGTTTTTCATGTGACATAAAAGACACAAGATCTATGGAGCGAGTTACACAAAAGAGATACGATTACGGAAGAATTATGCATATACACACAAGGAAGCCGTTCAATAAAAAACAATTCATTAGTACAAGGTTATCATAACCGGTCTGTTACCTGCACTTGACCTTCATCAGTGGAGGTAAAGGATCATTCATAAGTGTCTCTATATATATATATAAACGAAGTCCTGTTATCTCAAGGGATTCTTAAATTTTTTTGCCCAAGAAGTATGTTCTAACGCAACCAGCGAGACCGTATATTTATTTGCTTGTTTGCATTTCATTTAGTGTGACCAAAAACACTGCTATGAAATAATAGTAAATACCAATGCAAAATAGAAACTGCAGTTAAACGAAATAGTAATACTATACTAGTGATCCGATTTATTGGCGTAAGAAATAGACATACAAGCGTTTCCAAGCTTCCGCACATCAACCAGATCGCTTTTTTTCAAGAAAGTTAGACAGAAACTGCAAAGTGAATAATAATAGAACGCTTTAAGAATTTGAACGCGGAACTTGACTTGACAATAAATATATATGACGTTATATTCATTTAAAGATACGAGGCATCACGTTGTTTGTGCGAGCGGTATCCTGGACAGAAGCGCAGGATTGTGAATTATCGTCCGAGTGGGACCCAGGGTCCAATCTCGGGTATAGCAGAAACAGGTAGTTGTACTTAGGCACTGATTTGGGACTTCTTCTCCTGAATTAATTACTTTTATAACTTTAAATGACTACATGGCACAAAAAATCTCCAACTAAAAAGAAAAACAGGTGATTTCTGAAGTGGCCATACCTCCCTTCATTATAGAAAGTTTCAGTGCTAAGGGATATCTGTCCTGCTTACCTGCGTTCAGGATGGAAGGTTCAATGCTAGAGGATTTCTGACCTGGTTACCTGCCTTCAGGACAGACGATCCAATGCTAGGTGATTTCTGACCTGGTTACCTGCTTTCAGGATAGAACGTTCAATGCTAGATGATTTCTGACCTGGTTTTACCTGCCTTCAGGACAGACGGTTCAATGCAAGGGATTTCGGACCTGCTTTACCTGCCTTCAGGATAGAAGGTTCAGGGCTAGATGATTTCTGACATGGTTTACCTGCCTTCAGGATAGAAGGTTCTAGGCTAGATTATTTCTGACCTGGTTTACCTGTCTTCAGGACAGACGGTTCAATAATAGAGGATTTTTGACCTGGTTTACCGGCCTTCAGGATAGAAGGTTCAGGGCTAGGTGATTTCAGACCTGGTTACCTGCCTTCAGGAAAGACAATAAAATGCTAGGTGATTTCTGACCTGGTTATCCGCTTTCAGGATAGAACGTTCAATGCTAAATGATTTCTGACCTAGTTACCTGCCTTCAGGACAGACGGTTCAATGCTAGGGGATTTCGGACTTGGTATACCTGCCTTCAGGACAGAAGGTTCATGGCTTGATGATTTCTGACATGGTTTACCTGCCTTCAGGATTGAAGGTTCTGGGTTAGATTATTTCTGACCTGGTTTACCTGTCTTCAGGACAGACAGTTCAATACTAGATGACTTTTGACCTGGTTTACCTGCCTTCAGGACAGACAATCCAATGCTAGGTGATTTCTGACCTGGTTATCTGCTTTCAGGATAAAACATTCAATGCTAGATGATTTCTGACCTGGTTTTACCTGCCTTCAGGATAGAAGGTTCTGGGCTAGATTATGTCTGACCTGGTTTACCTGTCTTCAGGACACGCTTCAATACTAGAGGATTTTTGACCTGGTTTAACTGCCTTCAGGATAGAAGGTTCAGGTCTAGATGATTTCTGACCTGGTTACCTGCCTTCGAGACAGACGGTTCAATGCTAGGTGATTTCGGACCTGGTTTACCTGCCTTCAGGATAGAAGGTTCAGAGCTAGATGATTTCTGACATGGTTTACCTGTCTTCAGGATAGAAGGCTCTGGGCTATATTATTTCTGACCTGGTTTACCTGCCTTCAGGACAAATGGTTCAATACTAGATGATTTTTGACCTGGTTTACCTGCCTTCAGGATAGAACGTTCAGGGCTAGATGATTTCTGACATGTATGGCATAGAAGTCTTGTCTTACTTCTACGTTAACTTAAAACATCAACATACTAAGAAATAGTTCCTAAATGAAAGAAACCTTAAAGTCCAGACGAAACATGTAAACAACAGAAGTCACACGGAAAAGATGCTTTATTCAGGATGTTGCAAACACATCGTAGCATAGCATATTGCACTAAACTCTCCACACACCACACAACGCTCTTTTCACAACGCTCCTTTCAATAATCAGTTTACAATCCAACGCCCTCAAGCAATAGATTAGTCGTCCTTTTTTATCTCTTGTTCTTATCAAAACAAGCATGCGTGTGCATTCAACCTCAATTGTGTTGCCAAACGTATTCGTTTGAGAGAAAAGATATTACGTTAAGAGTGAAGAATAACAGAATAAACTCAAGATTTACATAGGGAAAGAAACTAAAAAGGTAAGTTAATTTAGAATATATGTCACACATGGTTTACCTGCCTTCAGGATAGAAGGTTCTGGGCTAGATTATTTCTGACCTGGTTTATCTGCCTTCAGGACAGACGGTTCAATACTAGATAATTTTTGACCTGGTTTACCTGTCTTCAGGATAGAAGGTTCAGGGCTAGATGATTTCTGACCTGGTCACCTACCTTCAGGATAACGGAGAGTTTGCCAATGGATGATAGTTAACAACGACATTACTATGTACGATTCTTTGCAGGAAGATGAACTCAAAAGAAATGTATTTTTTAAAAAATTATTTCCTAATGTTCTTTCATGAGAACTTTATGGAAAAGGCGTTTTGCATAGAAAAACTCCGTGTAACTTTCAAAACGCAGGGGTTGAAATATCGATTTTTGCGGTGAGTAAAAAAGTGTGAAATAGGGAATCGATCCCCAACATTATTACCCTCGATACTACTGAATCCGATCGATGTGTTCTGTGCTGTTGGTAAGAGATGAACATATACAATACCGAATATTTACCCAGGAAAAACAGGAAGAAAGTTAATAGAATATTTTTTCACTTTGTCGTTCAAAATAATGAAAACAGAAGAACATTTATAACAATGCATGTCAAGCGCAAAAATATGACATATGAAACGTAGTGAGCAATCAGCAATACGATTTTTTGATATTTCCATTAGCAGTGTTCTTGAAAGATGGCTTTCGGAATATGTGGTTCTACTCTTTAGAAAAAAATGCTCATGTTAATTTACGATGCCTGATCAGAGAACTCCAGAAACATGTTTTGGGGGAAGGAAATGTTTTGTCATACAGTTTGGGTTAAATATTCTAAAACGGGCCAGTAAGTAATCACACTGTGAATCACAAAATGAACTCAGTACAGTACAGAGTTTAGTTATTAAAACTGGTTTATTGCAATACAGTGCAATAAAAACTGGTTTATATTTTGTCATGCAGTTATACAGTTTTGTCATACAGTTATATATATATAGAGAGAGAGTTTTTGTCATACAGATACAGAGTTTTTTCCATACACGAGACAGAGTTTTTGTCATACAGTTATCATACAGTTATACTTTATGTTTTGTCATACAGTTATACTTTTTATGTTTTGTCATACAGTTTGGGTTAAATATCCTAAAATGGGCCAATAAGTAATCGCACTGTGAATCGCAAAATGAACTCAGTACAATACAGAGTTTAGTTTTTCAAACTGGCTTATTGCAATACAGTGCAATAAGAAAAGGCTAATGACTGGAACACTTCGGGTTGTTATCGACCGCTTGAAATCACAGGAAAAGGCTCAAAAACGTGTGAAAATACTGCGTTGTAAATGCCTGCTCTTTTGAGGGAAAACCGAATAAACTGGATATGACTTGCTTCGAAAACGATACATCTTGCTATTAACTATTATAGAATAACACACTAGACTTGAGCTATGTAAGTTGTGGAAATTGATTTCAAGTTTGGCTCATGTTGGTCGTTTAAAACCGAATTTCATTCAGCTCTTGAACACAACGCAAACAATGGGAATTTCCAGGCAGAGCAACAACAAAACATTCATTAAAGCGCAGCTCATAGTTTTGGGAATCAGATCAACAGTATGCTTTTACTTGCTAGGAACGGATTTCGTTTGAAAAGGTATATGCATATACTTCGATTCAGCCTAAGATGACACTGAAGCCCTACGTGAAATCTATCGCCGCGACTAAAAGTAGTTCCCAAAATTTTCCGTGAAAACCAACACATTTATTGCCCAGAATCATACTTTATATTGTCCCAGCTGTTTACTTATAAGTACATATAGTTATTTTAGACAAATCTAAAAATGATGGATTTTCAGAAATCAAGTTTCAAAATTAGACTAATACACGCATGCATAGATATGCAGTGTTTGGGAGACAAGGATGCCAATGAGTTGATGGAAGAAGTGATTGACAGCTGCTAACTGCAGGACACAGTGGAGAGTGACGCGGGTGAACATCACTCTCAGCCGTCCCCGAAGTCTCAGTGAGTGCGTAGGCTCTTCTACCTTATACTGAAGTGTAATCTTAGGGTGAATCGAAATATAGTGTGTTTATTTTTCTTTGTTTCAGGTTAATATCTGCATACAGTCGAGTGCTTTCAACTACTGTATAATCTGGTGTGACTTGGCAAGCCCGTAAGGCCACCAGCTTTGTGATTCGCTTAGTGTTAAGTATTATGCAAAACTGGAATGCATACGTGTGTGTGTGTGTAAAACAGACCCTATATCTTATGTTGCTAAACTTTGTCCAAAATAAGATCGTTAGGAAGTCTGACAACCACAGTGACTCTGTGACTTGTTTTGCAGTGACTCTGTGTTTGAGTCTCCAATCTCAAACACCGAGTCACTGCAAAAACACAGATTTGCAGATGATAAAGAAAGACAGTGTGTGGAGTCTGAGTACTTAAACAAAGCGATTCATGCGATAAATAGCGTCTAACCATTTGAAACAGAGAGAAAAGAAAAAGCCACTTACGTAACACTGAATCACACTGGCATAATGGGTATTTATTTACGATATGAATTCGACCAAAAGTCAAAGCAGTTTCTTACCTTGTAAACAATTAGGTAGCCCTTTAGTTTTTAGCCTAGCCAACAAAGCGCCGTGTAAGTAGTCAATATAGCGAATAGCTTCTTCGATCACAGTTACCTAGGAAAGAAAGCCCATTATAAGAATTAAACATGAAATAAACAATGTAGAAAGGTTTCAAGTAATTATGTTTTTATATAGTTGTGAAACAACTAATAATAATTAAAATTATTAATGAATATTTATCAAATACGTGGAGAAAATGTAAATGGACGGTGTCATCGCTCTGTCCAAGTTATTTTATAAACAACGCATAGAAACTGAAAAATTGTTCTTCCGACACCGCTGGGATCGAACCCCAGATCCCTCGATAACTAGTCGAGTGCGTTCGCATTTACGCTACGGTGCCAACAATTCTCAATGTCATGCGTGGTTTATCAGTCAGCATCTGACTACACATATCCGTACTGTTCTTCTAATTTATGTACTATATCCATATTGTTCTAATTTATGTACCACGTCAATATGGATATGTGTAATCAGGTGCTGACTGATAAACCACGCATGGCACTGAGAATTGTTGGCACCGTAGCGTAAATGCGAACGTACTCGACTGGTTATTGAGAGATCTGGGGTTCGCTCCCAGCGGTGTCTGAACACAATTTTTCAGTTGCTATGCGTTTTGTTTATAAAAAGTAACTTGGACAGAGCGATGACATCGTCCATTTATATTAAAATTTTAACTACACTATACTTTCTCTCATCCAGTTGTTAATGTTGATGATTAAATCGCATTATATTTGTGATATATCATCATTGTCAACCATTATCAATCCACTGCTGGACGAAGGTCTCCCCAAGTTTCCTCCACAACGGTCTGTCTTGTGCCAGTCTCCTTCATGTCACTCCCGCATACTTTCGAATTTCATCCACTCATCTTCCATGTGGTCTTCTTCTGGGTCTTTTCATGTCCCTTGGAATCCAATCTAAAATTTCGGCTGTCCATCGATGGTCTGTCCTTCTGGCAGTATGCCCAGCCCATTGCCATTTCAGGGATTTAACTCTGATCATGATGTCTTCCACTCTTGTCATTTTTAGGATCCACGAGTTCCTCTTCTTATCTCTCCCGGTTACACCAAGCATGCACTTCTCCATGCATCTTTGAGTTGTCTGCAGCCTTTGTATGTCTCTTTTAGTTAAGGTCCACGTCTCTGCACCATACGTAAGCACTGGAAGGATGCATTGATCAAACACTTTTCTTTTAAGACATAATGGCATATTGCTCTTGAAAATTATGCTGTTTCTTCCCAAAGCTCTCCAGGCAAGTTTTGAACGCCGATTAATTTCTTCGTCAATGTGACCCTCACTTGATATCTGCTGTCCAAGATAAACGTACGTGTCTGTTATGTCCAGCTTTTCTCCATCAATCGATAAATCTTCATTTCTTGTAAAAGCATTGAACATCACTTTTGTCTTCTGAAAGTTCATTTTTAATCCCACTTCTTTACTCTTGTCAGCAAGTTCCTGGATCATACTCGCAGCTCTGATGGGGTAGTTGCAAAAATGACTGTCATCAGAAAAAGGAAGGTGGGTTAGATAATCTCCATTAATCTTTATCCCTTTATATAGACCTTGGCTACTTACAATGGACGCTCCCTATCTTCTGATTCAAGGCTTCTTGAATTGGAAGAGGAACTACAAAGGATCAAGTGGGACATCGTGGGGCTAAGTGAGGTAAGGAGAAAAGGAGAAGATCTCATCGAACTGAAAAGTGGACATCTCTTCTACTATCGTGGGACAGATACTGGCAGAACTAGTGGTGTTGGATTTATAATAAACAAGAAACTGAAGGATAAAGTTGTAGAAGTTGAAAGTTCCTCTGACAGAGCTGCACGACTTGTTATCCAACTCTCGAAAAGATACCAGGCTCAGATTATTCAAACTTATGCACCCACCACAAGTCATCCTGAAGAAGAAATTGAAGAATTTTATGAGGAAATTTGTCATCTAAATAATAAAGGTAAGCAGCACTTGAAAATAATTATGGGAGATTTCAATGCAAAAATAGGGCAACGGCAACAGAATGAAACTTCAGTAGGTAAATTCGGTCATGGCAACAGAAACCAGCGTGGAAATACTCTCGTTGAGTTTGCAGAGGCAGAAGGGTTTTTCATCTTGAACTCCTTCTTCAAGAAAAAGCCACACAGGAAATGGACATGGAGACATCCAAATGGGACGACAAGTGAAATTGATTTTATTATGTGTAACAAAAA
This sequence comes from Macrothele yani, assembly GCA_039090855.1. Lineage (NCBI taxonomy): Eukaryota > Metazoa > Arthropoda > Arachnida > Araneae > Macrothelidae > Macrothele > Macrothele yani. Next base: position 128,829,943 of record CM077003.1, on the reverse strand, counting down.
ATTCGTCATAGAAGACTGCAGTGTGCTAAACAAGTTCAACACAGGTAGTGACCATAGATTGGTGAGATGTAAGATGCACCTCAACACTAAACTTGAACGTGGCAAGCTCATAAGACAAACAAAATCTATTGACATAACCAACCTTAAAAAACACCATAATACCTTCAAGTTAGAACTGAAGAACAGGTTCTCTGCTTTAAAAGGCCTAACATCGGAAGAAGTGGACATCTCTGAAGTTAACAGAAAAGTAACCAAAGCTCTTATGGAAACAGCAACAAAATTAGCTGGGTCTAAGAACAAGTTGCATGTGAACAAATTATCAGGAAAAACCAAAATGTTGATGCAAAAAAGAAGAGAGATGAGGACAACTAAAGAAGATGTGACTTCCAAAGTGGAATATATAGAGCTATGCAAGACAGTAAGAAAAAGTATCACTGAAGACGTAAGGAAATTCAACTGTGAACTAGTGAGGAAAGCAATTGAAAACAACCAAAGCCTAAAGATAGCAAAGGGACATCTCAGTAAGGGAAGAAAACAGATTATGGCACTGAGAAAAGAAGATGGTTCTGTAACAAGAAATAGAGGCGAAATTTTGACAAGAGTGAAAGATTTCTACTCCAAATTATATGAAAGGGATGATATATGCACTCCAGACATCATGAAAGATACCAGTACCAGAGTTCCTCCAGTCCTTCCAGCAGAAGTTGCACATGCAATCAAGAACATGAAGCGAGGAAAAGCTCCAGGAGAAGATGGAATTACTGTAGACATCATAAAAGAAGCAAGTGGAGAAATCGAAACAGTACTCGCCCAAATTTTCACTCGATGCCTTAATGAAGGAAAGATTCCTGAGGATTGGAACACCGCTACAATGATCCTGCTACATAAGAAAGGTGACATTGAGGATCTCGGAAACTACAGACCTATCAGCCTCCTATCAGTAGTTTATAAAATCTTCACTAAAGTTCTTTCACACCGCTTGAAGGTAGCACTAGACATGGCTCAACCGAGAGAACAAGCTGGATTCAGGAGTGGCTACAGCACAATAGATCATATCCACGTGCTGAGAGAACTAATTGAAAGAGCGAGGGAATATGAACTTCCATTGTGCATGGCTTTTATCGATTATGAAAAAGCATTTGATTCGGTGAAACCATCAGCAGTTACAATGGCTCTGAAAACCTGCGGTATTGAAGATGCATACATTAATATTATTAATAACATCTATGAAAATGCAAGTGCAAAGATTAGGCTGTTTGAAAATACAACACAAGTAAAAATTGGAAAGGGAGTGAGACAAGGTGACACCATATCTCCGAAGCTCTTTAATGCCACATTGGAGGGTGTTTTTCAGTCACTGAGCTGGGAAAACAAGGGGATAAAGATTAATGGAGATTATCTAACCCATCTTCGTTTTGCTGATGACGTAGTCATTTTTGCAACTACCCCATCAGAGCTGCAGAGTATGATCCAGGAACTTGCTGACAAGAGTAAAGAAGTGGGATTAAAAATGAACTTTCAGAAGACAAAAGTGATGTTCAATGCTTTTACAAGAAATGAAGATTTATCGATTGATGGAGAAAAGCTGGAGATAACAGACACGTACGTTTATCTTGGACAGCAGATATCAAGTGAGGGTCACATTGATGAAGAAATTAATCGGCGTACAAAACTTGCCTGGAGAGCTTTTGGAAGAAACAGCATAATTTTCAAGAGCAATATGCCATTATGTCTTAAAAGAAAAGTGTTTGATCAATGCATCCTTCCAGTGCTTACGTATGGTGCAGAGACGTGGACCTTAACTAAAAGAGACATACAAAGGCTGCAGACAACTCAAAGAAGCATGGAGAGGTGCATGCTTGGTGTAACCAGGAGAGATAAAAGAGGAACTCGTGGATCCGAAAAATGACAAGAGTGGAAGACATCATGATCAGAGTTAAATCCCTGAAATGGCAATGGGCTGGACATACTGCCAGAAGGACAGATCATCGATGGACAGCCGAAATTTTAGATTGGATTCCAAGGGACAGGAAAAGACCCAGAAGAAGACCACATAGGAGATGGGTGGATGAAATTCGAAAGTATGCAGGGGTGACATGGAGGAGACTGGCACAAGACAGACCGTTGTGGAGGAAACTTGGGGAGACCTTCGTCCAGCAGTGGATTGATAATGGTTGACAATGATGATGATGATTCATCATCATCATGATGAATGGTTGACAATGATGATGATTCATCATCATCATTGTCAACCATTATCAATCCACTGCTGGACGAAGGTCTCCCCAAGTTTCCTCCACAACGGTCTGTCTTGTGCCAGTCTCCTCCATGTCACTCCCGCATATTTACGAATTTCATCCACCCATCTCCCATGTGGTCTTTTCTGGGTCTTTTCCTGTCCCTTGGAATCCAATCTAAAATTTCGGCTGTCCATCTATGGTCTGTCCTTCTGGCAGTATGTCCAGCCCATTGCCATTTCAGGGATTTAACTCTGATCATGATGTCTTCCACTCTCGTCATTTTTCGGATCCACGAGTTCCTCTTCTTATCTCTCCTGGTTATACCAAGCATGCACCTCTCCATGCTTCTTTGAGTTGTCTGCAGCCTTTGTGTGTCTCTTTTAGTTAAGGTCCACGTCTCTGCACCATACGTAAGCACTGGAAGGATGCATTGATCAAACACTTTTCTTTTAAGACATAATGGCATATTGCTCTTGAAAATTATGCTGTTTCTTCCAAAAGCTCTCCAGGCAAGTTTTGTACGCCGATTAATTTCTTCATCAATGTGACCCTCACTTGATATCTGCTGTCCAAGATAAACATATGTATCTGTTATCTCCAGTTTTTCTCCATCAATCGATAAATCTTCATTTCTTGTAAAAGCATTGAACATCACTTTTGTCTTCTGAAAGTTCATTTTTAATCCCACTTCTTTACTCTTGTCAGCAAGTTCCTGGATCATACTCTGCAGCTCTGATGGGGTAGTTGCAAAAATGACTACGTCATCAGCAAAACGAAGGTGGGTTAGATAATCTCCATTAATCTTTATCCCTTTGTTTTCCCAGTTCAGTGATTGAAAGACATTTTCCAATGTGGCATTAAAGAGCTTCGGAGATATGGTGTCACCTTGTCTCACTCCCTTTCCAATTTTTATGTGTGTTGTATTTTCAAACAGCCGAATCTTTGCACTTGCATTTTCATAGATGTTATTAATAATATTAATGTATGCATCTTCAATACCGCAGGATTTCAGAGCCGTGGTAACTGCTGATGGTTTCACCGAATCAAAGGCTTTTTCATAATCGATAAAAGCCATGCACAATGGAAGTTCATATTCCCTCGCTCTTTCAATTAGTTCTCTCAGTACGTGGATATGATCTATTGTGCTGTAGCCACTCCTGAATCCAGCTTGTTCTCTCGGTTGAGCCATGTCCAGTGTTACCTTCAAGCGGTGTGAAAGAACTTTAGTGAAGATTTTATAAACCACTGATAGGAGGCTGATAGGTCTGTAGTTCCTGAGATCCTCAATGTCACCTTTTTTATGTAGCAGGATCATTGTAGCGTTGTTCCAATCCTCAGGAATCTTCCCTTCATTAAGGCATTGAGTATATATATATATCAAGCAGTTTTCATATATACGAATATATTAATTAAATCGTTTTCTAGTGGATTCATCGAAACGTTTACACATTATGAAAGTCGCAAGTACTCAGGAAGTAAATAATGGCAAACCCAGAAGTAGGAAATTGCGATACCCTGGAGTGAAAAGAAAGAAAGAAAAATAAAGCCGAAGAAATGTTTATCGCTTCGCTGCTAGAAACGCCGGAATTCCTGTAGAGCTAGCTCTCCTGTGAAGTAACCAGCACTCTTTTATCACGCAGCAGTTTTCTGTACGTTATGTTCTCTGTAAACTATTTTCAGCGTCGTTATAGTTCTGTGCTGCTCACAATTTGTACAAAAAAAAAAAAACGTATTTCATAAATTACAGTGATGAATGAGATTCTGTTTTAATGTCGACTGTTTTCTTCTAATTTGTGTACCACATACAAACCATATTAATTGATTCTAACGAAAGAAAAACGAGGCATTATGAATCTGCCATAAATGAAGGATATCACAATTCAACCTGTGGCAGCATAGCAAAATTATCGTGCATGAAGATATTATCTCGCTCCTCTTTTTCTCTCTCTCTTCTTGTCTTTCCCCTACCCCAGTTTTTTTCTTCTTCCTCAGAAAGGTCAGCTTCATGGCCCTTGATGTAATGAGTCATCACGGTTCGGTACACAACAAGAAAGGCGTCATTGCTTAACAATGGATCATAATTCATATTCATGACCTAATTCTTTATAAATATCTTGTTAAGTTGACAGTCCACAATTTTAACTCTGCCCCCCATCCTCCCCTCTCAGCTAGCTCCACCAAAGCGTATCTGAATTCTAAACAGTTCAGTGGGGGGGGACAAGAAATTGTTCTGTGATGACAGTTTAGCTTAAAATACAAGACGACGAGATTTCTCAGTTGCCGGGCTCTGTCTTATAGCAGTCTGCTTATAGATTTGCCAAGCTTATGTAAAACATATGCCTCTTTTCTTTCCACACCCTTCCCACTTATTTGAGATCTCTTCACATAGAAGAGGAAGTCCAATTATGATTCAGAATGATCTTTCAAATGGTGAAATAACTCTAATCTTGTTCCGAATGTTTCCAAGAGCTAATGCCAAAGATATGCTGTTTGAAAATACAATGAGTTCCATTTATTTCTGTTGGACTTATCACCGATTGCTTACATAAAAGAAAGATAAGTATTTTTTTTTTTTTTGAATAAAATTTTGAATGGAATAACTTCCTCGAGGGACGGAATGGCAGGGTCTCACACCAACTGGCCGCCAACAATTACCAATGAAACGAAATATAGCAGATCTTTTTTTTTTCCTTTCTTTTAAATGTAAAGATGATGAGAGTGAAGGCCTAAATGAAACCTGCGTTTCCCATGCTAGCAGTAATGGAAAGCTTTCACATACGCATGGAAATCTTGGAAAGCCATAAATGTTTCACCCTGCCGAGTTAGCATTGTAAGCAATACAAACACAAACTCAAAAATCATACATGAGGCTGAACTTTTTAATCGTACGATAAAAAATCAGAACATGTGACAAGAAAATGTTAATATAAAGCAGCACGAGCAACATGGAATTCTTCACAGTATTCACAATATAAAATGACTGAATTCACAACAAAATAAAGTGATTTTAAAAGACACTGCTTCAAACTCATCTCTCCCTCTCTCTTTTTATTTTTTTTTTTATTTTGCACTCACTAGAACATCAGTCCAATTTTCCTCTTGTGCTGCTTTCTTCTTCTCAGCGGAAGCCTGCATGTTCCATGGCCATATTTGTCTTTTGTTGACTCTGCAGCTGCACAGCAATTTTTCCTCAGATTTTCTTTCTGTTGATATTATTCCCTTCTTATTTCTTCACCACTTTTCTTTCCTTCTCCCCTTTCATTCCCTCTGATAATAATAATTTATTCATCATGCTGAAAGAACTTTCAGCCTGAGGACCAGAACGCATGATATCAAAGCTTTCACTACTTTAGATAAATGGTGTGACTTTTAGAATATGAATACTTTTGAACACCATGCATCAATTATAACAAAGTTTCAAACTCCGTCATTTCCATTTTTGTAAAATTTCCCCTCCCTTATCAAGTTTAAGGACAGACATTTATGGAAGAAAGTAACACTTAACAACAACACGGGATAGTGAGAACGTCGCGGAAAGAAAAAGGGAAAAAAAAAGCGATTTCGGGAGAAATCTTCGATCCGATCGACTTCCGTTTTCAGAAACTTCTTCCTTCAGTTTTAGGTTGAAACGCAGTATTTGTGGAATAAAAGGATATGTAAGAACAATACTGGGCAGAAGGAACATAGCGAGAGAAAAAAAAAGATTATGGGAGAAATCTTCGCTGCATCTAACTTCCGTTTCGAAAGTTTCGAAAGACAGAATCCCGTCGTCAAATGAAAATCGAATCCCCCACCCGGACCATTACCCCCCAAGAATTTATGTTCAGTTGTGCATTGATCTCGAGAATGCTCAAAATAATAATGGAAATGGCGAAGTTCTTTGAATCCAAGGAAGAATCCGATGCCTGAAGACTACAGGAAAATCTTCGCTCCGTCTTAACTTCCGTTTTTGGAAATCGTTGCCCACAGTTTCATGCTGAAATACAAACATTTTCCCACAAAAATGATAATAACAATACTGGGAACAGGCAACATCGTGAGAAAAAAGAAATTAAGATTACGTCACTCCATTTCCATTTAACTTCAGTTTTAGAAAGTTTTGAAAAGACGAAATACCATCCCCAGACGGAAAACAACCCCTCCTTAACACCCCCCCCCCCTCATTTTTCTTCATTTCTGCATCGATCTCAAGATTGATCTAAAAAAAAAGCGGATTTCCAAGAATCCGCGTGAGAATCTCATGTATGAAAAATGCGTTCAAACATGGCATGGGAACATGGGAATTTTATTGGAGTTTTTACTGGAACATGATATCCACCACATGACGTGCATTAACTAAATGAATAAAGAACATCCCAAGGAGGAATGTAGCCTCTGATTTTCTTTCATGTTACCGTCTACAACTGCTTAACAGACTTCAGACTGCTAAAACACACAGTAAATGCAACTCGTTGGAGTACCGAATAGGCTGATTCCGATTCACTACAATTATTTACTTGTGTGTCCTCGCACAGAATTGAAATTCTAATAACAATATGTGGAATAAACTTCTGATTTTCATTCTCGCTTTTGAACCACTGTCGGGGAAAATGTTAATCGGTCTGGCATGGTTGTTTGTGCCTCTGCATGGGAAGCGAGATAACATTAGCCTTGCCCCGATGGATTTAGCATTTCCTGTACTCAGCATCGCAAAAAGTTTTGGTGAAGACATATCTATACCATTCGTGAGAAAGATATTCATATTTCAAATGTAACATTTGTTTATCAAGGCTATCTTGAAACCTGTAAGACGCCACGAATGCCAAATGGTATCCTGCGCGGGATTCTGGCTGATTTCGGATGATTTCGGGATTCTGGCTGATTTTGTTCAAGGCATAGCAGGTGCGTTTGCCACAAGACCCTAGTTCTCTCCTTTCCCTGGAATCACCGACTTTAAATTAGGGAGGGGCGTTTCCTTATATCCTTAAATGATTGCATCGTCATTAATAACCCTCCCCAAAAAATCATATCTGAAAACGCTTTGTGGATGGCTAGTAATCTTCACATAGGTCTCACTAACCAAGTCGCATGTCGCGTGTAGGTACCAGAACCAATCTTGATTCGCTGCTTACCAACAATCGAACAGAGACACTCGTATTAAACACCACACGTAAGAAAAATTTATTTAACCTCATTATCAACGGCGTCGATTCGTGACGTTTTTTTTTTTTGTTTTTGTTTTTTTCCGAGCAGTATTTGTCATTTTCTTGTAGGACTTCCATCCACAGTGAGTAGAGTTTAGGTCCCAGCCACCTAAAGCGAGATCGCCTGTTGGGCAGGACACAGAAACTGAAGGAATGAGAGCAAGTCTAACGACTTTGATAGAACAGTTTGTAGTGAGATTAGAGCACAGTAGATAGCCCCACCGTACAAATACGATATTGCACATAGAGAGGTGAGAGAATTTCAGGGGGAGGGGCATGGGAAAGGATACCCATTTAACCAGTGGGTCCAGTCACTTAACGTGCTCGTCCGATATTCAGCGATTGTTCGTAAATCACACCATCTCCGAAAGATCAACCCAGGCTTGAACCTGGGGACCTTGCATCGATAGTCTGACTCGCTAACCACTAAGCCATCCGCGGCTCCGATTCGTGACGTTTGTAGGACTTTACCTTTTAAGCTAGCTGTCACGTTCACTTTAACTCTGTTGTCTGCGGTTGCAATCTACATACCAGAAGACTTTATAAGTGAAATATAGATATTTACGACACGGCAATATGCTATTTTTCTAACGATATCGATTAAATGATACAAATGAAATCCAGTGTTGTCGGGGGCTGATAACAACATGATGGAGCACAAAAGCTCGTTAACTGTTTCTATGAGACAGGTATGTGCATACGTAGAAAACCTGAATAAGTACATATTTCTCTAAACTAACCGCAATCGCTTACGTGCGCACTGAAAAGGACCCAAAGTTTAAGTTACAAATGAACGTTAAAACATGGAAAAATCTGTGATTTAATCTCAAATCTGTTACGTTTGACCACCTATTAATATATTTTGCGAACACTTTAAGAACAATGTGTCTTGTTTTATTTTTACATTGTTCCCCACACTGTCGAACATATTTAGAATACAGTGAAAAAATATTCTTCTTGAGGGCGAGGAATGTTTTAAATGAAATCGAGCACAAAACGGATTCAGTAAATATTACTTACTTTAGAAACGAGGGGTTTTGCAGCTATGGACGGAACCATGGTTCTTAACCTCTGATATTCTCTCTTCCTAACTACCCTCTTCCTTCGCATCTTTTCCTGGTGTTGTCTTAGAAGAACAGCATCTCGTCTGGAGAAAGGGTGCCTTACTTCGCTAAGAGTAAGCCTGCTAGTAGTTTCATCGTCTTTACGAGGTTTCTTAAGCACAGCAAGTTCTTCTTCCGACGTGTGCATCTCTCCTGCAAGAATAAAATAAATAAATTAACAACATGGCACAATTTCAAATTTCGAGGTGCATTTTGCTAGAAAACAAAACCGAATAATGGGAGATGATTATAACCAATTCAGCTTCGTCGAAAGGTTTGTCTAATTTTTCGACTGGGGAAGAAACAAAGGTAAACTAGAAGCCATCGTGTAACTATATGGCTGCTAGTACTTTTAAAGACAGTTCGATAAGATCCGAGAATTTTTTACCACCAATCCCAGAAAGGAAGAAAGAAATCACTGCGGATGTGACAACGGTATTATTACGTTACTATTAGGAGTATGCAAAATTTTCCGCTGTTTTAAGGAGAAATGAGACAGGAAAAATCAGAGGACACCAGTACACTTTTATTCAGCGAAATACTGGCCGTTAGCATCAATGACTTTTTGCCATTTTTCAGGCAACAAATGAATGCCCCTGTGATAGGACTCGGGTTTTGAGCTGAAAAACGCAGTGACGAAATTTTCCACCTCTGGAACTGTGGTGAATCGCTGTTGGGCTAGGGCATGTTGCATAGAGCGAAACAGATGAATGTCTGTGGGTGCAATGTACGGGGTGTAAGCAGAGTGCGGTAAAACCTCCCAGTGTAACTGTTCAAGGGTTGATTTCGTGGTGGAACCGACATGTGGTCTGGCATTATCGTGTAACAGGATGACTGCGCGGCGTCCTTTACCTGTCCATGGGCGTTTTTGCTCCATTGCGGCGTTCAGTTTCATCAACTGATCGCTATACATCGTTGTGCAGCGATTGTTTCGCCCGGTTTCAATAGTTCAAAGTACAACACTCCGTGCATGTCCCACGAAACACACAACAGCGCCTTTCCCCCGTGGATATCCTGTTTTGCAGTGGAAGTTGATGGCTGGCCTGGGTCGACCCAGGATCGCTTGCGTACGGGGTTGCAGCAATAGACCCAATTTTCATCCTCGGTGACAACCTTCCACAAGAAATTTTTCCCTTGAAACCTCTTCAGCAACGACATGCAGATGCCCAATCGTTGACCAATATTACGCTCAGTTATGCGGAACTCACCAATCTTTTGGATCTTCCTCAAGGCCTGTAGACGCCGTACCACCGTCGATTGAGCCACTTTCAAACGTTTCGCCAGTTGCTTTGGCGATTGTGTGGCATCCTCTTGCAACAGCGATTCCAGCTCCTCGTCTGCGAGTTCCTGCGGTCTACTTGCACGTGGCTTGTCTTTCAAGCTTAGATCACCTTTGTTAAATCTAACAAACCGTTATCGACACGTCCGCTTAGCTATAACCGTTTCGCTGTATGCTTGACATATTGAACACTATGTTTCACTCGCACTTTTCCCTAAATTAAACATGAATAACAAACAGTGCGGCAAATGAACTTTATCGACCGCCATGCTTGGCTTCATGTACGAAATGACAGCAAGGGTAGCCGGCCGGTTAGACCCCCACATCGCCCGTTAGCGGGGGCGGCGTAAACTTTTGCATACCCCTAATATTTTTCTCAACTATAGCGTGGTTTTTTTGTCAATACAGACATCGTCATTCATGGTTTAAAAAACCGTTTTACTATATGGCACATATCGAGAATCAATGCCTCCTGAATTTTGGACCTTAGATGGAGTAGGCCCAAAGGATCGAGTTTAATAATAAGAATCTCAGGAATTACAACAGTTGCAGTGATAATTAGTGGACTTGTGTGAACTGTTTTAAGTTTTCACATCTGTTGAATCACTGTAGCCGATTCCAAATGTTTGTTATTTTTTTGTCTCATAGGTCGTTTGAATATTTCGATACGGTCGATATAACAATAACGACTTCTTCCTTGTGTGTGTGTGTGTGTGTGTGTGTGACAGAGAGAGCGAGAGAGGGAGTGACACTTGGATAATTTTCAAACACGATAATTTGAATTGGTTGTCATCTAGAACAGCAATTAGTTGACATTTACAGCTGCATAATATGGTACATCTGACACTGTATCCGGATCATGTAATTGTTGATGTACCTTTTTAACATCTGACACTGTATCCGGATTATGTGATTGTTGATGTACTTATTTAACATCTGACACTGTATCCGGATCATGTAATTGTTGATGTACTTATTTAACATCTGACACTGTATCCGGATCATGTAAGTGTTGATGTACTTATTATCTTAGCCAAGTTTCTGTGCCGATTACTTATTATTATCTTAGCAAAGTTTCTGTGCCGATTACTTATTATCTTAACAAAGTTTCTGTGCCGATTACTTATTATCTTAGCAAAGTTTCTGTGCCGATTACTTATTATCTTAGCAAAGTTTCTGTGCCGATTACTTATTATCTTAGCAAAGTTTCTGCGCCGATTACTTATTATCTTAACAAAGTTTCTGTGCCGATTACTTATTATCTTAGCAAAGTTTCTGTGCCGATTACTTATTATCTTAGCAAAGTTTCTGTGCCGATTACTTATTATCTTAGCAAAGTTTCTGTGCCGATTACTTATTATCTTAACAAAGTTTCTGTGCCGATTACTTATTATCTTAGCAAAGTTTCTGTGCCGATTACTTATTATCTTAACAAAGTTTCTGTGCCGATTACTTATTATCTTAGCAAAGTTTCTGTGCCGATTACTTATTATCTTAGCAAAGTTTCTGTGCCGATTACTTATTATCTTAGCAAAGTTTCTGTGCCGATTACTTATTATCTTAGCAAAGTTTCTGTGCCGATTACTTATTATTATCTTAGCAAAGTTTCTGTGCCGATTACTTATTATCTTAACAAAGTTTCTGTGCCGATTACTTATTATCTTAGCAAAGTTTCTGTGCCGATTACTTATTATCTTAGCAAAGTTTCTGTGCCGATTACTTATTATCTTAGCAAAGTTTCTGTGCCGATTACTTATTATCTTAGCAAAGTTTCTGTGCCGATTACTTATTATCTTGGCAAAGTTTCTGTGCCGCTATGAATAATCAATGCTTATTATTGTTATTTTTGATATTTTTACTATGATTTTTCCTCTGCTTCGGAGAACGGATGCTTTGCTTTTATTAATTTTCCATATTCTTGAAAACCTGATAAATTTTGCATTGTAAATAAATTTAATTGAACTCCAGAACTCTTTCAAGATTCCCTCCGCCTTTTAATTTCTTTATTACAGCGTTAATTTCTTTAAACTTATGTGACTAATAAAAAGTTTCAATTGTTTCGTGAATCTCTTTTAATTTCATTTGAAGTAGCATCTTTGATAGTCAGGTGACAGGCGTCTGCTCAAAAGTGAAATTGCAAAGTGATGGGAATTAAACCATTAGTCACGTTACTGGTAACACGCAGTTACACTGCCACACCCTGCACCAGATGGCTCCGTAGGTAATATCTAGTCAGCCGCATATCGCTGCCACTTGCAAAGCAGACATCGTCAAGTGTTTTATTTCAATATGTCAGACTGCGGACGTTGGGTAAAACGCATCTGCCAAGAACAAGACAAAGACTGACAGAAGCGACACATCACCCGGTAGCACATGCAGTTCAATAACGAGAAGACCGACCGACCGCACCCGAAAGAAACATCTGACTTTCTGAATCTTTGTAGACGATGCCTCATGCATAGTCTCTCTCAAGCCGCATTTATTCTCCGTCGCTCTCTTTACTGGTACCTACAAGATACAAATCAAGGAGCGGTCAAAGTGACACATCACTCGGTAGTATAAACAGTAACTAATCAAGTTATCTAACTGCTATCATACTCGACTCGGGTCTAAAACCAATAAGGCAAAGGGCTGCATAAACAAATAGTTGGTGTCCCAGGTTGAGCATATTAACCGAAAGAGTAACACAAACTTCAAACAATCCGCACATTCGCGGGTGACAGTGGTTTCGCTGCTCTTAGATAGCCTTTGGTCTTCCACTACTGGGGATTCTTAACGCAGAAAGCTGGGAGTGCCGACAATGATACATGCCAGCAATAAAACAGCATTGTAACACTGCTCATACAAATGCATTTCATTCTTTCTTTGCCCTTGTTTTTTTTTTTTTTAAGTTCGCAGTGTGAAATTTTAAAATATTGCGGAATAAAACGAAACTATACGTGTCTTATTGCGGGTACTCTTCTAACAGTTCCTACTTAATTACAGAAACTTGGTTTGGAACGAAAATCGTCTAAAATTTCATCCAATTTTTCACGAATTTAGTATTCACAACTTGTTTCACAGTGATTATCATATTAGACTATTTACAGAAAACCCTTGCATGGGTACAATAATGCAGCTTTGTTGGAAGAAGCACATTGGATCATAACAAATGATAATTCGCCTTGTAATTTTTTATATAGAAGTTCTATTGTGTGACAAAAGGCTTCTAGTGACTTTAATCTTCATAGATGTGAAAGTTACTGATTTTGAAACAGTTAGCCCGCTTTATGTCCATATCTTTTTTTTTTTTTTTTTTTTTTTTTCGGGGAAATTACCAACAATGTGCATATAAGATTAAATTATACAGAAGTGAACAATACTGAGACCAAGATTTCATATGGGCAGTGGTTTCATGTGTGACGGAGCCGAGAATTCGAATCCCCAGTATGGCATAAATGATATGCTTATTTTGTGGTTCTAAAGTTTCTTTTCTCCAATATTCTTAGTAGTATAAATTGAAACTGAACGGATTCTTAAAATAATCCAAAATCGTGTTTACCAGCATCACAAAACGGAAGCGAACAATTTCTGTAACGGCATGATCTTATGAAACGCATTTCTATTGGTCAATAGGATTAGTTTCACGAAAGAAGAATGGAATATTTGCATAAGCTCCCACAATGCGCATCTGGAAATGATCCTGATGTCAAATAACATATCCAAGAGAATTCACAAATGACCAGTGAAACGTGTATTCATTTGATTTACGATTTCTCACCGAATAACATATCGTAACCTTTGTCAACATCCCATGTCGATACCAATTTTGCGCACTGCGAAAGCATAAAGCACGTCGCGGGCTCAAAATTGTGAGATGTTTTACTTAATTCGTCAACACTTGGGGATATCGAAGTTACTGGAAGGATGCTCAAAACAGATCAATAACAATATAATCAAAATTGTCACTTCAGTAGGACGGAGCATAATACAAGTGTACCTCCACTTCCAGGGAGCCTACGGTTTTAAGTTCCTGTAATTTTAAGTCGTCGCTGGAGGAAATTTTAGCACCTGTTTATATCGTAAGAATTACACAGAATTTTAATGTAATAACGGCTGCTCGTCATTTCGCTTTTTATGGATCATATATTATCTATTTATCTGCTCTTTAAGATTGTCATCGGCTACAGAGACATGAATGAAATGAACTAATTAAAGTGCAAATAACTCTCCACAAGGTTAAAATTGCACTTCAATTCTGACGGCTTTAATTCTTGACATTACCACAAAGCTTAAATTCTAGCGCAGTTATGATTCTTTGGAATTATATTAGTGATAAGAAATTCTTAATGTTACTTATGTGACTCATGAAACGTACTAAGAAGGCTAAAACAACACTGATATACTTACTACACGGTTTAGCGACGTGGCTGATCGTCTTTGTTTTGTTGTTGTTTTTTTCCTTAATTTTGTTTCTGGGTGCGTCTAAGGTATAAGATGCCGTTCGTCCCTAATTTAGGGTCACTGGTTCCAGGGAAGGGAGACTACCAGCAGCATGACAAGCACGCCACCAATGTTTCATCGGGAGTCGAACTCGGGGCCCAGCTTTGATGATTAGCCAGAAGCCCGCGCCTCTAACCTCTAGGCGGATTTCGTCTATATGTTTGTGAAATGATTTCGTGTGACATGAGTTCAATTTTCCTCTTTTATGTTGCATTCTTCGCAGCAAGTCCCATGGCCATATTTGTCTTTTGATGATTCTGCAGATGCATAGCTTTCTTAGTTTTTCTTTCTGTGTTGCTATCATTCCCTTCCCATTTCTTCGTTACTTTTCTTCTTTTTTCCCCCTTTTATTCCCTCAGATGACAATAATTTATCCATCATGTCGAAAGAACTTTCAGTCTAAGGGCCATGAATGCATGATATCAAAGCTTTCACTACTTTAGATAAATGTCTTAACTTTCAGAATATGAATACTTTTGAACACCATGCATCAATTCTAACAAATTTTCAAACTTCGTCACTTGCATTTTTGGAAAATTCCCCCTTCCTTATCAAGCTTAAGTGCAAACATTTATGGGGAAAAATAACATTTAACAACAGTAGAGTGAGAACATCGCGGGAAGAACAAAAATCCGATTACGCGAAAAATCTTCGCTTAGAACGACTTCCGTTTTCGGAAACTTTCCCCTCTACTTTTAAGCCGAAATGCAGTATGTGAGGAATAAAAGCATATTTAGGAACAATACTGAGCAGAAGAAGCATCGCGAGAAAAAATAAACACGATTGCGGGAGAAATCTTCCCTCCGTCTAACTTCCATTTCCGAAAGTTTTGAAGGACGGAATTCCACCCTCAAGCGGAAAAAGAATTCCCCTCTCCCACCATTCCCCCAAAAAATTTCTGTTCAACTGTGCATGGATCTCGAGAATGCCCAAAATGACAGCGGAAATAGCGGACTTCTTCGAATTCACGGAATAATCTCACGTCTGAAGACTACGAGAAAATCTTCGCGCCGTTTTAACTCCCGTTTTCGGAAATCGTTGCCCACAGTTTCATGCTTAAATACAAACCTTTATGCAATAAAATGATATTTAACAATACTGGGCAGATGCAATATAATGAGAAAAAATAAATTACGATTACGAGAAAAATCTTCACTCTGCTTAACTTCGTTTCCAAAGTTTTGAAAGACGAAATATAGCGTCCCCAGATGGAAAACGACGCCCCCTCCCCCATTTCTCTTCAGTTCTGCATCGATCTCAAGACTCAAATGGTGAAAAAAAAAATCGGAATTCCGCGAATCTTCGGAAAAATTTCATTTATGATAATCATGTCGCAAAAACTTAACATTTCGTTATTCTGGAGAGAGAGAGAGAGAGAGAGAGAGAGGTGGGGGGGTACAAAACTGCATTTGTCGATTTCTGTTGAAAGACAATGGTCAAGTACACCACCGCTGACAATTTCGAATCAATTAAGGAATATGAAGCTGAATGGTCCACTAGAAAGTAATAAAAATGATCTTTACCATCATGTGGCGTCGAGATTAACTACGGATAAGTTTGCACAATGAAATTATTTAGTTAGTAATTTACACGTTGAAATGGAAGTGTAGTTACAATGCAATTAAAATATTACTAACACGTTGCATGTACCTATTTTTTTTTTTTTTTTTGAGGGTTTAATGACCACAATGAGCAACTCAACGGGCAATGGGCAGTCTCCCATTCGAATTTTGGGCTACTTATTCCAGGGAGGAGAGAAAGCCAGAGCCGTAAGACAAACACACGATTCATGCCTCACTCGGAATTCGAACCCGAACCCAACACGGACGAACAGTCGGGAGTCAGCTCTTAGATTACTGTTCCACCGGGAATGGCTTGAATGTATTAAGAAATATACTTTGAGGCAATTTTTTTTTTTTTTTTTTTTTTTTGTCTTTGATGACTCCACTTAACATCTTAGGTCATAAGAAACCGTCCATTTCAAATTCAGAGCCACTAGTTGTAGAGAAGACCAGAACTGGAAAAAAAAACAAAAAAAAAACACGACATCCATGTCTCGCCCCGAGATTCGAACCCAGATTCAGCAGTTCCAAAAATATTTTGAAACGATCAATATCTTTATAAATAAACAAAGACATCGCTCTCTCCACGTTTAGCATCGCACAGCAACCGAAAAATTATTATTCGGCCGCCGCCGGGGAATTGAATCACGGATCTCCCGATATCTAGCTGAGCGCGTTAGCCTTACACCACGGTGGCCAACTCGGCTAGATATCGAGAGAACCGGGATTCAATTTCCCGGCGGCGGCCGAATAACGATTTTTCGGTTGCTGTGCGTTGCTAAAACGTGGAGAGAGCGATGTCTTTGTTTATTCACTGACGCCACGTATTTGGAGGATTTTCTCTTTATAAATGCTGAATTACACTGCATCAAGTAATTCACAGTACAACCTAAAGATCTCAGGTTTCTCTTTTCAAAAGCGAAATAAAATAAAATTCACCTGGGTATGGTTGCATGGTTTATGTGCTCAGGTAGGCAGTAATTTCTCCAAGCCGCAATTTCTGCCTTTGTTCGTTAGGGAAAGTGGGAAAACCGTAGCTTGCAGAATTGTTGTTTTGAAACAAACTGTGCTGTTTAGTAGATAAATTCAATGTATTTGCAAAATTGTTGAATTGCCTTGGTTTAAGTAATCAACACCACAGTTCTTCAAAACGCGGCAACTCTCACGATTTAACAGCAAATTCAGGTAGGCAGGTGGCACAAGTAAAAATATAGCAAAAAGAAACTAAATCATAGGGGAAGGGGAGGGGATTTGTAAAGCGGCGGGTAATTGCATTCCAGTGAGTGAACCAAATGAACCGTAACGAACTTGTAATGATACCGAACAGCACGGAAGAAAAGTAAAATAAAACTCCTTAAATGAGATCACGTGAACGCACCATAATTAAAATAATAAAGCAAAAAAAATGAAGTAGCCTGGAGACAAGTGCATTCAAATATTGAGAACCGAATAAAAAACAAATTAATTAATCCTGCCGTATTTCTTTCTCAATCTTTTTAAAACCTTTTATAACCAAATGCGAAACCCATCGTGCTTATTTTTTCTGATAATTACCTTTTATCGCCACGAAGATTATTACAAAATATTTAACAACCTGAATGCTAAACGCAACTGAGCAGCTTATGAATAATTTGCTTTCCTGGAAAAATCCCTTCCGGAGATTGTTCGTTAAGATCCAGCGAGAGCCGTTACAATGATTTTGATTCGTTCCGTCTACGACAAGATATCATTAGTCCATCGTTTTCTAAATGTATCTGAGAAAGCTAATGTCGTTCATCAGACATTACCATACGCGCAAAATAACAGTCCAGACTTATCTCGTAACGAAAACAATAAAGAGATTAAATGTATTTTCAAAGCACGATTAATTTCGCTTCCGTAGTTTTTCGTTCTGCTCAGTGAATGGGGAAACTTCCGAGGATTTCTACGATCCCATTCGCTATTAACTGCGCGAACCCTGACCGCTCCTCATGGCTAGCTTAGTCCTTTTCCCTCATGCGCTTTCGCCGCCAAAGCTCCCAGGAAATGGCATCCGGCAACTTCCAGTGGGTAATCGTAATAAAGAACATCCAGACCTGACTTCAGAATGCCTCATTTGTACATTAAACTTGAACGACTACGGAAACTCAAAGGGCCCTTCACTCCGCCAAACAATACTCTTATACCTTCTTAAAACCACATGAGCATTAAATCTCTTTTGACCAGCCACTTTAAGCCATTAATCTTTTTCCCGATTCTGCTTCGAAGATATCAACTAATCCTTCATGTTCGCTTACTGACGCAGAAGGATAAATATTTGCCGACAACAAAAGTGCAAGGCATTTTAAAATATACATTAGCGTATATTGCTATTCCTATCGTGAACTTAGCATTGTACATTTTTTGCCAAGATTATCAAGCGAGGCTTAACAGGGGTTAATTTTTTTCCCACAATCTCGTATTCACCTCATTTACCCCTCTTACGTACAACAAAAAAGAAAAAAAAGAAAAGAAAGACTGCAGAAATTTAAAAACTAATAGGTGCCACTTTTAATTTAACTGCGTTTTCAATTTAAAATAAAATTATTTCACTTTCACTTAAAACCATTATAACCTCGAGATCCTGAGTTTTAGAAAAGGATTTCAACTCAACATTAATATTATTTAAATACTGATCTTTTCCCCATGTTCGGTGGTTTTTTGATAATACGTAGATGGCGTCCGATTGCTTTGCTGCAGTGAGGAGTATTTAGCAGTGCTGCAGTAGGCTCACCTTTGTTCTGTTTAGGAGAAGCTTTATTTGTGACTTGTATTAGGTCGAGCAATACATTACATATGTAGACGGTATGGAAGACAATTTTTTTGTTTTATATCCCACGTAATTCAAACAAAGGACAGAGTGAATAGTGGATCCTATGTGCTCTTTGTGTGCTGGCTTGGTGTTCTCGTTTATTGGGGTGGCCACAGAGTGTCAGGCTTTCGGAGACAGAATTTTGCTGCGGTGAGGAGTACTGAGCCGTACTGTTGTGGAGTTAAGGGTGATTAAGGAGACAGAACCACCGCAGTGCAAAAGAACTAGACCCGTAACACCAAATTCAGCGTTCGTGGCAGAATATCTCCGAGCGTCCAATTGATCACCACGTCCTCCAGACGCACACAGTGTTGTTAACTCATTACACAACACCCGATGATCTGCAGGACTGGTCCTTAAGCAAAATGCGGATCCTTAGGCAGCCTTACGTAGCATATAATGATCAACTGTAAATTTTCCATTGACTTTTTGTATCCTTTCTTTTTTTAATTTTTGATGATTGATCACTGACTTAGATTAATAATAATAACATTCCGAATTTAATAAAAGCTTAAAAATTATTTTTTCTAACTAAAGCGAAAAACTTACTTGGAGACATTGAAGATTATTGAAGGCGGGGGCTTTAGATACGATGGTGGGGCTTCACTCCCCCTAAAATGGTCTAGCGACATCGCTGTGCTTGAACATTGGAGAATTCGCTAAACACTAAAGAAAGACTTTTAGCCCCGAAAGAAAAACACAACAACAAAAACGGTTGTACCTGGAATTTACTTTTCGACACAACTTGATTGTTCCACAGTGGATTCGTCTGCGCACATGGTAAGGTCATAGAAATGTAATGTATAGCTAGATTTGAACAATTCCTGCCGCACAAACTGGAAAACTAAAATCTGAAAAGTCATTATTGGAGCAACTTTCTTGCTGCTTACAAAAGCCCATCCCCCTCCAAAGCACATCGTGAAGAATCTTCAAATTTACCCTGACCGCACACGAACCGCAAACGTAATATTTTTCTCAAAATTGGAACTGCGAATGCGTAAGTAGAAATTCGTGAGCAAAAACTTACACAGAAAAAAGGTAAGAATAAAATGAAAAACCTGCTTTCGTAAGAAATGCCGTACATTATAAGAGACTCACAAAACGAAAAATGGCGCGGGGAGCTGGGGGGAGGGCTACTGGTGAAAGGTCGGTCATTTTTACAAGCCGGCACTTCTCTCATTTCAAAAACCGCGAAAGCTGTGTTGCGCATACCAATTACGAAACTCGTTAATTTAAAAGTTTATTTTTCCGCTGCGTTGTAAGTCACGCATACTTCTTAGCTACGGGCAAACCGGGGATATCGTGAAACACAAAGTGTGTTCGCTATAGGTGCCCACAACAGGATACAGCAAGTTCGGGAAAAGGTGGCTGTGTAACATTTTGAGTTTTCAAAAATCGAGGGGTGTCGTTAGTTTTAGGGGAGGAAACAACAGGCTGTGGCTCCGATTTGTTTAAGTTAATCGAGTTCGAAACAAATTTTTATCTTCTTGTGTAACGACGGAGGCTAATTCCTAAATAGTTAGTCACGCTAAGTTTGAGCTACTAATTTTATCCTGAAAGACTGCTGAACCTGTTGACAAGCGGATATGAATAAAATAAAACTGAATTGAAAACCCATTCAATTCGAAATAATCTACCGGTTCGGAACGGCAGGATACATCTTTACATCCGAGGAAAGCGTATTTCATCACGAACATGATGATTTAAAACGAACTTCCCGACCGTAAAGAACTATTAACGAAAAAGCTAGACGAAAAAAATAACAATATAGTACAAAATAATAACAAGAGAGTTCAGCGAAAAGATCCATTATCTCATCTGCAGACGCTGTTCTTTCCCCCTACATACCTGATACAGTACAGCATCAGTTTTAACTTTCTTTACTGAGCATACCGTTTTTCATAAAGTATCAATAGTAGGCTATATGATACGTCAAAAACAATAATTGATGTTCCAAAAGATTTTTTCGGACTTCGGAGAAAGGAATTCTGGATAAGCCCAACGGCTGCTGCACTCCGTAGCCTGTCGTACGGCTTCCTTTTGCAGATGCATATAGTTTCTTTAAATCTGTAGCGCGTAATCGGTGGATCTTTATCCACTTACCTCTTATGCAGTACAATCTTGTTGAAGATCATATTGCAAAATACGTAAGCACACAAAATTCTTCCCCAAGAAAGAATTCTGCGTAATAAGACCCAAAAATTGGAAACTGTACAGCCTGAGCACTCGATGTATTGTGTATTACAACGGTTACTATGAGTAGGTTTAGATTTTTTTTTCTTCCAGACAATTAGATTTTTTTGCTCCTTTATTAGATTTTCTGTTATAGTTATTTCGCAACTGGAAAGATCATTTTTGGATTACCTAGATTTTGGTGAAGTAAATTATTATTAAACTTCAGCGTACACATTACATCTAATTTAAATGAGTTTTTTTTTAGCGCATAATTATACGTATATGCTTTATCCGTCCCACAAATACCCCCTCCCCCTCTTCCCACCACAAAAAAAAAAAAAAAAAACCTTGCATTCACTGAGTACATTTCTTCGGTAAAATAAATTTTCAAACATTTCCACTGAATGATCGAAATATTCACTTCCAAAGTTGTGCATTATTGGTTTCGAGTGACATTCCTTCGAGTCGGGGGACCTGACATGAAAGAACTAGTAAGCACCCAATCTGCTATTTTTACGGGCAAAGTTAGTCTGTGCCACAATTCAATTATTTTTCCTCTTCATATGACGTAGTTCTGCTCGGTGGAAGAGACACAGAGTTCTGGTCAACGCCGGTAAATGGTATGTGAAGAATATTATTTACAACGGTTGTGGTTAGCTTGGGAAAATGCGCTCGTCATGAATATGCCATATGGCTCGAATGATTCTGTAAAGGAAAACTATACCCACACACAGGTTTTGTTTCATCTCGTAATTTCGACAGTCCCAGGGAAAAGTCGCACGAGAGTCGCATCTGACTTCAATGCAGCTAATTAAGTAGCTGGTGAATAACAGGTGTTAACTCTTTCTGAAAGTTGAATGTGACTATC
The DNA here is from genome assembly GCA_039090855.1 of Macrothele yani. Lineage (NCBI taxonomy): Eukaryota > Metazoa > Arthropoda > Arachnida > Araneae > Macrothelidae > Macrothele > Macrothele yani. Next base: position 128,808,221 of record CM077003.1, on the reverse strand, counting down.
ACTGTAAGGGATTCCAAAAAGAATACTACGCATACTCGGAGAAATAAAACTCCTAGTTTAATGATAGTACATTAAATCACATGCTTAATACGATTATTATTATTTAGGTACGGAGCCTTGGCACGATCATTATTTACGAAAGCCTTGATGCGACCATTAGCTACATGAAATTAACCTTGACAGAGTTACTAAGCATTGTGTTTCAATGAAGTCGGTCATCACACAGGCGCAGGTGCAACGCGCTGGAGCGCAAATAATCTCATGTGCCACAGAGTTAATGTTCAAATGTTGTAATTACTGTGAGAACGATGATAATGGATCAAAACTGTGATTCATCATGCAGCTCAGAAGTGAAGGACTAACTACCTGCAACGTTGACAACACATTATGTTTTAGACTTCATTAGTGGAATATAAATTGCGTAGTATACATGATACAACGGATAATATCATACATCACTAAACTGAATCAAACTGTAATCCAAAATTATCGCGAACCATAAGTGCAGATGTCCGAGTGGTCAGAAGCGCGGGCTTCTTTCTGTCCAATCATCCAAGCTGGGCCTGAATTCGAGTATCGGATGAAGCATAGGCGATGTGGCTTTTCAATGGAGCTGTTTTCCGACCACTAATGGCTCTAGTGAACAGAAATTTGTCGCAATATATATATATGTATAAATATAATCATCATCATTGTCAACCATTATCAATCCACTGCTGGATGAAGGTCTTCCGAAGTTTCTTCCACAGCTGTCTGTCTTGTGCCAGTGTCCTCCATGTTACTCTTGCATGCTTTCGAATTTCATCCACCCAACTCCCATGTGGTCTTCGTCAGGGTCTTTTCCTGTCTCTTGGAATCCAGTCTAAAATTCCGGTTGTCCATCGATGGTCCGTCCTTCCGGCAATATGTCCAGCCCATTGCCATTTCAGGGATTTTACACTGATCATGATGTCCTTCACTCTTGTCATTTTTCTGATCCACGAGTTCCTTTCTTATCTCTTCTGGTAACACCAAACATGCATCGCTCCATGCTTCTTTGAGTTGTCTGAAGTCTTTAAATGTCATTTTAGTTGAAGTCCACATCTCTGCACCATGCGTGAGCACTTGAAGTATGCATTGATCAAACACTTTTCTTTTAAGACAAAATGGCATATTGCTCTTAAAAATTGTAGTTTCTTCTAAAAACTCTCCATCCAAGTTTCATATGCCGATTAATTTCTTCATCAATGGGACCCTCGCTTGACATCTGCTATCCAAGATAAATAATGTACATAGATAGCTGTTATCTCCAGCTTTTCCCCATCAATCGGTCAATCTTCATTACTTTATATATATATATATATAATGCTTTTACAAAAACTGGAAAAAACCCCGAAGATTTAGGAATTGATGGGGAAATCTTGAGGTAATGGATACCTACATTTACCTTGGGCAACAGATATCAAGCGAGGTCATTGAGGGCTACACACTGATGAAGAAATTAATGGGCGTATAAAACTTCGTCGGAGAACATTTGAAAAAAACAGTACATATTTCAAGAGCAAATTACTAAGTATTATGTCTTAAAAGAAAAGTCTTTATTCAATGTCTGCTTTCCAGTTCTTACGTATGGAGCAGAGATATCGACCTTAATTAAAAAAGACACCCAGACACTGCAGACAACTAAAAGAAGTATGAAGATATGCATTCTCGGTGTAACCAGTGGATAAGGAAAATGGCAAGAGTGAAAGACATCGCCAGCAAAGTACGTAAAATCATTGAAATGGAAATTGGATGAACATATTGTTAGAAGAACGGACCGCGGATGGACAACCGAAATATTAGAGTGGATACCAAGCGACAGAAAAAGACCCAGAAAGAGATCACGTGGGAGATGGGTGGATGATATTCGAAAGCATGCTAGTAGCACATGGAGGAGACTAGCTCAAGGCTGACAGTTCTAAACGAAAATTCAGGAGACCTTCATCCAGCAGTTGATTGACGACGGTTGGCGATGATATAAAAATATATATATTTATTCTAGCTATCACTAAGACATAATTACTATAATTGTTTGCAATTTAGACTGAGTTTTTAGGCTATAACTAGGCGTAGAAATCAGTAGCGAACACAAAATTTGAACCTGATGGAAGTTATCGAGACTGCCTAAACTTAACGGCACTGAAATCATGGATTTGACATTTTGCTCTTCTTTTCCTAGATGAATAATTAGCCTTTGGTTTATAAAAATCCTAAAACAACCGAGTGCTCTTTATTTAGCATAAGCAAATACATTTAAACTTTAACTGTGCTTCTCTGCACGTGCATGCGTGTTAGGTTGAACTATAATATGGAGTAACGGCGCCACCCGCAGAGAAGGTACTCCACTAATCAAGCTGTTTTTATCTGATCTGTTCTATACCCAGTTAGGCGCTTTTGCCAGATGTGAACTTTGAGTAACAGAATTCCACATTCCAGTGAGATACGGCTTTCCGTTTTTATCCAAACAAATACCTATGCGATCATCCGCCATATTTGCAACAGATGCATAACTGCTGTCCAATTTCTATGACTTCCGCAATGTTCGACAACTCTGTAGTCTTCAAAGGAAAGTTTTGTTTAAAAAGCTACTAGAATTGGTCTGCCTTTACAGAAACAAATGGTGACTAATATTTAAACATCAGGCACTGGTTCATTTAGTTAAAAAAAAAAAAAAAAGATACAACTAATAATTTTTACTGCAGTATGTTCACACACACATATTCAATGTCACCACCCATTGCGTTTTATCCGGAAAAGTAAAAGTAATTAATGAGAATATGGTTAAAACACGAAAGTAATAATAGATTTATTGCTTAAATGAATTCATTTACCACCATACATCACAGAATTTCTTTGCTGGAAGGATTTGACACAATTCACTACTGTCACGCTGAGTTCACTATGGAATTAGGTTTGCACAAAGCATCTTGAAGCCTAAATTTCAAGCGCTTGTCCCGGAATGTCCTCTGTGCAGTCTTATTGTGTATTGTAATGTTCGTGTATATAACATGGCTTACGGAACACTCCATACAATCAGTTCTTCTTAAGTACTTCACTTAAGGAGGTTCCACCGAAAACTTCTGCCTTATGTTTCCAATGGTAAAACTCTTTAAATTTTTCTTCACAATTAATGTATGAAAATTTACACATCGATAAAACTAACTTTAAGTTATAGCATGGGATACTTAATACTTACTAAAACATAACCATAATTAAGCAATCCAACATATGTTTGTCTACTGACATCATCAATGAACAGGTCGCGCCATCTATTAACAGGTCTGAACATTACTCAAAGAAAAATGATTGATTTTTAATATAATTATGGTTACGTTTTAGCAAGTATTAAGCATCCCATGCTGTAACTTAGTTAGTTTTATAGATGTGTAAATTTTCATCCTCGGCAATACAGTAATTGCGAAGAAAATATAAAAAAAAGTTTTACCATTGAAAACATAAGGCGGAGATTTTAGGTGGAACCACCATAACGTGCAACAGGAGTCACGTAAATTAGCCAAAGAAATAACTTACTTACAGATCTTCTCCTTCGTGTTTACCACTGTATATATGTGCAAAATTAGATATAATTAATGATAGAATAAATCTTCTGATTGAGTGAACAATATATGCATGAGACATAAGGTCATTGAAATGCAATAAAAAATCTGGCGAACAAACATTTTTCCGCAGCACTTTTACTAAGGATCTTTACGTGCAGATAAAAGCAATGGTTGCCATGATAGCATGATCCTTCTACAACATGCTGAAAATATTTACATTTTCTCTAGTTATAAAGATTTACCCTTGCCTGAAATTTAAAAAAGTGCCATTTCTTGCTAGAATGTTCTAAAAACTAAAAAAGATAAAAATATGTTCTAAAAACTAAAAGATATAAACTACTTAGAAATGTAGAATTTATTATGTTAGAAAATAGAAAAGAAATCCTATGGAAATAGTTATGGTGTTTTTGCTCTTAACTAGTGTAATGATCACTACTCATGTATATGCAGTTATTACATGCGTAAAACGGGAAACAACTTTCAGCTGCTCATTATAAAAAAATTCCGATTTACAAACATCAGTTTGTTTGAAAAATAAAAATAAGTACGTAGATTAGTACCCACCATTATTTTCTACGTTCTCCTGATTACTAGCAGCTTATTTTCGAAAAAAAAAAAAATGTCTTTCTTTCAACTCACCTGCAATAAAATCAAACCAAAGAACCTAGCAAATTCCTTTTTCCAGAAGTCAGCTCTACCGTCACACGCAAAGAGGCGATCCTGAAGTTTTTCAACGTTTATCGATCGAGTTTGAGTTTCTGAAGCATTCACTTACAAAATAAATAGTCCATCTGATAGAATCGTGGCATCAAGATCAATTGCCTGCATTTTTATCAGTTGGGGTTATTAAGACTGTTATTCATTATGCACACACAATTCTTAATTACCGAGACCAGACATTTAAGACAATTTTTTAAGAATCAAACTGATAATATATTATCATCAATAAGAATTTGGTTCAGTATTTCAGTAATACATAACCGACTGACTAAAGACACACTTCGGTAACTATAGTTGCACTTTGCAGCACCTGTCTGGAAAAAAATGCTCTTTTCTCTATAGAAAATTATGCATTCAAAACGAAAATGCGCGTTTGTTGTTCCATTATCAAATCACGCGAAGAAAACACGAAATTCCAGCTTCACATGCCCAAACAATTTGTATTGGTGCGGCGGAAAAGGAAACCAAAAGTAGGAAACACCTGGACCGGACTACTCCTTAGAACAAAAAGAAAATGCTTCCGGAACGATTCCCGCACACACCGTCTCGTCATATACTTTTCACTACTAATTACTCTCACTTTGACACCCGCTGTTATCAGCCATCGAATCAAAATTATGAGTAGAACCTGTAATTCGGATCAGTTTGTAACATACAGCAACAGGTTAAAGTGAAATAACTGCTAATGAGCATCGATTTCTTCTCTCATCCAGTTAAACCAAATAGCATAACATCGTAACGTGTAAGTGCAAAGCTACATAAGAAAGCCGACAAAAATCCTAGTGTACAGTGGTACTCTTATCAAATTTACTGCCTCAATTCCACGTACAATAATAATCTAGCCGATATTTCCTGATAATATATTTTCATACATACATTTCTTGCGGAGAAAACCATATTTCATTTCAGTGTTTACATTTACTGTGTGTTACGTTATTTGGCATATATTAAATGGTCGAACAGCTGATACTTGTGTTACTAACCTACACAGAAAATGACGACCATATGCATTTTATAACATCCTATTTCATCAATGTCATGCTGTGAACTAATGAGGAAATAAATGCTCCACAAGCGTAGGATGGAATTAATTTTGAGTTCGGCAATGAGTCAAATCAGTTTCGCGTGGAAGTTTGCCTGAAAACTGACCATTAAAGCGAAGGCTAATTAAGGGTTTTAATAAATTACATATTATGAGTCTGAAACTTTAATCAGCTTAACTCTTCTGCACACACAATCCTCAAAATGAGGAAATGGACGACAGACGAAAGCGCAATAATTACAGCAGAGCTTCACAGTTATCCAAAAGTTATTTAGAAACCATAAAAAGGAAGAACTAGAACGGCTAACCGCAAGTTGTTTTCAAAGCTTGAAAACAACAGAGCTGGAAAAACAGCAAAATGGGTACTTTAATTTCTGGTCCAACGGAAGGGTGCGCAGAGAGTAATTTCCTGATTTCTTCTGAAGCATCCATGTCTTTCCGATCAAACAAGTAATTTTACGCAGCTGACGAAAAATGTGCTTTTACTAGCATTTCAAATCAGAAAACTCTTCCTGTCATTCGATTTTTTTTTCGGAAAACACGTGAGAACCAGCCCCAAACAAATCACGTGTGCAATAACAATGGGAAAATGACATCTGTGATGAAACAGGTACTTACAGGAAACAGCAGAGATGGAAACAGGTGTAGCGAGTTTTAAAGCTCTTACGCTGTTTGTGTGAGGAACGAATTGTTTTTAAAAGTCTAATCTTGAAGCCTATTAACTGGTACAAAACGAATTCGCAGTTCAAATGCCTAGTTTGGAGCGATAGACAGAGGATTTACAATTCGTGAACTAAGTTCAAGCGATTAGAATTTTTCCTTGGCACATGTTTCCTACGTTAACCGAAAATCCGGGACAAATATAAATTTCGTTTCCGACAACTGACAAGAAGCAAAAACATGTTCCCCAGTTTTTAAGTTCTGATTCATGTGGTATGAAATTTATCAACAACAAAAATTTTAAGATCAATGATCCGAACACGCAAACTGTGACGTTCGACAAACGCTAACACGACTCTCTCAGAAACCGTGTAAATCTTGTGAGTAGTTTTTATCAGAAGCCAGTGCTTCTGATGAAAACTACTGATAACATCACAAGATTTACCTTCCTTACAGATCACATTACAAACCACAATAAATAGCGATTAAACTCCACGAAAAGTCTTTTTTTTTTTTTTTCAAATAAGCTCAATTTTGTTTCTACTTCGACCTTCCATGTTTTAAAAGCTGTAATCCTAGTAATCTACAAAACGATTTTAATACGTGGATGAAATGCGTACGATATATCTGAGTGTATCTTCTAATTTCTATATTTTCTACCATCGAGTGTGTGTGTATATAGAGTGTAATTCATTAACTTGACCTGCTACTGATTATTTGCGTAACCAAGATTTCATATAAGTATGTTTTACTTAGAGTAATCAAGATAAGTAGAGCACACTCGTTATGTTCATGAAGAAACTATTAAATAATTACTTTTTTACCGATGACGTAAGCTAATGAAAAATTAAAAGTCAAGTGATAAAACTTCGAGGGCAACAGTGACGAAAATGATATTCGTTTGGAATATGTAAGAATATGTTTAAGAGTTCGTATCGATATCATATGGCAACAACATGAAGAGTAACAGGTGTTCACGGTGGTAAACCGGTAAGTGAAGAAAAACAAAAACTACAAAAAATTATACTAGCTAATACCCATATCCAATTTACGAATACGAATTGTTACCAGGAATTCTAAGAAATATTATTAAGTTGTACGAAGAGGTAGCAAACAGTTCGTCCTAAATAATAGTAGGCAGTAGTTCTGAATTCTGATGGCAACGTGTTTTGTAAAGCTAATGCATTTCGATTCTTCACGATGTGTATATATACCATAGTTTGTTCCTTACATTGTTAGGCTTTAGGATGGGGTCACGGTGACCATGCAAGATCTCGCTTTTAGATACTTTTAACCAGTGTTTTAGCTGTAAATAAACTTCATCTTTTAAATGTGGTTTTGGCTAATTGTGCATTGATTGTACTGTGCTTAGACAGCTTTTCTTGCCTTCTATTAAGCTGTACAATGAAGTAGAAAGTCAACACTTTGTGGATTTGCTAAACAGAAAATTTTATATTTTTTTCAGAGAAGACTTACAAAGGGATTGTCTATAAAATCACATTTGTGTGTTTTGAAATCTGACGACGTAAGCCAGATTTGTTTAAAAAATTGTTCACTTTTCTAATTCAAAATTCCTTGTGTTCAACATTTTTTTCTTTTTAGGATGTATTAATCAATTCAAATAAAAAAACTATTTACTTGAGTTTTAAATTTTCTATCTCCACGCGTATGCGTTTCAGAAACTTTTAACTTTCTTCACCCTTTACTTGTGTTCTATTACCACAATTTATTGGGATATTATTAGTAAACTTATTTATTTTCATTAACCTTTTCGTGAAAATTGCACCATAATATTTCTGGCCACCGCTTCTATCAGACAGAACGAAACTTGATAGATCAGATGTTGAAATTGTAGTGCACCCGTCATCAATGTTTACACGAAAAATTTTGTTTCTTTTTTAATCTTAAAACGAGTTAGTCTTTTTAAAGATGCTGCAGCAGATGCAAAGTATCGAGGTCATTACACTCCGAAATCGCTCATCCGCGTGAACTGCATGTTGCATTGTAACGTCTGATACAACATAAGACTTCGAACGATGAAATTCCTCATCAACGTTTTCTCGTTGCATCATGAACATTTGTTGTTATCAAGTTCACGAAATATGGGCAGACAAATTGCTCTAACGGGAGTGATAAAAAAATCTGCCACTATTAGCTTCAGTTAGTTAAAGTAAAGCCTGATTCTAACCAGAAATTCTTTAAAATTAAGACGAATGTGGATATATAATAAATCTCAGACAACATTGCCGGCGTTTTGAATACTCATCTTGTAACTAACAGCAAACACTTCATCAAAAACGGCAATTTGCACTAAATTTGTCCGTTTCCATTTGACCATATCAACCGTTTCTATATCAGACTGTCAGTGTCTCACTAGGGATTTAATGTTCGGCTACTAATTATGTAAACCTACAGCTGTTTTTAGTTAGAGACAGGGACATTTATGAATGAATTGAAAAGGGGGAAATGGCAGAAATAAACACTTCAGCGTATGTTTTGGTACCAGCATTTTTTCACAATTAAAAATCGTAGCGTCTTGTTAGCTTCATAAAATTAAACACGAAATGGAACCACGAAATGATTTTTGAATGAAGACTAATTAATTATGAAGAAATTCCAGAAATTAATTGCAACTAAGATGCGAAAAGCTTAAACACTACGACCTTCTTTTTGATAAATAAAATGAATTTGCATCTACTTTAAGAAGTTAATTTCAATCAATCAAAACTGAAGTGAAATAAATAATTGTAAATCGTATGTTTTTCCTTGATGAGAACAAATAACAAAAATCTGTCGTTTGTTAATAGAAAAAATACCTAACTTTTCAGGGACACGGAGATAATTAATTTTTATTTATTTTTAATCAAGCTAAAATCAGTGTAACTTAAAAATAGCGCTGTAATATATTACATCGTATAGCAACAAAATATATTAGAATTCTCTTACCTTAATATTTAGACACGTTGCAAAATAAATTCCTGGTATGCAGAGGTAGTTGGGATGACTTATTATCACAGATGTTTCCGAAATTACCTCTACAAACAGTCCACCAGAAAATAATATGCTAATACTCAGTAAATGCGAAGAACACTACTCTATTTGTAAGAATAGCGCGAAACCTTTTGATCAAGAACACATGCCATTTAAGATTTTCAGATAAATATGTATAAGAACACGATTTGGAGCATGGGTTCAGCAGACGTGACTTTAGTTGTGTTGCTTCCGATACATCTCACTCGCTTTTCAAAACTGGTGTAAGTTTCCGCTCGCTTCGGCATAAGAGGAGCGCAGCTCATCCGGGAAAGCAGCTGCTGTGACATCACGCGGAAGGCTACCAGAGTTTCCGTGACAAAAACACAATTTATGGAACTTGGTGCTCTTTGTTGGACAAACTATTCCTCTCAAGTGAAATTAGTTCTACGTTGGGAATTTATTTCTATTTCACTGTTTTGTTAAGTCAGAAAAATTGCGCGAACTTTAGGAACTACTTTATTCAGAATTCCCCAGGCGCGCTGGGATACTAGTAATAGTTGTTCGGTGGCCTGATGGTGTTGTGTCCAGGTGTTAAGCTAAGCGGAGGATAGTTGCAGACGATTCGCGTGAGGGTAGCGCTCGTTGACCCGTGACAAAGAGCTATGCTCGGAGCGACGAAATTGATTTTCCACGGTCGCTAAGAGTTTTTTCCCAGTTTGTGGAGCTCTTACTTAGATGGGAATATCGTGGAACCATGAATTTCGATAATATATGGATTTGGAAAGCACACGCTACTCCAAGATCTCTTTCAGATTCTAGAGCAGAGGTACTTAACCTTTTCTAGGCCACGGACCCCCTCCTAGAAAATGTTCATAAATTAATAATACCATTAGTGTTATTTTCAAAGCAAGTCTACGCTTCACGGATCCCCAAGAGGTTCATGGACCCCATTTTAAGAACCCCTATTCTATAGTTCAGTGGAAATCTCAGTGAGTGTACTCTTTTGGAAGAATTTGGTGTTCTGTCGGTATTTTACTTTTTAAGGAAGTCATCCTATACACTTCTTGAACCTTAGCGATAGCAAAAGGTGATGTGATTTTTTTTAATGGAGGAGAAGGTGTAATACCTATTTAAAGGCCGTCTACGGAAGAAAAAAAATCTTACTTGCACTATTTCATCCTTCCGTACGTCTATCAGTAGCTCTATATCTCTGCAAATGTTATTCAGATTTGAAAAACGTAAATGCTATTGCCTTGGGTGCATATTTCATACCTTCCAGGTTTTGCGGTTTAACCGTAAAATTTACGCAAATTGTATTTGTTTTACGGTTATTTTACGGATTTTTTTTTTTTTTTTTTTTTTCGGAATAGATTAGGGTCATTTTTTTTTTTTCGGAATAGAACGGGTATTTAGCTAGTAGCTAAATACCCGTTCTTCGAACGTAATATTAAAAAAAAATCTATAATACAGGATTTTATACCATACCATACTATAATTTGCACCATAAATTAATATACTAATAATACACTTGATCGGTTTGTTCTATAACTTTACAACTTAAAGCCTACACGAAACAAATCAAAATACGTCGTTACTCTTCACTTTCATCGTTAAAATATTAATAGACAACACAACAAAATAATAACAGAAAACAGAACAAAATACGTTGTTACTTTCAGCATAAATGTATAAAGAACCTTGCTTATAAACAATTTCGTTCGAAACTGTACATTTGAAAGCTAGTAAGTCAGATGTTTTTGGAAGCGTGAGCAAAATTGTGTTGCCATCTCTAATATCTCAAGGGGAAAACTTTTTTTTTTTTCAAATTTCAAGTACTATGAAAATCATCTACCCGCATATTTATATTTATTGCAGTCACCTTACCAATGATATGACGTCACCGTTGCTTCGGTGAAAACGAATGTTGATAATTTGATTTTGACTCTAAAAAACCACATATATGACGTCACTGTTGCTTCCGTGAAAATGAATGTTGGTAATTTGAATTTGACTCAAAAACCTTGCCATTCGTATGTCAAACGATAATATAAATGTTTAAATGCAAAGCATATTATGATATAACGCTTTTTACGTTATTTTTAAGGTTTTTTGTTAAATTAATTCAGAACAAATAAATTTAGAACAAAATATATACTGAGCAAATCAAATTAAAGTCATTCAAAACTTAGGCGGGGCTTCAGTTGCTGCGCAACAATGTCTCGATCATTGCAAAATGTCCTAGCGTTATCAAAGCTGGGTTATTTAAAAAACCCATTTCGACCCACTTAAATTTATCGTAGGAAAAAATCCTTTCTTAGTGTGCCTCTAAGTTGTAAAAGGAACATTCCTACTAAATATGAAAGTTTTAAGTTCAGTAGTTTCTGAGATGCGGTGATGAGTCAGTGAGGGCTTTCAGTTTTATATGCACAGATTAATATATATATTTAAGTATATATTACCTAAACATTTTTCGAAGAGAATAATTATCTCAAAGGATTAGGGCACCTGCATGTTTCTGATTGCCCTGATCGTAATTTTTTCCAACCTTATCTCATCTCATCCAATTTGGAAAGACTCGGAAATAAACTTTGTAAGATAACTAGAGAGGAAAGACTCGGAAACAAACTTTGTTAGCGAAAACTAGAGGGGGGGGTTGCTTTTTTAAAGGTACTTTAGCATACTGACACAAAATTCAGTTCAAAACCATTTTTAACTTAAAGTAAAAAGTCACTGCAATTATATCGCTTGTAGCTGCAATTTCGCGGTTACAAATGAATTCTTTTTTCGTATATGTAGCCTAATATCTGCATGTATACGGATGACTTAATTACGTTTTGACTGTATTTTAATTGTTATAAGCGAGAAATACTGCCAAACGCCAATTATTTGCATGGCATATGAAATCGATTAAGGTTCTCATAATGAATCGTTTTTTAGTCGATATGCTCGATATATTTCCATCAGTATACGTTCGATACATTAGTCAGTCTGACATATCGACCATAAACGGGGTTTTTTTTGGTTTTTTTTTATTGAAGGTTTAACGACCACCGTGTGCAACTCAATGGGCTATGAGCAGTCGTCCGTCCTTAACTTAATGTCACTGGTTCCAGGAAAGGGAGAGAGCCAGTGCCGTAATTCAAACACAACATCCATGCCTCACCGGAATTCAAACCCGGACCCTTCACGGACGAATGGTCGTAAGCCAGCGCTTAGACCACTGCGCCACAGGAGCTGCTATAAACGCTCACTCAACTCTTTCTACGGATTTCAATTCTTGAAAGTTCGCAAGTCTGATATTTTATTCCACGTGTTTGTTTCGGAAAATCCAATTGAATATCATATTTTTTAACCATTCCGATTTTACCAAAGATACCATTTTTCTTACATTTCTGCTCAGTTTTTTCGCTAGGTGGTGAATTTTTTTGCCTATTTTTTTTATGTTCCTGTGTCTACGAGGGTTCAAGAAGTGCTCATAGAAACACATAGAAGAAGGCTATGACATTATGATTATTTTTTTTTTTTTTTCGACATAGAGTTCGACCACTGCAACACCCTTCTCCCACCAATGCTGCAATGCTTTGCTTCCGGTGCAAGAAAAAAAAATAAAAAAAAATGTCTTTATCTAGGTCTTTTAGCAATGCACTCACAGTTGCGTCAGACCACATCAGAGTCTCAGGCATGTCACTTTATCACGGAAGTTTTCTTTCCTCTTAGGGGCAAAATAAAATGTGCATAGTAGCAAGATCTGTAAAATAGGATGGAAGTTGACGCAACTGAAATCCTTCAGTCTGTGTGGCGGTCTTCGCAGTCTGGCAGGTCTGACTCGGTGCATTGTCTTGAAGAAGGCAGTGTCGCACCCACGGGGAGGGCCGATGGAGCCCGTAGCCCTTCCCTCCCCCACCCGCGCCTCGGGCTGACAAAGCGGAGAATTATTACGTAGAAGTTTGAAACAAAATATCGCTTTACGCGATCTAAATATACTTTAATCATGTACCGTATAATTATAACATACAATAATTATAAGGGAGTAGTACTGTTAAATAAATTTAGAAAAATCTAACCAGAAAAAAACTTTCATCTGCTGCTTTTTCTAATCATTTAACTTTCTTGTACTGTAACATTACTAGTAATTGGATAAGAATAAATGTACGATAGTCAACCTCCTTCTTAATTGTTATGGCACCTGACTACTTTTCCCGGCAAATTTAAGGGGTCACCCCCACCTCGAGGAAAGTCTGTGCGCCACCCCCTCTCCCTTGGGAAATTTTTGGGTGCGCTACTGGAAGAAAGAAGACACCTCTTCGCTGTTTTCCACGCCTCTTTCCTTGATGCTGCACGACTGTGGCCTGTAAAGTTGGCGACATATGTACCAGTGCCCTTTTTAGCACGTCTTTTGTAAAACAAGTATGTGTTTATAGTATCACTTTGTCCGTCTGTCCGTCTCCGGACACCATATCTCTGCAACTGTTAGTCCGATTTGAAAAATTCTTGTTGCATAGAAAACTTGAAATATGAGGACGATGATCCTTGCTTTTCTGGTTTCTTTAGGATGCATACCTTCGCCGCTAGAGAGCATAAATGCAGATGGTATGGAATTCATATATTTGCTCTTAAATATTCGATTTAAAAAATTCTTGCTTTCGATACCGTTTATAACGGATGCTATTTTAAGTACATCACGTTTTCAAGTGATGCATAGATTTTCCGCTAGGGGACGTAAAGATAAATTGCGATTTTCCCGATATCTCTGCTTCTAAAAGTCCTATCTGAACAATTCTTACTGCATCGGATACTACTGGTTGGAAATGTTCTAGTTCCACATATAATGCCTAATCTTTCATAGAAAATAATTTGGCCACCAGGGGGAGCAAGAGTTTAGTTCTGTTTCTTTTTTTTTTTTTTTTTTTTATTGGAGGTTTAACGACCACCGTGAGCAACTCAATGGGCCATAAGCAGTCGCCCGTCCCTAATTTAGGGTCACTGGTTCCAGGGAAGGGAGAGAGCCAGTGCCTTAAGACAAACACAACATCCATGCCTCACCGGGATTCGAACCCAGGCCCCGTTTGGGCGAATGATCAGAGGCCATCGCTTAGACCACTGCGCCACCGGGCCGGCATTCTGTTTCTCACATATTTGCTTCAAAATTTGAGCTTCTGGAAATTCGATTGAAAAAGTTATTTCATGGACCGACACCGCTCACCTCGGAAAATCTTTTGAGCATATTTCCTAAAATAATGCATAGTTTTTCCGCCAGAGGGCATAGATGTACAGGGTGTCCATAAAATATTTCCCACATTACAAGAATTAATATAAAAAATCTATGTAAGTTTAAATAAAATGGTTGGCAACATAATATAGCAGCATTCATAAAGTTTTTTCTGTTCTTTAGGTGAGCCCTACTGCTGAATAAGAGGAGCATTTCTTCGATAATAACTTCCATGAAAGAAAAAGCTGCGTGCCTGTTGTGGTTCCATGAGACCAAATCGGCGGTTACTGTCCAGCGTCATTTCAGAAAAGAGTACAGACGTTCACCACCGGACCAAAAAAGCACAAAAGCTTGGTATGAAGAGTTTACAGCGACGGGTAGTGTTGGTGATTTTCCCCGAGCGGGCCGATCACAGATTACACAAGAGACAGTTGCAGCTGTTCAGGAGACATTCCTGCGAAACCCCAGGAAATCTATCCGGCGTTCTTCACTGGAAACGAATTCCCGGTGCAACGGTTCACAAATTTTTACACAAACGTCTTTATCTGTATGCTGATAAGGTACAGATCGTTCAAACTCTTCAGCCTGATACCGGCCTCGCCGTCCTGCATTTGCGACGGAAATGTTTCAGCGCATAGCTCATGATCGTGGTTATCTGCACCGTGTCTGTTTCTCAGATGAAACCACATTCTACGTCTCTGATACAGTAAATAGGCACAATGTGCGAATCTGGGGATCAGAAAGTCCCCATTATGCCATCGAACAACAGAGGGCTAGCCCGAAAGTAAATGTATGGAGCGGCCATGACAGAATCATCGGACCCTTCTTTTTTACAGAGCCCACTGCAACATGTAAGGTGCACCTGGACATGCTGGAACTTTTTGTAGCACCTCAGTTGCATGCAATCCAACCTTCGGTAATTTTCCAACAAGACGGTTCTCCACCACAATGGTTCGTGAGTTCCTGAATGCCATACTTCTAGACAGATGGGTTGGCCGGGACGGTCATGACATGGCCACCTCGATCGCCCGACTAAATCCTCTAGACTTTTTGGGGTTTCATGTGAACGCCCAAGTTTACTCTAGCAGTGTTCCGAATGTCGTGACGTTGAAGAGCAGAATAACGGACGTCACTGGTTCTATCTCTGCTGAGTTGTTAAACAAAACATGGCGTGAAATCGAATATCGCTTAGATGTCCTCCGGGCTACAAATGGCGCCCATGTGGAGGTGTACTGACATTTACTTGTGCACCATCATTGTCGTACAATCCCTTTCTTGTCCTTGTAATACATTTTTTTATATTAATTTTTGTGATGTGGGAAAGACTTTATGGATACCCTGTATATCTTATTTTTGTCGATATCTCTGCTCCAATTGAAAAATTCTAGCTTTATCGGTAAGCGTTCCTAGTGCGAAATGCTTCTCATGCAATTTTAAATTTCTCTTAACGCGCAAGTGTGCCACTAGAGAGCGTAAGTTCACGTTTCCATTTACAGCATGTTTGCAGCAATATCTGTGGGGCTAAAACCTCGACTGATTTTTTTCCTGGTCAGTTACTGCCAAATATGAAAACATTTTGTGTCTGTTTCCTTCCCAAAATAATGCACAATTTCGCCGCTGGGTGGCGCACGTGTTAAATCTGTTTTTCTCGATATCTCAGCTTCTAAATCTGCGATTTGAAATATTCAACACTGGATATCATTTTCCTTGTGGAACATTTTAGGGTTTTTTTTTTCTAGAAATTCAAAGTTATGTCGCTAGGTGGTGCTTGTGTACTTCTGTTTGCATCTGTATCTCCGCTTCTTAAAACCATATTGCTCCACCCGGCTGTCATGTGTCCGATATCTTTGGGCATCTGAAACTGCATAAGGAGGGGCATCCTATTAGGCCACTAGTCGCGGGTTTTGTTAACCCGACTCGACCCTTGAAAAAGCTCTTGCTCATTATTTAGCAAATTTTGCTGTGAACTCCCCTTATTCTGTGAAAAGTTCTACTGCATCAATTGAAAAAGTTAGAATGTTTCAGCGATATTCTAAACTTTTCACCCTTGCCTCCCTAGATGTTGTTTCATTGTACCCTAATGTACCAGTGAAAGCCACCCACCTCATTATAGAGGCCAACCTTGTTGAGTCCCAAGTCCCCACATCTGAAATTTCAGCCATTATGAACGCTCTTAGATTTGTTAAGCAGCGTTCATACTTTAAATTCGATACGAATTTACAAGCAAGTGGAAGGCTCACATATGGGTTCTCCACTTTCAGCTGCACTTGCAGAAATTCTGCTTCAACGCATTGAGAACAAAGTTCTCAATGAATTTCCCCTTCCCCCTAGTATGTATATCAGGTACGTCGACGACATCCTTGTATTTTGGCCTCATACACAGGATGATTTAGCTAAGTTCGCCGACACGCTTTCATCTGTTTTTCCCACAATCGAGCTCACGATAGAAACTGAATCAAACTACTCTCTACCATTCTTGAATTTTCAAATAACCCGTAACCCAGTAATATGTAACCTTTCTTACTCTGTATAACGAAAACCCACTGCCGGCAGTAGTTTAATCCCTTTTAACTCTTCACATCCATTACCACATAAGCTATCCGCTATCAACTTTTTAATCAAAAGAGCCTTCTCGCACTCATCAGCTAACAGCTTGCTTAAACTTGAAATAGATTTCATTTTTGATTTAGCCGCCAAACATGGTTATCCCAAATATATGATCAACCGAATCTATCGAAGAATCTTAAACGATAGATCTGCATGTTTGACCAAAGAACAAAACCAGCAAAGCGTTTTGTTGGTACAATAGAGCAGTACCCAAGCATTAATAATGTACTTACACGCGCATGTATGAAATATGATACTCATTTTGGCATTAGATCAAGAAATCTATTCTCACTTATCAGAAAAGATAGGGAACCGCCTGATAATTTGTGTAAATGGGGTGTATATAATATACCAATAATAGATGTCTCCAATGGTGAACAAGTAAGCAACTATGTAGGTTCTACAAAACGTAGCCTTGAAACTAGAATGCAGGAACATAAATATGACATTCGCGTTAATCATATAGTAACACAGCGCTCGCCAGATATGTGGCACAGTCCAAACGGATTGGAAAAACATTAAGTTGCTACGTACACCCGTCTCTGTATACTCGTTGCATATAACTGAAAGTTTATACATCGAGGACTTCGGGGACTGATGCTGTAACGATAATACCCCAATTGAATTACACAGAATTTGGAAAAGACTCATTACAGCTATGAACTTACATACTATTTCTTTTTAAATATGTGAGTTATAACAAATATATACATTATGCACCCTGTTTATCATATTTCTACATGGACCTCATCTGATTTGTGATTTAGAAATTAAATGATGGCAACAGAGTGACCTCCTTGCAACGCCATTCCATACCTTGTACGTCATCATACCCGGACATATATATGGGAGCACATGTGCAGCAGCGGCTCTCCTCCATCTGAAGACGGGTCGATTGTCGGCCCGAAAGTACTAATGGGTTTTTTATCTTGTAAATATCTGTCGTTTTTTAAATTAAACATATCGTGCAAAGACGGTGTAAGTGCTTTAAATGTATTGTATATGTACGACATCTTCATTAAGACTACTATATTGAGAATTTTCATTTTCATACTGTATGCCACTCGCTACAATAAAGATGGGGGTCATTATCCTCTTAAAATAATTCACAGCTTTTCCGTTAAGGACGTAATGGTCAAACCCTGTTCTCGCTATCTCTTCTTCTGAGAGCAGTGGCGGCTCGTGAGATAAAATGATGGTAAGGCGGAGACGCAGTCCATAACATATATATACACCGATAAAGAAAGTGCAGAAGAGATAAGCAACCAAATTTTGCAATGAAGCGATTTGATGTTTATGTATACTAAGGAATCTCTATATATTATTTGACGATAACTGAACAAAATAATAGGAAGACAAAGACGGTGAAGGGGAGGGGAAGACTTGGCAAACAATTTCAGAATGAAAAACGCATATTTCATGAAAAAAAAAACAAAAAAAAACAGTAGAGGAGGAAAGGTTCATCTATTTTCTATTATGTTGTCCCTCCACGTCAGAAGCACACATTTTTCTCTCAATTTCGTCATTTAGCGATAGTTAATGAGTGGTTATTGCATCACGCACAAAACGGATCGAACGTCTGCTCGTTCAAAAATTTAAAGTAAATAATTTTAATAAAAAAGTACTTTCTCACAAAGCGTTTCTGAGTCCAGAATAAAAGTCACAGGTCTGTCGGCGAAGATGCATCGTGCATGTAAAGCGGAGTCACAAATCAAGGCCTAGCCTGTGGTAAAGGTGTGCAGCAGAATTCAAGCTGGAAGTACATTTCTGTATATCTCGTAAAAAACAGATCAAGTAACTGAAACATGGAAGAAATCAGGACAGATTGTTACCGGTGAGAATTTGTTTTTCCCCAACAGAGTGGATTCAGTTTATTTTTTTTTTTTTAATATGGAATGAGATCAATTCTAAAAATAATTATATTTTATCGTTGCAAACAAATCTAAATTTATTAGTAATAATAAAAAGGAAAATTTCAGTGCATTTCTCACTTAACTAGCTACTATCGAAGATACATGTTCCAAAAAGTCAATATACAAATACAAAATACACTTGATCAAAAATCTTAGTGGGCATGTAGTGGTAACCTGCGTACTCGCAGCGCGCTGAGGCGAAATGCGTTGTCTGCTCAAAGAGCGACTTCACCAACGGCATCAGCTCAGGTCTGTCAGCTCCCATTGGATTGCATCCTCCAATAGAAACAAAGATGACAGCCGATTTTAAGCGGCGTGGGCTGTCGCCTCAGGACTTCGCTGGAAGTCATGATCTGGGAACAGGCGTGTCCCGTATTCGCCAGTATGGCGAAGTAAATTTCTCCGTCATATTTGTCCACGCCGAGGCTCGAACCCGGATCCCCTCATTCTGGAATAAGTCACTTTACCCATTGAGCTACGCGGACGTTCGTTCTGACTGCTATCTGCCTTTATGTCGTGTGCGTCCTGCTCGCAGGTACCTCACATCTCCGGTGTTCATTGGCACTATATATGTGAAGAGAAGAATCTATGGCAAAAAGGGCCGCGGGTGGCCTAGTGGTCAGAGTTCGTGACTGCCATAGGGATGACCTCAGGTTCGATTCTGGGCAGGACGAACGTTCTAACCACTAAATACCCGCCGTGAGTCGGATGGGCACGTTAAACCGTCAGACTCCGGGTACAGGCCTCCCGGTAATAAATAAGGGCGTCTTCCTCCCCCTTTCTACCTCGCATCCGTGTCACTTTCCTATCGGGCACTCTAGCCTAAATCTCCTAGCTTCCTATTTCTAAGGGTTGTTCAAGACCTGGGGTCAGACACTCCTTCCTAAAATCCTCTACATAATGTATGATCTGATCTGATCTATGGCAAAAAAGTCCAAGGAGAGAGTTCTTCCCAATGAAACTAAGAATTGAATTTCCAGTTTAGAAAACAGATCTTTTATATGGAGAGCAACAGTGTAAGTGGTACAACAGGACCCAGAGGTATGCAGCTAAACTACAGCTAAACTACCAAGGTGAGTCAAAAGTTCTCCCAGTTTCGACCTACACCTAATGCTGAGCCTCCATTCTTTTGCGAAACGTTAAAGCAGAGAATTGAGTTGGACAAACGTGCTGCTCGGGTGCTTCTACGCCATGATTGGAAAAATGATTAAAAGCGGCAGCAGCGAGAGAAATTTATGCGCTTAGCAGATAAAGCTACAATTTCTAAAGGCTGATCAACAACAGGTTTCCCAACCTTTGATGATTTTTTCTACTCATCATTTGAAAGCTCGGAAACAGTGAACGGTAGCCTTACAAGAAATTGGTTCAGGGATGTCAATGCTGGGGACATCAGGCTCAAAGACAAGCCGAGATCAGAGGGTCCAGCGACCACCAACACTGACATCCTCGCAGAGGCTGTGATAGCGAAACCCGTACCAGCACACGACAATTTACAGCTGAGGTCGGATTTTCCTAATTCATCATCCTTCGTCACCCGCATCAGCTTGGTTTCTCCTCCAGGTGCCACCGAATAGTTTTCCATGTTTTGACACCCCAGCAGGCGGAACAACGTGACACTCTCTGTCGCAGATTGCCGTCAAATCCACCGGACGATGGGTTTTAACGTCGAATTGTCAGAGGGCATTAAAAGTGGATATTCTAACGTTATCCCACCACTGGGAACCAGTAGCTGAAGCGACTAGCAAAGGATCAAATGATCATATGTAGAGGATTTTAGGAAGGGAGTGTCTGACCCCAGGTCTTAAACAACCCTTAGAAATGGGAAGCTAGGAGATTTGGGCTAGAGTGCCCGATAGGAAAGTGACATGGAAGCGAAGTAGAAAGGGGCAGGAAGACGCCCTTATTTATTACCGGGGGCCAGTACCCGGGGTCCGACGGCTTAACGTGCCCATCCGACGCACGGCGGATATTTAGTGGATCGAGCGTTCGTACCTGGCTGTTATCGAACCTGAGGTCCTTTCCGTGGCAGTCACGAACGTTGTCCACTAGGCTACCCGCGGCCCTCAACTCCCAAAGGTCCGGCCATGGGTGGAAATAAGGAAGCTCGAGAAGAAAGTCGTGCTATGCATTTGGTGGAATTGTGTGGGTCTTGTGCACTGGAACTCGTGCCAGATGGTCAAGTTGTTGATGCAAATCTCTATTTCGAACAACTGTAGCTGGTGCATGATACTCTGCGCAATCGCTACCCAGCGCTTATCAATAGGAATCGGGCATTGCTGCAAGTGTATAATGCTTCAAGCTTCACCTCCAGAGTGGTCGGCCGGAAACTACAGGAATTCGAAGGGGTTGAGATCATACCCTATCCTTCATATAGACCGGACCTTGCTCCCATCCGACTGTCACCTGTTTCGCTCCGTGGCCCATTTCCTACAAGGACTGCACTTCGCTTCCGGTATGCATGTGGAATCTGGCATCATAGAGTTTTTATTCTAGAAACCTGCCGAATGTTACCGCTGTGGAATCGCGGTTCTGGTGGAACGCTGGCAAAGAATCATGGAAAACAACGGCTTGAACTTTGTAGAGTGACGTTGTATGGCTTTCTTGCATCATAAAATATTTTAGCTGCAAACGGGATGAACTTTTGACTCACCTTGGTACATGAGAACATGCACCCTCAACAACGACATGTATGTTTACAACAAAGAGAGCAAGACAGCCAGAAGGCCATGTGACCAAGGCTTATTTGGACTTCGACTCCAGACCACAACAGAAGGATTTTAGCGAAAAATATTAACTTCAGCGAGTTTTCTATTAGCATATTCCAAAAGCGTTCTGTACGTCAACCTGTTTGAATTTATTTAGCTCTCGTAACTGATAAATGAACTCCGATCACCTTCATCTTCGCAAATATTAACATGGTGTTGTTATATGAAACTCTCCCACAATTGTGAATGCTGAAACATATTTAACATCATATTTAATATTTATATAAAGTATCTTAAATATGTTATGCTTCGTGTAACCAAGAAAGACAGGAAAAGGAGTTCATGAAGCAGGTGCTACTGTATATGACAGGAACCGATGACATCATGATCAAATAAAAATTCTCATGTGGCAGTGGGCTGGACATACTGCTAGAAGAATTGACCACCGTTGGAATCTGAAGTACTAGACTGGATACCAAAGGAAAGAAATAGACTCGAAAGAAGACCACATAGCAGATAGGTGGATGCCGAAGTAACAGGAGAATTGTTGAAGACAGAGGGCTGCGGGGAAGACCTTCATCCAGTGGTGGAATTATCATATGTAGATGATTTTAGGAAGGGAGTGTCTCATCCCAGGTCTTAAACAACCCTTAGGAATAGGAAGCTAGGAGATTTGGGCTAGAGTGCCCGATAGGAAAGTGACACGGAAGCGAAGTAGAAAGGGGGAGGAAGACGCCCTTATTTATTACCGGGAGGGGAGAGTACCCGGGGTCCGACGGCTTAACGTGCCCATCCGTCGCACGGCTGATATTTAGTGGATCGAACCTGAGGTCCTTTCTGCGGCCGTCACGAACGTTGCCCACTAGGCCACCCGCGGCCCAGCGGTGGAATGAGAATGATTGATGATGATTTAATATTATAAATTCTAACGTTAATACTGGTAGTTGTATCAGCATATACACTACATATTTCTTTCAAATTATTGGTGCTCATGGAAAAAGAAAGGTCCTATGACACTTTCATACATGTTAATTATCTTGGCGAGTGACGAAATGTTCGATGACCTTTTATACATGTCTCGCATCTTGTCTGGTAAAGAAAGGTTCGATAATACTTTTATACATTGTGACGTATATTCTATTTTAACTTTTCCTATGTAAATTTGAGTTGGTTCTCTTTTGCACTTCCTAAACTTAACGTGATATCTTCTCTCTCATATGAATGAGGTTTGGCAACGTTCCTGAGGTCAGTACGTAAGTGACGTATGTATGGTGACTAGAACGAGAAAAGATATATATTTGGCAATGCTGTTGTTTGAGGGTGGAGATGTTAAATCGTTGCTGAGTTTAATTGTACGACAGCTAATTAACGTACGCGAAGTTGTGTGTGTGTATACCTCGCCGTGATATGTTTGTGATTTCGTCTAAAAATTGCTGGAACAATAAAAAGTTACGTAAGTGATTTCGGTTTCTGTATATGCTTCGTCTGGCACTAAAAGCCTTAATTTAAAGCGAGTTATCCGGTACAATTAGTACACCGCATTTACCTTTAGTTTAACATCTATTCAGCCGGGCATTTGGAACTTTAACATAACCACGAATCTCGCGTAACGTGAAAGAAGTGTTACGTTATAACATGTCCATTACCTTGTCAAGTAAAGAAAGGTTCGATGACACTTTTATACATGTCTATCATTATGGCTATTAAAAAATGTTTGTTCGATGACACTTTTATATTACATGTCTGTTATCTTTATATATTACATGTCTGGTTCAATGACACTTTTATACACGTCTATCATTATGGCTATTAAAAAAAGTTTCTTCGATGAGACATTTATATTGGGTAGTAAAGAAACGTTCGATGACACTTTTATACATGTCTATCATCCTGGCTATTAAAGAAAGGTTTAATGAGACATTTATATTGGGTAGTACAGAAACGTTCTATGACCTTTCATACATTTTTATTATCTTGTCAAGTAAAGAAAGGTTCAATGACACTTTTATACATGTCTATCATTTTGTCAAGTAAAGAAAGGTTCGACGACACTTTTTTACATGTTTATCATCCTGGCTATTAAAGAAAGGTTTGATGAGACATTTATATTGGGTAGTAAAGAAACGTTCGATGACACTTTCATACATTTTTATTATCTTGTCATGTAAAGAAAGGTTCGATGACACTTTTACACATGTCTATCATTTTGGCTAGTAAAGAAAGGTTCAATGACATTTTTATGCATGTCTATCATTTTGTCAAGTAAAGAAAGGTTCGATGACACTTTTATACATGACTATCATCCTGGCTATTAAAGAAAGGTTTGATGAGACATTTATATTGTGTAGTACAGAAACGTTCTATGACCTTTCATACATTTTTATTATCTTGTCAAGTAAAGAAAGGTTCAATGACACTTTTATACATGTCTATCATTTTGTCAAGTAAAGAAAAGGTTCGACGACACTTTTATACATGTTTATCATCCTGGCTATTAAAGAAAGGTTTGATGAGACATTTATATTGGGTAGTAAAGAAACGTTCGATGACACTTTCATACATTTTTATTATCTTCTCATGTAAAGAAAGGTTCGATGACACTTTTACACATGTCTATCATTTTGGCTAGTAAAGAAAGGTTCAATGACATTTTTATACATGTCTATCATTTTGTCAAGTAAAGAAAGGTTCGATGACACTTTTATACATGACTATCATCCTGGCTATTAAAGAAAGGTTAGATGAGACATTTATATTGGGTAGTAAAGAAATGTTCGATGACACTTTTATACATGTCTACCATTTTGGCTAGTAAGGAAAGGTTCAATGACACTTTTATACATGTCTATCATTTTGTCAAGTGAAGAAAGGTTCGATGACACTTTTATACATGACTATCATCCTGGCTATTAAAGAAAGGTTTGATGAGACATTTATATTGGGTAGTACAGAAACGTTCTATGACCTTTCATACATTTTTATTATCTTGTCAAGTAAAGAAAGGTTCGACGACACTTTTATACATGTTTATCATCCTGGCTATTAAAGAAAGGTTTGATGAGACATTTATATTGGGTAGTAAAGAAACGTTCGATGACACTTTCATACATTTTTATTATCTTCTCATGTAAAGAAAGGTTCGATGACACTTTTACACATGTCTATCATTTTGGCTAGTAAAGAAAGGTTCGATGACACTTTTATACATGTCTATCATTTTGTCAAGGAAAGAAAGGTTCGATGACACTTTTATACATGACTATCATCCTGGCTATTAAAGAAAGGTTAGATGAGACATTTATATTGGGTAGTAAAGAAATGTTCGATGACACTTTTATACATGTCTACCATTTTGGCTAGTAAGGAAAGGTTCAATGACACTTTTACACATGTCTATCATCTTAGCTAGTAGTCCCAGATGGGACAAGTTTCGAGTCTCGGATGAGGAATTGAGAGCGCGCTTATCTTTCGCCGTTATCTCTATCCCTTCTTCGAAACAAAGGGATCTAAATCAGGGGTGCGTGAGTTCTTATAGCCTTCACAGTTGCTCACGGTGGTTGTTAAACCCCGAAACAAATTATCTATCTACTCTTCTTGCGTTGTACATATGTTTGTACGATTGCAACAACTACAGCTCAGAATAATAGTTTTAAATGAGAAAAAACAAAAAATATGTAACGTACCAATGTGTATACTTTTGTTTTTTAAAATTATTTTAAATGAACCCTGCTGCAGGCAATTAACAATGCCATCCTCCACTCATTAATATACTATTTCAACATCTTCGCATTAAAATCGCCCACGTGTAACCTTCTGAGTTATCAAGTTAAGGTTTTTATAATTGATACTGGGTGGGTTCCTCAAAAAGGCTTAACGAGAAGCTTGTGGTAGCAAAGTAGGAAATTTATTGAGGGTGGGGATGGTTGGAGCCACAAAGTAGGTGGAACTCGATTGTGCCGTGCCAGGTGTTTGGCAATTTTCTTAACATGTTGGGAGTAATAAAGTAGCGTAATCTGGTGCAACAGAGTGGTCACTCATTAAATTCTTCTTTGGAGGAGGGGGAAGGTTGAAATACACAAAGTACAGTAACAAAGGGAATTTACTTAAAAGGCTGAAGAGTCAAATCTGTCTCTATGTTTGATGACAAGTATATTCATTTCAGCAGTAGTTCACATTACTATAAACTCAATTTTTTTTTTCTCTAGCCAGGTGTCATTTAAAACATGGGCGTTGCTTATTTGAACGTAAAATCGCTTCACTGAAGATTTGTCTCGAAAATTACTTGACAGAAGATTTCAGTTCATCGAAGGGTCGTTTCACGCAATATTCATATTGTCTTTTCTTCGTAAAAGTCACTTCACCGAAATACCATTTTAGCGAAATTATAATACAAATCTATCTTCCTGAATAATTTCATAGTTTATCTGGATACACATTTAATTTCGGAAAGTCTAATTTGCAAAGATTGGCCAGATATAACAAATGCTTAGCTGTCGCTAAGAACAGCAAAGACTGTGTTAAACACATAATAACAATCCAGAAAAGATCACTCATTGAGTCAGCAAGTGCATAAAAATATCTTTTCTGCAAGAAGTGAATGTGCGTTATGCCCGCGGTGTAGAAGTGTCTTACCGGCCCTAAGGCACTTATCCCCTAGGCTTATCGGCGCTAAAGTACTTTTAGTGGTTAGTTGGAAAGAAAAGCAGGGCAAAGGATTTTTAGATGATTATGCATGAATTAATAAGTAATATAGTGTTTTATCTGCTGTCCAAGATAAACATATGTAGCCGATTAATTTCTTCATCAAAGTGAGGGTCACATTGATGAAGAAATTAATCGGCGTACAAAACTTGCCTGGAGAGCTTTTGGAAGAAACAGCATAATTTTCAAGAGCAATATGCCATTATGTCTTAAAAGAAAAGTGTTTGATCAATGCATCCTTCCAGTGCTTACGTATGGTGCAGAGACGTGGACCTTAACTAAAAGAGACATACAAAGGCTGCAGACAACTCAAAGCAGCATGGAGAAGTACATGCTTGGTGTAACCAGGAGAGATAAGAAGAGGAACTCGTGGATCCGAAAAATGACGAGAGTGGAAGACATCATGATCAGAGTTAAATCCCTGAAATGGCAATGGGCTGGACATACTGCCAGAAGGACAGACCATAGATGGACAGCCGAAATTTTAGATTGGATTCCAAGGGACAGGAAAAGACCCAGAAAAAGACCACTTGGGAGATGGGTGGATGAAATTCGTAAATATGCGGGAGTGACATGGAGGAGACTGGCACAAGACAGACCGTTGTGGAGGAAACTTGGGGAGACCTTCGTCCAGCAGTGGATTGATAATGGTTGACAATGATGATGATGATGATGATAGTGTTTTATTACAGAAAGAACTCTTATCTTGCGACTGTTAGTATTGCAAATGAAACTAAGCAGTCCGTTTATGCAGAAGGACGTCTCACGAATCGTAAGATCTCTAGTATAAAACAAAATAGGAACTTCTTTATCAAGACGGCAGGTCTCAAAGCAAAGTTACAGAACATGGCATC
Organism: Macrothele yani; assembly: GCA_039090855.1. Classification (NCBI taxonomy): domain Eukaryota; kingdom Metazoa; phylum Arthropoda; class Arachnida; order Araneae; family Macrothelidae; genus Macrothele; species Macrothele yani. The sequence goes on along the minus strand of CM077003.1, from coordinate 128,781,256 downwards.
TACACGGTCGAGTCACATTATTGTGACCACCAGCTAATATCCAGAGTAACCGCCGTGTGCATCGCGGACAGCAGCTAGACAGGCTGGGAGTGACCCCATAAGGTTCTGGAAGGTGTTCACAGGTATGTGGAACCATGCTGACTGCAGTTCATCTAACAGCTGCGGGAGGGTGCGTGGTAGGGAATCCACAAAGCGAACAACACGATCGAGGTGGTCCCACAGATGCTCTATTGGGTTTAAGTCCGGGGAATTAGGAGGCCCGGGAAGTATTTTGAAGTCTTCATAGTGGCCTTTCAAACACTCTCGGACATTTCTAGCTGTATGACACGTCGCAAGGTCGTGCTGGAAGTTCCTATCCACCCCAGGGAAGACAATCGTCATGTATGGGTGTACGTGGTCTGCAAGGATGGATTCATAACGAATTCGGTCCATCGTGCCTTTCACAGGTGTGAGTGGACCCAGGGACTGACACGAAAACATTCCCCAGACCATAACGCTGCCCCCACTAGTTTGTGTTCTACCAGCAATGGTTGAAGAGTGTTTGTTCTCCAATGTTTCTCGCCTTATACGCCAACGTCCATCCGTTCGATGAAGCAGAAAACGTGACTCATCGGAGAAGGCAATCCTTTGGCAATCAGCGGAGGTCCAATTTCAATACTGCCGTGCAAATGTAAGCCTTTTCTGCCGATGCATCTTCGTTAGCATAGGTGCAGTGACCATCCGTCTGCATCGGCTACTGGAAGTGTTAGACACACTTCCGGTAGCCCCCTGCTTCATTCGACCAGTGAGTTGCTACACTGTAGCGTGTCGATCGGCCCTCACGCACCTTCCAAGCCGACGTTCACCTCTCACATCAATGGCACGTGGTGCTCCGCAGTTTGCCCGTCGCTTATTCGCAATTGTGCCATTTTTCCAATCATGATACACTTTAACCACAGCATTACGCGAGCAGTTCACAAACTGCGCTGTTTCAGAAATACTGCCACCCTTGGCCCGAAAGCCGATAATCGTCCCTTTTTGCAAATCTGATAAATCGCTGCTTTTATTCATGACAGCAACGAGTGATATGTTTTCAGAATGCCTACAGCACACCTTATATACCCTCCAAGCTAGCTCATGACACGTGCCTTCTTTCATTGGCTACGCGCTGTTGATGTCAAAAGTAGGAGGTGGTCACAATAATGTGACTCGACTGTGTATCACCTATTGAGAAATCAGTCAGCTCTGCTGTTTTCAAAATCGTCGCTCCAGCCAGACACGCCCACAATAAGCCTTTTAGCGAACTCCGAAAGATCCTTTGTTTTTGCCAGTGCTTTCAACAACACTCACGAGCAACAGTCTTAAATAGTTGCTCAGATCACGTGGTGAAGCACGTGACCACATACTTTGACATATACGCTGTGTAAGTGACGTTTACATACACTGAGGAGCAATTAAATTAGAGATACCTGTCTAGTAACGTGTAGCACCACCTTTTGCCCTGATGAAGGCGGTGATTCATCTCGGCATGGACTCGACAAGACACAGAAAGCGTTGGGAAGCCATACGGATCCACCACCCCTGAACAAGCTCCCACAATTCACGAAGATTTAAGGGAGGAGGGTCAGAGCCTCGAACATCTCTCTCGATGGCATCACAGATGTGTCCGATGGGATTGAGGTCAGGTGACCAAGATGGCCAAGGAAGCGAGGTCACGTCGGTGGAGTGTTCACCCAACCATTCGGATACAATTCGGGAGCGATGGCACGGTGCATTGTCTTGTTGCAGGATGAGGTTCCCAGTGGGATGTTGAAGACGCACAAACGGGAGCAAATGGTCGTCCAGGATATCCCGGAAACGTTGACCTGTGAAGGACGATGTCACATGTACCAGGGGTCCCATTTCAGTCCACGTAAACAGTCTCCAGACGAGAATGCCACCCCCACCAGCTTGAAGAGTACCCTGGTGGCAAGAAGGATCCATCGCTTCATGTGGTTTGCGCCGTACTCGTATCCTGCTATCCGCATGTACCAACGTGAATCTCGACTCATCAGTCCAGGAAACATTTTCCCACATGTCTAGAGTCCAGTGGCGATGTTCCCGCGTCCATACTAATCTTTGCTCCCTGTGATGTGCGGTCAGCAGCGGTACCCTCGTGGGACGATGGCTTCTGTACCCCATAGCGAGGAGATTGTTCTGGATGGTGTGGCTGCTTACACGTTTTTTGTGCACCAGCGTTAAATTGCCGAGTGATTTCTTGCACTGTGGCCCGTCTATCCGCTGTTACAATGCGAGCTAGCCGACGATGACCCCGCGCATCCACACGCTGTTGTCCACGGCAGTTGGCCCTTGCAGGGATGGTTTTACCGGATTCGATGTACTCACGGTGCACCCGTGACGCAGTGGCTCGTGAAAATCCCAGTGCCTGCACGACTTCCGAGATGGAGTGACAAATTCGTTGGCCCCGACAATTTGCCCACGATCAAATGCGCTTAGATCCTTCGTCTTACCCATAATGTGTCCGACTCTTACTGATTCCAGTCGCATCACTCCCTTATATTGTCGGATTGCTGCATACGTCATGTCGTTTCCGTTTACAGGGCCGCCCACAGCGCCACACTTGCATAACGCCAGCTGTCTCTAATTCAATTGCTTTTCAGTGTACATCTGCATAAAAGTTTCTAATTCAGTGGCCAGTATGTGTGTGTTTACAAAAAGCAAGGGTTGAAATTAAAGTGGAAGGATAGAGGAGGTAACAGAATTGCGGGTTTCATAAACTCTCGACAACAGCATATTTTTCAAAATATGCCGAAGAGAGGAGTGAGTGCCTGGTGAGTTTAAGATGATGGAAGAAAAGAGGATGGGAGGCAGCTATGCGAGATCAGTGGTGAAGATGTTTTTCCTTTGAGGCGCTGTAGCAATTTTGATTTAGGGGCTTTTATTTGATTCACTTGATGGAATTACTGTAGACATCATACAAGAAGCAAGTGGAGAAATCGAAACAGTACTCGCCCAAATTTTCACTCGATGCCTTAATGAAGGAAAGATTCCTGAGGATTGGAACACTGCTACAATGATCCTGCTACATAAGAAAGGTGACATTGAGGATCTCGGAAACTACAGACCTATCAGCCTCCTATCAGTAGTTTATAAAATCTTCACTAAAGTTCTTTCACACCGCTTGAAGGTGACACTGGACATGGCTCAACCGAGAGAACAAGCTGGATTTAGGAGTGGCTACAGCACAATAGATCATATCCACGTACTGAGAGAACTAATTGAAAGAGCGAGGGAATATGAACTTCCATTGTGCATGGCTTTTATCGATTATGAAAAAGCCTTTGATTCGGTGAAACCATCAGCAGTTACAATGGCTCTGAAAACCTGCGGTATTGAAGATGCATACATTAATATTATTAATAACATCTATGAAAATGCAAGTGCAAAGATTCGGCTGTTTGAAAATACAACACACGTAAAAATTGGAAAGGGAGTGAGACAAGGTGACACCATATCTCCGAAGCTCTTTAATGCCACATTGGAGGGTGTTTTTCAGTCGCTGAGCTGGGAAAACAAGGGGATAAAGATTAATTTAGATTATCTAATCCACCTTCGTTTTGCTGATGACGTAGTCATTTTTGCAAGTACCCCATCAGAGCTGCAGAGTATGATCCAGGAACTTGCTGACAAGAGTAAAGAAGTGGGATTAAAAATGAACTTTCAGAAGACAAAAGTGATGTTCAATGCTTTTACAAGAAATGAAGATTTATCGATTGATGGAGAAAAGCTGGAGATAACAGACACGTACGTTTATCTTGGACAGCAGATATCAAGTGAGGGTCACATTGATGAAGAAATTAATCGGCGTACAAAACTTGCCTGGAGAGCTTTTGGAAGAAACAGCATAATTTTCAAGAGCAATATGCCATTATGTCTTAAAAGAAAAGTGTTTGATCAATGCATCCTTCTAGTGCTTACGTATGGTGCAGAGACGTGGACCTTAACTAAAAGAGACATACAAAGGCTGCAGACAACTCAAAGCAGCATGGAGAGGTACATGCTTGGTGTAACCAGGAGAGATAAGAAGAGGAACTCGTGGATCCGAAAAATGACAAGAGTGGAAAACATCATGATCAGAGTTAAATCCCTGAAATGGCAATGGGCTGGACATACTGCCAGAAGGACAGATCATCGATGGACAGCCGAAATTTTAGATTGTATTCCAAGGGACAGGAAAAGACCCAAAAGAAGACCACATGGGAGATGGGTGGATAAAATTCGAAAGTATGCAGGGGTGACATGGAGGAGACTGGCACAAGACAGACTGTTGTGGAGGAAACTTGGGGAGACCTTCGTCCAGCAGTGGATTGATAATGGTTGACAATGATGATGATGATGATGATTTGATTCACTGACAAAAAGTTTTACATCAGCTTGAAAAGATGAAATCTGTAGATGATACCCAATTTGCCGTATGAAGGGGAAAAAATTAGTTCAGTTGTTTGTTTTTATCAGGCCTAATCATCTTCGTGACGCTATCAGCAAGGATCTTAAATGATTTGAGAACTACTACAATGTCAGAGTCAATAATACAAACTGGAATGCCCTTAGTTAGCCATTCCAGGCGCCCGACGGGAGGAATAGAAAACATGGAATTTGGGGAATTTTAGTAGGAGGTACAGAAGCAAAAGTAAAGAGTGGAGGAAATGCATGGGGGTGGTCAAATGGTCCACAGTGCAGCAGACTTTACTGTGTTACTGATGGAGTTTAGAGAATGTTCGCCGTGTCTAATATTTTGGATCTGAGACCATCCAGGGTTTCTTCTATATCTCAATGCATTTTGTTCAAATAGTACCAGATTAGTGACGAAATAAATCAAAGAATGAATTGTGTTGGAAAATATTTTTTCAAGGAAACCTTTTGAAGACCTTACGGCAAAAGTGGGCTAACCCACATTTTGTAAAACGTAGAAAATGAACTCTTACATTTCCAGATATATTAGTCCAGTTACCAGTTCCCTTTAATTTAGAGTTTTATTTTCTCCGTTTTTAGAAAATGTGGTTTAGCCCACTATTGCCGCAAGGTCTTCAGTTGTTATGTATCATGTGCACATTTCAACTCTGAGATACGTGGTGATTAAATTGCACAACTGGGGTCTCCAAGAGACTTCTGATTTTGTCAAAACCAAAATTTTCAAAGAAAAAAAAGTTGTCTGGCACGGATGTTGGTAAAAATATACCCGGGGGAAAATACCCCTGAAAACTGAAAAGCGGTAAAAATAACCCCGGAGGAAATACCCTTAGAACAAACGGTTCACTGTAAACTGCCACACAGGAACACTGATGTGTGGCAATGTTCCGGTGTGGCAATTTACTGGCAACCCTGCCACACATCTTTCAGCAACTTGGCCACAAAAGTTCAAGGAGGAGGGGGGGGCTATAAAGATTGCTGTTTCTGGGCCTATATTGAGAACTGAATTGAGAACTCCAAACGAATTTCGAGAAAACGTGTCATGTAAGCCAAGCGAGAATTGTACTTTAATTTGAAGAAATAAATTGCCGAGGATCCGAGGTACATTTGGTTTCGGGGGCTCTACCCCCCCCCCCCCCCAACTTCCGCATTATTATATTCTAGGCCGCTGGAGTCCGTCAGTGTATCCAGGATGTTTCCCTTGAAGCGTCCGCGAAGTCCGTGAGCTTTGGGGGAAGGGGGGCTTCCCCCAAAATGTTAAAATGGACGTAGAGCTGTAAACATTAGCACCATGCTTTATGTAATTATTATGTACACGACCACGAATTTTCAAGAGGGTGGGGTGAACTCACCCTCTCCCAAGTTTCTAAGATCGCAGACAAGTGTTCAAGGTAAGGGATTTGCTCACAATTTCTATTCTTCATGTTGCGTTTAGTGGCAGACTATGTATGTCCTTCCCCCCTCAACCAGAAATTTGGTGAAGTCTGTAAAAGGGATATGAGGTGCTTGGTTTGGAGGGTTCTACCCCCAACTTCCGTAATTTTATATTCTGGACCTCGTGTATCCTCGATGTTACCATTGAAGAGTTCTTAGAAACTGGGGAAGGGGATTCATCCCACCCTCCTGAAAATTCGTGGTCGTGCACAAAATCATTAGATAAAGCTTGGTGCTAATGTTTACAGCTCTACGTCCATTTTAACATTTTGGGGGGAAAGTCCCCCAAGCTCACGGACTTCGCGGACGCTCAAGGGGGAAATTCTGGATACAAAGTCGGACTTCAGCCGCCCAGAATATATTACGGAAGTTGGGGAAAGAGCCCCCCCCCCCCTCAACCAAGTGTTCTCGCTTGGTTTACATGGAACGTTTTCTAAAAATTCGTTAGGAGTTCCCAATTCAGTTCTCCATATAGGCCCAGAAACGCCAATCCTTTTAGGCCCCTCTCCCCTTGAACTTTTGCGGCCAAGTTGCTGAAAGATGTGTGGCAGGGTTGCCCCGGTAACTTGCCACACATCAGTGTTCCTGTGTGGCAGTTTACAGTGAACCGTTTGTTCTGGGAGTATTTCCTCCGGGGGTATTTTTTTTACCGCTTTTCAGTTTTCAGGGTTATTTTCTTAAGGGGTATTTTTTCCCGGAAGTATTTTTACCGTTTACCGTCTGGCACAGCACATCATTTTGAGCGTGGTTTTGGTGCTACATTCAATTATGAGCAGATTTAGAAAATTATTTTCCTCTTAAACTGTTAAGATTTGTTCACGACTGAAATCGTTTTAAAATGCATGTTTCAACAATTTTCTGTCATCTAGGATCTAACAGATTTTTTTTTTTCTTTTTTTTTTAAGTTTTCGTGAGGGAGTTTAAGAGGTGTTCCACTGTAGGTACGTGTGTTTTTATAATGGACCTCAAGACTAAATTTCCTGGGCTGGTTTTTGTCCCAATCCGCCCCTGGCTGAAGTGAACGGGGTTTCCAGTGCATATAAACTCACAATATTTCTTTTCTTACCTGGTGATTGAACCTCATGATCAATTTTTTTTTTTTTTTTTTCCCGTTTTCGGCTCCGTTGTATCAAGAAGTTGTTAACAATTGCCAGCACTGATTCCACGTGGTGCCCAAAACCGCTAAGATAGAAGTGGTTGTTTTCAATGGAGCAGTTTGCGGTCCTTATTTGTACAGGCAATTATCCAAAGTTGGCATCAGGTTCAGGGTCACATGGACGCCTGTGAGTGTAACGACCGGAATCGTTTCCTCCATGAGAGCAAATACAATGCAACGGAAATAGCTTATACAGATAAAATGAACTATGCTGTCGGTTGCTTTTTGAAATCCTCTCTCCAACGGAAATCTCTTGAAATTATATCAGATTCACCGAATCACTGGATTCCTGGCAATAAATTCAGTTATCTTACGGCTTGCAGATAATAACAGAAAGCTTTCCGACGTATACTAACAAGGCTATCTTCTGTTTTTATCTGTAATTGTTTAGCCCTCTCAACTAACAGAGAGCAGCTTTTTACTGCATCCACTTGTCCCCAAAATTTCTCCTTCGTTATCGGACGATACTATAAAGAACAACTTAGCGAATCCAGAAATTATAAAGTTTTTGACAGGTAGAGCAGGCGGATTTTTTATTTTTGTTTTCTGTAGATGTTGACATGTAGGAGTTTTTGTTTTTTGTTTTTGTGTCATAACATCTGTCCTAAGCAAAGAAAAATACCCCCTCCCCCTTCCCCAACAGCAAATAAAAAAAAAAAAAGTTAAATGTTTGTTCTGGTATACACTCATTTTTTCGATTACAAGTCTAGTATCAGTACTATGCCCAACCTCTAAGGTTGTACATTTCAAAATTGCCTTTATTCCTCAGTAAAATAACATTTCTATGTACATGACAATGGAATTCTGCCAATAAATACAGCGGTATATACATCAGCTGGAAAGTTCCAGTGAAACGTAAAACAAAATATTGTTAAAATCATAAAACTTATTTCGCCACGTAGGGCGAAGGAGAGGCAGACAATAAAGCACGAGCGATACAAACGAAAATGTTTACCTACAGTATTGTAGACAGGGCAACACATGATTCTATACTATGCACAAATTCCAATTAAGCATTACTACCATACTAAAGATTAAACATTAGGTACTAATTCACAGAAATGCAACAGTGATGCTACATTCAAAATTTACAACATATGTACAGAAGTATTCAGTGACAAGGGGAAATAACGCTAAATGTACTCAGAAGGGCATCTTGTTACATTAAATTATACACACAGTGACTAAAATTTTAAAAAAATATTCAACAAAATGAAGGGGACATTGCGTGGGCAGTAAACTGTGCAGAAGGATGAATTATATACAACAACATAAAACCCAACATTATCGAAGAGAACATGGGAAGCATGGTGAGCTATCTTCAATGGCACATTAAAACAGAAAAATCACAAATAGCGAAGCACCAAAATTAATACGTAAAAACATGATTTGTTACAGTGAACGTGGGCGACAGCAAAAATCCCACTTATAGGTTGAGATGTAACTGCAAGTTGTGGATATGGAACCACCCAGCCGATTGGGCCCAAGTGGATTGAAAAACGCTATCGGTGTTTGTTGAGGCAGCACGAGAGTGCTCCATTTGGAGGCGAGTGGTTAACCGTGCTAGGAAGCATCTCCGAATGATAGCACTTGCCTCCTGAGGAGGTGGAATAAGAGCAGGGAAGCGTTGTTGAAGATGGAAAGCAGATATGTATTCAGTTACAACAGAAAACAAATATAAAATTTGACAACGCCGAAAACGGATCCGGGGTGATTGGTACCCGTCAAATTCGTACCCATGCAGGTTTTTCCCCTTCTGTTCAGTTTCAATGTCTGAATTTCAGGCTTTAGCTTCATCTTCACCCCTTCTAATTATTCAGATAATTTTTTACACGTCTTTTGTAAAAAAGATCGTGCTTATGTTAACAGGTATGTCCGTCTGTGGACACCTTATCTCTGCAACTATGTCCGATTTGAAAAATTCTTTTTGCATTGGAATGCTTGAAATATGCAAAAGAGGATCCTTTATTTTGTTTCTTTTTAGGACGTACAATTTTGCCGCTAGAGAGCGTAAATGCAGATGATATTGAATTCAAAACACATTTCATTCCATATCATCATCATCATCATTGTCAACCATTATCAATCCACTGCTGGACGAAGGTCTCCCCAAGTTTCCTCCACAACGGTCTGTCTTGTGCCAGTCTCCTCCATGTCACCCCTGCATACTTTCGAATTTCATCCACCCATCTCCCATGTGGTCTTCTTCTGGGTCTTTTCCTGTCCCTTGGAATCCAATCTAAAATTTCGGCTGTCCATCGATGATCTGTCCTTCTGGCAGTATGTCCAGCCCATTGCCATTTCAGGGATTTAACTCTGATCATGATGTCTTCCACTCTTGTCATTTTTCGGATCCACGAGTTCCTCTTCTTATCTCTCCTGGTTACACCAAGTATGCACCTCTCCATGTTACTTTGAGTTGTCTGCAGCCTTTGTATGTCTCTTTTAGTTAAGGTCCACGTCTCTGCACCATACGTAAGCACTGGAAGGATGCATTGATCAAACACTTTTCTTTTAAGACATAATGGCATATTGCTCTTGAAAATTATGCTGTTTCTTCCAAAAGCTCTCCAGGCAAGTTTTGTACGCCGATTAATTTCTTCATCAATGTGACCCTCACTTGATATCTGCTGTCCAAGATAAACGTACGTGTCTGTTATCTCCAGTTTTTCTCCATCAATCGATAAATCTTCATCATTTGCTTCTAAACATCCGATTGAAAAAAAAATCATCTTTCGATTCCATTTATCTCGAGGAGTATTTTAGGTATAGTTACTTTTTCAAGTTACGCATAGATTTTCCGCTAAGGGGCGTAGAAGTAAATTACGTTTTCCCGAAAACTCTTCATCTAAAACTCCGATTTGAAAACTGTTTTCTTCAGCGAACGCAGCTCCTGTTGGGAAATCTTTTGCATATCATTTCTAATTTTTGGTAAAGCTTGGTTTGGTCACCAGGGGGCGCTGGTGTTCATTCCTGCTTCTGATGTATTTGCCACAGTATCTGAGCTTTTGAAATATCGACTGAAAAAAATTCGTTCCTGAACCGATGCCACTCACGTCGATAAAGATTTTCGGTATATTTTCTTCTTAAAATATTCCATGGTTTCTCCGCCAGAGGGCGTAGACGTATATCTTATTTTTGTCAATATCTCTACTTCTAATGGTCTGATTTGAGAAATTCCTTCTTTATTGGATACAGTTTCTGGTGCGACATGTTACATAAATAATTTCAAAATTTTCAAGTATTTCGTAGACTTTCCACTAGGGGGCGTTATTGTAAATTGCGTTTTCCCCGATATTTCTGTTTCGAAAACTTCGATTTGAAAAATTCTATCTGAATCGCATACAGCTCCTGATGGGAAATGTTTTTCGTATACTTTCTAATATTTGGTAAAGAATAGTTTGGCCACCAGGGGACATGAGCATTAATTTCTGCTTCTAATGTATTTGCAGCATAATCTGAGCTTCTGAAAATTCGATGAAAAAATTATTTCCAGGACCGATACCGCTCACATCGAAAAACCTTTTGAGAATACTTTCTTCCTAAAATAATGCATGTTTCTCCTGCCAGGGGCGTACATGTATATCTTATATTTGTCAATATCTCTGCTTCTAAGAGTCCTATTTGAAAAATTTTTTCTTTGTTGGAGAGCGTTTCCGATGCGAAATGTTTCTCATATAATTTCAAATGTTCTTTAACGCACAAGTTTGCCACCAGAGGGCGTAAGTTTACGATTCCAGATACTACTCTTTCCCCTACCGGTTCCACTGACTTTGAATAGCATTGATAAATTTAAATTGCTTCAGAACGGATTCAGAAGACGTGCTCGTTACACCCCCAAAATTCGGTGTCCTTTTTCTTGTTTTTTCTTCAGATTAGTAAATTATTTCTTGATTTGAAGCACTCACGGCATTTGCGGGTAATTCAATTTTAGAAAACGTGTACCCGGGAGATTGGTATCCGGTAAACTCGTACACGGAAGATTAGTATCCAAAGAACTCCTTCTTTTCGAGTTAATTTCCAGGTGTTCACCCAAGGAAGTGCATGTACGAGTATACCAACAGTGTTAATGGGAGATCATTGCCCTTTGGTGTTTGTCGTTGTGGATAGCTATATTCCCGAATGAAAAAGCGAACCTACCTAATTACGAAATCTTAAAAATGTAAATAGCTTCGCTCTGGAAGAGCGAAGTGTTTGCAGTATTTCCTAAACACAATGAATACAGGAATTAGTACTTCTTTTTGCCATTTTTCAAAAATTGATTGATCATGAAATGTAAACCTATAGTACCAGAGGCGCAACTAGACATTTCTGTGCCCGTGGCAAATCACAAAATATTGGGGGGGAGTAATGTTGGTTTTGGAAGAGAAGAGAAACGCTGTTTGTAACAGAAGACATTTATTTCTTAATCAGTTATATAATCGCCATCAATATCGATCACACTTGCCCATCGTGAAACCAAACTTTCAATGCCGTCTTTATAAAAAGACGTTGGTTGTGATGCAAAGAAATCCGAGAGCCCCGTTTTGACATCATCAATATTGTGGAATCTTTTCCCATTAAGAAAGTGCTGCAGAGATCTGAACAAATGGTAATCATTTGGCGCAATGTCAGGGGAATAAGTGGAATGGGGAAGAACTTCGCAGCCAAAATCTCTGATCGTCTGCTGGGTCCGTCTCCCCGTTTGAGGTCTTGCATTGTCATGCTGGAGGGTGACACCTTTTCTGTTGACCAGTGTTGGATGTTTTACAGTAAATCTTTCTTCAAACGGTCCAGTTGTTGACAATAGAGGTCTGACGTTACGGTCTGTCCGGGTTTAAGAGCTCAAAGTGAGCTATGCCAGCGGTAGTCCACCTAACACAGAGCAAAACCTTTTGGGGGGTGTGGCCTGGTTTTGGCGTAGGAACTGGTGTCTGAATTGGAGAAAGCCACTTTACATTTTTTTGCGCTTGTTGTTGACGCAAGGAACCACTTTTCATCTCCAGTGACAATTCGATGAAGAAATGGATGCTTTTCTTGTCGGCTGAGCAAAGAGTTGCAGATGGTGGAACGCTGGGCTTTGTTGTCAGGTGAAAGTTGGTGTGGGACCCAAACTCCTTGTCTATTGACCTTCCCTCTCTGTTGCAGGTGCTCTTGAACAGTAGACCATGATGCATTAAGATGTTGGGATAATTCATCAATGGTTTGATGAAGATCTGCCTCAACGGTTGCACGCAGCAGGTCATTGTCCAGCTCCATGGGCCTTCCTGCACGAGGGGCATCAGAGAGGTCAAAATTGTCTGACCGGAATTGGGCGAACCAACTCAGGCACTTGCTGACATTTAACGCATTCGGATAAACAGCTCAAATCTTATTGGTCGCCACCGTTGCATTGTTTCCCTTGTGAAATTCATACAGCATACAATGACGAACATGGCTCTCCTCGGGTTTTATGTGACTCATTTTGTTCTGCAAATCTGGAAGACAAAAACACCAAGGCGAAATAGTTCATTCGCTTGTACATATACTTACTTTACATTGAACGTACATAAACACCTCACAACTGCTCCCCTAACTTAGCCCCCCCAAAAAACATTAATTTCCGGTCCCCCAACATTTCGCCCCTATCTGTCATTTTTAGCACGCCTTTTGAAAAAAATATAGCGCTTACATTACTGGTTTGTGCGTCTGTCCGTCCGCCTGTGAACTCCATATCTTTGCAACTATATTAGTCCGATTTAAAAAAAAATTGCACTGGGAAGCTCGAAATTTACGAATGATGATCCATTATTTCGTTCTTTTTTTTTCTTTTAGGTTGCACCGTTTCGCCTCTAGAGGGCGTAAACGCAGATGATATCGATTTCAAAATATATTTTTTTCCATACATTTGCTTTTGAAAATCCGATTGAAAATATTATTTTACCTTTCGATTCTCTTTTGTGTCGAAGACTATTTTAGGTATAGTCACTTTTTCATGTTACTCATAGATTTTCCACTAGGGGGCGTAAAGGTAAACATCGTTTCCTCCAATATCTCTGCTTCTAAAACTCTGATTTTAGAAATTCTTTCTGCAGAGGATACAGCTTCTGATGAAAAGTCGTTTGAATATAATTTCTAATTTTTGGTAAAGAATAGTTTGGTTACTAGGGGCTAATTGCTAATTTTCGCTTCTAATGCATTTGCAGAAAAATCTGAGCTTCTAAAATCTCGATTGAAGAAATTCGTTTGTGGACCAATAGCACTCACATCGATAAACTTCTTCGGGAAATTTTTTTCTTCTTAAAATAATGCATGGTTTCTTCGCGAGGGGGTGTAGGCGTATATCATATTTTTGTCAATATCCCTACTTCTAAGAGTCCGATTTGAAAAATTCCTTCTTTATTGGAAAGTTTCCGGTGCAAAGTGTTCTTCATATAATTTCAAAATTTTCAAGTATTTCGTAGAATTTCCGCTAGGGGGCAATTTTTGACGTGTGACCAAACTTGTTTTCTCCGATATCGCAGTTTCTAAAACTCAGATTTGAAAAATGCTTTCTGCACCGGGTACAGCTCCTGATGGGAAATGTTTTGCACATAAGTAATTCCTAATATTTGGTAAAGAATGGTTTGACCACCAGGGGGCGTAAGTGTTAATTTCTGCTTCTGGTGTGTTTGCAGCGAAATCTGAGCTCCTGAAAACTCGATTGAAAAATTGTTTCGTGGACCAATACCGCTCATATCGACAAAAAAAAAAAAAAAAAATTGAGAATACTTTCTTCTTGAAATAATGCATGATTTTTCCGCCGGGGGCGTATCTTATTTATGTCAATGTCTCTTCTTCTAAGAATTCGATCTGAAAAATTCTTTATTCGTTGGAGAGCGCTTCCGCTGTGAAATGTTTCTGTATAATTTTAAATGTTTCTTAACACAAAAATCTGCCTCACGTTTCCGTTTACAGCAATATCCACGGGACTAAAAAAACGATTAAAAAACTTCTTTCTTCAATCAGATGCTACTAACTATGCAAAATTTGTGTGCGAATTTTCTTCCCAAAGTAATGTACAATTTCGCGGCTATAGGGGATGCAAATGCTCAATCTGTTTTTCTCAATATCTCTGCTTCTACATGTGCGATTTTAAAAATTCTTTCAACACAGGATGCCATTTACCTGGTAGAACACTTTAGGCTAAGTATATGAGGAATTTTGTAGTTCACAGTTCTGTCGGTAAGTGGCGTTTGTGTTCTGTTTGCAGCTGCATCGCCGCTTCTATTAACATTATTGAGAATTCTTTTTCTTTACAGTATGCCATTCGCTACAATTGATATGAGGAGCATTTTCCTCTTTAAATAATGCAAAAATTTCTCGCTAGGTTCGTAAAGGGCGAAACTTTTTTTTTTTTTCTTTTTTTTTTTTTTTCGCCAACCCTGCTTCCCCGGAGACGTATTTCAAAAGTTATTTTTCCTCAGCATAACTTTTTCCATGAAGAATATTTTTCGCCTATTTTCAACTTTTCCATGTCTGAAAATTCTTCCGCTAGCAGACGTATATCGTGTTTCTTTCTAGATTTCTTGTTTTAACTGTTCGATTTGAAAATCTCTTTGGCTCTGATGCCTTTCTTGTGCTATGAAAAACGTTTTGTGCTTCATTTGTAAATTTTCGTAACATGCTTTTTTGCCACTAGGGGAACTAAGTAGATGTTTATATTTCTGAATGTTTTATTGGCTCAAGAAACCGGTTGCTTGTTTTCCTAATCGGTTCCATTCAGTTTGAATAGCTTTGATAAATTTAATTCGAATGAGAATGGATTCAAAAGACGTGCTCATTACAACCGAAAATTCGGTGTCATCTTTCTTTCATTTTTGTTATTGTTATTTCGTTTCGCAAATTTAACGACCATCGCGACTAACTCCAAGGAATATAAGCCAGTCCCTAATTTTAGGCCCTGGTTCCAAAAAACGTATGCTTGTCGTAAGACAAACATCGTAAACAAACATAAAACACATTCCTCATCCGGAACTCGAACCCAGGCTTAGTCGGACGTACACAGACAAAAGAAAATTAACGACATACCCCAATGGCTTCGCTATGAGGAAGTCACAATCAAACTGTGTCGCCCCGATGGCCGAGTGCTTCATGGATGGCGTGTTTGTCCTACAGCACTTGCTCTCTCACTGGGGCCTAATGGGCAACGTTCGTGAGTGCCACGGAAAGGACCTCAGGTTCGATCCCAGGCAGGTACGAACGCTCGATCCACTAAATATCCGCCGTGCGTCGGATGGGCACGTTAAGCCGTCGGACCCCGGGTACTGGCCCCCGGTAATAAATAAGGGCGTCTTCCTGCCCCTTTCTACTTCGCTTCCGTGTCACTTTCCTATCGGGCACTCTAGCCCAAATCTCCTAGCTTCCTATTTCTAAGGGTTGTTTAAGACCTGGGGTCAGAGACTCCCTTCCTAAAATCCTCTACATATGATCATCTCTCCCTTCACTAGAGCCACTGGCCCTAGATTATGGACGGGCGACGACTGTTTATATAGGCCATTCATTTACTTAGGGCTGTCGTTCCCCCTCCCTCCGCCAGCACACACAACAAAGAAACTATCAGTGTTTTACAGCTTTTCCCAACTGCATCGAAGTTCGGGCCTTCGGTATCACATCAAACTGGTCGAACGAAGCTGTTGTTATAATTCGGGTACGGAGAAGTGGCCACAAGGAGAACTGGATACATCGGCATTTCAGTGCCATTAAATTGCTCTATATAAACAAATTTCGTGTGGCTATATTCCCCACTACTTGAGCAACTATTGGTCATAAAATATTTTTTTTTATATTTCATTTTCAGTAAGAAATTTAGAAATGTCAATGATTTTCGGGCCAAAGACAAAGCGGAGAACTGGCCACAAAAATTTTAAGAGGCCGTATAAAAATTCCGTTTTGGACTACTCCGTGGCTACGTCTTCCGAGTTTGGTTATCTGACACACATAAAATTTTCGTATTTTCTTATTTACGATAGTTTTCAAGGTATATAAATTACAGCTAAACAAAGTCTCTGCGGGTATATGCAAACCCTGGAAAATGGTAGGGGGGGGGGGGGGTTACTCAAAATTAAAAATATGAAATACATTGTTGGCCACCCAAAATGCAACACCTAGAAGGACACGAGATAGTAAAGCCAGATTTACTGGACACATAACAACAGATACAAAGAGGAAACGATTGAGCTTACAGGCCCGTGTGACTTGCGGAACACGCAGACATCAATAGTTCGTGTGGCCCCCATGGCTGGCAATAACGGCCGTTGAACGCCGCAGCATCGAACGAAAGAGTCTTTGGATGTGGGCTTGGCGTATGTCGATCCAGGCTGCTTCCAAACGTTGCCACAGTTCATCAGGCGTAACCGCGGGTGGTGCTTGCCGGGCCACTAGGTTGCCGATCAGCGACCAGACGTGTTCGATGGGAAACATATCGGGAGAACACGCGGGACACGGCAGCAGCGACACCTGGTGGGCCGTGAAGAATTGTTACACGATGCGTGCCACGTGTGGGCGCGCATTGTCCTGTTGAAACGTGGCCGCTGGCAGGTCCTGCAGATAAGGGAGGACTACAGGCTCCAAAACGTCGGAGATGTAGCGGTGGCTGTTGAGTGTACAGGCGATGCGTACGAGAGGCGTGCGGGTGTCATATCCAATTGCGCCCCAAACCATAACCCCAGGTGACGGACCGGTATGGCGATGCATAATGCAGGCGCCATATAGTCTTTCGCCGCGGTGCCGCCGGCCCACTGCCGCCGCACTCGCCGGTGGTGTAACGTCAATGGTAATCTGAGCAATGGGCGCGGTGCGACAAGTCCCCTCTCCTGCAGACGACGTCGAACGGAAAGCGCTGACACAGATTGTTGCGTAACACACCATAATTCCGGCGCTAACGTTCGTGATGTGGCGGTGCGAGCCGTCAATGCTCGCAGCACAACATGCCGGTCCTCTTGTTCGGTGGTGTGCCACGGCTGCGGCAATCGCTCACGTCGGTCCGTCTGTCCCTCCTGCGCCCACCGAATCCATACTCGCCTCCCTATGGCTGGATGTCGTCCCGCACGGGCGCCGATGTCTCGGTACGATAAACCGCTGTCGCGATAAGCCACTATTCGTCCTCTGTCGAACTCCGAAACGTGCTGGAATGACTGCCGTATTCTGCGACGAGGCATCAGGAAGCTTCCCACGCACACGTCCGGCAGCACAATACACTTCCGCTACTTACACCCCGCCTTCTGCGCACCCTTCTTATAGTGCTTCTCGGTGGCGTGCCGGGTGCACATGATTTGTATATGCCCTGCAATGCAAATCGTTTGCATGACCTCTCGCGGGCGACGCATGCTGCGAATTTCAGGCCAATCGGATGCTTCCTTCTTGGTGTTGCATTTTGGGGGCCCAGCAGTGTATAAAGAATTTCTGGTCCGATCGGGAGATTTTCAGCATTTACAAGCTACAACTCGACACATTATCTGAAGGCATGTGCCTACTCAGCAAACCTGTCGGGGTGGGTGGGGGTGGGTGGGGGTGGGTGGTAATACCAAAAGTGTAAAATATGAGGAAGTTTTCGTTCGATCGATAGATATTCAGAATTTACAAGCCACAACTCGACAAATTTACTGAGGTCATGTGCTTACTTACGCAGCCTAAACCTATCGCAGAGGGAGGGGGGACACGAAAAGTATAAAATATAAAGAATTTCTGGTCCGATCGGGAGATTTACAAGATACAACTCAATAAATTGTCTGAGGACATGTGTTGCCTCAGGAGGAAACCTGTCGGGGGGGGGGGCTCCCAATCGGACTAGAAATGCTTTATGTTGTATACTTTTGGTGTTCCTCCCCCCCGGACAGGTTTCCTGAGGCAGCCCATGCCCTCAGATAATTTGTCAAGCTGTAGCTTGTAAATGCTGAAAATCTCCCGATCGGACGAGAAATTAATCCTTCATATTTTACACTTTTGGTATTACCCCCACACACACCGGTTTCCTGAGTAGGCACATGCCCTCAGATAATGTGTTGAAATGTAGCTTGTAAATGCTGAAAATCTCCCGATCGGGCCAGAAATTATTTATATTTTGCACTTTTGGTGCTACTCACCCCCACCCCCCACCCCCACCCCGACAGGTTTGCTGAGTCACAACATGCCCTCAAATAATTTGCAACTTGTAGTTTTTGAACCCTGAAATCTTTTGTTGAGTTGCAGATCATAAACATTTTAACATTTTTTATAAAGAATTATATTAATTATCGTCATTAAGAAAAGACGAAATTACGTAAACTTTATATGACTCAGATAACCAACCTCTGGGGATCGTGGTCACGAAGCGATCAGAAACGCAATTTTTATACGGCCTCTTAAAATTTTTGTGGCCAGTTGTCCGGATGGCCAGTTTTCCTGTGGAAACTTCTCCGGTGGCCAAACTTACACCCGTTATAATTATATATATCAATGATTAATTATTCTGATTTATACGGATTCAAGATGTTATGATTAGAATTGGCTTAATAACGATAAATTATGCTTGAAATAACTTGGCCTTGAAATAACCTGAAATAACGGCATTCATGTTCTAAACACGGGCACGACTATTGTTCTTATTCGCACGAATTTAAGCTTAAGTTAAAATTTTATACAGTAATCGTCTAATGTAACGTGCCCCTTGTATGTACAGACATACAAGAAAACCCTGCGTTGTGTTTCACCTTTATTCCTTCACTGGAATGATTGGGAAAATAAAGGCGTCGCTCGTGAAATGGTATGCAAGATGTATGTGTTAATGGTATTCTTCTAAATCGAACATGTCAACTTCGTGTTCCTTTTTGAACTAAATTTCGAAATGCCACCCAATACAACTTCGCTAAAACAATTATGTAAGTCAAGAATTTAATAGTTAAACACATCAATTAATGACAAGAACACAAATTAACTCTCGTGTGGGTGCAGCCGAACCAAAGTTATTGTTAAATTTTCTTTGTTATCTTATAATCATTTCTTCTTTCCAAAACAATATCTTTGTCCTATATCATTGACTCCAAAGGTGGAAGTTACCATAAATGTTCTTCAATTTTTATTACTTTTCCAATGCTCGCTCTATTACGCATATTTGAAGAAACCCCTGGGGTTTTTCCAACGTTTGAGAACGACAAAATTCACACACCACGTGTCCGTTCACGGTAAAGATTTTTACAAGGTACATGCACTTCAACAGAGGAAGAAAATAAAAATGACTTATCTATTTCGGCACACTCAAGTTCCAGGCGTCTTGCGAACCATCTGCTGGAGAAGTAAGCTTTCCTTTCGGACAACTTTGCTGGAGACCAGACATCACATCAGCGTGCTCCGGAACATGGCTTCTTCGATGGCTCATCTAAGGCTCCTGGTAGACTGTTCACGTCCGAATCTAACCGTCAACTGACCTCTGCCTCTTGTCTACCTCACCCTCTCCGACTTTTTACGGACGTCTAAAATTTACCTTTTCTTTCAACTGGTTCGCGGAAGCCAGAACAAAGCCATAGTCACACGAGTAGTGTATAAATGAGTATTCGAATCAACATACCTCATGAGGTATGTAGGGGTTTTTGATCCATACCTCATGAGGTATGTGAGAGTTTCTAATCCATGAGGTATACAGTTAATCGCCCACCCCCACCCCACGAAACACGCACTTTATACCGGTGGCAACACTATTTCATCCGACTCCTTTGCTAAATGGAAGCAGAGGCAAAAAAATCAGCTTTTTGGAGGTTGCAACACTATTTAAGCCCACATAAGTTGGAGTGACGGTCGTAAAGGGTTAAATTTATGCCTCCACTTGGGGAAATCCCAAAAATAGGGTGTCAACTCAGGTGGAACAGCCTTGCAATTTAACGTAGGTCCAACACTGAGCCACAGTCTTTTAGGAATAGAAGACGGTGGCTCAGTGCTGGCCCTGCGTTAAATTGCAAGGCTTGTGCTACCTGGGAAAGGGTTCAACATAGCACTCAACGTGAAGCAAGAGTTTACTGAGCGACGAAACTCGCTCTTTTTACCGGTGGAAACACTATTTTTCCTACTCCTTTTCTAAATGGAAGCTGAGGTAAAAAGTCAAGCTTTCTGGAGGTGGCAACACTGTTTAAGCCCACATGAGTTGGGGTGACGGCCATAAAGGGTTAAGTTTATGCTTCCACTTGGGGAAATCCCAAAAATAGGGTGTCAAAGGGTTAAACATCGCACCCAACGTGAAGCAAGAGTTTACTGAGCGACGAAACCCGCACTTTTTACCGGTGGCAACACTATGGAATCCTACTCCTTTTCTAAATGGAAGCAGAGGTAAAAAGTTAAGGTTTTTGGAGGTGGCAACACTGTTTAAGCCCACATAAGTTGGGGTGGCGGTCATAAAGGGTTAAGTTTATGCTTCTACTTGGCGAAGTTTCCGGCAATCCTAAAAATAGGATGTCAAAGAGTTAAACATCTGCTTCTACCATGAAGTAACAGCTTAGTGAGTGATGAATCTAGGGTTTCAAAGGGTTAATTTCAGCCTTAAGGGGTTAAGCTTGTGATCAGAAGCTGGAGGGAAATGAATAAAAAAATAAATACGATGTTAAACATCGCTTTTCAACGTGAAGCAATGGTTTAATTGAGCAACGAAACTCGCACTTTTTTCCAATGGCAACACTATTTAATCCTACATGAATTGGGGCACATGTTTTTATTTTGGGAAGTGCTTTTAACCCTCCTTGTAGATATACGTGTGTGAAGTGGATTCATTTTATATACCACACTTTTTTTACTCTCTTTGGGTATTATTATAAGTTCCCAATCTACTTGATTATAACACACAATTAAATTTCCATGCGCTGGTAATATCAAAAATTTCCCACCAACGGCGATTGAAACAAGCGGATTTTTTGGGGATATTTATCGTTAATTAAATTGTAAATTTAATTTACAGTTAAAATATTTCGTTGTAGGGCACCTATAATGCTGTGTCATAAGCAGCCACTCCAACGCGTTTTTCTTTGTGTTTGTGTACGCTAATGTTTTATCGCTCCCAAATATGGGAACGATGTTGGCGCCTTGTTACATCAATGCAAGAAGCAAGTAAAATTCAAATCACCTATATGCAAGAAGTTTACACCCGTGCGGTTTGTTCACACACATCAAATTTAAATCTAAGACTTTTCCTAACCATCGCACTGGGAACGAAGTTCCAAAAAAACCTATAAAAACAAAAATAAAAAAAAAAAAAAGGCTGAGGGAATTAGCCGACGAATGCCAACATTCTCGTCGCTACCGACACACGTCGAAAACTTGTTTATTCAAATGTTCCCGACAATAAGACAAAAGATCATTTTTGAATTAATGAAAAAATGCAAATGGTCAAATTTAATTCACTTATTTATGAAATGGGAAGGTTTTCACACACGCATTTCATTGTGAAGTGTTCTTCCAATTATAGAGAAATTGCTATTTATGTTCGCAGATCGTTCATCAGTGAATGACATCAATTCATTAAAGAAAATATTAATGAACTGACGCTGCCTCATTCTCTTAATAAAGAATGCCGTATTGCGAACTAATTCTGCGTTTCGGGCATTTACATTCAGACGCAATGCGCTCTTACCTACACAGAGATGATAATCACATCTCTGTATAGGTAGGATTTAAAAAAAATAAATCCATACCTTTTTTGAAGTCTTCACAACACAATTCACGAGCTCTTTCAAAGCTTTTTAGGCTCATGCAAGGAGGTGAGAAATTTCGGTGGTACTGGAAGATTACCAACTACATCTACAAACTGACTTGTAAGTCCATGGGTTGCAATCTCACAACGGCTGTATAAAAAAATCGTGTTGTACGTTTTCCCCGTGTTATGGAAAAACAAGCATGCGCCTTCTGGTTGTCATAAACAATATCATTAGCCGAGCACGCGTGGCAGTAGATTAACTCACCCACCCCACATTGGATAACATTTTGAAGCCTATCCAAAAGGGCTGTAATTAACTCCATTTCATCCTGCTCCTCTGAAAGCTGCGTCGTTGAGGGATTCTTTACAAAATGTTTCATAGAATCCCGAAAATATTCACCAAGCAATGCAGCGCATTAACCCATAGCTTATTTTTTCCATGAATATCATCAACATTAAAAGTGAAGGCCTCTGATACTGTCTAAAAGAATTTTGCTTTCCTGCAATACATTCTTTGTAATCTCATTTTTCTAACACCTCCTTCATCAAATGTGGAGATAAACAGTTCATTACCAAACACAAAAGTTTGTGGTAGATTACCAATATTCTCCAAATTTTTCATGAAGTCCCAAACAGTCGGCAGTTCCAAGGCGAGACCATTTCTGATCCACATACCTCATCATGAGGTTTCTGCAGTTTCGGAAATGCCTAGACCCCATATCCTTTCCCAACTCACACAAGATCTTACCCTGATGTTAAATCAATGGGTACTCCTACTGCTCCGGCTACACAATCCCCGTCAAGCAACGAGATTACCCTTGTGTGAGTTGGGAGGCAAAATGCGTACTAAGCATTCTTCTAAGGCTGTGTTCAAGTTCATTTCTGTTCCCATAAGAAAGAATAAAGTCTGAGGGTGGAGTAATGTATGTAGCAACACTCATTTTACAAAGTTTTGAGATATTATATATTGCATGGTGGCAATGAAAGAATAAGAAAGTTTGATGTCTGCTTTTTTGAGATGCGAGAAATTGATTTAGTCATGTGACCCAAACGAACTTTAGGAAAAAATGAACGTTTCAAATACTAATATTTAAAGAAATGCACGTTTCAAATACTGACTTTACGAAAAAATGAATGATTCAGATATGTGCTTTTAGTTGTGCGGTATTTCCCATCTTATTCTATGGGATATTGACCTTTAGTAAAACATAGGATTTTTTAAAAATGTTGTCCTTTAGTAAAACATAGGATTTTCAGAAACTTATCTTTAGTCGATTTACATTTCCCATGTAATTCTATCGGAATTACATGGGAAAATTCTCGTATACGGAGTCTTTGACTCACGAGGTTTGCGAATGTTTCTGATCCATAAAGTATGCAGTGAAGTCCCTCCTCCCGACGAAACTCGCACTTTTTCCCGGTGGCAACACTGTTTAAGCCCACATGAGGTGTGTTTCGTCTGGAGGAGGGATTTCACTGCATTCTTCATGGATCAGAAACATTCGCATACCTCGTGAGTCAAAGACGCCGTATACGTGAATTTTCCCATGTAATTCCGATAGAATTACATGGGAAATGTAAATCGACTAAAGATAAGTTTCTGAAAATCCTATCTTTTACTAAAGGTCAATATTTTGAAACTTCATTTTTTTTCTAAAAGACGAAATCAAATCTGAATTCATGAATTTTCCTAGGGTCAGTTTTTGATTTGGTAATTTTTTTCTCTACACGCCAAAGTTAGCATGAACGCACTTAACCACATTCTTTTTCCTCATTTACTTCGCTTTACATCGAGATGCGTCAAAACTCCGTGTATATTTCATTCACTCAATGACCAGTTCTAACGTGCCAGACATTACACTGCATGCGAAACTTGTGTTTGCTGTATTTCCCTTTAGGAGTTAACTTTCGTTTCCCCTTACTTTCGTTTTAAATAGGTTTCCTCTATCGCATCTGTTTTTCTGATCACACCTCATTTATTTAATTACTTCAAAAACACATTAGTCTTGAAGACAGAGAACAGTCAATCGTATTATAAGTACGTTTTCACTTGTTTCTTTTAAAGGAACAGAGAGCAAGAAGTCTTCTACACTGAAATAATCATCCTCAATTCGTTGCTTTCGTGTCTTTTCCACATCAAATTCTATATCAATGATATTCTTAACGATTCACCTTGTATACAGACATTTTTTCTCTATTCTTAGAAATTATTTCTCCAAAAATAATAACTAAACCTTTTACAATAACCCAGTAAACAATGTACATAACTTCATGCAGTCTTAACAAAATGCGTTTATGCATTCAAATGTTATTTTCGCTGCCATTCACATCGAAGTTGGGTGAACGAGCCGACAGAAGTCTTTCAGAATGCATTTACGAAGTTGTTTGATTCTTATGTTTTTTTTTTTTTTTTTTTTTTTGCGTAAAGTTCGTTTTTGAATCGATTAAATTTTTACAAGGCAAAAAATGATTTTGAAGTTTTCACTAGGAGTGCGCTTTTTTAAATTTTCATTCTTTTAAATCGCAAAAATCCCATAGAAAAACATGGAAATACCGCACAACTAAAAGTACATATTTGAATTATTCATTTTTTCTTAAAGTCAGTATTGAAACGTGCATTTATTTAAATATTAGTATTTGAAACGTTCATTTTTTCCTAAAGTTCGTTTGGGTCACATGACTAAATCAATTTCTCGCATCTCAAAAAGCAGACATCAAACTTTCTTATTCTTTCATTGACACCATCCAATATATAATATCTCAAAACTTTGTAAAATGAGTGTTGCTACATCCATTATTCCACCCTCGGACTTTATTCTTTCTTATGGGAACAGAAGAGAACTTGAACACAGCCTTAGAGAATGCCTAGTACGCATTTTGCCTCCCAACTCACACAAGGTCAATCTCGTTGCTTGACGGGGATTGCGTAGCCGGAGCAGTAGGAGTACTCATTGATTTAACATCAGGGTAAGCCCTTGTGTGAGTTGGGAAGAGAAATGGAATCTAGGCATTTCCGAAACCCTACATAGCTCATGATGAGGTATGTGGATCAGAAATGGTCTCGCCTTGGAACTGCCGACTGTTTGGGACTTCATGAAAACTTTGGAGAACATTGGTAATCCACCACAAACTTTTGTGTTTGGTAATGAACTGTTTATCCCACATTTGATGAAGAAGGTGTTACAAAAATGAGATTACAAAGAATGTATTGCAGGAAAGCAAAATTCTTCCAGACAGCATCAGAGGCCTTCACTTTTAATGTCGATGATATTCATGGAGAAAATGAGCTATGAGTTAACGCGCTACATTGCTTGGTGAATGTTTTCGGGATTCTATGAAACATTTTGTAAAGAATCCCTCTACGACGCAGCTTTCGGAAGAACAGGATGAAATGAAGCTAACTACAGCGCTTTTGGACATGCTTCAAAATGTTATTCCATGTGTGGTGGGTGAGTTAATCTACTGCCACGCGTGCTCGGCTAAGGATATTGTCTATGACAACCAGGTGGTGTACGCTTGTTTTTCCATAACACGGGGAAAACGAACATCACGATTTTTTGAGACTGCCGTTGTGAGATTGCAACCCATGGACTTACAAGTCAGTTTGTAAATGTAGTTGGTAATCTTCCAGTACCACCGAAATTTCTCCCCTAATTGCATGAGCCTAAAATCTTTGAAAGAGCTCGTGAATTGTGTTGTGAAGACTTCTAAAAAGGTATGGAATTTTTTTTTTATCCTACCTATACAGAGATGTGATTATCATCTCTGTGTAGGTACGAGCGCATTGCGTCTGAATGTAAATGCCCGAAATGCAGAATTAGTTCGCAATACGGCATTCTCTATTAAGAGAATGAGGCAGCGTGAATTCATTAATATTTTCTTTAATGAATTGATGTCATTCGCTGATGAACGATCTGCGAACATAAATAGCAAATTCCTTATAATTGGAAGCACACTTCGCTATGCAATGCGTGTGTAAAAATATCCCCATGTCATAAATGAGTGAATTAATTTTGACCATTTGCATTTTTTCATTAATTCAAAAATGATCTTTTGCCTTTCAATAATTCCTCATGCTAATCAACGGAAAATGTACGCGTTTTAAATATTTAGCGATTCAAAAACAACAGTTTGACCAAATAAAAAAAATAAAAAACACTCTCAGGCTGAAATCGCGTTGTCTGAATTCGACCGAGTTGAAAAATGAAACTAACGAATTTCGTCCGGAACCATTTTCGATTTGAACAAAACTAGCCTTTTCTGACGTGTAATATTCTCATTTTGATGAACGGTAAATATTTTGTAGATGAAACATACACAAGAGAAAAACACATGTAGATTAGTGGAAAAATGAAGGTTTATCCTTTTCATAGGGTTACCACATGAAGGGAGATGACAGTGCACCTCTTTTAGTTACGGGGGTTGTGGAACAATTTCAGTTGGCTGATGAAATACACATTGTTGTTTTTTTACATACTTCGAGGGTAAGTGTATTATTTTCAAGGCTTGAGAATATTGTGGTAATGCGAAAATACTTGCATTGTCAGATTTACTTCTCATTAAGAAATCTATCAAATCAACAATTGTAGAATTCTCCATAACACTTCCTTTCAAAATAAATTACCCAATTGAATCCCAGGATATAATGTCTGGGTGCTTCTTAAATATTTGTATTGCAATCTCAGTCTGATGTTTCATATTGTCGGGAACCGTTTGAATAAACAAGTTTTCGACGTGTGTCGGTAGCGACGAGAATGTTGGCACTCGTCGGCTAATTCCCTGTCTTTTTTATTTTTATTTTTTATAGGTTTTTTGGAACTTCGTTCCCAGTGCGATGATCGTTAGGAAAAGTCTTAGATTTAAATTTTATGTGTGTGAACAAACCGTATTGGTGTAAACTTCTTGCATAGAGGTGATTTGCATTTTATTTGCATCTTGCATTGATGTAACAAGGCGCCAACATCGTTCCCATATTTGGGAGCGATAAAACAGTAGGGTACACAAACACAAAGAAAAACGCGTTGGAGTGGCTGCTTACGACACAGCATTATACGTGCCCTACAACGAAATAATTTAACTGTAAATTAAATTTAAAGTTAAATTAACGATAAATATCCCCAAAAATTCGCTTGTTTCAATCGCCGTTGGTGGAAAATTTTTCATAAAACCAGCGCATGGAAATTTAATTGTGTGTTATAATCAAACAGATTGAGAACTCATAAAACCCCAAGAGGTCAAAAAGTGTGGTGTATAAAGTGAACACACTTCACACACGTATATTTACAAGGAGGGTTAAAAGCACTTCCCAAAATAAAAACCTTGTGCCCCAATTCATGTAGGATTAAATAGTGTTGCCATTGGAAAAAAGTGTGAGTTTCGTTGCTCAATTAAACCATTGCTTCACGTTGAAAAGCGATGTTTAACATCGTATTTATTTTTTCATTCATTTCCCTCCAGCTTCTGATCACAAGCTTAACCCCTTAAGGCAGAAATTAACCCTTTGAAACCCTAGATTCATCACTCACTAAGCTGTTACTTCATGGTAGAAGGAGATGTTTAACTCTTTGACATCCTATTTTTAGGATTGCCGGAAACTTCGCCAAGTAGAAGCATAAACTTAACCCTTTATGGCCGTCACCCCAACTCATGTGGGCTTAAACGGTGTTGCCACCTCCAAAACCTTAACTTTTTACCTCTGCTTCTATTTAGAAAAGGAGTAGGATTAAATAGTGTTGCCATCGGTAAAAAGTGCGAGTTTCGTCGCTCAGTAAATTCTTACTTCATGTTGGGTGCGATGGAGTAGGATTAAATAGTGTGGCTATAAACAAATTCTTTTTATATCTTATCTCCCAACCCTTTGACACTCTATTTTTGGGATTTCTCCAAGTGGAAGCATGAACTTAACCCTTTATGGCCGTCGCCCCAACTCATGTGGGCTTAAACAATGTTGCCACCTCCAAAAAAGCTTAACATTTTACCTCTGCTTCTATTTAGAAAAGGAGAAGGAAAAAATAGTGTTGCCACCTGTAAAAAGTGAGAGTTTCGTCGCTGAGTAAACTCTTGTTTCACGTTGAGTGCGATGTTTAACCCTTTGACACCCTATTTTTGGGATTTCCCGAAGTGGAGACACAAATTTAACCCTTTATGACCATCACTCCAACTTACGTGGGCTTAAATAGTGTTGCCACCTCCAAAAACCTTAACTTTTTACCTCTGCTTCTATTTAGAAAAGGAGTAGGATTAAATAGTGTTGCCATCGGTAAAAAGTGCGAGTTTCGTCGCTCAGTAAATTCTTACTTCATGTTGGGTGCGATGTTTAACCCTTTGACACTCTATTTTTGGGATTTCTCCAAGTGGAAGCATAAACTTAACCCTTTATGGCCGTCGCCCCAACTCATGTGGGCTTAAACAATGTTGCCACCTCCAAAAAAGCTTAACATTTTACCTCTGCTTCTATTTAGAAAAGGAGAAGGAAAAATAGTGTTGCCACCTGTAAAAAGTGAGAGTTTCGTCGCTGAGTAAACTCTTGCTTCACGTTGAGTGCGATGTTTAACCCTTTGACACCCTATTTTTGGGATTTCCCGAAGTGGAGACACAAATTTAACCCTTTATGACCATCACTCCAACTTATGTGGGCTTAAATAGTGTTGCCACCTCCAAAAGCTTAACTTTTTGCCTCTGCTCCCATTTAAAAAAGAGTTGGATTAAATAGTGTTGCCACCGGTAAAAAGTGCGAGTTTCGTGGGGTGGGGGTGGGGGATTCGCTGTATACCTCATGGGTTAGAAACTCCCACATACCTCATGAGGTATGGATCAGAAACCCGCACATACCTCATGAGGTATGTGGATTCGATTACCCATTTATACACTAATCACCCGGCATGCTCCTGCCTCTAGGAAATCCGAATGCATTCCAGTATCATGTGCAACCCAGTCGGACTCCCCTGGGGCCTGACCTGGCAGAGGCGCGCCCTGCTCCAAGGAGTGGGGTTCTGGCAACGCACTAAGCATACTTCTGTAACAATAAGGGATGCATTTTTACGAACAAAACCAGCTAGAACGACCGTGGAATAAACCCATGCTGTCTCACCATAAGGTGCTTCTTTTGTAGCTAGGTTCAGGAATGTAACTCGTGCATTTTTTTCTTATTTCTATTGTTGTTTCACCTAGATATACCACGTGCATTTTGTGCGAAAATTTATCTAAGTAATTTTTGCACCCAACACTGGCAATGGAGGCTCGCGATCGCAGGAATAACAGAAAAGCCCTCAGAGAATCCTCAGTAATGTGAACGTCGTCTTTATGTTGCAATGTACGTACAACCGCGCCTTCAATTCTGAATGCGGGCTGTAAACACAAAAATAAGGCTGTGGAAAGACAAATTTGTCAGTGACGGAGATCGAACTCGCCCCCCCCCCTCCATTTCCGAGTAAGTTGCTCTGCCAACTAAGCTACACGAACGGAATGTATGGCTGCAGATTTGTCGTCTTGACGCGTGCTTTACCTCCGTAGTACGTCACAGGGCGCAATAATTCGTGGTTTGTCCCGGGCGCGGAAATGCCTAGTTACGCCTCTGGCATATTGAATATATTATTTTAGAATAAATAGTTCTGTAATATGTTATATCAGTTATAATTGTATGCTGAATTCAATAGAATAAACATTTTTCAAATCTGTGAAGAAATGAAACAGTTATTTAGGAAAGAAAAGCCTCCTTGGTGGCAAAGTGGTACGGGGCCTTAGCTACTAATCTCTCGTCCGAGATGGGTCTGGCTTGAAATCTAAGGCGAGGTATACAATGTAGGTGATGGGTAAAGGTTCCGGCCCTAACGTACTGGACCTTTACCCCATCCCGGAACCAGCAGCCCAAAATTAGGGACAGGTGACTGCTTCTATAACCCACTGCGTTGATTACGGTGGTCGTTAACCTCCCCTCTCCCTCTCCTAATAAAAGCTTTTTTTTTCTCGTAATATATTCAAATTAATATACAAGCATGAGGATTGCATGAAAAACTAGCATAATTTCAAACGTGTTCAAAAGTTTACTACTGGATAACGATTCATTTTACCCCATTTTTAGGTTTTCTTAATCAATATAAAGAAAATTTGTGTATAAACGCCATTGGGAGTTTTTTTTTTTTTTTCGTCGAGTATACTCTGAGATTTACAAATCGTCTGCGCCTATGCTTGGATGCATATTGGTTTGGGGAAATTAAGAAATCTGTCCAGTCCTGACTACTTTCCAAGAACTTTTACTTCTACCATCCAGCACAACTTCAACGAGAATTACGACATCCACGATGGTGAGAAACGATCAGGATTAAGAAGGGGGGATAGAAAGATGTGTAGGCCATATGCCCTCTGTCTATCGGTGAAGACTTCGTTCTCATGAGAGTCTCTTGAGCGTTGCAGATGGCGAGGGAGGGTAGTGTTGATGAGGGCCATCCTCTCCCCCCCCTCTCTCGTTTTCCCTTCTCAAAGTACGAACGACAAAGACACCCAGTAGTAGTAGTTGCAAGCTGCTCCGTTTGATTTTGCACCCACCCTTCGTTGGACGACAGAAGGCAGCAACAGCAAGCGCAGCCTATGATCCCGGTCCGCAACTGGTTAGCATCTGGAGTTACGATAGCAGCTTGTCCGAATTCAAACCATGCGAACAGATGCACTTCATATTCGACAATCACGGAGTTTTCCCTCAAGCAGAAACATAACATCATACCCACACTTCCCGGAAAAACGAACGATTGGTTTTCATATATCAGCGGCAACACATCGTTGGAATTTCCGGGATGGTTTGTTTATTTATTATTTAATTTGCGGTTACCGTTCCATCTATTTGAACACAGTTTGTGTGCGTTGGTATGTACCGAAGAGATTTTTAGCACGTCTTTTGGTAAAATACGAGCATACGGATTTGATATGTCCTTCAGTCCGCCTGTGAGCACCGTATCTTTGGACCTATTGCTCCGTTTTGAAAAATTAGTTTTACACTAGGAATCCTCAACTATAAGAATGATTCATGTTTTTTTTTTTTTTTTTTTTTAAGCATGACTTCTCCACTAAAGGGTGCAAATGCGGACGCTATTGCATTCAAAATGTATTTTACTGCATAGCATTGCGTCTAAAAATCCAATTGAAACATTTATTTTTCCTTCGTCTCTTTTTACCATAAAGACCAATTTATTGTATTGTTTCTAATAACAAACAGATTTCCCACCAGACGGCGTAGGTGTACACTGTACTTTCCCGATATCTTCCATTTAAAAGTCCGATTTAAAAAACTTCCTCTTTAGTTGGATTGCGTTCATGGTGAAAAATACGAATCACTGAAAGAACATCTGCTGGAAAAATTTTCACAAAAATATTACCCTCTCTTAATAATGCCAATTCATGGGTGTCTACTGGTCATAAAATCACGAAAGTCACGAATTTTGAATTTTGTTTTTGGATTTATGAATTTCTTTTTATTTTCAATACCTGTTCAAAGAATACTGCTAAAACAAAAAACGTTTTAGCACAGAAATATATGTACAGAATCTTGAGATCAATTTAGCAATTTAATTTATGCCACTTATGAAGTTATGACATTTTCCAGGTATTATATGTTAATAATATCTATGAAAATGCAAGTGCAAAGATTCTGCTGTTTGAAAATACAACACACATAAAAATTGGAAAGGGAGTGAGACAAGGTGACACAATATCTCCGAAACTCTTTATTGCCAAATTGGAAAATGTCTTTCAATCACTGAACTGGGAAAACAAAGGGATAAAAATTAATGGAGATTATCTAACCCACCTTCGTTTTGCTGATGACGTAGTCATTTTTGCAACTACCCCATCAGAGCTGCAGAGTATGATCCAGGAACTTGCTGACAAGAGTAAAGAAGTGGGATTAAAAATGAACTTTCAGAAGACAAAAGTGATGTTCAATGCTTTTACAAGAAATGAAGATTTATCAATTGATGGAGAAAAGCTGGAGATAACAGACACGTACGTTTATCTTGGACAGCAGATATCAAGTGAGGGTCACATTGATGAAGAAATTAATGGGCGTACAAAACTTGCCTGGAGAGCTTTTGGAAGAAACAGCATAATTTTCAAGAGCAATATGCTATTTTGTCTTAAAAGAAAAGTGTTTGATCAATGCATCCTTCCAGTGCTTACGTATGGTGCAGAAACGTGGACCTTAACTAAAAGAGACATACAAAGGCTGCAGACAACTCAAAAAGGCATGGAGAGGTGCATGCTTGGTGTAACCAGGAGGGATAAGAAGAGGAACTCGTGGATCCGAAAAATGACAAGAGTGGAAGACATCATGATCAGAGTAAAATCCCTGAAATGGCAATGGGCTGGACATACTGCCAGAAGGACAGACCATCGATGGACAGCCGAAATTTTAGATTGGATTCCAAGGGACAGGAAAAGACCCAGAAGAAGACCACATGGGAGATGGGTGGATGAAATTCGAAAGTATACGGGAGTGACATGGAGGAGACTGGCACAAGACAGACCGTTGTGGAAGAGGCTTGAAGAGACCTTCGTCCAGCAGTGGATTGATAATGGTTGACAATGATGATGATGATGATGATATGTTAAAAAACAGATGTGTTATGAAGTCGTGTAGCACAATGGTGAGCATTTCAACTTACTTTTAGTCACAATCAAAGTATGATAAGTCAGTTTTTTACACTTTCCAACCGTAGGTTGAAGAAGCGTATATGCTCCAGCTTTGTCCGTCCGTCGGTCCGTTTGTCTGTCGGCACGATAACTCGCGTAAAAACGGTTCGTTTTCGATGAAATTTTAGTATGTGGTAGGGGACCACTGGGGACGAACCCTATTGAAAATGGACGAAATGGGGTCAAAGGTCACGGCATAGGAGCGGGATCCATTCCATTGCCCTTATGCGTCATAACTTGCTTAAATATAGTTCGATGTCGATGAAATTTTAGTATATTGTAGTGGACCACCTGGGAATGAACATTATCGAAAATGGGTGAAGTGGGGTGAAAGGTCGGGACATAGGAACGGGATGTATTCCATTGCCCTTATGCGTCATAACGTGCGTAAAAATGGTTCGATTCCGATGAAATTTTAGTATGTGGTAGGGGACCACCTGGGGACGAACCCTATTGAAAATGGACGAAATGGGGTCAAAGGTCAGGACATAGGATCAGGATCCATTCCATCGCCCTTATCCCATACTATTAAAGGAGCAATTCTTGTATGTATGTTAATTTTATTTTGAAAACGGTTCTAAAGAATTTGATGAAAGTCGTTAACCTACCGTTTTCTGGTACTAGAAATCGATTTAGCTTGATCTCGACTTTAGGAAAATTCGTTTAGTGAGTTAAATAACAATCCCGAATTATAACGTTTTTGGTGTCATGGCGTCGTCCCATTAATATTACCCATGCTTAGAAATCTCATGACGTAATAATTTCGCGATTGAGAATGTTGGTGCGCGATCACGCCATCTGTCTCATTACGTCACGCGTTGTGTGTGGATCCTATTGAAGTTTTATGACATCACAGTATTGCGAGCAGAAGGTCGCGATTCCCATCTGCCTCATTTCGTCACGCGTTGTGTGCGTATGCCCGCCCGCACGATAACTCGCGTAAAAATCGTTCGATTTCGACGAAATTTTAGTATGTGGTAGGGGATCACCTGGGAAGGAACCCTAATGAAAGTGAACGAAATGGGGTCAAAGGTCAGGACATAGGAGCGGGATCCACCATTCTACCGCTCTTATGCGTCATAACTAACGTAAAAAAGGTTCGATTTCGATGAAATTTTAGTATGTGGTAGGGGACCACCTGGGGACACACCCTATTGAAAATGGGCGAAATGGGGTCAAAGGTCAGGACATAGAAGCGGAATCACTTCCATCACCATTATGCGTCATAACTTACGTAAAAATTCTTTTATTTGGATGAAATGTTAGTATGTTGTAGGGGCCTGCTGGGGACGAATCCTATTGAAAATGGGCGAAATGGGGTCAAAGGTTAGAACACAGGAGCGGGATCTATTCCATTGTCCTTATGCATCATAACTTACGTAAAAATGCTTCTATTGCGACAAAACTGTATCATGTTATTTCGGAGGTATACTGAACCGGTTCTGTTGAATATCATCGAAATGGGATCAAAGGTCAGGGCACAGGACCGAATTTATTCCACAGCCATTATCCTCATAACTTGAGTGATAACTTGAGTAATGATTTTAAAAACTTGTTTGTTACTAACAAAAGGACAGGGCACACTTTTTACATGGAAAAGAAAGGGGTGGCGGAGTGCCCGCCCTTCTTTAATATATAGTCACTCTGTGTGCGTGCGTGCACATATACGGCTACTGCCTTGGATAGGGCTCTTTATATATATCATCATCATCATCGTCAACCATTATCAATCCACTGCTGGATGAAGGCCTCCCCAAGTTTCTTCCACAATTGTCTGTCTTGAGCCAGCCTCCTCCATGTCACTCCGGCAGGCTTTCGAATTTCATCCATCCATCTCCCACGGGGTCTTCTTCTGGGTCTTTTTCTGTCCCTCGGAATCCAGTCTAAAATTTCGGTTGTCCATCGGTGGTCCGTTCTTCTGGCAACATGTCCAGCCCATTGCGCGTTCTTGACAGACGTAGTGTTGGTGGCTCCAATACTTTATGCATTTTAGTGTGGAATACCTCGTCGCTCACTCACCTGTTGTGAGGAACGCCTGTCTAAAGGTACTGTGTACGTTTTGAGTTACTTTTCTGGCGTTATCGTCCTTGTATTAGTTCATATTCATCCGTTTTCATATTGTTTGCTCGTTTGTATACGTTTGGAAGCTGCTAACATGGCGGCTTCCGGTCTTTCCTTATAATCTTTGGGCATGGCGGATGCACGTCACGTCACACTTCCCACGTTCATGGAAGTGGACATACTCTCGTCCTCAGATGTGTCTGTTCATATGCTTTCCCAGCTTCCTAGTACTCCTGCTGCGGTGCCTTCACTGGACTTGGCTGTGCTTCCATCTTCAGCTTCTGCCTTTGCGTCGGTGCCCTCCTTGGGTACTACTGATACTACTGCCTTGCCTTCTTCCTGTGCTTCTCTTCCCTCACAGCCTTCTGTGCCTGCCGGCTTCTCTTTCGAGGATGTCATTTCCCTCTACAGTGCAGCGAGGTGCTACTTCTACGTCTGATTCTTCTCAACCTGATGGTCTTTTGCAATCAACACCTATTATTCAGGTATCCAACCACAAGGTGAAGGTAACGATTGTTGACAATTCGCAGATTGGCCGTGAGTTCTATAACCTCCTGGATAGAGGTGTGCTCTTTCATGCCTTACCAAATACTCCTTTGACACGCTACATGGAGGCTCTCTCTGGTCATGTGTCGTCTGCGTCTATTGCCGGAATTTCTCGTACCCCTCGGGGTATCTCAGTGCAGTTCAAGCACAAGGACGATGCTGATTTTTTTTCTTGCACACGGGCTTTCGATTGGAACAAATCATCTCATCCCTTCGCCTCTTTCCAAGCGTCAGGTGAACATCACGTTCTATCCTGTTATACAGGAAGTGCCTGATACTACGCTTTCTCTCCTTGTCAATCATGTTTGTAAAATCGTTGGCAAGATCCGTCGCCTTTCTGACACTCTACGCGGAACTCGATTTGCACATGCTACGGGACCTCGCCGTCAGTTGTTGGTCATTTTTGCCACTGAGAATGCCTTGGCGGATTGTCCTACATACGCTACTGTAGAAATTGGCTCACGCACGTACAGTTTCAAGGTTTCCACAACTCACTATTGTACTCACTGTCTTACACAGGATCATACCACTGCTTTCTGTGTGCGCATACGCCGTGGTCTTTCTTCTAGCTCGCCTCGCAGTGCCGATCATACTGGTTCTACTAACATCCCTTCTTGTGTTTTGCCAAACGCGACCTCTCCTTCTCTAAATCAGACGCACTTTCCAGTCAAGGACAATGGATTTTTGGATTGGAGGTTTAACGACCACCGTGAGCAACTCAATGGGCTATAAGCAGTCGCCCGTCCCTAATTTAGGGTCACTGGTTCCAGGGAAGGGAGAGAGCCAGTGCCGTAAGACAAACACAACATCCATGCCTTACCGGGATTCGAACCCGGACCCCTTACGGACGAATGATCATAGGCCAGCGCCTTAGACCACTGCGCCACCGGGGCGGCTCAAGGACAATGATCCCTTTCCTCTTCTTCCGCACTGTACGGACGTGCATTCTCCTTCTGGGTCAGTGGCGAAGTCATCCACTACTGATGTGTCTCCGGCGGAGCGCGCGAGTGCTGCTTCGGCACTCCGACCGACTGGCTCTCCTCTGTGTCTCTCGCATATCGGAACTTCAACTATGACCGTGTCTGATGTTCCCCTTTTGCCGCACCTTCCTGCTGCTTCGGCTGATGTTCCAGCGTTCACCGATACTGATCGGGAGCATACTGCTTCCTCGGCGCTACTTGAGTTCTCGTCTCCTGATTCGGGTGCTCATCCAGATCCACCAATCGATTCCTCCACCTCAACTTCGTCTTCCAAACGGACTGGTACTTCAAAAGGCTCTGTGAAACAGAAAAAGGTTAAACATCTTTTTGTTACTTCTTCTGTGGCCTCCTCTAGTGTTCCTGATGTTACCAGTTCCGATGTTTCTCAGCCTGATGACCTTTCGAACAGTTTGCATCTTCGTTCTGGCCCTGCCAATCCTCTCACAGATGATGAGGTTATACAATCCATTGATAGGTTTCCTCTTGTTCCTGGTCCATTGTCCAGACAACAACTTGCACGCCTCTTCCAATCTGCTCGTACGGTTGTCTGTACCGAAGAATTCCTCCGTTCACTTGATCTTGATCTGTGTGCAGCGGTGATGCAATTTGAAACGTATGTGCCCTTTTTCAAATCCCTCAGTATCACAGATCTTAGATACCAGGTCTTCATGAGACGATGCAGCCGCCGTCTCTCCTCCTTGAAAGACCTCGCTGAGAAACAATTTTGTGATACCGTGTTTCCTCTAGCCAATGACATTTAGCGCTTCTTCCCCACAAGACACTGTTTCTGTTGTTCCTCACGTACTGTCATATTGTTTTTGTTTTGTTATAATGTTTTGTGTTTTTCATTTGCTCGCATTGTATGTCTCAGATGTCCTAGTGTTTTCCTTTGTCGCGGATTTTTTTCTTACTAAATTTGTTAACTCTGTTCAAATTCCCTTGTTCGTATGTTTACACCTTTGTACATGTTCTACTTTGTATCGCAGAATATGCCGATATGCATTCCTTTTATTGTGTACATCGTCATTTTAAACCAGATTTTTCAATTTTATGTTTTCTGTGTTGCACTTTTTAGTGATATCCCCAATGTATGTATTCCATGATAGCAATAAACTGGGCAACTTTGGTACCCGCACTTACCAAAACCAAAACCATTGCCATTTCAGTGATTTCAGTCTGGTCATGATGTCGTCCACTCTTGTCATTTTTTTTATCCACAAGTTCCTCTTCTCGTCTTTCCTGGTTACACCAAGCATGCACCTCTCCATGCCTTTTTGAGTTGTCTGCAGTCTTTGTATGTCTTCTTTAGTTAAAGTCCATGTCTCCGCTCCATATGTTAGCACTGGCAGGATGCATTGATTAAACATTTTTCTTTTAAGACATAATGGCATACTGCTCTTAAAAATTGTACTGTTTCTTCCAAAAGCTCTCCATCCAAGTTTTACACGCCGACTAATTTCTTCATCATGTGACCTTCACTTGATGACTGTCGCCCAAGATAAATGTAGGTATCGGTTATCTCAAGCTTTTCTCCATCAGTAGATAAATCTTCATTTCTTGTAAAAGCATTGTACATCAGTTTCGTCTTCTAAAAGTTAATTTTAATCCTACTTCTTTGCTCTCGTCAGCAAGTTCTTGGATCATACTCCGCAGCTCTGAAGGGGTGGTTTCAAAAATAAGCACGTCATCAGCAAAATGAATGTGAGGTAAATAATCTCTATTAATCTTTATCCCTTTGTTTTCCCAGTTTAATGATTGAAAGACATTTTGCAATGTGGGATTAAACAGTTTGGGAGACATAGTGTCACCTTGTCTCACTCAGTTTCAAATTTTTATTGTTGCTGTATCTTGAAATAGTCGAACTTTTGCGCTTGTGTTTTCATAGATTTTATTAATAATGGATCAAACAGAAGTCATCGCTCTTTCCACGTTTATAAGTGAGTCACGGAAAAATTCTCATTGGCCGCCACCGGGAATCGAAACCAGGAACCTCCAGTTACGCGCCAGACATGCTCCCACTGCACTTAACTGGAAGACAAAAGACTCTGGGTTCGATTCCCGGTGGCCAACAATGATAATTTTTTCGTGACTCACTTATAAACGTAGAAAAAGCGATTACATCTGTTTGAAGTGCCTGTTCCACGTCAAATGTCTGTATTAATTATTAATAATGCTGATGTGTGCATCTACAATACCGCAGGATTTCAAACCCATTGTAGGCCTACATGCTGATGATTTCGCGGAATCGAAGGCCTTTTCATAATCAATGAAAGCTATGCATAATGGGAGATCATATTCTCTTGTTCTTTCATTGAGTTCTCTCAGTACATGGATATGATCTATAGTGCTGTAGCCACTCCTGAAATTCATATATATCATCATCATCATCATTGTCAACCATTATCAATCCACTGCTAGACGAAGGTCTCCCCAAATTTCCTCCACAACGGTCTGTCTTGTGCCAGTCTCCTCCATGTCACTCCTGCATACTTTCGAATTTCATCCATCCATCCCCCATGTGTTCTTCTTCTGGGTCTTTTCCTGTCCCTTGGAATCCAATCTAAAATTTCGGCTGTCCATCGATGGTCTGTCCTTCTGGCAGTATGTCCAGCCCATTGCCATTTCAGGGATTTAACTCTGATCATGATGTCTTCCAGTCTTGTCATTTTTCGGATCTACGAGTTCCTCTTCTTATCTCTCCTGGTTACACCAAGCATGCACCTCTCCATGCCATTTTGAGTTGTCTGCAGCCTCTGTATGTCTCTTTTAGTTAAGGTCCACGTCTCTGTACCATACGTAAGCATTGGAAGGATGCATTGATCAAACACTTTTCTTTTAAGACATAATGGCATATTGCTCTTGAAAATTATGCTGTTTCTTCCCAAAGCTCTCCAGGTAAGTTTTGTACGCCGATTAATTTCTTCATCAATGTGACCCTCACTTGATATCTGCTATCCAAGATAAACGTACGTGTCTGTTATCTCCAGCTTTTCTCCATCAATCGATAAATCGTCATTTCTTGTAAAGGCATTGAACATCACTTTTGTCTTCTGAAAGTTCATTTTTAATCCCACTTCTTTACTTTTGTCAGCAAGTTCGTGGATCATACTCTGAAGCTCTGATGGGGAAGTTGCAAAAATGACTACGTCATCAGCAAAACGAAGTTGGGTTAGATAATCTCCATTAATCTTTATCCCTTTGCTTTCCCAGTTCAGTGATTGAAAGACATTTTTCAATGTGGCATTAAAGAGCTTCGGAGATATGGTGTCACCTTGTCTCACTCCCTTTCCAATTTTTATATGTGTTGTTTTTTTAAACAGCCGAATCTTTGCACTTGCATTTTCATAGATGTTATTAATAATATTAATGTATGCATCTTCAATACCGCAGGATTTCAGAGCCATTGTAACTGCTGATGGTTTCACCGAATGAAAGGCTTTTTCATAATCGATAAAAGCCATGCACAATGGAAGTTCATATTCCCTCGCTCTTTCAATTAGTTCTCTCAGTACGTGGATATGATATATCGTGCTGTAGCCACTCCTGAATCCAGCTTGTTCTCTCGGTTAAGCCATGTCCAGTGTTACCTTCAAGCGGTGTGAAAGAACTTTAGTGAAGATTTTATAAACCACAGATAGGAGGCTGATAGGTCTGTAGTTGCTGAGATCCTCAATGTCACCTTTTTTATGTAGCAGGATCATTGTAGCGTTCGTTGTTACAATCCTCAGGAATCTTCGTTTCATTAAGACATCGAGTGAAAATATGGAAGAGTACTGTTTCGATTTCTTTACTTGCTTCTTGTATGATGTTTCCATCTTCTCCTGGAGCTTTTCCCCGCTTTATGTTCTTGATGGCATGCGCAACTTCTGCTGGGTATATATATATATATGGGATGTAAGGTCAGGTGATGCAAAACATCACAGCCTCTCCTTGACAAATGTCAACCCCGCCTTCTCGTGGTACATCCTGTTCCCACTAAAGGGGATCTGGCGACCGCCAATAGCGGTATAACTATACCATCGGGATTAGAGGAAATGCTATCCCACACTCACCAACCTGCTTGGCCAGCGTGGTGAGTTATGACCAAACCCCTCCAAAATGACACCACAACTTAAATCTTGGCCCTCAGTCTCCGGCAAGTGGAATGTACCTGGCCAAGGCAGCGGCCAGTGCGACATGAAGGCAGAGGGTGCTAAGAATCCCCGGAGGACCGGACTAGGCTGACATCTGATGCTGATCTTGGCTACGTATAATGGACCCTCCCTATCTTCTGATTCAAGGCTTCTTGAATTGGAAGAAGAACTACAAAGGATCAAGTGGGGGCAACGTCAGGCTAAGTGAGGTAAGGAGAAAAGGAGAAGATCTCATTGAACTGAAAAGTGGACATCTCTTCTACTATCGTGGGACTGATACTGGCAGAACTAGTGGTGTTGGATTTATAATAAACAAGAAACTGAAGGATAAAGTTGTAGAAGTTGAAAGTTTATCTGACAGAGCTGCACGACTCGTTATCCAACTCTCGAGAAGATACCAGATTCAGATTATTCAAACTTATGCACCCACCACAAGTCATCCTGAAGAAGAAATTGAAGATTTTCAAGAAAAAACCACACAGCAAATGGACATGGAGACATCCAAATGGGACGACAAGAGAAATTGATTTTATAATGTGTAACAAAAAATTCGTCATAGAAGACTGCAGTGTGCTAAACAAGTTCAACACAGGTAGTGACCATAGATTGGTGAGATGTAAGTTGCACATCAACACTAAACTCGAACGTAGCAAGCTCATAAGACAAACAAAATGTATTGACATAACCAACCTTAAAAAACACCATAATACCTTCAAGTTGGAACTGAAGAACAGATTCTCTGCTTTATAAGGCCTAACATCGGAAGCAGTGGATATTTCTGAAGTTAACAGAAAAGTAACCAAAGCTCTTATGGAAACAGCAACAAAATTAGCTGGGTCTAAGAACAAGTTGCATGAA
Source organism: Macrothele yani (assembly GCA_039090855.1). Classification (NCBI taxonomy): domain Eukaryota; kingdom Metazoa; phylum Arthropoda; class Arachnida; order Araneae; family Macrothelidae; genus Macrothele; species Macrothele yani. Next base: position 128,740,309 of record CM077003.1, on the reverse strand, counting down.
CAAATTATCAGGAAAAACCAAAATGTTGATGCAAAAAACAAGAGAGATGAGGACAACTAAAGAAGATGTGACTTCCAAAGTGGAATATATAGAGCTATGCAAGACAGTACGAAAAATTATCACTGAAGACGTAAGGAAATTCAACTGTGAACTAGTAAGGAAAGCAATTCAAAACAACCAAAGCCTAAAGATAGCAAAGGGACATCTCAGTAAGGGAAAAAAAACAGATTATGGCACTGAGAAAAGAAGATGGTTCTGTAACAAGAAATAGAGGCGAAATTTTGACAAGAGTGAAAGATTTCTACTCCAAATTATATGAAAGGGATGATACATGTAGTCCGGACATCATGAAAGGTACCAGTACTAGACTTCTTCCAGTCCTCCCAGCAGAAGTTGCACATGCAATCAAGAACATGAAACGGGGAAAAGCTCCAGGAGAAGATGGAATTACTGTAGACATCATACAAGAAGCAAGTGGAGAAATCGAAACAGTACTCGCCCAAATTTTCACTCGATGCCTTAATGAAGGGAAGATTCCTGAGGATTGGAACAACGCTACAATGATCTTGCTACATAAAAAAGGTGTCATTGAGGATCTCGGGAACTACAGACCTATCAGCCTCCTATCAGTGGTTTATAAAATCTTCACTGAAGTTCTTTCACACCGCTTAAAGGTGACACTGGACATGGCTCAACCGAGAGAACAAGCTGGATTCAGGAGTGGCTACAGCACGATATATCATATCCACGTACTGAGAGAACTAATTGAAAGAGCGAGGTAATATGAACTTCCATTGTGCATGGCTTTTATCGATTATGAAAAAGCCTTTGATTCGGTGAAACCATCAGCAGTTACAATGGCCCTGAAATCCTGCGGTATTGAAGATGCGTACATTAATATTATTAATAACATCTGTGAAAATGCAAGTGCGAAGATTCGGCTGTTTGAAAATACAACACACATAAAAATTGGAAAAGGAGTGAGACAAGGTGACACTATATCTCCGAAGGTCTTTAATGCCACATTGGAAAATGTCTTTCAATCACTGAACTGGGAAAACAAAGGGATAAAGATTAATGGAGATTATCTAAGCCACCTTCGTTTTGTTGATGACATAGTCATTTCTGTAACTAACCCATCAGAGCTGCAGAGTATGATCCAGGAACTTGCTGACAAGAGTAAAGAAGTGGGATTAAAAATGAACTTTCAGAAGACAAAAGTGATGTTCAATGCTTTTACAAGAAATGAAGATTTATCGATTGATGGAGAAAAGCTGTAGATAACAGACACGTACGTTTATCTTGGACAGCAGATATCAAGTGAGGGTCACATTGACGAAGAAATTAATCGGCGTACAAAACTTGCCTGTAGAGCTTTGGGAAGAAACAGCATAATTTTCAAGAGCAATATGCCATTATGTCTTAAAAGAAAAGTGTTTGATCAATGCATCCTTCCAGTGCTTACGTATGGTGCAGAGACGTGGACCTTAACCAAAAGAGACATACAAAGGCTGCAGACAACTCAAAGTAGCATGGAGAGGTGCATGCTTGGTGTAACCAGGAGAGATGAGAAGAGGAACTCGTGGATCCGAAAAATGACCAGAGTGGAAGACATCATGATCAGAGTTAAATTCCTGAAATGGCAATGGGCTGGACATACTGCCAGAAGGACAGACCATCGATGGACAGCCGAAATTTTAGATTGGATTCCAAGGGACAGGAAAAGACCCAGAAGAAGACCACATGGGAGATGGGCGGATGAAATTCGAAAGTATGCGGGAGTGACATGGAGGAGACTGGCACAAGACAGACCTTTATGGAGGAAACTTGGGGAAACCTTCGTCCAGCAGTGGATTGATAATGGTTGACAATGATGATGATGATGATGATGTTATATATATATAAAAAATGGGCATGAAAATCGTTAATTGGTCATGAAATTGCATTTCCCAAATTTTGTAGACACCCTGTCTACTGTCGACTAGTTTTGTAGATTGCTTAGTCGAAAAAAATATCTTCTTCATGAAATAAAAAAATAAAAAAACATTTCATGTTTCTAACAGCAATATGAACACGCCAGTCAACAGTTGATGTACTTTCGAGAAGTCGACATTCTTTCGTGGTACCAAAAAATACTTAAGAGGAAATTCCTAATTTTACATAAAGCATAATTTTGCCTTTAGCTGGTATGGTATGAGGTATGAGGAAAGAATGCCCACGGAAAGAATGCCCACGGAAAAAACGTTTCTTGGCATGAGGAAAGAATGCCCACTTCTCGAAAACAGGAAAAAATGCTCACGGAAAAAGTGAGGCCTTTCTTAATTTCATGAAAAAATACCTTAATTTCAATTAAGCAGTAGAGAAAGGTAATCGGAATGCTTCCTCCGCTCAACCATATAACGTTATCTAGCATTATAAGGCCATCGTAGTTTGTTTTCAAAATAGCGTAAGACGTCCATTGTTCAAATGATCATATGTGTGTGTGGTGTGTGTCTGGTTTTTACAAGAAGAGTAACTACGCTTAAGGCAAAGTATATCCAGCATTGATTTCACACGGGATTAGGGAGTGGCGCATAGCAGGGAAAGCAACTTTAACGAAGTCCTTGGACTGTATGAGGCTCAAGCACACGGTAAAATAAAATTACCTCACAAACTAGGCATTGCATAGGCTAAGTAATGGTGTCAGGGTGCACCAAAGGGGTGTAGAAAAACTGGCCACCAAAAATTTTAAGAAGCCGAATAAAAATTTCGTTTTTGACCGCTTCGTGGTCACGTCCCAAGAGGTTGGTTATCTGAGTCACGTAAAGTATCCCTAATTTCGTATTTTTCTGAGATATTTAATATAATTCTTTATAAAAAAAACGTTTATACTCTACAGCTCAACAAAAGAATTTCAGGGTTAATAAATTACAGCTCAATAAATTCTCTGCTGGCATGTGAAAACTGATGAAACCGGTCGGAGGGGGAGGGGGAGAGTAATATAAGAAATTTTCTGGCCCGATCCGGAGATTTTCACCGTTTATAAACTACAACTCTACAAATTCTTTGTATTTTATATTTTCGGTATTAAGCCTCCCACCCCTCCCCCTCCTCCTCTCCCGACAGGTTTCCTGCCCTTGCACGTGCCCTCAGAGATTTGTTGAAGTGTAGCTCGAAAACACTGAAAAACTGCTCTCTGTGGGGCTACAAATTCCTCATATTTAATATATCTGGCATTAACCCCCTCCCACCCCCCTCCACGGAAGGTTTCCTGCGGTAGCAGATGCCCGCAAAGAATTTGTTGACCAGTAATTTATGAACCATAAAATGTTTTTTGTTGAGTTGTACATTATAAACATTTTTTACAAAAAATTACTTTAAATATCGCAATTAAGAAAATACGAAATTACGGAAACTTTATGTGACTCAGATAACCAACCACTGTGGACGTGGCCACGAAGCGAACAAAAACGCAATTTCTATACGGCCCCTTAAACTTTTTGTGGCCAATTCTCCCGAGCCACTTCTCCGGGTGGCGATTTCTCCTACACCCATTTTCGTTATGTAGGTGAAGTGGCCAAGAAACCGCAATATTTATACGACCCTAACGCTTTTGTCGCCAGTTGTATGTGACCAGTTGTCCGAACTCCGTTTATAATAGAAATAAAAATTTATCAGTCGACAGTTGACATACTTTTTCGGTGGGCATTTTTTCCTGTTTTCGAAAAGTGGGCATTTTTTCTGTGGGCGTTTTTCCCGTGGGCGTTTTTCTTGGCAACATATTTGCAGCCGTATCTACGCTTCTGAAAGACCAACTGAAAAAAAAAACCTCCCTTATGGTCAATGGCCACTCACTCTGCAAAACATTTTTAGGACAGGGTGCGCTCCAAAGGGAAGCAGCAAACTCGTACCCAGGAGATTGATACCTGAGAAACTGGTACCCGGCAAATTCGTATCCCTCAAAGTCAACCATGTTGTTGCGCCCCGTTGCGAGGGCGTGTAGCAACACCACCTCCCTCCTCAGGGAGCATTCAAACGAGTTTAGGACAAATGACCACCGGACAAGTGGCCACATACACTTTAGAGTAGGTGTGGGCAGTAGGGGGTATATAGGTGGAAAAAGTCAATGTTGGTGGTTACTCATTCCTAAACCATCGATGCATCGATAGTATCGGTGAAAACCTCGATGTTTCGATGTTTTGCCAATAAGCAGAAGAATTCGCACTTTTCTCTCTGCAGCAGTAAATAGGCATATCAGTGGGTTCCTTTCATTAGCCTCTTTTCCGTGTTTACGTACATACGCATATACGAGTACTTACCAAAAATTCAGGTTGTAACTTTAAATCTTCCATAAAGGCCTGAAAGACAGGGGTGCCCTAGAATCTCCTGAGGAATTATGTGTTGAATTTCTTTTATCAGCTTTTATTGACTGGTTACACATACAAAATATATTTGGGTTGTAACTTCAAATCTTGCAAAACAGTCAGCGGTCTAGGTGCCTTGTAAGCACCTGCAGGTTTGTTAGCTTTTATTGCATGTTATTCATACTACATTCATTACTCAAGATTTAGAAAGTCGGAGAATTTCTACGTATGCCTTTATGTCATTAGAATCTTACAAATTACACTGCTGGCCACCCAAAATGCAACACCAAGAAGGACACAAGACAGCAAAGCCAGATTTACTGGACACATAACAACAGATACAAAGATAAAACGATCGAGCTTACAGGCCGGTGCGACTTGCATTACACGCAGACATCAATAGTTCGTGTGGCCCCCATGACTGGCGTAGCCGCGGGTAGCGCTTGACGGGCCACTTGGTGTCCGATCAGCGACCAGACGTGTTCGATGGGCGACATATCGGGATAACAGGCGGGCCACGGCAGCAGTGACACCTGGTGGGCCGTGAAGAATTGTTGCACGATACGTGCCACGTGCGGGCGCGCATTGTTCTGTTGAAACGTGGACGCTGGCAGGTCCAGCAGGTAAGGGAGGACTACAGGCTCCAAAACGTCGGAGATGTAGCGGTGGCTGTTGAGTGTACCAGCGATGAGTACCAGAGGGGTGCTGGTGTCATATCTAATTGCGTCCCAAACCATAACGCCAGGCGACGGACCGGTATGGCGATGCATAATGTAGGCGTCATACAGCCTCTCGCCGCGGTGCCGCCACACGCGGATCCGACCATCGTGGTGTTGCAGGCAGACGCGGGATTCGTCGGAGAAGACAGTGTCGTGCCATTCCGTAGTCCAGGTGTGGCGTTCGACGGCCCACTGCCGCCGCACTCGCCGATGGTGTAACGTCAATGGTAAACGGAGGAATGGGCGCCGTGCGACAAGTCCCCGCACCTAAAGACGACGTCGAACGGTACGTGCTGACACAGGTTGTTGCGCAACACACCATAATTCCTGCGCTAACGTTCGTGATGTGGCGGTGGCCCGCCGCACAACATGCCAGTTCTCTCGTTCGGTGGTGTGTCGCGGCTGCGGCAATCGCTCACGTCGGTCCGTCCGTCTCTTCTGCACTCACCGAATCCATACTTGCCTCACTGTGGCTGGATGTCGTCCCATACGGGCGCCGATGTCTCGGTACGATAAACCGCTGTCGCGATAAGCCACTATTCGTCCTCTGTCGAACTCCAAAACGTGCTGGGAATGACTGCCGTATTCTGCGACGAGGCATCAGGACACACTTCCACTACTTACACCCCGCCTTCTGTGCACCCTTCTTATAGTGCTTCTCGGTGGCGTGCCGGGCGCACATGATTTGCATATGTCGTGCAATGCTAATCGTTTGCATGTCCTCTCGCAGGCGACGCATGCTGCGAATTTCAGGCCAATCGGATGCTTTCTTCTTGGTGTTGAATTTTAGGTGGCCAGCAGTGTATTTCATATTATTAGGAAAACTCCTACGCTTTGACAAAATCTCCGTACGAAATGCAGTAAATGTACATTCCTTTAAATTTGAAGGTGCAGGAGTCTTCCGCTGTGGGTTTTTCCAGCGGTGGAAGAAAGTGCAGGAGCTTACTGGGGCAGGAGTTTTACGCCAAGCCGAGAATCCAACTATCCACGCAGACAATCACCAAAGAGAAATGATCTTCCTTTAATGCAATTAATATACTCTCTCTTGACTGCACATGTGAAAATTAGCTCGAAAAGTATGAATTCTTTGAGTACCAATCTTCCGTGTACGAGTTTACGGGGTACCAACTTCCCGGATACCAGTTCGTCGGATACCAATCTCCCGAATACGAGTTTTCTAAAATTTAATTATGCGCAAATGCCATGATTGCTTCAATTTACGATATAATTTACGAATTAAAAGAAAAAATGTATCGGAATACTGAGAAGGGTTAAAGATGATGATAAAGCCTGAAATTCAGACATTACAACCGAACAGAAGGCGATGAAACTGCGTGGGTACGAGTTTGTCGAGTACTAATTTCCCGGGTAGCAGTTTACCGGGTAACAATCTCCCTGGATCCTGCTCAAAATAAAACATTGTTCCGGTTGGCGGAGAAGTCCTACACCGAAAAACTCCTTCACTATCTTCTACCGCTAGGAAAACTGCTCTTACACCGGAAAAGTCCCACACCGGTAAACTCCTACGTCTTCTCATATAAGGAAATGTACACAAATTGCATTTCGTTTCGAGATCTTGTCAAAGTGTAGGAGGTTTTGCAGTGGCATAAATCGATATGTATAAGTTTTCCGTCCAAGCTTGTCCAGGCGCTTTACAATGGCTTGCCGTGTTGCTCCGAGTTCTTGGGCGAGTTCTGACTGTGTGAGACAGGGATCCGCGTCCAACAGTTGTTCCAGTTCCTCATCGTTAACTTTCTGTGGCTGTCCCGGACGTTCTGTATCACGCAGATCGAAACTTCCCTGCTTGAAGCGCTGGAACTACTTCTTACACGTACTGTAGGACACAGCAGCCTCACCCAAAGCAGCACAGATCATTTGCTGGACTTCCGCGGCACTTTTTTTCAGCTGAAACGCGAACAGGAGGCAGTGCCTCAAATGTTGCTTCTCGAACGACATTGCCTTCACCGTCAACTTTCGTCCCTTCTGTCACTACAGCTGTGAGCAGTTACGGTTGCCTGGAAAGCTGTTGGATGGCGCTTCAATCCGCCATTATAGCACACAGCTATTTGCATTTGCCGACGTTCTATGATCGCTTGCGGTTAAGGGCCGAGAATTAAGTTGCACACCTAATAAGCTGTCGCCCGTCTATAATTTCAGCATTGGTTCCAGAAAAGGAAGAGAGCCAGTGCTGTAAGACAAACACAACATCCATGCCTCACCGGAATCCAAACCCAGACCCATCTCGAACGGATAGTCAGAATTCAGCTTTTAGATCTCTGCGAAATCGAATCAGCATAGATCAGCTTTTAGATCACTACGAAATCGAATCAGCATAGATCAGCTTTAGACACTTTTCGTGTCGATCCACTACTTAGTGGCACAAACAAACAGCAGAGCAATTAGTAATAACCTCCCTCAGTGAATTCCTATTCAGCCTTGTGAAAACACAAATTTATCCATGACGAGGATCTAAACTGCGCCCCCTCACTCCGGAGTAAGTTGCTCTTCCAACTAAGCTACACGGATGGAATGCGCCGCTGCATATTTGTCGTCTTGACACGTGATTCACCTATGTAGTACGTCACGCACTCCTCATTCTCCCCTGGTCATACTAACTTGAAAAAAGGCTTAAACTAAGGATTTGGAAGAGTGCAGAACAACTGCATTTCCATGTCCGTGGGAATGCCATTTTGATAACCTTTCTACGGAGACGTAAACAACGCACTGCCTAGAAGAAAATAAGAAGAGCTACACGACATAAAACACGAGACTTATTATTATACTTGGCAATGTCCAGATCACATTTCAAAGTTCAAAAAATTGGAAAATAGCATATCTTTAACTGGATGAGAAGCAGGGTGGGCAATATAAATTTCAAAGTGGACTGTAGCCCATCCTCGCACTCCCTTGGCAACGTCCCTAATTTTTAGTAGCCATGATGCGGGATAAAAAAACTGTATCGCAATCAATTTCATCTATATTCTGCCCACGTACCTGCAAGATCAGATTCTGCTTAAAATAACGTGGACCGTTGTTGCTAATGTTACTTCTAGAATTTAGGCAAATATATTAAATCTCATCTCGCAACTATTATTTCGCTTTAGTGCTCCTTTTCCTTTGTTTCCACAAAGCGTGAGAGAAATTTCGCTGTCTCATCCCGCATTAAAACATCGGAGATACGGTTTATTTACAGACGGTAGTTTGTCTCATTTTAAAGTATGCACTTAGTATGTTGCAAGCGGATTAGTTTTGCCGTGCTCGTCTGATGCTTCGCCTTCTTCATTTCAGAGCAGCCGACTGAAAGCGGAAGCCCTCTTAAATTTTACCTTGATGCTTTTGTATTAGCCGATGCCGGCATGCATGGGGGAGTTAGGTGGAAACAAGGGGGGAACTAGGACAGTCATTTCTAGGATTTGAAGGCGAACGGTCGCAAGGTGGAGAGGAGGAATGCCTCAGGTGTTGGGGAATCAGGTCTTAAGCTGACCTGGAGAATGGAGGTATTCTCGGCAGCACGAAGGAATAACCACAGGAGGATTTAGGGAAGGAAATTTTAGTTTCAGGGGAACAGCAAGGAAGAATTAAAGAGCTGATGGACAACCTTTCTACAATAAAGCAAAGAAAAGGATAAATCTTTCTAAGAGATACAAAATGATCGCAAAAAATCATTACTTATAACTACACTGCTGGCCACCCAAAATGCAACACCAAGAAGACACGAGATAGCAAAGCCAGATTTACTGGACACATAGCAACAGATACAAAGATGAAACGATTGAGCTTACAGGCCCGTGCGACTTGCGGAACACGTAGACGTCAATAGTTCGTGTGGCCCCCATGGCTGGCAATAACAGCCGCTACACGCCGCGGCATCGCACGAAAGAGGCTCCGGATGTGGGCTTGGGGTATGTCGGTCCAGGCTACTTCCAAACGTTGCAACAGTTCATCAGGCGTAGCCGCGGGTTGCCGGGCCATTCATTTACCGATCAGCGACCAGACGTGTCCGATGGGCGACATATCGGGAAAACAGGCGGGCCACGGCAGCAGTGACACTTGGTGAGCCGTGAAGAATTGTTGCACGATTCGTGCCACATGCGGGCGCGCATTGTCCTGTTGAAACGTGGACGCGGGCAGGTCCTGCAGGTAATGGAGGACTACAGGCTCCAAAACGTCGGAGATGGTGCGGTGGCTGTAGAGTGTACCGGCGATGCGTACCAGAGAGGTGCGGGTGTCATATCCAATTGCGCCCAAACCATAACGCCAGGCGACGGACCGGTGTGGCGATGCATAATGCAGGCGTCATGTAGTTTCTCGCCGCGGTGCCGCCACAAGCGGATCCGACCATCGTGGTGTTTCAGGCAGAAGCGAGATTCGTCGGAGAAGACAATGTCGTGCCATTCCGTAGTCCAGGTGCGGCGTTCATCGACCCACTGCCGCCGCACTCGCCGGTGGTGTAACGTCAATTGTAATCGGAGCAATGGGCACCGTGCGACAAGTCCTCGCTCTGCAGACGACGTCGAACGGTACGTGCTGAAACAGATTGTTGCGCAACACACCCTAATTCCTGCGCTAACGTTCGTGATGTGGCGGTGCGAGCAGTCAATGCCCGCCGCACAACATGCCGGTCCTTTCGTTCGGTGGTGTACCGCGGCTGCGGCAATCGCTCACGTCGGTCCGTCCGTCCCTCCTGCACATACCGAATCCATATTCGCCTCACTGTGGCTGGATGTCGTCCCGCACGGGCGCCGATGTCTCGGTACGATAAACCGCTGTCGCGATAAGCCACTATTCGTCCTCTGTCGAACTCCAAAACGTGCTGGGAATGACTGTCGTATTCTGCGACGAGGCATCAGGAAGCTTCCCACGCACAGGCCCGGCAGCACAACACACTTCTACTACTTACACCCCGCCTTTTGTGCACCCCTCTTATAGTGTTTCTCGGTGGCGTGTCGGGTGCACATGATTTACATATGCCCTGCAATGCTAATCGTTTGCATGTCCTCTCGCGGGCGATGCATGCTGCGAATTTCAGGCCAATCGGATGCTTCCCTCTTGGTGTTGCATTTTGGTTGGCCAGCAGTGTATTTTATTATCTTCAGAAACGCAATACTTTGGAAGTTAACATAACCACGTAACAATTAACATAAACACGTAACACTAGATGCAAAAAGAATGTTTAAAATCGGACTAATTGGTGTAGGAAAAGGTTCCCACAGACGTATGGAAGGACGGATTGACATAGAGAGACTATAAAGCACGTACGTGCTAATTGGAGTGAAAGAATTCCTTGAAACCTTTGGCGCCCTAGATATGGGATTTTTTTCGAAATTCGTGCTTTTTTCACCAAAGAATTCGGTGTCATCCTTCTGATTTAAATCTATTGAAACAAGCTCGGAGTTCGTGGATGGCGAATTCTCCTTCAACGGTCTGAATTATTTGTCTTGGCCAAACGATTTGTTCAGGAATACTTCCAGCGTCGATTGCCGAGTTGTATTATTGTGTTACTCCCGCCCCCTCGTCAACTCTTTCACTACCTTTCGTTATAAAGTTATTGCTGCCCACCTACAGAGCTGGGGTTAGTAAATGGAAAAGGATCAAAAGATCAAGCGAGAGAATGTATGTATGACACCAGTGAATGACGACAGCATTAAGGAATGGGGAGTAAAAGGAAAGGGGGAGGCAGCACTTGTCGAAGGCGGCATTTCTGTGTATTCAGCAAACTTCCGCGATGGCGGAGTGAAAGCTGTATAATAGTTCAAAGGTCAACTGTTTTCGCCACAACAAACACTCGACGCACTGGAGCAAATATTTACTCTCCTTGGACTTTTCATATCTGCAGAAACCGAATATCGTATAACTGCCACCTCTGCTGACATATAGGGAGCATACTTTCTACCGAGAATAAAGCTTTATCACTGTGGGAGGGCAGCGAAAGAATGAAGTGTACACAAGATAAGAGTAGTGAAAATACAGTTCTTGCCCGTTACGGGAATAAATTCGGGCATATGGGGAAGCCATGAACCAGAACACTGAAAAATAAGATATAAAAAAATTCCTTTCTGCGGATTGAAGGGCTACGTACAATTAATTCATTAAAAGTAAGTGAAATTGCGTAACGATTATTAAGGGATATACGGAAAGAATAAATTGAGCAACAGATGTCAAAGCCTTGACTGGAGAAATATTTTAGGACTGGTCCACTGCACGGTGAATTTTGTTTAAAAAAAAATTGTATAGCAAAATCTGCTATGCGATATTGTTTTTTAGTAGCAATTTCTTGATTTTGCGTAACAAATTTTTAGAAATTTCATTTTTACTATATATACAACTACCGTTCTATAGAAACTGAGAGTAAAATCACACAAAATGAAGAAATATAGGTACAGAAAAATACATGTTATTCTTTCTCAAAGTATCTTCCCTTGGATGATATGCAACGGTTCCATCGTTCAGTCCACTTTTCAAAGCATGTGACAAATGCATTTTGTGGAAGCTGCTTTAGCGACAGCTTGAATAACGTGAGCCGCCCCGGTGGCGCAGTGGTCTAAGCGATGGCCTCTGATCATTCGTCCAAAAGGGGTCCGTTTTCGAATCCCGGTGAGGCATGGATGTTGTGTTTGTCTTACGGCACTGGTCCTCTCCCTTCCCTGGAACCAGTGACCCTTATAGCCCATGGAGTTGCTCATGGTGGTCGTTAAACCTCCAATCAAATAAACAAATAAATAAATAAATAAAAAAAAAATAACGTCAGTATCTGTGTTGAACGTTGCGCCACGGGACTTCTCCTTCATTGCTGGAGACAGCCAGAAATCGCACGGCCGGGACTCTAGGCAGGCTATGGCAAGATTTCAATATTGCATTTTGTAAGATACTGTTGAACACAAGCAGCCACATGTGGGCGGGCGTTATCATGGTGTAGGATCCACTTGCCCACCAGTTCTGGTCGCTTAATCGATATGTGTCGTGGCAGACGCTTCAAGACTGTAATGTAATACTCAGCATTGACAGGAATTTGTGGAGGAACGGCATGCTGGTTGACTACACCTTTATGATCAAGGAAAATTATCATCATCACCTTCCCAGCTGATTTGGTTTGGCGGAATTTTTGTGTTTTTTTGTTTTTGAGCCGAGCCTTTTGTTTCCAGACACTCGTTGCGCGTTTCGTGAGGGGGTCGAAATAGTGGGCCCATGCTTCATCAACAGTTATTACTGTGTTTAGAAAGTTTGGATCCTTCGCAATCATTTTGTTTCCACTCATGACACACCTGAACGAACTCTGGCGAACAATTGTTCTCTCGTCAGCTGATGAGGTACCCATCTGTAACATACACGATGCAGCAGTAATTTGTCGCGTACAATGCGGTGTTCCGACGTTTTTGAAACATTAGTTGACGCCACTATGTCTTCCCACGTCATTAGTCGATCTTGTTGCAGAATTCCCAAAAACTGTCAACAATAAGCTCCGTAACAACACTTTCAGGTCGACCAGGCCTAGGAGCGAGTTCTGCCGACGAACGCCCTTTTTCGAAATCATGGTGGCATCTAAAAATCGGTGACTCACCCAAATATTTATCATTGTAAGCTTTATTCATTTAATCAACTGTTTCTGAAGCCGTTTTACCCAAACGATAGCAAAATTTTATTGCACAACGCATTTCACTTTTTAACTCTGAATCATTCACCTCCATAGCTGTATGGCGAAATGCAGACGTACCTTAAACAACTGCGCAATAACGAAACCACAATCGTCTGTCACGGCTAACAACTGTTGCCATAGATACTTCCTTAATTCAGTTAGTTGTCTGCGTAATTATTTACCCCTTTCGCAATGTTGCCAACTCAATTTTTATGGAATGGTCTTTGTATGGAACATTATGACAACACGAGGATTTTCATCTTAATTTCCAGACTTCAGACTTCCACATTAAGTTCTTCCACGAGCCTTTCTCCAAGAAGCACTTTAAAAAACTTGGCATGTATAAAAAATAATTTTCATTTTGAAATGAAAATGTCATTTATCAAGTACTCGTGGAAAATAAATTGTGTACTTACAAACAAAAACAAATGCTGATGACAGTATTCAGAATGACTTCGATTCCCGGGGACATTTACTGCTATATGACTGTACATTAGGATGTCTGTATTTCCTAATTAAAAATAAATCATATGCTGACTGTGAGTTAAAAAGGCCCTCCAAAGTAATTCAAATATTTTCCAAAGTGTCTGTATCCATTCTATTTCTGAAATAACGCTTTAGGCATGGTTCACACATCACTGTAAACGCTCTTTCTATTTCTGCATTTAAGGTTGGAAATAGTTTCAAGATGTTGAAGACTAAGCATAAATTGTGCAGACAGCACCAGTGACGCGTTCAGGATTTCGTTATGGGTGTGGCCCAAAATATCAGTGGTGTCGGGTCATTATGGGCATGAAAATGAAAGAACATTTTTTTTTTCTTTTAATTGGAAAAATTCCGAAAGAAAATCCGTATTAGTAACCAGTTGCCAGATTTTCTGAATGCAAATGTGAGCCACTGCAGTAGTTGAGTAATTGGATAACACATTACAGCCTTTCATATCCGTTTACTAAAGCGCACTGAATACCGCGTGGATAGGAGAAGCGACTCTCGTCAACTTGTTCCTTTGGCGAAACTTCGGAGAACAGTAATGAATGAGCATATGCGCGCTAATCTGCGCATGCGTAAAACTGTCTCTCGGGTCTCATCACTTTTCTGTTTAACAGTAGGAATTTTGCTTTCGCGTCGTCCGACAGTGAGCGGCTGATTTTCGTTTATGGAGTTAAGCTGTAAGGTTCGCTCGTGTAAGTGAAATGAACAAAAGGGACTTTTTATTGGAACATACTCATAAGTTTATTAAGGGATGAAGAAAAAAACGTTACAAACATTTGCTTGCTGCAAAAACATAAGAATCAGTCTAGAACTTATATAAATGAATTTTCTACTTCATTCTATGTGGTTAATTATGATTTCAGCAAGTGGCCTTTGAAAACCGCACAATCCAATGAAATTATGTTTCACAGTACGGAAGAAGATCGAGGGATATTTCAAAAATATTTTGCCTCGGATAAATTTTAGGTCACTCTACGCCACTGCAAAACATTAATGATTCAAATTGCAAATAAAAATACACCGAAGAAAACATCTTCCAAAATATTGGGAATTGATAAAAATATCTTAGCGACACTAAAGTGAGTTTTCAATTATTCTTAAATACATATTTAAAAACATATACAAATATATTTAAAAATAAGCAGCCAATAACAAAGAACGAATGACCAAGTGATACTTCGTGGGCTGGGCCCGGGCCCCTGGGCCACTCCGACTGAGTGCGACACTAGACAGCATTATAGTCAGGACCATAGCTAATAGGGGTGTAGAGGGGGCGCATCCCCCGGAAGGCAAGCAAGTCTCCATGGAAAGTACTCGTTGTTGTAAATTCTTTGAGCTTTTATTTTCGTTGGTTTACGGAAACGACTTTTGTATTTCATTAAAAACACAAATACATCTTCCTATTTTGTCGTGTATTACATATTTGAAAATAAGAAAACTTGACGTGATACAGCACAAATGATGAATAACTACAGATAAATTACGTTTAAAGGTCAATCAGTAAGAGTAGCTGCCCTAATGATTCTTTGCGACATGGGGACAGCGCTTGTTGGTGTTTTGGGCCAGGAAAGAGAGAAATGTCACCATTCGCCTCTTTTCCGGAGAAACGTAAAATTTTGAAGAACACTACCAAAAAATAAAAAAAAGAAAGACAAAAAGAGTGACGGAGGTGTAGTTGGGCAAAAGGCTAAACCCCTGTTCGTCATTTAATAAGTGACTATGAGATGCTAAGTTGCTGTTTAAAAGCTTCCCGGTGGCCCGTTGCTGTTTAAAAGCTTCCCGGTGGCCCGTTGCCTATAAAAAAGTATTGGTGTGAGGACATTTTAACTAAATGTGTCCCGCTACGCATTTGAAAATATATAGTGCTAAAGGGAAATCTTTGCGCGTCCGCAAGAGAGAAAGAGCTTTCAACATCGCGTTTATTGTTTTTCGTCCAGCAGGAGTGTTTTTGCTATGCTTGTGCTACAGAAGAGAGCTTTTCTGGCGAGATTCTGGTGCTCTTGGCTTTTGAGAAAGAATAGGGTTATGGTTTGACCAGGCGCGACGCTACGGATGGACTGGGGTGGGCTTCAGCCCTTTCAACTTTTCTTTGAGTTCCCCCTTTAGCCCTATCCCCCCTAATAGTGAAGCAGTTGCAAAATAGGTGTTGGGGGTGTACCAGTTTGGATTTAGAAGAGGAAAGGACACTAGAGATGCGATTGGCACCCTGAGATTCTTGGCTGAAATAATGATCGACATGGGGCGCTTCCTCTACGTATGTTTCATTGATTACGAGAAGGCCTTCGACAACTTGAACAAAACTTTTTCCAATCCTAGAGAGACTCGACATGGATGATAACAGTATTCAGCGTATCAAAAATCTCTATGTAAATTAGGAAGCACTGATTTCAATTCAAGAGGGAATGACCGATCCAGTCCCAATAAATAATTGAGGTGTAAGTCAGGGATGTTTGTTGTCACCTGGCCTTTTTGGTATTTATGGCGACGTTATGGTGGATCAGGCCTTGGGGAGTGCCAGTGAAGGAGTTTGGGTTAATGGAGAGAAAATTAAGGCCATTAAGCTTGCTGACGACCAGGCAATAGTTTCAGGACCATTCAAATCATTACAACGCGTGATGTCAAAAATACCCAAAAATGCGGAGATCTATGGAATGAAGATAAATAAAAATCGAATGGTAATAGGGAAGGTTCCAAAACAGGCTTTCTTTAAAATTGAAGGACAATACATCGAACAAGTTAAATCATTTCGCTATTTGGGTCAAATTATTACTGAAGATGCGAGATGTTAAAATGAAATTAAAATGAGACCGGGATGGCAAAAACAGCTTTTAGAGAAAATCAAAGACTACTGACGGTCAAAAATATAGATCTAAAACTGAGGAAGGGAATTTTAAAGGCATATGTTTGGCCAGTAGCTCTCTACACTTCAGAGACATGGAAGAGGGAAGTGAAACGGCTGGAGGTATTTGAGATGTGGAGTTATAGAAGAATGGAGATAATAAGTTGGCTCGATCGAAAGACTAATGAGGAGGTATTGGAGAGAGAGTAGGAGAACCCAGGAATCTGATCAACATGTTAAAGAGAATAATAATGTTATGGGTGGGACACACATTACGCCATGGAGGCCCGATTCTGAAAGTTTCGGAAGGGAAAGTTCAAGGCAAGAGAGGAAGAGGACGGCCTAGGAATAGTTTTGTGACACAGTGACTCCAAGACACTAATACTAGGACATACTATGACTTGAAGAGAACGGCGGATAATAGAATAGAGAGTAATGGAGAGACAGAGTACTTCTACTGAACAACCAGTCCTTGGGCTGAATAACCAAGAAGAAGGAGGAACATATGGTGGGTGTAACCATCTAAGATTTTAGGGAACTTGGATAAATGTATGTGAATTTTTCTCGAATTTGCTGATATTTTGTAATATACAATGAATTTTTTGTTAAAATTAGTGTTTGTATTTATGGGAAATGGAGAGAGTTCTCTGAACGAATTTCTAGGAGAATAGTAGAAACATACCATTTTTGTAATTATATAGAAGAAAGATATCATTTTTGTACTTTATGTGGTTTTAAACGATGAGAGGGAGAGAGAGAGAGAAAAAAAAAAAAGATAATCCTTGTCAGGTTACAAACTTAAATTCAACAAGTTAGTAAAATCATGCCATGCATTGATTATGATACGCTTTCCAACATGCGGGAAATCATTACTCAAGTTATGAGGATAATGGCTGTGAAATAAACATCGCTCCTGTGCCCTGACCTTTGACCCCATTTCAATTATAATCTACATAACCGATTCAGTATACCTCCGGAACAACATGATACACTTCTGTCGCAATCGAACATTTTTAGTCAAGTTATGAGGATAATGGCTGTGGAATAAATCCCGCTCCTGTGTCCTGACCTTCGACCCCATTTCGATGATATTCAACAGGACCTGTTCAGTGTACCTCTGGAACATGATAAAGTTTTGTCGCAATCGAAGCATTTTTACGTAAGTTATGACGCATAAGGGCAATGGAATGGATCCCGCTCCTATGTCCAGATCTTTCACCCCATTTTGTCCATTTTCAATAAAATTTGACCCCAGGTGGTCCTCTACCACATGGGTGCCGGTCAAAACACCGACACCCAAAACACCGACAGGACAAAACACCGACACCCAAAACACCGACACCCAAAACACCGACAACCAAAACACCGAAAGGACAAAACACCGACAGGACAAAACACCGACAGGACAAAATACCGACAGGACAAAACACCGACAGGACAAAATACCGACAGGACAAAACACCGACAGGACAAAACACCGACATCTCGTTTCTATTTTGTTTCTCCAACAGCAGTCGGCGCTGTATGTCAAGGATCAAGTAATATCAGAAAGTTTGCACGACGGCTTTTAATGGCAAAACAAAAATTTTGCGGCATTACTGTTTTCAATTTAGAACTACCAAATTTGGTGTACAATCTCATAGTACTCCAAGTTAGACCGTAGACGAATTTTGGAAGGGGTCCGCACAAAATTTTCTTAAAATCTACAGTTTTCAGTTTAGAACCAAATTTGATATACTACCTCATGGTACACTAAGGTAGACTGTAGATGATTTTTGAAAGGGATCGGGGTCAAGGGGGCCCCATACAAAATTTTCATAAATTCTGGTTTTCAATTTAGAACCACCAAATTTGGTATACTATCTCATGGTGCTCTAAGTTAGCCCGTAGACGGTTTGAGGAAGGGTTCGAGGCTGGTCAAAGAGGCCCCCATACAAAATTTTCGTAAAATCTACAGTTTTCAATTTAGAACCACCAAATTTGGTATACTACCTCATGGTACTCTAAGTTAGACCGTAAACCCTTTTAGGAAATGATCGGGGTCAAGGGGCCCCCATACAAAATTTTCGTAAATTCTTCAGTTTTCAATTTAGAACCACCAATTTTGGTATACTACCTCATGGTACTCTAAGTTAGACGGTAAACCCTTTTTGGGAAGGGATCGGGGCTCAGGGTCAAGGGGCCCCCATACAATATTTTCGTAAATTCTACAGTTTTCAATTTAGTACCACCAAATTTGGTATACTATCTCATGGTACTCTAAGTTAGCCCCTAGACGGTTTGAGGAAGAGGTCGGGGCCCGGGGTAAAGGGGCCCCCATACAAAAATTTCGTAAAATCTACAGTTTTCAATTTAGAACCACCAAATTTGGTATACTATTTCATGGTGCTCAAAGTTAAACCATAGACCGTTTTTGGAAGTGGTCGGGGCCCTGGGTCAAGAGGGCCCCATACAAAATTTTCGTAAATTCTACAGTTTTCAATTTAGAACAACCAAATTTGGTATACTACCTCATGGTACTCTAAGTTAGACCGTAAACCTTTTTTGGGAGGGATCGGGGCCCGGGGTCGAGGGGGCCCCATGCAAAATTTTCGTGAAGTGTACAGTTTTTAATTTAGAACCACCAAATTTGGTATACTATCTTATGGTGCTCAAAGTTAAACCGTATACCGTTTGTGGAAGTGGTCGGGGCCCGGGGTCAAGAGGGCCCCATACAAAATTTTTGTAAAATCTACAGTTTTCAATTTAGAGCCACCAAATTTTGTATAACAGCTCATGGTACTGTAAGTCAGACCTAAACCCTTTTTGGAAGGGATCGGGACCGGGGTCAAGTGGGCCCCATACAAAAATTTCGTAAAATCTAGAGTTTTCAATTTAGAACCACCAAATTTGGTACAATATCCCATGGTGCTCTAAGTTCGACCGTGGACAGTTTGAGGAAGCGGTCGGGGCCCGGGGTCAAGGAGGCCCCATACAAAATTTTCATAAAATCTACAGTTTTCAATTTAGAACCACCAAATTTGGTATACTACCTCATGGTACTCTAAGTTAGACCGTGAACCATTTTTGGAAGGGATCGGGCCCAGGGTCAAGGGGCCCCCATACAAAATTTTCCCAAAATCTACAGTTTTTAATTTAGAACCACCAAATTTGGTATAATATCTCGCGGTGCTCTTAGTTAGACCGTAGACAGTTTTTGCAAGGGGTCTGGGCCCGGGGTCAAGTGGGCCCATACAAAATTTTAGTAAAATCTACAGTTTCTAATTTAGAACCACAAAATTTGGTTTACTATCCCATGGTGCTCAAAGTTAAACCGTTGACCGTTTTGGGAAGTGGTCGGGGTTCGGGGTCTAGAGGGCCCCACACGAAATTTTCGTAAAATCTACAGTTTTTGATTTAGAACCCCCAAATTTGGTATATTATCTCATGGTGCTCTAAGTTAGCACCTAGACGGTTTGAGGAAGGGGTCGGGGCCCGGGCTCAAGGGGCCCCATACAAAATTTTCGTGAAATCTACAGTTTTCAATTTAAAACCACCAAATTTGGTATACTATCTCATGGTGCTCAAAGTTAAACCGTAGACAGTTTTTGGAAGTGGTCGGGGCCCGGGGTCAAGAGGGCCTCATACAAAATTTTCGTAAAATCTACAGTTTTCAATTTAGAACCACCAAATTTTGTATATTACCTAATGGTACTGTAAGTTAGACTTAAACCCTTTTTGGAAGGGATCGGGGCCTGGGTCAAGGGGGCCCCATACAAAATTTTCGTAAAATCTACAGTTTTCAATTTAGAACCACAAATTTTGCATACTACCTCATGGTACTGTAAGTTAGACTTAAACCCTTTTTGGAAGGGATCGGGGCCCGGGGTCAATGGGGCTCCATACAAAATTTTCGTAAAATGAATTAAAATTTATTGGCTAAGTAAAAGAGCAATGCTATTAACTTGGTTTGATGTGCAATTATGAATATGACATTGGTATAGTAAAAATATTAAAAAGGCTTAGACCTTAGGAATTAATATTTCGTTCTTAAGTAAAAAAGCGCGATATTATTGACTTGATTTGATAGGTAAACGTTATGAATGTGACATCGGTAGAATAAAAACGGTTAAAAAGGTCTAGGCCTTGGCCTTATGAATTAATATTTCGTGTTTAAGTAAAACCACAATATTATTAACTTGATTTGATATGTAAGCGTTGTGAATATGAAACCGGTAGAATAAAAACTGTTAAAAGAGCCTAGGCATAGGTCCTGTGAATTAATATTTAGTGCCTCAGTAAAAGCGCATATTAACCTGATTTGATACGTAAACGTTATGAATATGAAGTCGGCGTATTAAAAGCTGTTAAAAAGGCCAAGGTGTAGGGCCTATGAATTAATTAAGTTACAAAAAAATATTACAAGCTGGACATGTTATGTAAATACTTAACGCCTAAGTAAAAATTCAACGTTTTTAAAAAATCCCACCTTATCGTCCTTTTCTGAACACAGCGTGAGTCGTGCTGTAGTTCCGTCGAACACTGCACACCGTAGTTTAAAGAAATGTACGGAGTCCGGCAATTTATTTCGTCAAATTAAAGTACAGTTCTCGTTTGGCTTACATAATATAGAGTTCCCAATTCAATTCTCAATATAGTCCAAGAAATAGCAATCTTTATACCCCCCCCCCCACCTTCCCCGAACTTTTATGGCCAGTTGTGAGTCGGCATGAAAATTCAGACAAACAAAAGAGCTCCTTTCCGTCGTGAGGCCGCTTGGAAAACTGCCACACATAATTCGGAAACTTGGAAAACTGCCTGACTGAAAATATGCTACACATTCAAAGTGTTCCCCAAGGGAACAACAATTTGTGGCCAGCCCCTTAGTAAAAAACATGTGGCAATTTTCCTGTGTGACACTTTGTCAATGTGTGGCAGTTTTCCACGTTGCTGAAAGATGTGTGGCGGTTTTCCTGTGTGTCAGTTTACAGTGAACCGCATTTGTGTACGACGGCCCCTTAGTGAAAACTATGGGGCAGTTTTCCTGGGTAACAGTGTTCCAATGTGTGGCATTTTTCCAAGTTGCTGAAGAATATGTGAAGCTTTTCTTGTTTGACGGTTTACCGGATATCTTGTAAAACATCTGAAAGTTGCGGGAAAAATGGAAGTGCCGATCCCGGCAATTCAGCCTCCACATATTTGTTTTAAGCAGCGTGAAAATGAAAATCACCAGCAAGCCCAGAAATCTCCCCCACATTCGAGGTTTTGAGTAAAACGCAATTTGTGCGCTATACCTGACTCAAAAAGATGGGGGAGATTCATGTGGGGGAATTTTCCTATGTGGGGGACTTTTTCGTGCACCTGTATGCAACATATTGCCATTTATTATTTTGCCATATATTATTTATATTGCCATATATTATTTTGCAGTGGAGCCATTAGCAACGTCTCCACTGCAAAATAATTTTTGCCGAATATTTTCGTTGGTTGCCGGAAAACCGCCACACATAAAAATTGCGACACGTTTTTCAGTAACTTGGAAAACTTCCACCCAGGAAAATTGCCACATGTTTTTCATTAAGGGGCGGGGCACTAATTGCCGTACCTCCGAGGAAAACATTGAATGTTCAAGGGGGGTATAAAGATTGCCGTTTGTTGGCCTATATGATGGAGAATTAGATTGGGGACTCGAAACAAATTTCGAGAAAACTTTCTATGTAAGACAAGCGAGAAATGTACTTTAATTTGAAGAAATAAATTGCCATGACTTAGTACATTTCCTAAAACTACAGTGCCACCCCCCTCCCCTGCTGGTGGTGCAGGCATATGACCAATCGTCCAAGTAGGTCCGGATTCGAATCCCAGTGAGTCATGGATGTTGTGTTTGTCTTATGCAGAAGCGCCGTAGTAGTCGGCGCAAGGCGAATCTTGCCCCCTCAATAATTTTACTGGAAGAGAAGTGCCCACCTAGTGTCTTTCATTCTGTTCAACTAAATAATCGCTTGGTTCTCATAAAGGCCCCTCACAAAATTACGAAAATTTTGTGAGGGGCCCCTTGACCTCGATCCCTTCCAAAAAGAGTTTACGGTCTAACTTGCAGTACCATGAGGTAGTATACGAAATTTGGTGGTTCTAAATTGAAAACTGTAGATTTTACGAAAATTTTGTATGGGGTCCTCTTGACCCCGGGCCCCAACCACTTCCCAAAACGGTCAACGGTTTAACTTTGAGCACCATGGATACTAAACCAAATTTGGTGGTTCTAAATTGGAAACTGTAGATTTTACTAAAACTTTGTATGGGCCCACTTGACCCCAGGCCCCGACCCCTTCCAAGAACTGTCTACGGTCTAACGTACAGTACCACGAGGTAGTATGCGAAATTTGGTGGTTCTAAATTGAAAACTGTAGATTTTACGAAAATTTTGTACGGGGCCCTCTTGAATTCGGGCACCGACCACTTCCCAAAACGGTCAACGGTTTAACGTTGAGCACCATGGGATAGTAAACTAAATTGGATGGTTCTAAATTGGAAACTGTTGATTTTACTAAAATTTTGTATGGGCCCACTTTACTCCGGGCCCCGACCACTTCCAAAAACGGTCAACGGTTTAACTTTGAGCACCATCTGATAGTATACCAAATTTGGTGGTTCTAAACTGAAAACTACAGATTTTACGAAAATTTTGTATGGGCCTCCCCTTCACCCCGGGCCCCGATCCATTCCAAAAAGGGGTTACGGTCTAACTTAAACTACCATGAGGTAGTACACCAAATTTGGTGGTTCTAAAATGAAAACTGTAGAGTTTGCGAAAATTTGCATGGGGACCCCTTGACTCCGGGCCCCGATCCCTTCCAAAAGGGTTTACGGTCTAACTAGAGTACCATGAGGTAGTATACCAAATTTGGTGGTTCTAAATTAAAAACTGTAGATTTTACGAAAATTTTGTATGGGCCCCCTTGACAACGGGCCCCGATGACCCGTTCCCCAAACCGTCCAGGGACTAACTCGGATTACCATGAGATAACCAAATTTGTGGTTCTAAATTAAAAACTGTAGATTTTACGAAAATTTCGTATTGGCTCCCCCTTGACTCCGGGCCCCGACCACTTCCAAAAACTGTCTACGGTTTAACTTTGAGCACCATGAGATAGTATACCAAATTTGGTGGTTCTAAATTGAAAACTGAAAATTTGACGAAAATTTTGTATGGGACCGCCTTGACTCCGGGCCCCGATCCCTTCCAAAAAGGGTTTACGGTCTAACTTAGAGTACCATGAGGTAGTATACCAAATGTGTTGGTTCTAAATTGAAAACTGTAGAATTTACGAAAATTTTGTGTGGGGCCCCCCTTGACCCCTATCCCTTCCAAAAAGAGTTCACGGTCTAACTTACAGTACCAAGAGGTAGTATACGAAATTTGGTGGTTCTAAATTGAAAACTGTAGATTTTACGAAAATTTTGTATGGGGTCCTCTTAACCCCGGGCCCCAACCACTTCCCAAAACGGTCAACGGTTTAACTTTGAGCACCATGGATACTAAACCAAATTTGGTGGTTCTAAATTGGAAACTGTAGACTTTATTAAAATTTTGTATGGGCCCACTTGACCCCGGGCCCCGACCCCTTCCAAAAACTGACTACGGTCTAACTTACAGTACCACGAGGTATTATACGAAATTTGGTGGTTCTAAATTGAAAACTGTAGATTTTACTAAAATTTTGTACGGGGCCCTCTTGAACCCGGGCCCCGACCGATTCCCAAAACGGTCAACGGTTTAACTTTGAGCACCATGGGGTAGTAAACCAAATTTGGTGGTTCTAAATTGAAAACTGTTGATTTTACTAAAATTTTGTATGGGCCCACTTTACCCCGGGCCCCGACCACTTCCCAAAACGCTCAACAGTTTAACTTTGAGCACCATGCGATAGTGTACCAAATTTGGTGGTTCTAAACTGGAAACTGTAGATTTTACGAAAATTTTGTATGGGCCTCTCCTTGACCCCGGGCCCCGATCCATTCCAAAAAGGGTTTACGGTCTAACTTAAAGTACCATAAGGTAGTACACCAAATTTGGTGGTTCTAAAATGAAAACTGTAGAGTTTGCGAAAATTTGTATGGGGGCCCCTGGACTCCGGGCCCCGATCCCTTCCAAAAAGGGTTTACGGTCTAACTAGAGTACCATGAGGAACTATACCCAATTTGGTGGTTCTAAATTGAAAACTGTAGATTTTACGAAAATTTTGTATGGGGCCCTCTTGACTCCGGGCCCCGACCACTTCCCAAAATGGTCAACGGTTTAACTTTGAGCACCATGAGATAGTATACCAAAATTGGTGGTTCTAAATTGGAAACGGTAGATTTTACTAAAATTTTGTATGGGCCCACTTGACCCCGGGCCCCGACCCCTTCCAAAAACTGTCTACGGCTAACTTAGAGCACCACGAGATATTATACCAAATTTGGTGGTTCTAAATTGAAAACTGTATAATTTACGAAAATTTTGTATATGGCCCTCTTGACCCCGGGCCCCGACCACTTTCCAAAACGGTCAACTGTTTAACTTTGTGCACCATGAGATATTATACCAAATTTGGTGGTTCTAAATTGAAAACTGTAAATTTTACGAAAATTTTTTATGGGCCCCCTTGATCAACCCGGGCCTGCCTCGATCCATTCCAAAAAGGGTTTATGGTCTAACTTAGAGTACCATGAGGTAGTATACCAAATTTGGTGGTTCTAAATTGAAAACTGTCGATTTGTATAGCGGACATACAAACAAACAATTTTAAATATACAGGAAAAACTGAAATTTTTATATAGCTCCTTACTGCAGTTTTAACAAAGGAAATTTTGCATTGGTACTGCAGCGCCGACTATTGTCAAAGAAGTACGATACAAGGCTTGAAGTTTAAAACTGTTGAAGTAAAATGTTGACAGTTTGTCGGTGTTTTGTCCTGTCGGTGTTTTGTCCAGTCGGTGTTTTGTCCTGTCGGTGTTTTGGCCTGTCGGTGTTTTGTCCTGTCGGTGTTTTGGCCTGTCGGTGTTTTGTCCTGTCGGTGTTTTGGTTGTCGGTGTTTTGGGTGTCGGTGTTTCGGGTGTCGGTGTTTTGTCCTGTCGGTGTTTTGGGTGTCGGTGTTTTGACCCAGACCCCTACCACATACTAAAATTTCATCGAAATCGTAACATTTTTACGCAAGTTATGACGCATAAGGGCAATAGAATGGATCCCACTCCTATGTCCTGACCTTTGACCCTATTTCGTCCATTTTTAATAGGGTTCGTCCCCAGGTGGTCCCCTACCACATACTAAAATTTCATCGCAATCGAACAATTTTTACGCGAGTTATCGTGTGGACAGACAGACGGACAAAGCTGTAGCATATACGCTTTTTCAACCTACGGTTGGAAAGCGTAAAAAACAGCCTTATGAGAGCAGAAAAACGAATAAAAAATATAACGACCTAAGTAAGCTAAAACTGCGAAGAAATAGTAACTTGCCATAGAGATTCGTATCCATGATTTCTGTGCTACTGTTGTTAACAAGTTCGTTTTATCTTTGTTCTAGTTATTAACTTTTAATTGTTAATAAGTCCGTAGTGGTTGATGATGATAGTAATTAACACGTAATAAGCAAATAATTCTTGCGATCCGTAAATATGTCTAAGAAACTTTTATTGTTCTCATCATTTAATTCCCTGCAAAAGTTGTCCGTTAGCTGTGCTATGTTTGCTCACTGTTCCGCTTAAAACTTCCAATTCCTTTATCTTATGCCCTGTTTTCCTTCATCTCTCGCGCTGTCGAGAAATCCCCTAACCTGCCGGTCCACCTAAGACCACCCAGTCTACCCTGGGACAATTCCTTCGTCCTGTTATGTAAGACCGCTCGCTCTCGAAGACCAGAGACAACTGACTACTTTCCCACCTCCTCCTTCCCTGTTTCCCAAAATGCCCTTAAACATATCCTAAAGTTCCCCGTGAGAAACAACCACACCGCCCTCGGTAAATCTCAAGCCTCAAAGTAAAATGTGAGGGGCTATGCATTAGTCGGCCGCATTGAAATACAAACCTGTAAAGCATAAAAAAAGGCGCGATAGAATTAATCTCCATTCAACAAACAATGTGAATATACTAAGCTCAGACACATTGTCGTCTTAGCAAATTAACCGTGCATCCGGTGTCTAATGGGGAACTGACTCTGATAAATTTCTGTCACGTTTTCTGGAAACAAAAGAAGTGGAGCACGAGATGCAATAAAAGGTGCAAAATTGAGATTTTATATGAAATCCTACAACCTAGTATAAAATCTCTGTAACACAACATACACTGAACAGATACTACGTACAGTATTCACTTGAAAACTTTTTTTTACCAGGGATAGCATTATCAGCATAGGGTAAAATGCACATGAGCAGAATTTGTTGCCAAAATTTCTGCCAGACACTTTAAAATTTGTGCCCCCTTCGCATCAGGCTTAGCCCCTTAATACTCCACCCAGTTCGGAGCAGCTAGCATCGTCACTGCTTTTGACCACGGTAAGAAGGTCCTACCATTGAGCACCAGCGAAAAAAAAACAAGTTAGTAAATTCCTGCAATGCATTGATTATGATACGCTTTCCAATATACTAGAAATCATTACTCAAGCTATTACTCAAGTTATGAGGAAAATGGCTGTGGAATAAATCTCACCCTTGTGCCCTGACCTTTGATCCATTTGGATGATATTCAACAGAACTGGTTCAGTATATCTCCGAAATAACATGATAAGGTTTTGTCGCAATCGAAGCAATTTTACGGAAGTTATGATGCATAAGCGCTATGGAATACATCCCACTCCTGTGTCCTAATCTTTCACCCCATTTCGCCCATTTTCAATAGGATTCGTCCCCAGGAAGGTCCCTACAACATACCAACATTTCATCCAAATCGAAACATTTTTACTTAAGTTATGACTCATAATGGCGATGGAAGTGATTCCGCTCCTATGTCCTGACCCTCATTTCGCCAATTTCAATAGGGTTTGTCCCCAGGTGGTCCCCTACCACATACTAAAATTTAATCGAAATCGAACCTTTTTTACGTTAGTTATGACGCATAAGAGCATTGGAATGGATTCCGCTCTTATGCCCTGACCTTCGACCCCATTTCGTTCACTTTCAATAGGGTTCCTTCCCAGGTGTTCCCCTACCACATACTAAAATTTCATCGAAATCGAACGATTTTTACGCAAGTTATCGTGCGGACGAACATACGCACACAACGCGTGACGTAATGAGGCAGATGGGAATCGCGACCATCTGCTAGCAAGGTGTGACGTCATAAAACTTTAATAGGATTCACAAACAACGCGTGACGTAATGAGATAGATTGCATGACCGCGCGCCAATATCTAAAGGGGCGACGCCATGACACCACACTGCACACTTCGTAATTCGGGGTGGTTATTTAACCCACTTAACAAATTTTCTTAAAGTGGAGATCAAGCTAAATCGATTTCTAGTACCAGAAAACGGTAGGTGAACGACTTTCATCGAAATCCTCAGAGCCGTTTCAAAATAAAATTTACATACATACAAGAATTGCTCCTTTAAGTGAACGTCAAGTAATTTTGCTTCCTGTACTTCGAATGGAAAAAATTCTGTACACATTTTCTTCACAATTAATGCGTTCCCAAGGGTGAAAATTTGAACATCGATTAACATATCTTCATTTTATAACTTGAAATACTTAATAATTTCTAAAACATAACCATAATTATGCAATCCAACATTTTTTTGTCTGCTGACGTCATGAAAATACAGGTCGCGCCATCTTTTTTCTGGACAGTTAATGCGTTCACAAGGATGGAAATTTGAACATCGATTAAAATAGCTTCATTTTATTAACTTGCAATACTTAATATTTTCTAAAACATACCCATAATTATGCAATCCAACATTTGTTTGTCTACTGACGTCATGAAAATACAGGTCGCGCCATCTTTTTTCTGGATAATTAATGCGTTTACAAGGATGAAAATTTGAACATCGATTAAAATAGCTTGAAAATACAGGTCGCGCCATCTTTTTTGAAAATACAGGTCGCGCCATCTTTTTTCTGGACAATTAATGCGTTTACAAAGATGAAAATTTGAACATCGATTAAAATAGCTTCATTTTATAACTTGCAATACTTAATATTTTCTAAAACATAACCATAATTATGCAATCTAACATTTGTTTATCTACTGACGTA
The DNA here is from genome assembly GCA_039090855.1 of Macrothele yani. Taxonomy (NCBI): domain Eukaryota; kingdom Metazoa; phylum Arthropoda; class Arachnida; order Araneae; family Macrothelidae; genus Macrothele; species Macrothele yani. Next base: position 128,712,071 of record CM077003.1, on the reverse strand, counting down.
ATGAAAATACAGGTCGCGCCATCTTTTTTCTGGGCAATTTATGCATTCACAAGGATGAAAATTTGAACATCGATTAAAATAGCTTCATTTTATAACTTGGAATACTTAATATTTTCTAAAACATAACCCTAATTATGCAATCCAACATTTGTTTGTCTACTGACGTCATCAAAGTACAGGTCGCGCCATCCTTTTTCTATTTTCAACACCTCCAAAGGAACAGTTATTGATTTTTAATGTAATTATGGTTATGTTTTAGAAAATATTAAGTATTCCAAGTTGTAATAAAGTTATTTTAATCGATGTTTAAATTTTCATCCTTGGGAACACATTAATTGTGAAGGAAATGTGTACAAAAGTTTTTCCATTGGAAGTATAGTAAGCAAAATTACTTGACGTCCACCTTAATAATATGGGATAAGAGCGATGGAATGGATCGCATTCCTATGTCCTGACCTTGACCCCATTTCGTCCACATTCAATAGGGTTTGTACCCAGGTTGTCCCCTACCACATACTGAAATTTCATCGAAATCGAACCATTTTTACGCACGTTGTGACGCATAAGGTCAATGGAATGCATCCCGCTCTTATGTCCTAACTTTTGACCCCACTTCACCCATTTTGAATAAGATTCGTCCCCAGGCGGTCCCCGACCACATACTAAAATTTAATTGAAATCGAACCATATTTACGCAAGTTATGACGCATAAGGGCAATGTAATGATCCCGCTCCTACGTCGTGACCTTTGACCCCATCTGTCCCATTTTCAATAGGGTTTGTCCCCAGGTGGTCCCCTACTACATAGTAAACTTTCATTGAAATCGAACCATATTTACGCAAGTTATGACGCATAAGGGCAATGGAAGGATCCCGCTCCTACGTCGTGACCTTTGACCCCATTTGTCCCATTTTCAATAGGGTTCGTCCCATGGTGGTTTCCCACCACATACTCAAATTTCATCGAAATCGAACTATTTTTACGCTAGTTATCGTGCGGACGGACGGACGGACGGACAAAGCTGGAGCATATACGCTTCTTCAACCTACGGTTGGAAAGCGTAAAAAAGGAAGAAAGCCAAGTTAGTTAGGATTTTTTTACTCCAACGATAAGGAACGTTCAGCTCAACCACCATCAAGCAAACTGAAAAAATGCGATTCATTTTTTCGATATCAAGAGAACGCCAGGGGGCGTAGATGTATATCTTATTTTTGTCGAATCGCTCACAGAGAATGGAGAGACAGAGCGTGCACAAGCCAGAGTTATGGAAATTGGTGGGCGGGGAAAAAGAACGATAGCAGAGCACCGTCGGCGCTTTATGGAACTAAACCCCACGTGCTCTCTGACGTAACGTCCCTACTGTAACGCTCATAATTCGAAATTGGTTACTTTGCTTGTTATTACTACCGTTACCACTGTGTGATTCTGTGATTATAACAACGCTTTTCGTTATTTCGTAGAAGTTATTTGCGGCGGGTAATTTAATTATTTCATCTTTTATATGTAGGAAATCTTTGTCTATTTTTTAACTGTTAAAAATCGATATAAGTAAAATTTATATCAGAGTAGAGCCCTTACTGTATTTTGTTTTTCGTAATTCCATTTGATCCTTCGGGCAGATGTTTACAGATGTTTGATTCGTGATACAATTATGTCAGTTTGTTACTTTTTATTTGCCATTGCTTTGATATTTTTCCGTTGTTTATTTTCAAATTCCGGCAGCAGTATGTTGCGTTGACGAAGGTCTGCATTTTGAGAACGAAAGCTGCTACAGATTTATTAGTTTCTTTTAAGTCAGAGTTAGTACTTTATTTCTCAGTATAATTCCCGACTGCAAAGTGCTGTTCTTACGATTAAGAATATACGCCTAATTCCGTTACACCTACCGCAAAATTCCTCGGTTAATCACGCTACAGTGAACCTAACCAACTCGGGAAGTAAGGAAAATGGCGGCTCTCGCAGGGAAGGAAAGTCGAGAGAGACATTTGTAAACAAGTGGGAGGAGCGTAGTTGTGACGTCACTTTTAGTTCTCATTAACAGGCCGTGGGGCCGCCAACGTCTATGTGAGTTTAACATTATGCTGTTGCCATCGGACAAAGTGGAGAATTTGCTTTACGATCTTCTAGAGTGCACACTCTGTACCTCTCTTCTCTGTGGAATCGCTGCTTCCAAGAGTCCGATTCGAAAAACTCTTTCTTTGTTGGAGAGCGTTTCCGGTGCGAAATGTTTCTCATATAGCCTAATTTCAAATTTTTCGTAACTCATAAATGTATCACAAGGGAGCGTAAGTTCACGTTAATGTTTGCCGCAATATCCGCGGGACAAAAAACCCGATTGAAAAAAACTTCTTTTTCGGTCAGAAACTGCTAACTATGAAAACTCTGTGTATGTATTTTCTTCTCAAAATAATGTATAATTTCGCAGCGAGAGGGCGCAAATATTTAATATGGTTTTCTCAATATCTCTGCTTCTACATGTACGATTTAAGAATTCTTTTATTAGGTTTGTATTTGAGGAGTTTTGTAGTTCACAGTTCTGTCGTTAGGTGGTGTTTGTGTACTTATGTTTGCACCTGTATCTCCGCTTCTAAAAGCCCTATTGAAAAATTCCTTTTCTTACCATTCGCTACAATAAAGATTGGGAGCATTATATTCTTTAACCCTTTAACGACCATGACTCGTCCGAAAACGTCCTTGTCTGTTGTTTCACTTCTCTGTTTAGTAACAACAATGGTGACTGACGGTTATTCCTGCTGATCCGTCATAGATCAGTCAAATTTAAACATCACGTAAGGGTAGGAAATCTGACTCACTCTGGACAGGCGTTTCGGGCAGCTAGGGTCCTTTATAAAGTGTATATACGGGCGTTTTGCGCGGTATGGTCGTTAAAGGGTTAAATAATGCACAGCTTTCCCGCTATGGGGCGTAAAAATCAAAACCTTTTTCTCGTGTAGCAGCGCTAATTTTACGCCCACTTCAGATAACTGGAGAACAACTACTGATATGTTTCATAGGCTGTTGTTATTGCGGGCACATTAACTTCGGAGAAAGTTAGCATTAACAACCTTCTTTCGATATCATCTTATAAGTTAAAATCATTTCTCTTTTTCGTCAGTTCTTTGGGTGTGTGTGTGTGGGGGGGTCTATTTAGTCGCTTTCAGCTAGCTGCCGATGAGGTAGGGAGGTGACAATTTCCTCCAATACTTCTGGTTTCCTGAGTAAAAGATCATTCATTACTCGCCGTTCCCTGCATCGGCTGTTCATGAACTTAGTTGAAGTAAATAGTAGTTTCATGTTTATTATGGCATCAGCATACGCGTCGAAACAGGTGCGAACACGTGGTTCGTTTAGAGCTCTCAGGATTCATTCTCTTTTTTACAAAGATGTGGAAGAAACAATGGCTCGCACGTATAAGGAAGGCGCAATGATAGTAATTCACACGTACAAAGGTAGTTGCTAATGAAGGTATGACGGGTAACTCCGTCTTGATATTAGCATTCAGCAATTACCCAGATGGTCTGAGAGAGGTTGTGACACAAATGGAAGAAACCGACGTTGTTGTTTTTTTTAGAGAAAGGAGGAAAACGAGAAAGTTTGATCTGCTGCTTGAAGGAGGTAGGAAGTAGATCGGGTGATTTCCTCTTGCGATGGAGAGAGTTTTGGCTTCCTAGGGAGAGGAGATATTTATAATAGCACCTAGAAACCTCCTCGAAAGAGACCACAAGAACGTGAAAATAGCTAATGAAGGAGAAACGGGGACACCGTGTCGACATAAGCATTAGAGGTCTACACGGGCCTTAATTTGGAAAGCCCTGCCCGGCCCGGCCCGGCCCGACCCGTTTCAATTTTTTGATTAAAGCCCAGCCCGGCGCGTATATTTCTCTTGTTTCCAAGGGCCGGGCCGGTCCGTAAAATTTCAACAATTACCAAAACAGGAATTTGGCACCTGGTGCACTCGTTCATTCGACTCCTGAAGAGTTTTCGTTTTCTTAATTGCTACACGTATTCTATTACAATAAACGTTAATTCAGAATATTTCTGAGACTTTGTATAAGTCACCTGACGTCCGAGGGTACGAAATATCCAGAATTATGAGTCCGATCGTTCTACTGGGAGAAGATTTTATGGCTTTATAAACTGCACCTATCTCTACTGGCATATCATATCGCTGGAACCCAATATGTCTCTCGTGGGTGTGGGGGAAACAGATTTGTGCCGCTTAAGATGCGATGTTCCAGACTTTGTGCTATCGTAACTCAAAAAGTTTTTGCATTCAATGCACGGCACAACGTTTTTTGGCCGACTAGTTTCAGAACGGGACAGTGATTTAAAATATTTCCAAATATCGCTTTTCCCCTTTACATCGTCTACAAGCACATATTCTCCTGAAGCGATTTCTTCTCGAAAATCTTTCGCTTTCTTAAACTTCATAATAAGTATGGAAGAGTATTATTTATCAGCAACACTGAACTGAGCATATGCTAAGGGAAAACAACGACAGACTGCCCAGCTAATCAGTGTCACAGAAGTTTTGAAAACGGCTGCCTGATAGTACAAATGGGGAAAATAAGGCACAGATTTATACACAGAAGTAAGTATCTCCCAGCCCATTTCTCCCGTGCCATTTAAGACAACTTAAAAGCTTTTCACGCATCTAGAGAACAAAGTGCCGCCGACCATAACAATAAAAAAGATCGTCTGCGAGCGGGTGGCTTGGTTTAGAAATGCTGCGGTAAATAGCCTGCCCTGAAGCATGAGAGAAGGGTGAAAGTTAGAGAGAGAGAGAGAGAAGGGGCCACATTCACATTGAAAAACTAAGGGAGCTGACCCACTCCAATTGTTTTGTAGGAGAGAGTACTTCAATTGTTTTGTAAAAATAGAAATTTTCGTAAAACTTCTATTTTTTCCATCAGCGGAAATTATCCATTCTTATCCTGCTGCTGCTGTATGTTGCGAGTTTTCCAAACCAGAAAGGCACCGTACAGCGATATAAAAAAAAAAACTGCTCGGCCCGTGTCTGTTTTACATTAAATATTGAAGGCCCGGCCCTGCCCGTGCCCGTGCAGACCTCTAATAAGCATTCAGCAGCCGCTCAGGTGATGCAGCAGAAACACACGTTCACCAGTTATATGTGGAAATGAGGGAGGAATCATTTGTGTGCTGGTCTTCTTAAAATAGCTACAAATGACTGCTCTCAATATTTTCTACATTTCTTCCACTTTTTTTTTTCTAAATTTGCTTTCATTCTTACGGATTCTTAGTTTTTAAAGGGATGTTCCTCCCATCAGTCCTTCGGCAAACGGAAGCGTTGCGAGCGGGCATTATCTTGTTGCAAGGCATCCTGCTGTGGGAAATGAATAGCCATCACCGGGTGTGTCGTCGGCGTGTACGTCAGCATAGCTCCTTTTGTACTGATGGTGATCTTAATACAGGAACGCCGACAGAAACACCCCAAAACATTTCACAGTCTTCACTGGCTTGCAACGCCCCGACCCCCGACTTGGGAGGGGTGGGAGTCCATGCCTCGCATAGTCAACGCCGTAGAGGCACCCTCTCGTCGGCTTGATATACTTGGGACCTCGATTTGTCGGACCAAAATACCAATTTCCTATCTTTCACGCTGTAATGGACAAGTTCTTTTGTCTCGTTTCGGAGATTTCAGAATTTTTTGTTTTGTTTTGAGTGGAGGTTTAACGACCACCGTGAGCAACTCAATGGGCTATAAGCAGCCGCCCGTCCCTAATTTAGGGTCACTGGCTTCAGGGAAGGAAGAGAACCAGTGCCGTTAGACAAACACAACATCTATGCCTCACCGGAATTCGTACCCGGACCCCTTTCGGACGAGTGACCATAAGCCAGCGCTTAGACCACTGCGCCACCGGGGCGGCAGATTTCAGAATTAATTTTTTTCCAAGGAAAGGAAATGTTCAACGAAGAGGTCTTCGTATTAACTGGAGGTTAGCATGGGAAACTTCGACGTCACTTTCCAGAAGATGCTTTTAGGAAAAGGTCTTTAGTAGAGTTGTAAAACATCATTTCCCAGATAATAGAGCTCAGTACACTGTCTAAGTATTTTACTCTTTAATTATTTTATTGCCATCTACAGCAATATGTACATTGTGATCGAAGGCACAATCAGACAGCATTATGGCTTTATTGCTCTTCACAGCGATATGGGACAGGAAGGAAGAGCGCGTGGTATAAAACTGTTATTTTTAGTCTAATAATGGCAACCTTGTTAACGATCCAAAATCGAAAAATTAACAGTCAACAGTTCACTGAACGACACATGGTTTTACAGTGTGTAAACCATCTGTCATCCAGGGTTGAGAAAACAAACAAGGAAACATTGAACGACACATGGTTACACACTGGAAAAAGGAGAAGATTCTGCCTTTAGTGTTAATGCGAATATTGGTGAACAGAAAACCTTATATTCTGCGTTCTATACTTTGCATAATTTGCTACCAGAATAATATGTAAGAAAATGCCGTATGCAAAATGAGATTCGCAGCAATATGCTAAGGCATACCAGACATAACTGAATGGTATTACTACAGAACAGCGGGGCCCACTACGTGATTCTGCACCGGGGCCTCAACATTACTAGATACGCTACTGATGGGTGTAGTGTGTATAACAAGTTGTGCTATCAATCTGATTCTGCAATACCAATTTTTACCATTTTCATATGACAGAGGACGAGGTAAAAACAATTCCAGCCTAAATTAGCTGTGTAACGCCGTTTCTTTGGTAGAATTTTGATCAGGCGTTTTTCTCCTTGTTTATAGCTTTACAGTATCCTTTTAGTCCATCGAGTTTTATACGGATTCTTCACATAATCTTTGGATCTGACATATTTTTGCATCTTTCAGTGTTTTCCTGGGTGTCGAGTTACAGCAAGTTGGAAATGTTGCATCCTCTCATCAGTCAGGGCGTTTACATAAAGCACGCACACACAGTTTAAGATTCCTTTTTGTGGAAATCGTCTTGCGCATGTACTGTATATGTGTGTTCAAAACGCGCAAAATTTTAATCATATTTAAGATTAAATCCGTGCGCATACCTCTGTATGAATAATCAATGTATTAATATGCGGTTTATTACTTTTTATGGATGAAATTATATGATAGAAATCAGTATGTACAGGGGCGTAAGGATAGCACCCGCAACATCTGCATTGCGCGGGAGGAGGTGTGTGTATGTGGGGGGAGGGGGGTTACGGCTAAGAGGATCTCAGCAGAAATATTTTACATCTTAGGCCGCGGATGGCCGAGTGGGCAACGTTCGTGACTGCCACGGAAAGGGTCTCAGGTTCGATCCACTAAATATCCGCCGTGCGTCGGATGGGCACGTTAAGCCGTCGGACCCCGGGTACTGCCCCCGTAATAAATAAGGGCGTCTTCCTCCCCTTTTCTACTTAGCTTCCGTGTCACTTTCCTATGGGGCGCTCTAAACCAAATCTTCTAGTTTCCTATTTCTAAGGGTTGTTTAAAACCTGGGGTCAGACACTCCTTTCCTAAAATCATCTTTTGCAGAAACTTTATATGAAACTGGTAAAAAAAAAAAAAAAAAAAGAAAGGAATTTTTGACGGCAGCTTTGAATAAAGTATTAAAAAGTAAGCAATTTTTGATCGGTTTGTTTTTTCTTTGAGTTTATAAAAACTGGATGACGAGAAAGCAGCTATTCCAGAGAACTTAAGGCCCCTTTCCACAGTCGTAGCAACAGTTCCAATACATGTACAAGAGAATATGAAAGAAAGGACATGTGTCATTTGTTTATAACAAAATCAAGAGAAAAAAAAATTTCTATGTGCAAAACATTGTAGCATCATTTGAAGTGTGTTTTCTGTATTCAAGAGTAAATAATTTAAGTAGTTTTTAATTTTTTTTTCAAGCTTCTTAATTGTCACTTAACGATTTGCTTACTAACTGTATTTTCGTATAAATCGGAAATGGTCGGTAGACACCAGAGCCCATTTAAGAGGGGGTGCGGGGTCTGCAGCCCCGGGCCCCCCACATTTTCAAGGTACCAAGAATTATGCAGGATGCTTGAAGAATTGACAGAGTTCCACAGGTTCTTTTTTTTTTTTTTTTTTTTACATATAGCACAGGAAAAACTATAAGAAACTGCTCTGTGAAAAAAAAAAAATTATATTTCTTTCCGCTTTTTAGGAGTCCCCAAATAGTACAGTCGCCCCCAGTCCATCCTACAATCTTTCGAAAGATGTTTTTTTTTCTTTTATTTTGTACATATCTGTAATCGGAGAAAATTTTCATACATTAAGAATTCATTTGAGTCATGATATTTGGATCATACTATTTTGCCCACTACTTCGATATAATTTCTACAATATGGATACTGGGAGTAGTGGTGGTGATAGGGGGGGGAGTGGAGGGTGTTAAAGCAGAAATGAACTGGTATCCGTTTTTCAACCATGCATTTTTATATTTTCTTGCTACCACTGATTGGTCCATGAATTATGGGTACACACTTCAATACGGAGGGGATATTTTTATGGCTTGTCATCATAGTTTGGGAATGTTTTCTCCCGGATGTTTTTATTCATCCAGCCGTAGCGAAATCCTAGATGTACTACTAATACTGGTACCCACAAAATATTGTCCAGCGTTCCAGCCCCCAGGCCCCCTGTGCTCTGGTAGACACTGTGACACATAGGTGCCAACTTTTCAGAAATCCAATGAGTGCTGAAGATCGTAACAATGACATGGAGTATTAGCAGAGAAAAGACGGAGGTGTGGGGGATAGGGGGAGGTTAAGGTATGGAAACACAATGCAGTCTAAAAATTTTTTTTAAAGTTTCCATTTAACCTAGATTTTGGCGCTGTTAGATAGATATCTGTCCAAAATGCGTCAACCTGTTGTCGAAGACCAGATGACCATAACATTTTCGGCAGTTATTCTGTTTCTTTCCTTGTTTTCCCCCTGAATTTTGGAAAACCAGGGGTTTTTCAAAACACCTGAACATGAAGATAAAAATTTGTCATTTTTTTTTTCTGAATTATTATTTTCGTTTTACAATCCCAGGCAGTTCAAATTTGTAAAAATAATGTGAATAAAAAATTCTTGTAAAAGACGCAAAACTTTCAACGGGTGCCTCGCACCCATTGAAAACATTTAATGGGTGCGCAGGCCCCGAAGCACCCACACAGTCGGGGCCCCTACTGTGACACGGCAGTTACGTGTTTTGTGTGTGTGATCGTGAGGCATTTCAAAGAGGTTCTGTAGAAGAATAAAATTTGCATGATAAAATTGACTCTGGCGTAACTGTTTTGTAGTACTTTGTATTGGTATAAAACTGGAGAGCAATCATTTTAATTACAGCGTCCACATTTTTGTTACACGCATTAAAGCTCAATAATTTTGGTTTTACGAAAAATACCTGTAACTTCCAAAGAATTTGAATTATTAGAACGCTCATAAAACCTAATTAATATTATGGAACTTAAAAATTTCAGTAACTGTAAGCTACTAAATTTCCACAAAAGTGCCTTGAATGTATTTTTTTGCGAGGGTCGAGTTTTTACGGTACGCTACTTTTTACCTAACTGAATAGGACTTTTTTTAATTTGTTTATTCAATCGTCGCCCATCGAAATCGATATTTTTTTAACACAAATAACTGACCTTAACCGGATTTTAGCCGCCCCGGTGGCGTAGTGGCTTAAGCTATGGCTTCTGATCGTTCGTCCGAAAGGGGTCCGGGTTCGAATCTCGGCGAGGCATGGATGTTGTGTTTTTCTTACGGCACTTGCTCTCTCCCTACCCTGGAACCAGTGACCCTAAATTATGAACGGGCGACTGCTTCTAGCCCAATGAGTTGCTCACGGTGGTCGTTAAACCTTCAATCAAAAAAAAAAAAAAAAAAAAAGAAAAGAACCGAGTGTTATCTCTGTCTCTAGTTTTTTTTTTTTTTTTTCATTGTGGCTATGAATAAATCCGTAGATACTTTGTTTAGCGAAGTATCTACGAATTTGTTCATAGCCTATCTCAAAAAATAGCAAATGAAGTGGGTACCAGACAATACATATATTCGATTTCAAAGGTTTGTTGTGCCTCCTCCCCATCCTGCTGGAGGCGGATAACACCTGGGCCGGTCTCCGGAGCGCTAGGCCACTTCTTTTTTCAGGACTGCCACTGAGTGCAATAATAACTGCTAAAATTACTTTTATTACGCATTTGGAACATGACTGTAATTTTGTTTGATTTTCTCAAAATATAAAACCGAAAAACGAAAGAGCAACGGAACTACTTTAGAGTATCTGAGACGTTGCATGTTGTTTTTACTTGTAGCGCCATCTTGTGAAATTTTCTTAAGTTAGAAACCACATTGTCACCTTACTTTTCCAAAGCACAGTCTCTCAGAAAGCGGTGTATTTGAAGCGGACGGTAACCTTGGGTCAGCATGGACAGTGGCGTATGAACGCTTTTGATTTAGTGGGGGTTCAAGCTCATGAACCTTACATCTCAAGGATTAAGCCATCTATGGATGATACTCCTCCGAATTTATTTTTTTGGGGTGGGGGGATATATTAGAGTTTTTATAAAATACGTATACTGATCAGGAATTCATCCGAATGAACATTGTTATCATCATATTATTATTAATTATTACCATTATTATTTTTATTGCTGACAAAAAGTTCACATTATTAATTTCTTATCAGAAAATGAATGGAGAAGTTTTCTTTTTTTGTGCGTTCTCTCTTGTTAATGTTTGTACTTTTCTTTTTTTTTTTTTTTCCATTAAAATATTGAGCAGGGACAAGTCAACATTAGGTTGAATTTCTGTCAGCAGGGTGTGGAAAAGAGGGATTTCTCAGGAAATGTTATATAACTCTTTACAAGAACGAATTTTTCTTATCATTTTTGTTTACGTTAATAAAGTAAAACCGCAGTAAGATAAAAACTGCTCTACCCGCGAAGATAGTACCATTGAAGCCTTATAAAGTTTATATTAAAAACTTTGAACGATACATATAAGCTGACAATTGATATAAAAAGCACATTGGTCTGGTGCAAAGCTAAATCATGGTGGAGATATCGAGGAATTGGAGTTCTATGAGTGATATGTGAAATCCGTAATGCACTTGTTGTATTGCTACAGATCTTAAGACAGAAAACAATTTTAGCTGCGGGAGCTGAAATGTCCACTTGTGCATTAAATTTGTTTTTAAAAGTGCAGAAAGGACGACCTGATCAAGATGCATGGAATTTTAAGAGAAAAGAAACACTGATCACAAGTATGTTATCAAGCCCTAGCCCTACCATATACTGTTTGAAGTTATTAACAAAAACCTCGCACTTGTCGTTTCCCTGCAGAACTAATTTGCTGGAGTTTTCCAGATGGTTGGCCAGTTTTTGGTGGATGAAAAGCCTCCCTCTACAAGCTTCGGATATAAAAAAAACCCCAGATGACCCGGGATATTTCTTTGAAAAAAAGAGAATAAAAAAAAAATCAGTAGCATATAAATTTTACAGTTCACTCTTTATGAATGATTGGTTTGTGTTTGCTCATATCTGGGGGTACAGTAGATATTAATGTACCGCTCTCCAAATTTTTGGGGTACATTGTACCCCTGTACCCCCCCGTTCCAACGCCACTGAGCAGGGACGTATAGAGGAAATTTCTTTCGGGGGGGACGAGAAGTGGAAGTTTTTGAGATCTACTAGAATAAAAATAAAAATTAATGTAAAATAGAGGGAAAATCAAAAAAAAATTTCTAATGTAAGTGGCAATTTTAACCAAAAACAAAAAAAAGAGCGAAACACTTGCGGAGGGGCAAGACCCCTTGGACCCCTCTATACACGCCCCTGTTCGGCAGTGCTCCTAGCAATTTAAGGGCCTTTCTATATTTCTACATTAGAGATTTTGACTTCTGTACAAAAATCTAAATTTTTTGTTCAAAATTAGGGGTTTTCACCCTATCGTTGTACAGAGTGGCGCACTTATTTGAGATTTCCCAGGGTCCAGGGCCCTCTCCATGAGGTATCACTTCGTCCTATGTTATTAGTTGCTTATTTTAAAATATATTTGCGCATGTTTTTAAATACATATATTACGAATAATTGCGAACGCACTTTAATATAACAGCGATATTTTTATCGCTTCCCTATATGTTTTCTCCTGGGTATTTTTATTTGTATCTTCAATATTTTGGGTCACTCTCGTAAAGAAACCCTGGGTGCGCTACTTATTCGCACCATTGCAAGAGTTTAAATATTTCCTCAATATTTACTCCTGCTGTCTCATTGGATACGCGTACACGAAACAGCGCCCAAGTGCAACGCGCAATATTTTTACAGCTGTTAATTTCGGGAATGACATGGGAAGTTTAATCAGTGACAGCTTTCTAATTTTATTTTGGGGGGTTTAACGAAATCCACGAGCACGTAAGCTTGTGAAGAATACCTCGTCTCTGAATCAATGCCACTGGTTTCAGGTGGAGAACGAACTAGCATCATGGAGCCAACGATCCATTCATATCTGGAATGTTGGTCAACTGCACTCAAAAATCTGCAGGCAACTGCACTTCTTCTTTGAACCCTATTCCAGTTCTGGGGCAATTGCACTCATAGAATCACAGACCGTGTGCGAGTTTAAGTTTTTCTTACATATTTATGTAAATATCATATGTGGCCTTGAAGTACTATCAGGTGGTAGCAATAACCGTTCCCATTTGGAAGTTGATTTTTCGTTCATCAATCAGTTTTTTATTTTAATTATAATTTTTCGTATTTATTTCTTAGCCTCATAATAAAAAAAAATCCTCGTTCGTTTCTCTTTTAGCATTTTTATTCCAAGGCTTCTGTTTATTTCATTACCTGGCTAAAAAGTAATTTCTTGTAGTGATATGCACACATTTCACGAAGTAAAAATTTCTGCTCTATCGGCTTTCCTTGTAGGTTAGATTTGCTAACTGCTTCTTTTCTGCAGTGGACTCTCTGGTAAGCAAATGATTTTTGAGTGCAGTTGACTCCGAATGCTGCATCACTTTAGGCGCGGACTAGGCAGCCGGGTTACCGGGACAATTTCCGTTCGGCCGCCATATTCTGAGCAGCTGGGCTTTATGCTATTTCCAGAAAAAAGTATATACACCAGTGAGCCGTTACATTATGAACCACCTACCTAATAAGCTGTAGAACCCCTTTATTTCAAAATATACTTTATTGGCAAAAACATAAGGGGGATACAGGCGTACCACATATGGCAAAATAAACAACAAAACAATGAGCGATACTGATGAAATTTTACAGGTGAATGTGATACGGAAGTCAACTAAGGATGACAAAATGTTAAAATCACTAATAAGGAACAATACATGCTTGAGGAAGATGATGCACAAGCAATAGTAATGATTAGGATATTACAGCATGCGATGACTTGCACAGTGAGAGCAGAGCACAAAACAACAGGTAAATATATTTACAAGAAAATGGCTGTACAACGCAGTGCACAAAAAGAAGGGAACATGTAAAACACAACAAAAGCGTATACTACGATAAAGGTAAAGAAGTTCCCACAATAGAGGAAACCATACGATATGTAACAAAAACATGATGAGTATTACAGAACATGGTGGAAACTTGGGCAAACTCCCCAAGTGAAACACAAGGATACACAAAATACAAACAGAAAGCCGTGAAGTATTGCATCGGTCCAAAAAAAAAAAAAAAAAACAATGACTTGGGTTGAACAAGAAATACCGGAACTTGTATACAAAATCATAGGTACGAACAGAAAACCCTCTGCCGTGCAAGACAAAACACAATTGAAACAACACAAAACAAAAAGAGACATAGATACCCGGTGCAGTACAAGTAGAACACCCAGAGATGTCAAACACCACACGCTCCAGTGTAAAAGGCAACAAGAAAAAACCTCAAGGGTCCAAGAGTCTACTAGCCTTGAACACAAACAAAATCTTAAAGCCCAGAAGGCACAATGCGATGAGGGAAGTACAATAAACAAGACATCAAAGAATGTGAAAAAAATGCACAAGATCTCAGCCGATGCATTCAGTAGGTCGAAGATGGGAAAAAACAAACCAATCAGATGGAAAGATCAATGGAAGATCCAGTGATTTTAAACCATCCGGTCCCTTGCGCCCAGGTAGACCGGAAAGAGGCTTGAGATTGAGGGGTGGAAGCAGCGAAGTTCTCCAGGCGTATATAGTCGAGACACGAGGCGATTCCTAAAAATCGACCGTAAGGCCGCGCCAGCAGAGAGAATACTAGGTGTGGTAGCAGGAGAGCGGAGAGATTGATGATAAAGAAAAACGACATGCTTGACAAGTACGAAGAGATAGGCACAGGCAGGGGATGTTTGGTAAGCAATAGCCACTCGTACGCTTGAAAAGGGATGTCTCTGGAGCAAATGGTGCCTACAAGACGAAAGGCAGTATTAAGAAGTGGAAGGAGAACGGTACAGCGACAGTAGACATGAGGAATATCACCTTCAACACCACAAAAGCAGCAGAGAGAAGTAGAAGAAATAGATATATGAAACAGAGGAGAAGGAACAGGAAGGCGGCGGTGAAGAAACCGCCAGTGGATGTTTCGTTCTAACGGGGTAGAAAGGGGAGAGATAGAGGCAGACCAGATAGGCAGCAGAAGAGAAGGAGAAGCATCAGGAAGACCATGCGGAGAAGTGAGGGGCGCACGGAGGAGCGCATAGATAGAGGCAGTGGAAAAAGAAGAAATGGGAGCAACAGAGTCCCGAAAGGGAAGGAGGAAAGGAAGAGAGAGGCTCGGTCCAGAGACAGAAACAAGGCCAGTGTCAGAAACCAGAAGTGGGAAGAGGGTACGGAGAGCGGAGCGAAGAAGGTCATACTCCTCTTCAAAGGTGGAAGAAGGGTCAGGGAAAAGAGAAGAGAGGGGTTTCCAGGTCAAATCGGAAGTTAATAAAGCTTCGACAGTGAGAATTCCTGAGCGGAACCAAGGGGGAAAAGAAAGTATGGTTGATCGGGTGGATGAATCTGAGTGGAAAAGAAAAGAGGTTCTGCAAGCAGGTCCAGGGTGGTAGAGGGAGGAGCGCGGAGTAGCGGGAGAGAATGAAATACCGCTAGAGCGTCGATAAGAAGTGGTGGGAGTCGTTTAGAAGTAGAAGGAGATGAATCCATCCGAAGAAAAAGGAGGAAAGTGAAGGATGGATCATGAAAAGAAATAAGAGTATTCAGGGTAGAAGAAAGTGCAGGGGAGGGCGAAAGGAGAAGACGAATGAAGGAGACGATTCGGTGAGCTCGATAATATGTTCTGACATCCGGGAAATGAAGACCACCAAATGATGTTGGCAGAGAAAGCATGGCAGCAGAAATCCAATGTCTAGATGACCATATCACTGAAGTGAAAATGCTATTGATGGCAGAGAAATGATGCGATTTAAACACACAGGAATCCCAGGGATAGAAGCATTGTGAGAGTAGATATCGATGAACAATTTGAGCACGTTGAAAGTAAGAGGAAAAGGAAAACGTAAATCGCCAAAAACCAGCCGTGCGATGAAGTCGTGGGCGGAGAGCTTGCCAAGTGATGTTGCTTGCGGTAAAGGTGTGTCCAAAATGAGCTCCAAGAAATTTTTGGGTCGAGGAGGACCACACTGCTCCCCACGGTAAGCCAGTGCGGCCTCTCCAAGAACCACACCACAGGCCAGCACTTTTCTGAATATTCAGGGCAGCACCAGAGAGAGCAGCATACTGTTCATGAGTGGCAAGAAGAGTATCAAATTGGTCATCGCGGAGAAGACAAAAGGTAACATCATCTGCGTAAGCAGAGACAAGAAAACGGTGGTGCCGAGTACTAGAGACACTCGGTCCTACCGCAGGTAAGAGAGACGCTCGACTTGCAATCAAAAAGGGCTCAAAGGCGAGAGCAAAGAGTTGTCCTGATGATGGACAACCTTGTCTGATGCCAGATCGAAAAGGAATCGGGGCCGTCAAAAATGTGGCCGTCCGAACGTGCAAATGGGCGCCCCGGTAGAGGCTAAGAATGAGAGAAACAAAAGCGGGAGGAAAACCAAAGTGAGTTAATACGGCAGAAAGGTAGGTGTAAGAGACGTTATCAAAAGCGGATTTCTGGTCAAGATTAAACAAAGCTAGGGGTTCAGAATGTTTTAGTGCAAGAAAGGAAAGGTTATGAAGAAAGGAAATATTGATAGAAATAGAACGGCCAGGCACGGTATATGTCTGGTCGGGGGATATGAGGAACGGAAGAACAGAATTTAGGCGGCGAGAAAGGAGTTTAGTGAAGAATTTGTAATCCAAGTTGAGAATGGAGATGGGGCGCCAATTCGACAAGTCCAGAAGGTCACCCTTCTTCGGCAGGAGGATGACATGTGCAACTGTAAATTCCGGCGGAAGCGCAGGAGAAGAAAGAGCACACGAAAAAGCGGCGGAGAGAAAAGGCAGGAGTGACGGAAGAAAGGCCCGATAGAACGAGAGCGGAAGGCCATCAGGTCCCGGGGAAGAGTGAAGATTGAGGGAGGCAAAAGCCTCTCTCAATTCAGGCAAAGAAAAATCAGCAATGAGAGGGGCGCAGAGAGAAGACGGGACATGAGGGAGAGAAGAAAGAAAAGAGGAGGAAGAAAAAGAAGAACCCTGCGCAACCGCTCGGAACTTCTCCTGAAAAAAGTGACGGACATGAGAGCAGATGAGAGTTGTATTGCCAGTAACAGCGCCATCAGGCAATCGGAGATGTCTGATGGAAGATGACGTGCGTCGCATGGATTCCATCTTCGAAAGGACTTCGAAAGAATGCGTCGATGGGGAAATACGTAGGAGCCGAAGACGACGGACTGCTTGCTGAGCAAACGGTTCGAGGCAGGCATGAAGTTCATCACGGACGGAGGCATAGTGCGGGTCAGACATTGGCGTCGCGGAGAGAAGTCCTCGTAGGTTACTCACCTCCATCGAGCGAGTGGTGGAAATAGTAAAGGAGAGTTGACGAACGAGCAAGAGAAGATCCCGTTTGACATCAAGCCACAAACGCAAAGCGCTTGGGGTCGTTGTGAGCAGCAGCTTTCGATCAGAAAGGAACTTCTCAACTTCCTCACAAAAGGAACGGTCTTGCAAGAGAGTGTCATCAAACGTCCAATGACGACGCGTAGATGAAGGTGCAGGAGAGACGCAAATTGACAGTGAAACGGCAGAATGGTCGGAAGAAACAGTAGGTGAATGTCGAGCAGCAGTGATAGCAGGGAGTAAGGAAGCAGAAACATATATTCGGCCCAACCGCGCAGCAGTAGAACCAAACGTCGGCGGATTACACCACGTAAAGGAAATGGAATCAGGATTTAGCCGTCTGGCCCGCAAGACAGCGGCCATTCGGCCAGGCATTAATTCGATGAGGTGGCGATAGGTAATCTGGATTATCTTGTATCACAATGTCAACAGCAGGTATTCCAGTTCCCGTACATTTCGGGGTGGTGGTGATTTGAGCGAACCCGCTTTTCCAAGACGAACCACAAATGTTCGATTAGGTTCATGACAGGTGAATTTGGAGCCCAGGACATTAACAGAAAGTCACCAGCATGTTCCTTGAACCACTCCTTAACGATTCTGGAGGTATGGCATGGCGCATTATCCTGTTGGCAATGGCCATCATCAGCAGGGAATACAGTTGCCATGAATGGGTGAATTTGGTCCGTAACGATGTTCAGATATCCGACAGCGGTCAGGGATTGTGCTATTGCGATAATGGAGCCTAAAATGTCCCAAGAATACATCGCCCACAGCATAACACCGCCACCGCCGGCCTGTTTCCGCCCAACAGTCCATCTAGATGCCATAGCCTCCGTTGGTAATCGGCATATCCGCGCTCGGCCGTCTACGTAATGCACCACGAATCTTGATTCGTCAGACCAGGCCACTTTCCTCCAATCATCCACGGTCCAATCTAGATGAGCTTGGGTCCATTTCATGCGTTGTTGGCGATGACGTGCAGTGAGCATGGGGTCTTCCGCTACGCGAGCCCATGTGCAGAAGGCTGCGACGAACTGTGTGCTGTGACACATTGCCCTGATCACCACTGTTGTAGCTGTGGGTGATTTGTCGCGCTGTGGCCCTGCGGTCGCTGTGAACAATGCGCGACAGTCTTCGCTCCATTCTGGCATCAAGGAGCTGCGGACGACATACGGCTGGAGCGATGGTTCGTCGTGTGGCCATCGTTGCACCACTTTTGATACGTACTCCCTACAGCGGCACGTGAACAACCAGAAGCCGTGCCGTTTCCGAGATCGTAATTCCGAAGTGCCGTGCCGTCACAATTTGTCCTTCATCAAACTCCGATATATCGGCAGCTTTTTCCATTCTGACTCCTAACACTCTACTAACCGAAAGCCGGTCCTCGGGTTGTATATACACTGCTCTGTCATAATGGAGTGGCTCATCGGCGTATATACTTAAATATTCTTTTAGAAGAAAACCGAGTTATGCTAAATCGGCATAGTTTGTTCACCACTTTAACGGCTTCAAAAACAACAGCAGCAAAAAAAAAAAAAAAAATCGTACCAAATGTTCTGTTGAGCCAAACACTGTTTTTATACACCCCTTCCCCTTTCTGGATTTTCAAGTTTTAGCTCTGTCCCTTAGGGCTAAAAATATTGTGTATCTCAGTCCAATATATTCTGTATCTCTAGTTAATTGCAGTTGAATAATCAATACAATCTAATCAAATATGTTATGAATAGTTGGGGATAGAAAATTCGAAATTCATTGTGTACGTTAATGCATTGAGTTTGTCTACAGTAAACATTTTCGGGTTGCTGCTTTTTATATGTATATATATTTTGTTTTATTTTTTTCTTGAAAAATATCTGCATTTTATTTACTACATTTTGTGTCTTACAGTTACACGAATTCTTGACCTACAGTCCTATGAATTCTGTTTCAGCTACAACAAAAATACTTTTTCATTTAGAGGTAATTATATAAAAATTAATTTTCGCATTCTTTAATTTCTGTCACTTCATAAATTTGCACTGAAATTCTTGCACACCTGGACATTTTTATTTTGTTTATGAGTTTCTTTTCGTAATTATTTTACTAATAATAGGTAAGTCTTGAAAAGGAAATTAATTTTTGACACACTTGGATTTCCGTTCTCACTAAAGCCGAAGAAACTATAATAAATTCTGAATTTAGTTATGGAAATAAAATGCATACGAATGGGATAAAGTGTTCGTCAGTCTCTCTCATAGGACGTACCTTGTTTATTGCTTCTCAGCAACGAAAGTAATTTGCTATTACATTAAATTTTACTAGAGATCTGCGGTCCAGAAAAATGGGTGAAATGTTCTTAATTATTACTTCAATAAAAAAACCTGCAATGATTCTTAAACTTGCGTTGAAAAGATCTTTAAACAGCAAACGGTGAAACTGACGTACAGCTTTTTCTTGGGGGGAGGGGCAGGGGCAGGGGGGAACCTTGGTATTTTTTCACAAAAGTGGGCCGGCCAAAATTAATTTCCATGGCCGTTTCTGAATCGACAGTCCGCCATTGCCTCACTTCTGAGTGAAAATTATCCATAAAGTATGGATCAAGTTGAGTGCAGCTGGCCCATAAGGTATAAAGAGTAGGGATTAAGATGGACTTATCACAAATTAAGTATTTTTTTTCATCGTGAAATTTCGAAGCAAAAGAATGCTTTGTAATTTGAGATCCTTTTTAACTGGTAATAATTTTCGTGTATCTTTAAGAAATGGTGAAACATACTGTTTTCTAGCATTATTTCACAAAACTTCTAAATACACGGTCGAGTCACATTATTGTGACCATCAGCTAATATCCGGAGTAACCGCCGTGTGCAGCGCGGACAGCAGCTAGACGGGCTGGGAGTGACTCAGTAAGGTGCTGGAAGCTGTTCACAGGTATGTGGAGCCATGCTGACTGCAGTGCATCTGACAGCTGCTGGAGGGTGCGTGGTGGAGGATCCATAGAGCGAACAACACGATCGAGGTGGTCCCACAGATGCTCAATTGGGTTTAAGTCTGGGGAATTAGGGGCCAGGGAAGTACTTTGAAGTTTTCATCGTGCTCTCCCAACCACTCACGGACATTTTTAGCTGTGTGACACGTCGCATTGTCGTCCTGGAAGATCCCATCCGCCCCACGGAAGACAATCAGATGTATGGGTGTACGTGATCTGCAAGGATGGATTCATAACGAATTCGGTCCATTGTGCCTTCAACAGGTATGAGTGGACCAAAAGAATACCAGGAAAACATTCCCCAGAATATATCACTGCCCCCCATCAGCTTGAGTTCTTCCAGAAATGGTTGATGAGTGTTTGTTCTCCGATGTTTCTCGCCTTATACGACAACGTCCATCCGTTCGATGAAGCAGAAACGTGACTCATCGGAGAAGCCAATACTTTGCCAATCAGCGGAGGTCCAATTCCGCTACTGCCCTGCAAATGTAAGCCTTTTCTGCCGATGCATCTTCCTTAGCATGCCATCCGTCTGCATGACAGCCCCATACGCAGCAGGGTTTGCTGAACTGTCGTTTCAGACACACTTATCGCAAACCCCTGGTTCATTCGGCCAGTGACTTGCTCCACTGTAGCGTGTCAATCGGCCCTCACGCACCTTCGACGTCAAAATTGGGAGGTGGTCACAATAATGTGACTCGACTGTGTATAAAATTTACTCTTAATAGTTTCAATGGCTTTAGTCTTAAGTACTCTACAGAGTGATACATATACACGATCACCTTTACAATAATTTAAGTACCCGGTTTCTTGCAGTAACACAATAAGTGGTGCACAAAATGGGGTAGAGGAGAAGAAATATCCTGTGCCACAATAACCCAATGCGATATGCTATCCACAATATCCGGTCTCTTTGCAGAATTTCAAAACCAGATCGTTTGACAGACGATTGAAATTCAGCAGATCAAACCTCAAGTATTCCCTGATCTCTCCTATTACTAGAATGTTTTCGTCATACGGATATGCAAAAAGTGAGAACGGAGTTTTTCCGTTAAAATTAATTGAAGAAAGATTTCTGAAAATTCGGAATTTTCCGTTAACACGTATGAAAGATGACTCCGAATTTTCGGTTGTAATGAGCACGTCTTTTGAATCCGTTTCGAGGCGATTCAAAGTCAATGGAGCCGGTATCAAAAACACTAGTATCTGACCGAAGAAAGAAGATTTCAATCGGATTTTTAATCCCGCAGGTATTGCTGTAAACGGAAACGTGAGCTTACGCCCTCTGGTTGCAGACTTGTGCGTTAAGAAAAAAATTGAAATTATATGAGAAACATTTCGCAACGGAAACGCTCTCTAACAAAGAAAGAATTCTTCAAAACGGACTATTAGAAGCAGAGATATCAACAAATATAAGATATACGTCTACGCCCTCTGGCGGGAAAATATGCATTATTTTAAGAAAAAGTATTCTCAAATTGTTTTCCAATGGGTGCGGTATTGGTCCACGAAATAATTTTTTCAATCCAGTTTTCAGGAGCTCAGAATTTGCTGCACATACATCAGAAGCAGAAATTAACACTTACGCCCTCTAGCGACCAAACCATTCTTTATCAAATATTTGAAATTCTATGCAAAACATTTTTCATCACGAGCTGTATGCGATACAGGAAGAATTTTTCAAATTAGACTTTTGGAAGACGAAATATCGAGGAAAACAAAATTTACGTTAACGCCCCATAGCGGAAAGTCTAAAAATTACTTGAAAATTTAGAAATTATATGAAAAACATTTCACACCGGAAACGCTGTCCAACAAAGAAGGAATTTTTCAAATCGGACTCTTAGAAGTAGAGATATTGACAAAAATAAGATGTACGTCTACGCCCCTCGTGCAGAAACCATGAATTGTTTTAAGAAGAAAATATTCCAAAAAGGTTTATCGACGTGAGTAGTATCGGTCCATGAAAGAATTTTTTGCAGTCGAGATTTTAGAAGCTCAGATTTCGCTGCAAATTCCTCAAAAGAGGAAATTACAACTTGTGCCCCTGGTGGCTAAACCATTTTTACCAAAAGTTGGAAATTATGTGTCAAAGGTTTTACATCAAGTGTTATATCCGGTGCAGAAACAATTTTTCCAATCGCAGTTTTAGAAGCAGAGATATCGGGAAAAACGCAATATACCTTTACGCCCCCTAGCAAAATGTCTATGAATTACTTGAAAATTTTGAAATTAAATGAAAACATGTCGCACCCAAAACTCTCTCCAACAAAGAAATAATTTTTTAAAAATCGGGCCATTAGAAGCCGAGATATTGACAAAAATAAAATATGAGTCTACACCCACTGGCGGAGAAACCTTGCAATACTTTAAGAAAAAAATATTCCGAAAACGTTTATCGACGTGAGTGGCATCGGTTCACGAACGAATTTTTTCCATCCAGATTTTTGAAGCTAATATTTTGCTGCAAATACATCAGAAGCAGAAATTAGCACTTACGCCCCCTGGTGGCCAAACCATTTTTTACCAAAAATCAGAAATTATATAGAAAAGATTTTCCCATAAAGAGCTGTATCCGCTGCAGAAAAAAAAAATTCAAATCGGAGTTTCAGAAGCCGAGATTTCGGGGAAAACGCAATTTACTTATACGCCCCCTAGCGGGAAATATATGAGAAACATGAAAAAGTGACCACCCTTATAATAGTCTTCGACATAGATGGAATCGAAAGGTAAAAAAAAATAAAAAAAAATGAATCGGATGTTTAGGTGTAAATCTATGGAATAAAATGTATTTTGAATTCCATATCATATGCACTCATGCCCTCTTGCGGCGAAACTCTGCATCGTAAAAAGAAAAGAAATAACGGGAGTGACATGGAGGAGACTGGCACAAGACAGACCGTTGTGGAGGAAACTTGGGGAGACCTTCGTCCAGCAGTGGATTGATAATGGTTGACAATGATGATGATGATGATGATATATATATATCATCATCATCGTCATTGTCAACCATTATCAATCCACTGCTGGACGAAGGTCTCCCCAAGTTTCCTCCACAACGGTCTGTCTTGTGCCAGTCTCCTCCATGTCACCCCTGCATACTTTCGAATTTCATCCACCCATCTCCCATGTGGTCTTCTTCTGGGTCTTTTCCTGTCCCTTGGAATCCAATCTAAAATTTCAGCTGTCCATCGATGATCTGTCCTTCTGGCAGTATGTCCAGCCCATTGCCATTTCAGGGATTTAACTCTGATCATGATGTCTTCCACTCTTGTCATTTTTCGGATCCACGAGTTCCTCTTCTTATCTCTCCTGGTTACACCAAGCATGCACCTCTCCATGCCATTTTGAGTTGTCTGCAGCCTTTGTATGTCTCTTTTAGTTAAGGTCCTAGGAATGATCAGGAGAATAATATAGAAAAATCGTAATAATAAGAAAATTTTAGACAAAAGCTTTGTTAACGGCTGCACCCACACACGTGGCAAATTTTGTGTTCCTGTAAAAGTTCACTAATTCATGATTATTAAAACTTGTTACTTCCACTTAAGATATCCTCATCCAAGACAGAAAAATTAAGGAATGTTTGTATGTTTATAATACTATTTCACGAGCGGCACCTTTATTCCCCCATCATTCCAGTGAAGGGATAAAGGTGAAACGCAACGCCGTGTTTTCTTGCATGTATTATGTTTATACATACAACGGGCACGTTTTTTAGACGATCACTGCATAAAATTCTAACTAATTTAATTTTATTTAATTATAACATTGGCACCATCTAATTTAATACAGACTAAAGTTAATTTTTATTAAAGTGAAATTAACATTGATACTGTGAATTTATGTGAATAAATAAATTATAAAATTTATTACGATAACACGAGAAAATCCTTTTGCGCCGGTAGTCAGGATCGAGCTCTGGGCCTTTTAGGTTGAAGCCAGTGAAGGGATAAAGGCGTCTTAACAACTGAGCCAGAATGTCACAGGAATCGCGATTACGTTCTAGGTAAAACTTAATTGCGCGACGGTGATTTTTCCTTTTTAGTAATGTGAGTGATTTAGTAATTTGATTTTTAATTGGAGCTTGTTATTTTTTTTAATACGTTTCTAATAATTTTATTTTTTCTGTACGAGGTCTTATGACAAATTACGTATTTTTTTTATCGTGATTTTTCGAAGCACCAGAATGATTTGGATTTGAGATCTTTTTTTTCAATTGACAATAACTTTCAATTATCTTCAAGAGAAGGTGCAATGTATTGTTTTATAATGTTATTTCACAAAACTTCTAAATATAAAATTTACTCTTGATAGAGTTACATAGCTTTTGTCTTAAGGACTCCACAGACTGATACATAGACATCGTACAATCACTTGCAATAAATTAAAAGTACCCGGTTTCTTAGGGTAACACAATATATTAATATAATAGCAGGTGCACAAAATAGGAGAAAGGAGAAGAAATATCCTGTGACACAGTAAACAAAATTCATAAGATATACTGTTCACCATATCCGATCTCTTTGCAGAACTTCAAAATCAAATACTTCGATAGACTATGGGAATTTAACAGTTAATCAAACTTCCAAGTATTCCGGTGAGTCTCTCCAATTATCGGAAATTTTTCATCATACGGATACGGAAAAATTGAGAACGGAATTTTCCCGTTAATATAAGAAAGAAATTGCGGAAAGGTTTCTGAAAATTCCGAATTTTCCGTTAACACGTCTTAAAAACGGCAATTTTCCGTCAATATATGAAAGAAATTGCGGAAAGGTTTCTGAAAATTCCGAATTTTCCGTTAACACGTCTTAAAAACGGCAATTCTCCGTCAATATATGAAAGAAATTGCGGAAAGGTTTCTGAAAATTCAGAATTTTCCCTTAACACATCTTGAAAACGGTAATTTGCCGTCAAAATAGGGAAGGAACTGCGGAAAGGTTTCTGAACATTCAGATCATTTCTGGCGTACGAAATATTCGTGAAATGCAGAGTTTTTACCGTCATTTCACGGAAAATTTTTGTATCAGAAACATGCTTCGTTAATTCACGAAAGAAATCACGGAAAGTAAATCCTGAATTTCAAAACATTTTTTACAGTGTGTGAAACAGTGAAAATACGGCACACTTGCGCCGATAGCAACATCTGTGATAGCGGTGTCTTCCATGTATTTACGAAGAATTATTTCTTCTGGGGTGATTCGTTTCCCATTCATATCTATGATTCCCCATAACCTTTGCCTCTATAGTTTTATCTGGTCACCGCAGATTTCGTTTTGCAAACATTACCTAAAATTGTGGCAGAGTGATTTTTATTATGAATGGGATTCAGGCAAAGCGGCTTTGTAATATTACTAGTTTGTTGGAGCAATCTGCTATCGTAAACCAGTGAAGCAATGATGAAGAAGACATTCAGAACCCAAGGAAAGATTTGAAATAATAGTTTTACGAAGAATTAGAGCGGAGCCGCTTTATGTGAATCAGGCGTCTCCAGTATCACAGCAAAGCCTTCGAAAGAGTCGTACCATTCTACAAGAAGCCCTAACACCACGGTGGTCTTTTCATTACCCCACTAAAAGTGGACCCTAGGGACACTTTTAAGGATAGCTGTTTCCGTGGGAAAAAAATAATTGCCCATTGATCATGAGTTCGCCTGTCTCACACTGAAAATCTTTTACCTGTGCACCCTAAAGCCGAATCAACGTCCCTCCTCGCCTAAGGGTCGTGTATACTGTATTTCAGGGACTTACCATTATATACGTTTCCAGCTTTTCAAGTGCCAAAGCTTTGTTTAAATCAGAACACGGAGGCGTTTTATTTGTTTAATGGAAAGGAGGGTAAGAATGAATAATACGTTGACACACAGACTTCGTCGAGATAAAAGAGTTGGAAGAATGCAAAGAATAGGGAACAGTGACAATTGAATTTCAGAACGAAGCACTCGTTTTCTCGATCTTTTGTTATTTGCCATTATTTCCCAACTTCAAATAATCATTGCAGCTATCAAGGCGAACTAGGATTCTTTGATTAGGTTTGGAGCTCCATTACAGCATAGACATTTGTTTGAGGTAGAAAAAAAAAAAAGTAAATGGCATATATCAAATTCAGTAAGTACAGAGGGTATTCGGAAAGTAATGCCTCCCAGGGGCGGATTGGCCCACCGGGACACCGGGATATTTCCCGGTGGACCACTCGAGAAATGGCCCACGATTTCTCGTTTGTCTAGATTATTTGGAAAGAACGATAAATTATCTTGGTGCTTATGAATTAGAATCGTTAACTTCATTCGAGCTTTACATTATCTATCTACAATATTTTAAGAAAAAAATGGTGTTTCCTTCTGTCTATATATATATATGTTGGACGCTTGCTTTAAAATAACAAAGCAAAATTCTCTCTATTTAAATGCAAAATTTGACGTCGGACCAAGCACGCTGTTATAAATAAATTAAGCTGATTACGGTTAAGTTTATGTCGTTGGACTTGGAACCTAAGGGACGTTAGTAGTCCTTACACTCCTTTTTAATCTTGAAGGAGGCACTAGTAACAATTTTGATGTCCTTCATCCCCACACCCTTATCCACGTATACAGACATCGAGCACAAAGTGGTTCTTCGTCAGAGATGTTCTGAGCACATTTATCTTTAAGTAAACAACGATTTACTGGTACTATTGGATGGCTAAAATCTAGTATTTCATTGCTTTATCTGATATCTTCGTCGACGTGGCATTTCATTATAGGAAATTAATTCGCCTCTCTACATATGTTTTTTTTTTTTTTTTCTTGTTAACATCCACTAAACTAACACGGTCGCGATGGCGATAGCGTCGTTTTCAACTAACTGGTACCACGAAAGACAGAACTTGTTGCTTCTGCGCATGCGCAGTCCCGTTGCTTCCACCTGGTGTAGGAGTTTCATCGGTTGCCAGCTACGGGCCACTAGTGGCACTTGCTTGGAGGCCCTCAACTCACGGCGATGTTGCAGGGCCATCAATGGCTGCCAACTGATGGCGCTACCACCAACGGACCGCTACTGGGCCGTGAGAGGCAGATTTCAGCCAGCAGTGACCCATCACTGCGAGCTGGTGGCCAGCAGTTTCCCAACACTTGTATTTTTGCTGGGATGCATTGTACACGATCACCTATACAATAATGTTTCCGTTGATATACGAAACGAATTGACGAAGGGTTTCTGAAAATTCACAATTTTCAGTTGCACATCTTAAAAACGAGAATTTACCGTCAATAAAGAAAGGAATTGCGGAATGGTTTCTGAGAATTCCGAATTTTCCTGGCGTACGAAAAATTCGCGAAATTGAGGTTTTATTCCATCATTTCACGGAAAAGGTTGTATCAGAAATACGCATCGTTAATTCACGAAAGGAATCACGGAGAGTGGCTCGTCAATTTCAGAATTTTTTTTATAGTGTAAATTCTCCGTGATACAAGCATCCATTGTATAAGTTTTAAAACGCAGGCTTTTTGGGTGTGAATAGGTCTGAGCTTTTGCCGCGAATAAGAGGACTCAATTATGGTTTTTCTAGAAGAGTTTAAAATCGCTACAGGAGGTACTTCGATTGAAGAAGTTAAATGGAAGAAGTTAAAATGCAGCTGGTGAATTAATGCTTCTTATTTTCGTTCTATTGTAACAAATTTAACGTCAACAGGAATATGGTTTGTCATTCTCAAACACTTACCCTCACCAGCAGTTCAAATAGGAAATGCGAAGACCGATGGGATCAGCCTGCTTGCTGCTTGCGATCTTCAGTCAATGTTAACATCAAACTGCCATTTGTAATCGCTTAAATGGAACCCAACGTCCAATTTTGTTGGAATTAGGAGCCCACTATTCGACGATAAAGTCGGATAAGGGAATAGAGGGAGGAGGAGGAGTTCGGCTTGAGCAGATGAAGGGAGGAGGTAAGATCGAGCGTAAGTGGAAGACTTGTTGACCTGTATACCTCACGCTTTAGCACCTAATTGTCAGTCCTCGCCCTTCTGGGAACCACTGCCAAACTTCCTACCGAGTGTTAAAGAAAGCAAGAAAGGAAAAGAACAAGAGGGGAGGAAGAGGAGGGGAGTGTACGCTGAAGGCGCCATCGGGTGTGTTTTGATCTCTGACCCTGAAACCTTGCAATTGCTGATTTCTCGAATAAGCACGTTCCTATGTGGTGCGGTTGGTGTGTTTCCTTGGTAAATGCATCACCTTCTACAGACCATCCCACAAGGAAAAGAGAAAGGACAAAGAAAGAAAGAGCTGCTAGTCAAACATAACAACCTAATGAGATCCTAACAAGCGTAAATGTCGAAATTAAAGGAAACAGATGAATTCAATTACAGCGCCCTAGGCATCCGTAAACCGCCAAGAAGCCTAAAGGCGAAAGCAATTAATCCTCATTTGTCCGAAATAATAGAAGGCGTAACTTTCCTCAGAAAGAATATTAGATCTGCTTACCAAAGTAAAAAAGAAAGTGTGGAGATCGAAGTGTAGGATTGTGTCATAATAGCGACTTTGTTGACTGTGTGATAGACGAAAATAAAATATAAATGGTTCTTACTGCGTAGGCTGAACATTTCGTGATAAAATTACATCTAACATAATGATTAATGCTAGTAAAATAAATCAGAATACTTCTGAAGCATCATCACCCCGACGCGCACGATCCAGAACTTAAATTCAAAGTGTTCGAATTTTTATTCGATTAAAAAAAGAATATACTTTCTTGCTAACAGCTACTATAAATGGGTTACCCCGGTAGTCGAAAGTCAAGTACTGTATGGTGTTGAATGCTAACCGAGGTGAAATTTTTTCAAAAAAATTTCGATTGTAAAATCTGTTATGGACATTTTTTTAAATACCAATATCTTGATTCTGCGTGGCAAAAAAGTTTTGGAATTTTTAGATGTACTATACCGTACATACACTCAACGGACAAAACATTACAGATACGCCCGAGATGTCTGTACAGAATCCATAATTCCGCCCGAGACGTCTGTACAGGATCCTTCCTAATTGCGTAGCTTGATTTTGCTTAGCAAAAGATTTGGAATTTTCAAATTTACTACATACACTCAATGGACAATACGTTACAGATACGCCCGAGACGTCGGTCCAGGATCCATAATTCCGCCCGAGACGTCGGTCCAGGATCCATAATTCCCCCCGAGACGTGGGTCCAGGATCCATAATCCCCCGAAACGTCGGTCCAGCATCCATAATTCCCCCCGAGACGTTGGTCCATGATCCATAATTCCCTCCGAGACGTCGGTCCAGGATCCATTATCTCCCCCGAGACGTTGGTCCAGGATTCATAATTCCCCCCGAGATGTCGGTCCAGGATCCATAATTCCGCCCGAGACGTCGGTCCGGGATCCATAATTCCCCCCGAGACGTTGGTCCAGGATTCATAATTCCGCCCGAGACGTCGGTCCAGGATCCATTATTCCGCCCGAGACGTCGGTCCAGGATCCATAATTCCCCCCGAAACGTCGGTCCAGGATCCATAATTCCGCCCGAAACGTCGGTCCAGGATACATAATTCCGCCCGAGACGTCGGTCCAGGATCCATAATTCCGCCGGAGACGTCGGTCCAGGATTCCTAATTCCGCCCGAGACGTCAGTCCAGGATTCCTAATTCCGCCCGAGATGTCGATCCAGGATCCATGGATCTGATGTTCCGCTCCACGGCATCCAAGAGAGCTTCCACGGGGTTTTAATTTGGAAACATTGGGGGCCACCGGATGGTTCCAAACTGAGATGAGTGTTCCTCGAGCCATTCCTTGATTGTTTGCTGCCCAGTGTGGCGGCGCATTGTCCTCCTGAAACAGATCATCAGCCGCAGCATGCACGAAGTCCATGAAATCGTGTAGGTGATCAGCCAGCACATGCTGGTAGCGGAAGGTAGTTAAGGACTTATCCAGACACCCTAAGCGACGTAATGTGCCCCACGTGAAGGCTCCCCAAACGATCACAGAGCCGCCACCGTCTTGAACAGAGCCAACCTGGCACGACGGGGCCACATGCTGTCGACGCTTAACCCGCATGTTCCTGTCATCTCGTTACAGCTGAAAACGGGAATGATTTGACCAGCACACGACGCGGCGCCACTCTGCATAGATCCAGTTTGGATGTTCCCGGCACCAGACGAGGGGTAATGTCCTATGACGAGCATTCAACAATAGCACACGAGTAGGGCGTCGGCTCCCGTAGTCCAGGGTACGTAATGTGTGTCGTATTGTTAGCTCGCTGACGCTCTTTGGACCTCCGACATTTAACCTGGAAGTGATTTGCGCCGCCTTAGCCAGGTCCGTCTGTATTACCCTGGATAGTCTACGTTGACCCCGCTCATCAATGGCTTGTGGTCGGCCACTTCTTACTTTCTGGATGCACGATACGGTTGCCCTCGAGAACCCGAGGATTCTTATCACTTGGGTGATAGAACGACCCATCTATTTTGCGCAAACAATGCGCCCACAATCAAAGTTGCTCAGATCACCACGTTTACCCATGTTCGTCGATTGCGATGCACTATTGGGAAGCTCTGTTGCCCACCTATTCATCGCTTGCGTTCGGATATGTTTTCTATGAATATGTTCTACTCTGCGCGGAGGATGCCCATGCCAATTGCCCATCAACCCTATCTCTAATTATTTGCCTACTGAGTGTATTGTTAGTAGGTTTATGTTAACTTATGGTTGAAGATAAAAAAATAGCTATAAGTAATACTTTTTTGCAATCCTTTTAGATCTCTTAAAAGCACTTTATTCTTTTCTTTACTTAATCGCAGAAAAGTTGTCTTTTGCTCACTAATTTTTCGTGCCTCTTCCCCTGAAACTCAAATTTCCTTCTTCTAAATCCTGCTTCGGTGATTTCCTCCGTCTCCCGGAGAGAACCTCCATTTCCCCCGGTCAGCTTAAGACCTGCTTCCTAACACCTGAGGCCTTTCCTCGCCTCCTCTTTGCGACTGCTCGCGTTCACTTCCCCGAATCGACTCTCTTAACTCCCCCCCCTTTGTTTCCATGCAAACTCATCCCTTTACCTCCACAAAGCCCATACGGAAAAGAAAGAACGCCGGTGTCGGCATAACAAAGATTCAAGGTAGAAATTAAAAGGGCTTGCGCTTTCATGGCCTCTGATCATTCTTCCGAAAGAGGTCCGGGTTCGTATCCCAGTGAGGCGTGGATGTTGTGTTTGCCTTGCGGCACTGGCTCTCTCTCTTCCCTGGAACCAGTGACCCTAAATTAGGGACGGGCGAACTGCTTATAGCCCATTGAGTTGCTCACGGTGGTCGTTAAACCTCCAATCAAAAAAAATTCTGGAGGCACAGATCAAATCAGCTGAACAATACCAATGCGTCTACTAAATACAAAGGCTGAGACCCTAAAATGCGACGAACTGGCGTCTCTAAATAAACCGTGCTTCTGTTACAGAGATTTTATACTAGGTTTTAGATTTCATATAAAATCGCAATATTGCAACTTTTATTCCATCTCATGCTCCTCTTCTTTTGTTTCCACTAAGCGTGAGAGAGTCAGTTCCCCATTAGACACCGGATGCACGGTTATTTATTTAGACGACATTTTGTCTATGCTTAGTATTTGCACATTGTTTGTTGAGTGGAGATTAACTCTATTGCGCCTCTTTTGATGCTTTACAGGTTTGTATTTCAATGCGGCCGACTAATGGACCAGTCCCTCACATTTTACTTTGAGTCTTTAGATTTACCGAGGGCGGTATGTTTGTTTCTCACGGGGAACTTTCGGATATGCTTAAGGGAAGTTTGTGGTCACGAGGGAAGGGGAGGCGAGAGGACAGTTATATCTGGTTTTCGAAAGCGACCGGTCGCATATAGGACGAGGAGGTAATTGCCCCAGGCGAGGGGATTTCGAGACAGCGCGAGAGATGATCGAAAGCGAGACTTAAGAAAAAGGAATTGGAGTTTTTAGGCAGAACAGGGAGGAAAATTAATTGAGCAAACGGACAACCTTTTCAGGGGATTAAGTGAAGAGAAAAATAAAGGTTTCTCAGACATATTTACGAATCGCAAGAATTATTTGCTTATCACCTAATTGCATACAATTATTATCATTTGGTTATTACGTGTTAATTACTATCATCTTCGACCATATGAGACTTAGCAACTCAACGAGACAACAATTATGGAGTTAATACGAACATGTTAACACTTCCGATATTTTATAACGGGATGAAACAGCAAAATTCTCTATATATCAGAGATGGAAACGGGTCATGGGTCGACAACTTGTTCCGGATCAAATGGGTCGGTGTTCCTGACTTGATTTCGATCCGGTTTTATTTCCGTTTTATTTGTGAGAAGAATTTTTTTTTTTTTTCAAAGAACACTTCGGAGGTGTTTGAAATTGCAGAATTAGTATGATCCAGGAACTTTCTGAGAAGGTTAAAGAAATGGGATTAAAAATGAACTTTCAGAAGACAGTGCTTTTACAAGGAATGGAGATTTATCAATTGATGGGGAAAAGCTGGAGATAACCAATACCTATATTTACCTTGGGCAGGAGATGTCAAGCGAGGGTCACATTGATGAAGAAATTAATTGGAATTTTTGAAAGAAACAATATAATTTTTAAGAGCAATGCGCCACTGTCTTGAAAGAAAATTGTTTAATCAATGCACACTTCCAGTGCTTACGTACGGAGCAGAGACGTGGACCTTAACTAAAAAAGACATACAAAGACTGCAGACAACTGAAATGAGCATGGAGAGATGCATGCTTGGTGTAGCCAAGAAAGATAACAAGTTTGTAAAATCATGCAATGCATTGATTATCATACGCTTTCCAACATACCAGAAATCATTACTCAAGTTATGAGAATAATGGCTGTGGAATAAATCTCGGTCCTATGCCCTGACCTTTGATCCCATTTCGATTATATTCAACAGAAACGGTTCGGTATACCTCCGAAATAACATGATAAAGTTTTGTCGCAATCGAAGCATTTTTACGTAAGTTATGATGCATAAGGGCTATGGAATAGATCCCGCTCCTGTGTCCTGACCTTTGACCCCATTTCGCCCCTTTTCAATAAAATTCGTCCCCAGGCAGGCCACTACAACATACTAACATTTCATCCAAATCGAAGCATTTTTACGTAAGTTATGACGCATAATGGCGATGGAAGTGATTCTGCTCCTATGTCCTGACCTTTGACTCCATTTGTCCCATTTCCAATAGGGTTCCTCTCCAGGTAGTCCCTTAACACATACTAAAATTTCATCGAAATCGAACCATTTTTACGCACCTTATGACGCATAAGGACAATGGAATGCATCCCGCTCCTATGTCGTGACCTTTGACCCCACTTCACCCATTTTGAGTAAGATTTGTCCCCAGGTGGTCCCCTGCCACATACTAAAATTTCATTGAAATCGAACCATATTTACGCAAGTTATGACGCATAAGGGCAATTGAATGGATCCCGCTCTTATGTCGTGACCTTTGACCCCACTTCACCCATTTTCAATAGGGTTCGTCCCCAGGTGGTCCCCTACCACATGCTAAAATTTCATCGAAATCGGACCATGTTTACGTGAGTTATCGTGCCGACAGACGGACGGACGGAAAAAGCTGGAGCATATACGCTTCTTCAAATTACGGTTGGAAAGCGTAAAAAAGAGGAACTCGTGGATAAGGTAAATGACAAGAATGTAAGACATGATCATAGTCATCCCTGAAATGGCAATGGGTTGGACATATTGCAAGGAGAACGGGCCACCAAGGAACAACCGAAATTTTAGACAGGATTCCAAGGGACAGGAAAAGACCCAGAAGAAACCACGTGGAGATGGGTGGATGGAGGAGACTGGCCCAAATCAGTGTTGAAGAAACTTGGAGAGACCTTCATCCAGCAGTGAATTGATAATGATTGACAATGACGACGATGATATATGTATTCGAATTTATAGTTAAAAGCGGATTTTTCCGGGTCGGGTTCACGTGACGCTCGGGTCCAAAATTTTTGACCCGTTTCCAATTCTGATATATGCTATTGAAAAGATCGCTAGTCTGGCTGCATTTAAAATACGGCGGATGACGGACTCTGCTAGCAGTAGAAAAGTGGACAATGTGTGTAGACTAAAGGAACCAAACCTGGCCTATCATCATAGAAAATGTCATTCGTACGTCGTAGAAAGGAAGTTTAGTCAACTCAGTGAGTTGAGTGATGTCGTATCATAGGTCTGTGTGAATCAGGATGATCTATGCGGCGACGAATTACAGAACGTTTTGGACCTGATATCAGTATAATTGGCCGCTAGTGACAGTAATGGACACAAGAAGTGTTACAATTGGTTCACATGTCGGCGAAGCTCAAGCTGTGTGCCAAGATCGCTGTAATTGGAGGCGTTTGAGACATCAACAGTAAGCAAAATCTAGTTCCATTAGTTTTAAAAGTTAACCGGGAAGATAGTCTTCCTTTGAGGAGCTAACCTCTAGATCTCAGAGAACAGTTTAATGATATGTATGTATGTATGTAGGATCCGGTTGTTCTGGAGTGATTACAAATAGGGATGATCGGAAGATTCGCTGAAGTATCAGAAGCGCGACAACTTAGAAAAATATCCAATGACAGAATGATTGAAAAGGAGACATCGTTGTTCTCGCGACTTTCGTTGTATTTACCCATGTGTTTGTCGAGCATCTTGTTATATTTAATAAATTAAACGACACTAATGTTATAAATTACTTTTGTAATTTAATTACAACATTCACATAAATTAACGATATCAATGCTATATTTAACTTTAATAAACATTAACTTTAGTCTGTATTAAATTAGATGGTGCCAATGTTATAATTAAATGAAATTAAAATTAGAATTTTATGCAGCGATCGTCTAATAAAACGTGTCCCTTGCATGTATAGACATACAAGAAAACACGGCGTTGTGTTTCACCTTTATCCCTTCACTGGAATGGTGGGGGAAGTAAAGGTACTGCTCGTGAAATAGTATTACGAACATACAAGCATTCTTTGCTTAATCCTGTCTTGGGTGCGGTTATAATTAAAATGCAGGGATCTTAAGTGGATTATTATCATATATATATATATATATTTATTTATATATAGTACTATGCTTAGTATTTCCTTACTTTTGGATCTTTCCTTCTATTCTAAATAATTTACCTAACTAACTGGAGTTGCCAATGTTTAAGCATGACAAAAACCCACGCCACGTGCTCTATTCAGGGTTTCAAACATCATTTATCAGGCACATGCAATAAAACAGGAGAAGGAAAAATAACTTATCTGGATTTGGCATACTCCAGTCCTGAATTCTTGGGATTCATCTCCGGAATTAATCTTTTTATTTAGCCGACTTTTCTGGAGAATATACATCCTCTATATATCCGTGCTCCGGCACATGGCTTTTCTGATCACTCGCCTCAGCTCGAAGGGGATTGTTCAACTCCGACTGCTAACCGTCAACTGACTTCTTCTGGTCCAACTCACCCTCTGACCTTTGGTGCATCTTAAGAATTTCCCTTTTTTTTCACCTGGTTCGCGGAAGCCAGAACAAAAGCCAAGGTCACGCGGTTCGCTCCCTTCCTTTTAAGAAAACCGGCGCGTTCCAATCCCACGTGCAACCCCCTTCCGAACTCCCCTGTGCCTGACCTGGCGGAGTAGGGTACAGGCAACGCGGTAAACATACTTCTGTACATGCATGTTGTGCGAAAATTTATATTAAATATTTTTGCATCTAACAAACTTTTCATGCACGTTTTTGCAGTTTTACTCTGTTTTTATTATTTTTGTTATTAATAATGGCATCCAAGCGTAGTGGAAATGCGCTGCAGAGTGTGCCTAATTCAGGAAGGCTGTAATGGGCCTCAGTGATAAAGTGTGTATAACGACTCTCGCACCTTTCCGCCTCTTTATGACTAAACTTGCGATCCCGCTAGAGTCATCATTTTATTTTATTTTGGTTCGTATCCAACTCAGACCATTAGCTGCTAGTTCATCTTTATCCTTTTAATTTCTCCTCGGTAATTAATTTGTTTCGAACACAGAACGAGAAAATATGAATCCAGATTTTTTTTTTTTTGTAGCAGTAAGAAATAAGTATTTAATTCAATTTACTCCGATTTGTTGTTGTTGGAGGTTTGACGACCACCGCGACAACTCGTTGAGCGACAAGCAGTCGCCCATCATTAATTTAGGGCCAGTGACTCCAGGGAAGGGATAGAGCCGGCGCCGTAAGACAAACACAGCATCCATGCCTCAACGGGATTCGAACCCAGAACCATCTAGGACAAATGATCATAAGCCAGCGCTTAGACCACTATGCCACAGGACGGCCTCCCACTTAGGAAACATCTCTCCGAAAGCGAATGAATGACTTTTCATAAACCTACATCTCGACCGTTCGTACATACGGTATAATGAATAAGCTTTCTTACTGGTAGTTGCTGTGTAGTAGTTATAATGAACAAGCTTAACTGCTAGTAATGTTGTAGTAGTAATTAAGATGAATAAAGTCTTATGCTGGTTGTTAATATAGTAACACTTAATGAAAGAGACCTAACATCCAGACAGAAGTCTGACAAAACTATGAACTGAGAAAAACGTACTTACTAAGAAAACCTTTTATTAGGGAAACTCCTGGTATTATCCACACACACTTCATAGGTCACAGAACTACTCGATATCTGGCTCTCACATATAACGAAGTTCCTCTCACATAAACGAAACTCTCTTTACACCAAACGAAGATCTCTTTACACATAAAACAAAGCTCTCTACGCATATAAACAAAAGCTCTCCTAGGTATCGTTGAACGCGCCTATTTATACTGCCTACCACACGTCATGACTTACACTCGTTGCCACATATCATTCAGCGGGAGAAATAACATCTCGTTAAGTAAGAAGATAATTTACATAGGAAAATAAAATAACGAGAGATAGTAAAATCAAAAGGAAACTGAATCTAGAGTATACGTTACATCATCTCCCCCTTAATTTTTTTTTTTTTTTTTTTTTTTTTTGTTGTCGAAAAACCTATCAAATTTTGGAGTGTAGTCTTACACTTGCTGACTAACGTTTATCGTCCTCTTTTTTGTTTGTTGTTTGGTGGCAGCAGTATGTACAATAACAAACTTGGCATGGAAAAATCAAGAAATCTGTGACCGCAGCAATTGCCTGTGAAGCAGGAAACACTTTATATACTTGAACAGAACAAACCTGCATCGGCATACCTTACTTTTATTCTGCCGAGCAGGAATCACTTTTTTGATTTCAAATTACGTCTTCATATTATCGTTGAATACAAACCAACTGTATCAGCAGCGAAGATTGCCTGTAGCTGCCTAACAGTAACAATTTTCATTATTTTATCCCTACGCACATAGATATATATAAAAAAATTTGGATTAGCAGATGGACATAGAAGAAATATAAAAAAAAAAACATATATACACAAAAAGAATGCATAGGCCCACACGAAAAAAAGAAATCCTGACACGCCAACTGGTCGTGCAGGAAAAACAACAAACGGAGAAAAGAACCTGTCCACGAGAACTTACTTATCTCGAGAACGCATAAAAAACTCTAGTACGATAACGTTTTCCAGGCCTAATCGGACTGGTAAATTCAGGTGGCGTAGATCTTTTCAAAGACTTGAATGGATCTGGAACATCTGTAGTCTGCCGGTCAAGAAATCCCGGCGGCTGACAGGAACGGTCAGGAACGGCTGAAGTCTGTCAGTCAGGAAATCCCTGCAGCTGACAGGAACGGTCAGGAACGGCTGAAGTCCGTCGGGCCGCACCGGTGGCGCAGTGGTCTAAGGCACTGGCCTCTGATCATTCGTCCGTAAGGGTTCCGGGTTCGAATCCCGGTCAGGCATGGATGTTGTGTTTTTCTTACGGCACTGGCTCTCTCCCTTCCCTGGAACCAGTGACCCTAAATTAGGGACGGGCGACTGCTTATAGCCCATTGAGTTGCTCACGGTGGTCGTTAAACCCCCAATCAAAAAAAAAAAAGTCCGTCGGTCAGGAACGGCTGAAGTCTGTCGATCAGGAAATCCCTGCGGCTGACAGGAACGGTCAGGAACGGCTGAAGTCTGTCGGTCCGGAAATCCTTGTGGCTGACAGGAACGGGCTCCCCAGGCTTTTGATATGTAGTCCATTTGTGCTGGGGCCCGTGTTGTCCTTCCAGCATTCTTTTGAAGGGACGTGGCTCCGGCCACATCGTTTGTTTTCGCTTTCTACCTCTGGGCATGAGAGTAGAAGCAGGCATCGGCCCTGTTTGCCCTGAGCGTAGATTCCAGGGGCGAAACCCGGGCGGATGCAAGGATCTCTGCCTTCGTCGCTGTTGCGGCGAAGCAGATTGGGGAGACAAGTTACGTTTTCGACCAGCTTTTGGTGTTGCTGGACGGTTTGTAATTTGTGTCTGACGTTTAGGAATCGTCAAACTATTGTCTATATCTGATAAATCAGAAATATCTGATGACTCTGAGTCGCTGCTGTAATTCAGTGGTCGTGCAGGGCGATGTTTATTTTTGCCTATAGGAATACTTTCTGACGAGGTATTCAAAGAAGTAGGAGCTTGTGTTGGTGCAGAGTTATTAGGGAATGGTGCAGCAATAGTCTTGGCAATGGTTGGAGGGAAAGGAACGATACTAGCATTTGAAGAACTTGATTCGAGCCTTCGTCTTATAGTTGAATCAGGTTGCGTTTTTGGAAGCCCGTCTTGTGGAGGAGGGTGAAGAAAAAATCACTGGAGATTCTTCAAAAATGTTTATCGGTTCGTCCAAAATTTCTGGAGGTTGATCGTGAGATATAGACTCTTGAGTCTGTGGAACAGAAGGTTGAGTAGGGTTGTTGATAAAATCTATATTTCGTTCATGATACTTGCGACACTGAGCTAAGGTATGAGAAACAGAAGACTGGAAGTGCGTTTCCACGAGAGTGAGATCTCCAACGACAAGATCTGGTTCCCTACGCCCAGTATTATAATATCTTGCTTGAGCCGCTTGTGCTCCTATCATTGCAACACGAGCTTTTTCTGCCATGTTTCGTACAGATTGCGGAGTTGGTCACTGGTTTAGTTCGTCGATAATCCCCGTTAAATTTTCAAAAGGGGTCTTAATTTTTCGACCCAAAAAAAGTTCAGCAGGAGTAAATTTAGTAGATTCGTGAACAGACGAGTGGAGGGCGAACGAAAAAAGCTCAAGATGTTCATCCCACCGCTCGTGATGATCCATGACAAATGTAGCAATCATTTTAACTAGAGTGCGGTTTACTCGTTCCGCGGGAATACTCTGGGGATGATATGGGGAAATGAATTTATGTTTAATGTGTAGTCTCGCACACATTCTTCCAAAAATGTCAGAAATAAATTGGGGACCATTATCCGAAACTACTTTATTAGGTGCACCATATGTAGAGAATACTTCATTAATTAATACATTACAAATAACTTCCGCCGTAGCGGCTTTAATGGGAAAAACTTCAACCCATTAAAAAAATTATCAGTTAATACTAAAACGTAACGAGCTTTGTTTTTAACAGATAAAGGATAAGGTCCCAATAAATCTATTGAAATAATGTCAAAAACATGAGAACTTGAACTATATAGATTTCAAGTGACCCGCAGGTCTTACATTACGGTAATTATTAATCTGACACAAGTGACATGACTGAACGTATGCGAGCACACTTTGGTACATGCCAGGCCAATAGGCAACATCCCGCAATTTACAACGGGTCTTGCGAATACTTAAATGGCCTGCAATAGGTTTGTCATGAAATTCGTTTAAAAGGGCCATTCTAAGGGTTCGCGGAATACATGGGCGAAACTCTGCCCTAGTAGTCCTAGATTTCGTATAATAAAGAAGACCCTCTATGACTTCAAAATGCTGTGACCTCCCAGCCAGAGAAGGATCACTTTGCTGTGGTGAACCAGCAAGCAAACTATTATAGATATCCCCAAAATCTGGATCATTTATTAATTCTGCCATTATCTGCTCTCTGGATGTTATATCAGCTATTAGAAGTAAAGGCTGACATCCAGGAGTAGTTTCTGTGGGAACCCCACTAATCGGGACGGGAGACAATACGTCCGGTAATTGATTCTTATGACCTGGTTGGTACGAAATTTTGATATTGCTCTCTTGTAACTTAAGAGCCCACTTCATAAGTCTTTGAGAGAGGTGCTTATCAGAATTCAAATACTGAAGGGCAGAATGATCCGTAATTATGTTAACTGTCAATTCGTTAAGATAACATTGAAATTTGTCAAGAGCATACACTACAGCAAGACATTCACGTTACGTAGCTGAATAATTGCGTTCAGCTTTGGCTAAAGTACGAGACGCAAAAGCTATTGGATGCCCAGCTTGTGACAAAACACAACCAAGACCAACTCCGGATGCGTCAGTATAAATATCAAATTCCTTAGTATGATCCGGGAAAGCCAACACAGGAGGCTGCGTCAACGCAGACTTTAGTGCTTCAAATGCAGCGTTAGCCTCAGGTGTCCAAACAAACTTCTTGTATTTACGTTTCAAAGTATACAATGGCTCACAGATTGTAGCATAAGCGGAGACGAACTGCTGATACCATCCGGTCATTCCCAGAAAGCGTGATAGCTCTTTTGCTGTTTTAGGCCGTGGAAAGTCAACAATAGTCCTAATTTTTTCATTATCCGTAAATAAGCCGTGGGGAGTGATTTTCAACCCCAGATATACAATCTCGTCCCTCGATATCTGGCATTTACTAAGTTTTAACGTCAAGCCAGCATTGTATATGAGTTGGAACACCTGTTTGAGCAGAGAAAGGTGCTCGTCAAAAGTCTGGGATGTAATAATAATGTCATCCAAATATACATGCACATGGGGACCCAGAACAGATCTGAGAACCGTATCCATAAGCTTTTGGAAAGTAGCAGGTGCAGAAGCTAGTCCAAAGGGCATACGCAGGTATTCATAAGCCCCAAAAGGAGTCACAAAGCCTGTTTTATCGACGGAGTCTGGATGTACCGCCACCTGCCAATATCCACTCGCCAAATCCAAGGTTGACATCCATTTAGTTGACGACAGGTCATGCAAAATATGCGACATGACAGGTAGTGGATAATTGATCGTTTTCGTGACTTGGTTTAGCTTGCGGAAATCTGTCACGAAACGAAATTCATTGGGTTGTTTCTTTGGAACCAGAAAGGCAGGTGCAGCCCAAGCGCTTGTTGATTCCCTTATTATGCTCTGTTTAATCATCTCGGAAATTTGACGTTGCATTTCCTGTTTTTTATGGGGAGCACAAGGGTAAGGTTTCGTCGCTATCGGTTTCGAACCATCAGTGTCAATGACGTGATAAACCACCTGTGTGAAACCAGGTTGATCAGAAAATAAACCAGGGCTTTCCTGCAAAAGTAGAGAAAGCTGTATTCGTTGCCTCTCATTCAGTTGGTTACTCAGTAACAAACTCGTTATGTCTATAGGATCCGTAGGAATCACTTCGACAGGTTCCGGAAAGGAAATAACATGTTGTACGAAATTCAGGGTAACTTGAAAAGTATTGATAAAGTCCATGCCCATTAGACATTTAACAGGTAGTTCGTCTATGAGCAGGAAAGAATGCGTAAAACGAGCCTTTCCCAGCCCTAGAGATAATGTGACAGTTCCTGTGATACTGAATATTTCGTTATTTGCACCTCGCAAATACTGCGTCGCAGGCTGAACGTGTATTGCAGGAAAATTTTTAGTGCAAAACTTCGTATTTAGGGCTGATATTTCAGAACCAGTGTCGAACTTTGTCTCGACAATAATATCTTCAATTGTCAAGAACACATCAGGCAACTGAGGAGTTTGGACAGTCACTAATACTGTTTTAGGGTCAGAATGCTTGGTATCAGGAAGCAGTACCGACCCTTGGTCTACTTCCTTTGGAAGTTTAAAGGATTCCTGGTTGGATTATCATGCGGTCTGAAACCTCGGCCCTGCCGGGTAGCGGGAAAATTTTCACGATGAGGAAAACTGCGTGAAAACTGTTGCGGGAACTCCGCATGTCTGTTGAAATTTTCATTTCTATTACTTCTTCCCTCAGCACGGGCAGAAAAATCATCATTGCCCTGAGCATGAAAACGTTCCGAATGCTGCGGATTGGAACGGGGTCGAGCATATACTGTGCATTTGTACGGTACCCAGAAAATTGATTAGAAACTCGCGGTTGGTGTACCACTCTTCTATGCGGTGGAACGTATGATGCTTGGACTTGCACTTGTGTACGCTCGCGTTGAAAGTCATTAGGCCTATTATGCTGATGAGGATTTTCGTAATAAGCCTCGCGGGGTGCCCGAGCATGGTGAGTTGGACCATGTTTGCTGTGTCGCTCTTCATACGTTCGTATGAGGCGAAGGCATTCATGAATTGTAGCAGGGTGTCGGACCTCAAGAAAATCCTGTAGAAATGGATCGAGCTGTTGCAATAGGGTGTCCAACATGTCGACATGACTGGCATGTGGATCCCATAAGTTATACAAGCGTGTTGTTTCTAAAGCAAATGCAACAGGGCTATCGTTGGGTCCTTG
Organism: Macrothele yani; assembly: GCA_039090855.1. Classification (NCBI taxonomy): domain Eukaryota; kingdom Metazoa; phylum Arthropoda; class Arachnida; order Araneae; family Macrothelidae; genus Macrothele; species Macrothele yani. The sequence continues at coordinate 128,669,562 of CM077003.1, read as the reverse complement.
CTGACGAGAAAAAAGTTGTTGTGCAAGGCTAGCTCGACTGAGGCCGACAGGAAAGACTTCCAAAAATTCTGCTCGGAAATTCTCATAATGAGAATCCGGGTTCGACACTCTCCACTGCCGATACCAGGTCTTAGCGGTCTCCTTCAAGCAAGTGCCTGCTATTTGCACTTTGCAGTCTTGAGGAATATTGTATAGATCAAAATGATCCTCCAGGTCCTCAAGAAATTTTAATGACCCCACCAAACCATTGAAATTAATTGTTCCTGCATGCGGCACGAAATGGGCAAGCATTTTGCTTCTGTGAGAGGATTGAAATCTCTCAGGTACGATCCGCGACTCAGAGTGATAGGAAGCTGGTGAATGATGAAATTGTGAAGAATGCCTGGGGACTTGTAAATCATTCATATCAAAGTGAGACCCACAGGCTTCTTGCAAATTGTCAAAAAAAACACCATCACCATCGAAATTTGATTTAGGGTGAAAAATTGAAGTTGTCTCAGGTAAGGAAGACATGGGTAATAATTGTCAAGACCTCGTGTTCAGAAAAAGTTCGGGCGTCAATTATAATCAATAAGCTTTCTTACTGGTAGTTGTTGTGTAGTAGTTATAATGAACAAGCTTAACTGCTAGTAATGTTGTAGTAGTAATTAAGATGAATAAAGTCTTATGCTGGTTGTTAATAGTAACACTTAATGAAAGAGACCTAACAGCCAGACAGAGGTCTGACAAAACTATGAACTGAGAAAAACGTACTTACTAAGAACACCTTTTATTAGGGAAACTCCTGGTATTATCCACACACACCTCATAGGTCACACAACTACTCGATATCTGGCTCTCACATATAACGAAGTTCCTCTCACATAAACGAAACTCTCTTTACACCAAACGAAGATCTCTTTACACATAAAACAAAGCTCTCTACGCACATAAACAAAAGCTCTCCTAGGTATCGTTGAACGCGCCTATTTATACTGCCTACCACTACGTCATGACTTACACTCGTTGCCACATATCATTCAGCGGGAGAAATAACATCTCGTTAAGTAAGAAGATAATTTACATAGGAAAATAAAATAACGAGAGATAGTAAAATCAAAAGGAAACTGAATCTAGAGTATACGTTAGAACGGACAAGACTCCTTAATATGCTTTTAGCTTGTCTGTTACCATAGTTGCCGTAATAAGCACTACTGCTCCATCAGCACCAAAAACCTGAGTGCTTCTTAAAACGTCTCCGACACAAAAACGACGTGTTAATCCTAACCAAAGAATATCTACACTCCAGGAAAATTTTGTAATCCCCTCTTTACCACCTGTCTTAAGCAGTCAATCCTTTCTTGTCTGCTTACATATAAATTGCTCGTAAGAGGGCATCCCTCATTCACGGGCCGCGAGTGGCCTAGTGAGCAACGTTCGTGACTGCCACGGAAAGGGCCTCAGGTTCGAGCCCAGCAGGAACGAACGCTCGACCCACTAAATATCCGCCGTGTGTCGGATGGGCACGTTAAGTCGTCGGACCCCGGGTACTGCCCCCCCGGTAATAAATAAGGGCGTTTTCCTTCCCCTTTTTACTTCGCTTCCGTGTCACTTTCCTATCGGGCACTCTAGCCCAAATCTCCTAGCATCCTTTTTCTAAGGGTTGTTTAAGACCTTGGGTCAGACACTCCCTTCCTAAAATCTTCTACATATGATCTGATCCCTCATTCACACTCACACACCTTAAAGCGAAAATCCCTTACCAACTACATAAGTACAATACTTTGATAATCTTAGCCGAATATAATGTGGCTAATCTGTTGTTTCTGAACGCCAATGTAGGCTCAGAACACGCTTATTTCTACAGCTCTGCCCCAAAATGGCGCGAACAAAGAAGTTCCACGTGGAAACGAGCATATTAATCCATATTTATAAAGATCATTTCTGAATAGAGGTTACCGAATCTTACAGTGTGTGTGTGTGAGAGGGAGAGAGATAAACTTCGTTCTCGGATGTCTGCAGCATCCGTCAGCCGCGTATTCGGTATGAATGAATCCACCATCCGGTCGATCCACCAAAAGGATAAAAATACTCGTATATAATGCTTGAATCGGCATTAAAGTATGCAAACATTGCAGGGATGCTTTGTGATGAGGCAATGGAAAGAACCATTAAGTTTGTGGATTAACTATTGCAGAGCAAATAGTTGTATACAATGAATTTATAAATGCTCAGCATTATACTGTTAAGGAGATTTAATACTAGAGTTTTAGGCATCTCATTTCGCAACTTTTATTTCGCTTTAGTGCTCCTTTTCCTTTGTTTCCACGAAGTTGTCGACCAGCGACCCGTTTCCATCTCTGGCATATATCAATCACTGCATCGCACTTCCACATTACTTTGCAGAAACATAAATAGTCAACTCTTTCCAGGTAGGGACTTAATTTTTTGATGAGTGTATACATTTAGTTATTTATTTGTAAGCACATCCCTACAGACAGCACATCTTTAATACCAAGGTGTATTAAAAGTACGTTTTCTACATTCCACGATGCACGGAGCCGTCAAGTTGCAATAATTTTGCTTACTGTAAATTAGCATTTAAATTTCACATTTCTCCACTTCTGAACATCAGATCTAAAATATTCCCATTGCTTTCTGTGAGACTCTCGAATGACCGGTTCGACCTATATTGTGCAGATAGGTACATATTCCAGTGTTAATATTTCATTTCAGATTGTTTTTATGTTTCGTCACTTTGCTCGCCTAAGTGTTTTGTGTGAACTTCTGCGAAAAGACAAGGCAGTTAAACATTGTTGGTGCCAACAGATATTACCGGGATAATCACCGGAGCAAATATAAACGGTATTGACTCATTAGCACCTAGCAGGGGTCGAAAAATGCCATCGCCTGGTCGCCCGGGGACACCAAAAAGATTTTCCGGTCCGCCACGGAAAACATCAGTGAAGAACATGTAATTCATGAATTTGCGAGCCTCGGGGGAAAAAAAAGGTACCTTTTTTTTTTTTTTTTTTTTTTTGTAGTTGTTTTCCTCCACGGAGAGATAAGCTAATAATGGCTGAGGGTAAAACATTATTTTTTGGACAGAAGTGTACATGACTATACATATTATATGTACCAGCCCCCTTGCTCGTCAATTAGTTTAATTCTGGCCACTATAAAGTTTGCTGGCAACCACATTTCAGAATATTTTTCTACACGTAAATGCAGAACCCATTTCAGAGAGGGGCGAGGGGGCTGCAGCCCCGGGCCACGCATTTTCAAGAGGTCCTAGAATTATGCACGATGCTTGAGGAATTGGCAGAGTTCTACGAGTTTTTTTGTGTGTCTTTTGTTATTTTGCAGATAGCACAGCAAAAACTATCGGAAACTGCCGTATGAAAAAAAAAAAAAATTCTATTCCTTTCCACTTTTTTAGGAAGAGTTCGCAAAAAATATAGTTGTCCCCAGTCCATTCCCAAATCTTTCGAAAGCATTACAGATGTTTTTTTTGTACCCACCTGTAATAAAGGGAAATTTTCATGCATTAAGAATTCGTTTGAATCGTGATATTTGGGTCATATTATTTTTCACTACTTCGATATAATTTCAACAACCTGAACTCTGGGGAGGGGGTGGGGGTTAAAGTAGAACTGAATTGTTATCCATTTTTCAACTATGAATTTTACATTTTTTGCTACTACCCACTGATTTGTCCATGAATCATGGGATACACACTTTTGGGAAATTTTAAATTGCCAACATATGATTTGATATAAGAAGCATGCCTATAATTCATAGTTGAGTCTCTGCACATTTTTTGGTGTGAGTATTCTGTTACTCTCATTTGCACCCAAATTTCAGACTAGTCCACAAAAGACTATAAATACAGTACTGTTTATTCCTTTAGTTCGTATACGTTTATTACTGGATTAGGTAACGTCATTTTTAATACACCACAATATGAATACTCAAGAAACACATATAACTTATTAAATCCGTTTATTTCTTATGGTGTAATAATCACAGAGATTCGCCAAGCTTTCGCACTCCACTGGGAGGCTTTTTCAAGGCAAAGGTAGACATAAAATTGCAGGGAATTGGACCACATAAGGAACAAAGAACACGGAAAAAATATATATCGGAATGACAAAGCGATCCTTGGACACTAGATGTAAAGCACATGTACGAAGTGTCAACCAGGACATGCAGAATACAGCCCTCGCCAGAGAAGTCATGCATTCATCGGCCATTCCAGTATGGAATAATATTAGAAAAATTGCCCCTTACACGAACTTTAAAGAGGCTGCCATCAGGGAAACTGTCGAAATCCTCTCCAGCAAAGTAGCATGCAAAGATATGGTCTCTACTGAACTACCAATGGTTTGGCATGCGTTATTAAAAGACGGGAACACGTCGCCTTGCGCCGTGTAATTACGTGCTAAAAAATTTCACGAATTATGCTGGTGATGTCACCCACGTTATTTTAAAAAAATAATCTTTGTTCCTTATGTGCTCCAATTCCTTGCAATTTTATGTCTACCGTTGCCTTGAAAAATCCTCCCAATGGAGTACGAAAGCTTGGCGAATCTCTGTGATTATCACACCATAAGAAATAAACGGATTTAATACGCTATATGCGTTCTTGAGTACACTGGATTAGGTTTCACACTATGGTACAATTTAATTTACTGCATTATCACTTTTCTTTATGTACAAAGTCATTTCCTTTAATAGTATTTTCTATATACTAAACACAGTCCTTTTTAAAAACACAGTCTTGTTAAACACAATATTTAAAACCTAGTAAAATTTAATTAAACTATTTGATTGTTACTATTACAAAGAAAACTATGAACTCAATATTTTCAAGTGTGTCACGAGCATCGAATCAGGTCAGTTTCCTCAGAGGCGTCAACAGAATAAAGAGGAACTGACAGCATCTAGTCATTAGCTCAATAATAGTTCATTGATCACGAGTAAGATTGGGAAAAGAATTTCAAGAGTGGCGAGTTGGAATTATGGGCATTGTTATCTTCATATCTCCTGCTTTTTGCGGTGCAGAATTTTCTAAGTCACGTAATAGGAAATTCTATTTCACATATGTCGGTTTCTGATACGTGAGTTTGAAGGTTCTTTTTGCATTCGACTTCTGTAAATATGCTAAAAAAATTTCATCGTTTGACAGTTCTATTGATACAAAACTGGTTTAAACTTGAGTTCCTAATTCGATATTTCATCTTTTACAGATCGTATTCGGAAAATTATTTTAACTTCGGCTTGCTCTAGCGTACATAAGGTTTGGCAGCGAGCGACCTAGTGGTTACAGCAAACCTCTTCCACCAAATGGTCGGGCGATCGATCTCAGGAAAGCCGAGTTGCCTCGAACCACCGAACCAGCGACGGAACCCAGCAAGAAAAGGTCACCCGCGCATTCCTCGCCGCATCCTAGCCCTCAGACTCAATCCAATGCAAATTCGTTTGTGATACACATTACAAAAGTCTCATGAAATATAGGCAGCTTTGCACAAACCCTTCCCACGGGTGCGAATCCCACGAGAAATAGCTAGGTCGGAAACCTCTGATTTAAGTATAATTTTCCATCTAAGTGGAATAATTTTGCGACTAAGTTATACATCTGCTTCTATATACGGATCTATAAAATTCGGGGCCGTTGTTATTATAGCTGAAATTTTCCGTACATTTACCAGCTTGCTTTTTACTGCAAATTTTTACCATTGGGTGATATAAACCTAGATTTTTATTTCACAGGTATTTCAGGTTTTGCATTCTGCAGTGGATCGGTTGGATGTTAGCTGTAGTCACAATCAATATTATCTTCATACTTCCTGATTTTCCAGATGCACTGTGTTTTACGGAAAAATAGTGAGTTTATGTCTGCCATTCAAAATGTTTCAGTTGAAAAATTCGTTTCCCAGAGGATAGTTATGGCCAAGATTGTTAGCAAAGTTTGTAAGTTTTATGTTTTTGTTATGAAAAAACTTCCCTCTCAATGGTGAAATTCTGAAAAATGTAGCTGCCTGGCTCTCCGAAGGCCGGCTCACGCGCATCGACTCCAGGAGGTGCGCGCGGAGTGGGGCAACAGTTCAGTTAAGATTATTTGTGCTAAGAAATGTGGATTTCGATTGGGTTAGGTTAAAAACCGATCACCTTAACCACTGAGCCAGAATGTCTTCGGAATCGCACTCACGTTCAAGATAAAGCTAATTGCGCGATGGTGAATTCTTTCCTCTTCTTAATGTAAGTGATTTAGTCATTTTAATTTTTGTTGGAGCTTATTATTTTTTAAATACATTTGTAATAATTTTATTTTCTTCTGTAGGAGGACCTATCACAAATTAATAATGCACTTCCTTTTTCATTGTGATTTTTCGAAGTAACAGAATGCTTTGGGACATGAGATATTTTTAAAATGTCAATGAATTTCAATTACCATTAAGGAAAGGGGAAATGTACTGTTTTATATTAATATTTCACAAAAATCCTAAATATAAAATTTATTTTTGATATGCTCCACAGACTGATACAAAGACATCGTACAAATCACCTGTACAATAAGTTAAGAACCAGGTTTCTTAGGTAACACAACATATGGTAGCTGGTGCACAAAATGATAGAGAGGAGAAGAGATATCCTGTGCCACAACAACCAAAATTCATGCGATATCCTATCCACAATATCCGATATTGAACTTCAAAATCAAATACTTCGTCAGACTATGGAAATTTAATACTTATTCAAACCCCCAAGTATTCCCGTGAATCTCTTCTATTGTCAGAAATGCTTCGTTTTATGATTCATGCGATATACTATCCACAATATGCGATTTCGCTACAGAATTTCAAAATCAAATACTTGGAACAGACTATGGAAATTTAACAATTAATCAAACCCCCAAGTATTCCCGTGAATCTCTCCTATTGCCAGAAATGTTTCGTTTTATAATTCAAGCGATATACTATCCATAATATCCGATCTCGGTACAGAAATTCAAAATGAAATACTTCGACAGACTATGGAAATTTAACAGTTAATCAAACCCCCGAGTATTTCCGTGAATCTCTCCTATTGCCGGAAATGTTTCGCCATATGGATACGGAAAAAATGCGAATGGAGTTTTTTTGTTAACATAAGAAAAAAATTGCGGAACGGTTTCTGAAAATTCAGAATTCTCCTGATGTACAAAAAGTCCGTGAAATTCAGGTTTCTTTCACAGATTTCACGGAAAAGGTTGTATCAGAAACATGCTTCGTTAATTCATGAAACGAATCACAAAAAGTGGCTCGTGAATTTCAGAATTTTTTTACAGTGCAATTGCATTAGAGGAAGATCATTCGACTTTGGTGACCGTCGTTTTTGTAGCTGCGTTCTCGAGCTGATGGAAAACTCCTACACTAGTAAACTCCTCCACTTTCTTTCACCGTGCGAAAACACTTCGCGGGAAACTCCTACACCTTCTCATAAGGAAACGTACACAAATTGCATTCCGTACGGAAATTTTGTTAAAGTGCAGTTCTTCTAGTAGCATAAAATGACATGTAAGTTTTCAGACTCACTAAATCTTGACTACAACTTTAATCTTTAATGTGTGGTAACATATGCTAAAAGCCTATAAAAGAGACTCAAAAGATTCCACAGTACATATGATCTTCAGGTGTCTTTGGAAAATTTTATGTTGCAACGAAATATTGAGGACCCAGGCACACAACGAAATCTACTAAAAGAGAGTAAACATATCATTCTTCAGGCAATTTTACGGCACACCTGGCCCTTAGGCCTTTACGAATTACTTTAAGTCACAACCTAATTATTTCTCGTATGTCTGTTTAGGAACGGAGCTAGTGTAGCAATTCAATAGATCAGCTTTCATGTGTTTACAAGATATCAAGGCCTTTACAGATTTCAATCGCATCCGTTCTCCTATTGATAGGGTTGGCATTTCATTTCATTTATTTCATTTTAATTGTCACGTACAGGTTACATAGATTAAGTGAAAGTAATTATATGGCAGATATGCAACAACAGGGATAAAAGGAGGGAAAAGGTCAAATAGACCTAACTAGCCCTCTTTTCCTAAAACAATGATTCTTGAAACAAACATCAAGTCAAGCAGACATCTTAGTGATCGGCGGCCCTAAGAGACAGTTGTCATTATAATTTCAAATTTATTGCCGAAGCAGTTCCACCCTATATAATTCAATATTAAAAATGTAAATTAAAATCATACCACTAAAGGTAATGACATATTAGTAAAAAAAAGCAACAGATACGTATATTCAGTATTAAGATTGATTGTTATAAAGTGTTAAATTTAGGAATTTAAAAAGACGGAGACCGTTCCAGTTGATTTATAAAGCAGCTGATACCTATATTGTAATGGGGCTGATCGTATTAGATATTGCTTAAGATTTTTTAAATAAATAAACATTGTATAGGGTTATTAAATCATCAGGCAGAGTATTATTCCAAATAGTTAATTGCCGCCCCGGTGGCGCAGTGGTCTAAGGCACTGGCCTCTGATCATTCGCCCGTAAGGGGTCCGGGTTCGAATCCCGGTGAGGCATGGATGTTGTGTTTCGCTTACGGCACTGGCTCTCTCCCTTCCCTGGAACTAGTGACCCTAAATTAGGGACGGGCGACTGCTTATAGCCCATTGAGTTGCTCACGGTGGTCGTTAAACTTAAAAAATAATAAAAAGAAAATAGTTAATCCGACATAGTTAATGTATGCTCTAGATCGTTCTGTTTGTGCAAACATAGGCACTAATTTAGTTTTGTTTCTAGTAGTATGTTGATGGATGTGAAAATTTAGTGAAATTAAATACCGATAAAGATTATTTTTTATTCTGTTAAACATTAAAATACCTGGATTCTAATCGGGTTGTTAAGCTTCGCGAATAATTGTTTTGAAGTTTCAACTCAAGAAGTCTGACGAATTTATTTTGATCTCATTGTAATTTATTAATATAAATTATAATTTATTAATATAATTTATTAATATAATTACAATGGAATCAAAATTGACAACGGCAGAGGTTTTTCCCCAGGTCAGGATACAGTAATTCAGGTGAGTTTGAATTAAAGTGAAATATAATTGTAACATCAATTTTAAAGATCAGTAAGTCATAACAGTGCCAATTACTCCAATGCTTCGAGAGAATTTAGTATATGCTTCGAGAGAATTTCTAGTAGAATGTTGATGGATGTGAAAATTTAGTGAAATTAAATCCCGATAAAGATTATTTTTTATTCGCTTAAACATTAAAATACCTGGATTCTAATTATAAAGTTGATCACCAGTTAAGAGATGAAAATCATTAGGATGTAGTCCTAATCGGGTTGCCAAGCTTCGCAAATAATTGTTTTGAAGTTTCAACTCAAGAAGTCCGACGAATTTATTTTGATTTCATTGTTATTTATTAATATAATTAATAATTACAATGAAATCAAAAGTGACAACAGAGGTTTTTCCCCAGGTCAGGATACAGTAATTCAGGTGAGTTTGTATTAAAGTGAAATGTAATTGTAACATTAGTTTTGGAGATTAGTAAGTCATAACATTGCCAATTACTCTAATGCTTCAAAAAATTTTACTGGTTAAAATTTCAATATGTTTGTTTGATTTAAGATCCTATAAAAGATGAACTTTATAATGCTACGCTTTTGCTCACCCACCAACCATTATTTATAAGACTCTACTAGGCGAAGGCCTCTTAGGCTATTATATAAACGCTATGAATGTGGGCACGGCGGATAAAAAACTTCTATAAAGACCTAGGCTTAGCGCCTGTGATTAATGTTTTTGACTTGAGTAAAAGTGCAGCACTAATACGTTGAATTCTTATGTAAACCTTATGAATATGAGCACGGCCGATTCAAAATTGCTCAAAAGGCTTAGACTAGGGCTTTAAAATATTGTGTTGTGCCCGAGTAATAAAGAGCGTGACATTTCAGTGCTCTCAAAGCTGTTTTAATTATTCAAAGTGAGGGCACCTAGATATTTTCAAAGCATATGTTTATTAGCACTAAGTCTCGGCAATTTCAATCGTCCGAAAAAGATAAATAATTAAACAAAAATCCAAATTTATCACACTTTCTCAAGTATAGCATGACATGGAATAATTCCACTGTATCCGCTGTTTCACCGAATACCGCAGCTTTAAAAAATCTACAAAGTGACGTCAATTGTTTTCCCAAACGGGCACAGTTTCCATATGACTCCCTAACGCAATTTGACAAAGCACGTTTTCCATTGGTATAAGAGTAACTTAATTATTTCAACGGAGTTTCAAATTCAACTTTCATTTCATAAGGGACAATGATATCAATTGTGCATCTCAGATTTACGCACAAATATTTTTTTTAAAGTGGACAGGAAAGTGCAGTTTTTAGACGGCCCCCTTAAATGTGTGTGGACAATGCCCACTAGTGCTGAGATGGGCGGAGCCCGCAAACCTGGTGCCCAGGCCGCGCTTGGGCTGCATAATACGAGTATTTGCTACGATTCGGGCTCAGGCTATGAATTTCCTCCTTTTTTTTAAAACTGAGATTTTGTATATTTGAGAATACAGGTCTTTAATTAAACTACCGAAATGATAAAGATAATTCTTCTAGAGCTGAGGTCCAGACTGAGGGCTGGAAGGGGGGGGTATTCTGGGCTTGGGGAACGACTGCCATAGTACACGCATCCATGAATTTCTGTGAAAAGGTAAAACCCTGTTCAGAAACTGTAAATACCATCACCATCGAAATTTTGCCAGCCTCCGCTCAGTAGTTCTGTGTTAACGTTATTGAACAACGATTGTACATTTTAGTACAGCCTGATTTTACCTGATTCCAGTCGCCATAAGCATTTTAGAAAAAAAAGAATAGTCAACGAAAATCGGACAGCTATATAACAGAGTTGGGCAGGAATGCATTACAAAGTAATGGAAGTACAAATTACAATTAAAGTTTAATGCATTACAAAGTAATCCCAAGTATGGTTTGCACAAGGTAATGGAATTAATCTGTAATGCATTAAAATGAAAAGGATTTAGTTCAATTATTTAATAATGCCATTCAAACGCAATGAAATTATTTGGTAATGAAGTTACACAATTTGCAAATAATAATTACATACTAATAGTTTATAGAAATGCACGTGTGCCAAAAGCTATGTCTAGAAAAGTCGGCCATGTAACATAGCAGACAGAGACCAAAGTGTCGTGTAGAATGTTCTAGAAGCTGCAAGAATGGGTTAGACCTTTGTAGAATGTTCCAGAATGATCGCGCAGAGGGAAGTTAGAGAGCTTTACGTAAATCAAAAATATTCCAGAAGGTTCAGGTCCTGTCGTGAAGTATATATAAAGGAGTCACTCGCTTGCTAGTCCAGTGTTCGTATCGGACAAGTAATGGACAACAACACTTGAGAAGTATGGCAAAAATGTCAAAAGTTCGCAAATTTCTGTAATATTCGGCAGTGCACCATGAGTTGCTGAACTGTGAGTGTAGTGCTAATATGTGCTTGTAGCTATAGTGGGGGTAATTATTTTGGACAGCAAAACTTATGTAATGTACGAGAATACGGTACTGGAGATGGACGAAATGAGTATTTCGGCAACGAATTGTAGCAATCTGTCAACCAGTGGCAGCCTCACGGGATCAATAGCTGACATCACAGAAGCTGTGAATAAGTATCCTAGTTGTATATTAGATGGTCGTTTTTTTTTAAATAGTGGAGAATAAATGTAGTGGAGACAAAGTTGTAGCAAAGAGTATCAAATGTAACATCGAAGTAAAAGGATCAAGAAGGTGTACTTCAAATTTTACAACGCATTCGTAGGGGAAACACGGAGCCGGTTTTGTAGAAGAGTACCATGAGTATTTGAAAGAAGTTAAGAAATCACGAAGAACCATGCATTAGCACATCAGGGGAATCACGCCATAAAGTATTCGAAAGAAGAGTTCGACAGGGATGTACTTACATATTTTGTGGATTCCATGATATCCTTTAGATGCATTGACAACGTCTATTTCCACAAAATAATCGAAAAGATGAATAGTGATTCCGAAATCTGAAAATAATGAGTCGCGGATCACTTAGCAGCAAACATAAAACAAAAGTTAGAAAACACCGAATTCGTTTGCACAACAGTAGATATCTGCATGGTCAGGACGACACAGACGTTTCTTGGGTGTGACGGTACGCTTAATTGAGTCACAGACATTACGAAGAGTTTCCAGAGCTGTAGCTTGTCAAAGATTTAAAGGAACGCATACTAATGATAGAATATATGCAATGCTTCTGCAGATATTCAAAACGTTTATATTGGATTCTTCTAAAGTAGTGGCTGCAACTACTGACAATGGAAGCAATTTCTTTAAAGCGTTTCAAATATTCGGTATTCAAGCGGCAAGCATTGTTAACGATGATGTGGATTTTGACTTGGAAAACAGTTCAGGTAGTTCCGATTACGATACGGACGCTGCCTCGGCCTCAACATAGTGATAATGATGAAGAGCATTTGTTGGCTATATGTATACATCCTGGGGAATGGTTACCCTTGCATTTCAAATGTGCGTACCATACACTCAGTTTATGTGCAACTACAGATACTCATAAAGTACTAGAAGACCGCAATACTGATCTTTGCAAAATGCATCAACAAGTGATGAGAAGGTGTAATACCTTGTGGAGAGCTGCAAATCACCCGAAATCTGCAGAAATTATCCAGGCCATTTTAGGTCACAAACTTAGCAGGCCTGGTGTAACACAGGGGAATAGTTTATACGATGCTATGAAACAAATTCTACGCATAAAATACAAGTCAGCTACGTTGCATAAGGCACTGGACTTAAAGAGTGTACTGAGAGATCAAGATTTCAGTTATATGGAAAAACATGTTAAATGTACTAAACACATCGCCGAGGCCCTAAACATCTTCCAAGGTGAAGATGACATTATTTTGGCATCCTACTTCCAACTTTGTTGTCATTAAGGTACAAATTACAAGCGTTATTGCCTGGAGATCTCACGTATTGCCGACCATTAGCCGAAGCTTATTTGGAAGGTCTGGAACGAAGGTTTAAGGAGTACTTCACGCTGTCATCTCCTCAGGTGGAAAAGGCTGCAATAGCAGCTTTATGTCACCCTAAGTTCAGCAAATTTAAATGGCAATCTTGTATTCCTAATTCCTATTATATCAAAATGAAAACATTGCTCATAAATGAGTTGTCAAAAGAAATTAAATCGCAACAACATCTCATGGATGCACCTTGTAGCAGTCGCCAAGTCAAAGATGTTTTTTTCTAAATTGATTCCACTTCTGAAGATGACAGTGAAAACAAACATCCAACAAGGAAAGCTGAACTCATCTATGCACATTTCAGCCTCGAAGAACCAGGAGTTTTACGTGTGTTACATAATTATAAAGAGGTAAAACATCTGTTTGTGTAGTCCTCAGCGCCCGTCGAACACCTCTGCCCCCCTCAGCGCCCGTCGAACGGTTGTTCCCATACGCTACTATTACCAATTATTGCAAAGCTAATAGACTTTCGGATGAAATGTTTGAAAAGAGGGTTGTTTTAAAAGCAAACCTTACGTATGAAGAAAAAGACCACACACAAACTAGGGATTAGGGAATAGGAAAATCCTACCTTGTTTTGCGACAAGCCACCTAGATATTCTACTTCTACTTTACAATGAGGATTTGTCATTTCCTTACTTTGTGATGATCTAGTTGCTCATTCTTTCTGTTGTACACGTAGTTCATTTTGTGGTTGCCATATTTTGTAGCAATCAGACCTTTCACACCTTACATTTCAAGTGATGTAGTGTCTCAGAATTGTTTCCATTGGAGTTCAATGCACAATTTGTTATTTCCTAACTGTTTTTTTTTTTTTTTTTTGTGCTTCAGTGAATACACAACGTGTAAGGGTGTACTGATTGCTGGCTTATTCATGTTGTATTGTTACCCATAAGTTATTGGTTAATTACCAACATATAGTTAGCCATTAACCAATACGATTATAATGGGTAACTGCTGCATGTCATTACAATTACCGTGTAATTCTAATGACCAGTTCACCGTTACCATGTAATGGTACCGCTAAGTTCTTGTTCCCATTACCATTACGCTGTAATGTATTACCGATTAATTCAATAATGATTTTGCCCAACTCTGCGATATACACTTGCGGAAAGGGAAAAAGAACACCAAGAAGGAGACGTCTGATACCAACGAAATTTATACAGCATAATAACCGAATACAGAGGATAACGTGATCAAAACATTATGGCAAAATACAGCTGTATTTGCTGGTAAACTGAAAAATAACATTTCCATGTAACATGGTTAGTACGAGGTTGAACCGCCATGAACTGCGTCACACTGTGCAATTCTGGCATGGAGTCTGTCGTACAGATGTTGGATGTAAGTTTGGGGTATTGAGTTCCAAGCATCCTCAACCTGGACGCGTAAATCGGGGATGATCGTGGCTGGTCGTGGAGACCAGATAAGTCGTTGTCCCATAAAATCCCACACGTGCTCAATGGGGGACAAATCCGGTGAACGTGCAGTCCATGGAAGTTGTCTCACACCCTGAAGTGCACGTTGTGTTTCACGTGCCGTGTGTGGGCATGCGTTATCTTGTTGGGAAACACCACGATGGACCGACCTTACAAATGGCACAACAACGGGCTGAATGACATTGTTTATGTAGGAGGTGCTGTTTAACGTACCCGGTACAAACACTAGTTGTGTACGGGAGTGATAACTGATCGCTCCACACACCAGGAGACCGAGTGTAGGCCCTGTGTGTCGCTGGCGGATGCAAGTAGGGTGGAGACTCTGCCCTGTGTGTCTACGAACACGCATGCGGCCATCGGAGGCTCCCAAGTAGAATCTGCTTTCATCGCTAAACACGATAGATCGCCATTGCGTTCTCCAGTGCAGACGTTGGCGACACCACTGCAGCCGTTCCTGACGGTGGGCTGGAGTCAGAGGTACACATTCCAGAGGCACACGTGCACGTAGTCCTGCATCCAGTAGACGGTTGCGGATTGTTCGCACAGTTACCTCAGGTGCAACGGCAGCTCGGATTTGCGTCGCAGTGGATGTTCTGCTTGACAACGCCGCTCTTCTTATGCGTCGATCGGTCCGCTCATCAGTCCGTCTGTGACTCCCGGTTCTACGTCTTCTCGTGTTGGAATGTTCCTCGGATCATCTACGCCACCATCGTACCACCACCGATACTTCCCGTCCAATTCGCTCCGCAATACGACGATACGACCATCCGGCCACGCGGATTCCGACTAGACGACCTCGCTCAAAGTCCGATAACTGCTGAAATCGTACACGTCTTCCATGTCCAGGCATTGCAAATTTTTCAGGGTCTTCGCACGTGTCCGTACGCCGACGACTGATTACATTCACTTCGCCGTATGCTCCTTAAATACCACCGACGACTGATTACATTCACTTCGCCGTATGCTCCTTAAATACCACCGACGATAATTTGCATATTATGCCGTGCTGTGGCGTAAGCGCTCACCGGTTGGTCCCAAAATTAACATCACACCTGCGTAAACTCGACCCCAATAACATATATAAATTTCATGATCGTCCGCCAATTCCTTCTTGGTGTTCTTTTTTCACTTTCCGCCAGTGTACTATATATAATACAAACAAACAGATAGATAGATGTCCCATCATCATTCTCCAGTTTAGAAAGATATTGCTAATTGCAAGGGGAGGAGAGAGGAGTAGTCTGTAAGAAGAGAATTATTATTTTTGTTTTTTTAATTAACACTGAAAGTCATAGTATTCGGGCACGGGTTAGTTAATATAAAATTCGGGCTCAGGAGGGATCTGGCTGACATACTTCTGGCTCAGAAGAGCTCGGGTTCTAATAATGAGCCCGAACTCAACATTGGTGCCGATGTGCCCTACTCGTTTGGATGCACTGAAGGGGTAGTGAGCTGCCCAATATGCAGTTTGTATACGCCCCCGTCACGTTGCAGAAACATTGTTCACTTGGAATGGTTTCAATCTCCCGGATATGAATTTTCCGGGTACCAGTTTCCCGGGTACGAGTCTTCCGTGTACGAGGAATGTGCCAAAGAATACCCACGGGAAAATGCCTACAGAAATAATGCCCATAGTGTTAACAAGTTTGTTGCTATGTATTTGTAGTCTGTTGTTAACAAGTTCGTATTAACTTCATAAATATTGCGTGGTTGAGTTGCTAAGTCTTATATGGTTGAAGATGATGGTAATTAACACGTAATAACCAAATGATAATAATTGTATGCAAATATGTCGAAGAAACCTTTATTTTTTTCTTCACTTAATCCCCTGAAAAGGTTGTCCGTTAGCTGTGCTATGTTTCCTCGCTGTTCCCCTTAAAATTCCAATTCCTTTTTGTTATGTCCTACTTTCGATCATCCCTCGCACTGTCGTGAAAATCCCCTATCCTGTCGGTCCGCCTAAACTTCCCAGCCTCGCCTGGGGCAATTATCTCGTCGTACCTTTCGCGACCGCTCGCTCTCGAAGACCAGATACCACTGTCTTCTCGCCTCCTTCTCTGTCTCCAAAAATGTCCTTAAGCATATCCGAAAGTTCCCCGTGAGAAACAAACGACCGCCCTCGGTCAATCTAAAGCCTCAAAGTAAAATGTGAGGGACTAGTCCATTAGTCGGTAGCTTTGAAATTGAAATCTTTAAAGCATCAAAAGAGTCGCGATAGAGTTAATCTCCATTCAACAAACAATGTGCAAATACTAAGCTCCTACAATCTGGTGCACAAAATGAACCATGCTTCCTGTGTTTAATGGGGAACTGACTCTGAGAAATTTCTCTCACGGTTTGTGGAAACAAAGGAAGTGGAGCACGAGATGGAATAAAAGTTGCAATATTGAGATTTTATATGAAATCCAAAAACCCAGTATAAAATCTCTGTAACAATAGAAAAAATGCCCACTTTTCGAAAATAGGAAAAAAGGAAAAAAATGCTTCTTGTTAAAATAGGAAATTAGCCAGCTGTTGACTGATGTTTTCTCAGGTCTGTTTGAAACACTAGGTCTTCTGTTAAGTTGTTTGTTTGAGTTGCTAAAGTCTTGCGTGGTTGAAGACAATAAACTAGCTATAACTAATGATTTTTCGCAATTCTTTTAAAACTCTAATGAAACACTTTATTATTTTCTTTCCTTAATCGCAGAAAGGTTGTCCATCAGCTCTGTAATTCTCCCTCGCTGTTCGCCTAAAACTCAAATTTCCCCCTAAATCCTCCTGAGGTCATTCCTTCGTGTTGCCGAGAATGCCCCACATTCCCCGGGTTAGCTTAAGACTTCTTTCCCCAACACCTCAGGCCTTTCCTGCCCTCGTGCTTTTCGACCGTTCGCTTTCAAATCCTAGAAGTGACTCCTTCGCCTCCTTTTTTGTTCCCACGCGAACTCACCCCTTTGCCGCCACAAAACTTCATGGGAAAAACACCACGCCGGCACCGGCTAATACAAAACATCAAGGTAAAGATTAGGAGTGCTTGCGCTTTCAGTGGGCTGCTTTGAAACTAAAGAAGGCAAAGGATTAAACGAGCACGACAATACTAATTATTTGCAACATACAAAGGTGCATACTCTAAAATGATCGAGACAAACTGGCGTCTCTAAATAAATTGTGCCATCGATGGTTTATGCGGGATGAGAGAGCGAAATTTCTCTCACGCTTTGTGGAAATAAAGGAAAAGGAGCACAAAAGCGAAATAAAAGTTGCGAGATGAGATTTAATATCTTTGCCTACATTCTAGAATTAAATCTCCGTAACACTTCATTTCACGAAGAAATATCTTAATTTCAACTAAGCAATCGACAAAACTAGTCAGAAGATTTCCCTGCTCAACCACATAACGTTAACCAGCAGTACAAGAACATCGTAGTTTGTCCCCAAATGGCAAAAGAGGCTCATTGTTCGAAGGGACAAGTGCATGGCCCATCCACGAAGAGTAACTACGCCTAAAACAACTTTTTTTTTTTTTTGAGCGCCCAGCAAAAACAGTCTTGCTGGGCCAGCACTGTCAGCAATGGCCCAGCACTATGTTGCCGCTGCCGAACTGTCAATAAAATGTCCGGGCGGCCAACAGAAGGACCAGAAGTTCAGGCCAACAGTTTGCACCCCATCAGTTGTCATATGCCACAACAGGGCCATCAGTTGTCCATCACAGGCAGCAGCTGCCGCAAGTGGCCCTGCAAGTATGTGCCAGAAATTATGGCTAGCCTAATGTGGTCCGCTAGTTTGCCGGTAGTGGCAGCCAGCAACCACGTGACGTAACTGATGGCTTGCCGAATCTTGTCCGCCAATTTCCTAGTAGTAGCCATAATAATAAAAAAAATATATCAAGGATAACCGCAGTTTCCCAAAGCTACAATATATTTGTTTTTTCTATCCTTACGAAACTTGGGAATTACCGCTCTGGCCTGGGGAAATTTTCTCAACAGACCGGAAAAACGCCCGCTTGCATCCCCAGCAAAAACACAAGTGCTGGTAAACTGCTGGCCACCAGCTGGCAGTGATGGGTCACTGCTGGCTGAAATCGGCCGCTCACGGCCCGGTAGTGGTCCGTTGGTGGCAGCGCTATCAGTTGGCGAGCCATTGATGGCCCTGCAGCATCGCCGTGAATTGTGGGCCTCCAAGCAAGTGCCACTAGTGGACCGTTGCTGGCAACCAATGCAACCCCCAACAGCAGGTGGAAGCAACGGGATGCGCATACGCAGAAGCAACACTTGCTGTGTCTCTCATGGTACCAGTTAGTTGAAGACGACGCTATCGCCATCGTGTTATTTTAGTGGATGTTAAGAAAAAAATCCTTATGTGGAGAGGCGAATTAATTTCCTAATGAAATTTTACGTCGACGAAGATATCAGATTAAGCCGTGAAGTACTAGATTACAGCCATGAAATACACCCACTGCATTCCATGAATAACAATTCATGGAATGGAGTGGATGAATAACAAGAAAAAATTTGTAACCGCTTGAAACACATATCCTGGAAAACCATTAAAATAGCGTTTGTTGGGGGAAAAAAAAGAATTATACGCGTACAAAATTTATTAATTATTTGAAAGAAAAAAAAAGCAACGCTATGTGGTGTACTCATCCATGGGTTGAATACACAAGACGGGGAGGAATTCGCTTCTAAAAATAACGAGAAGTAAAATAAAATATCTTTTGCTCTTTAAAACAAATGTAGCTTCGGACAACGGAAAGGAAAGACACAACGTTAAAAATGTAACAGAATGTGGCATGAACCCGGGTAAATATATATTTATTCAAAAATCTCTTTTCAAGACTGCAAGGACAGTACAAAACTTTGGAAAGCGACTCTAAGTATGTACACGCCTTGAAAATGAGTGACGTTCCCTTAAGGTAAAAAAAAAAACTATCGTTACGTTGAAAAAATTAATTTATCAATTATATGAAACTGGCTTTTATGAAAAATACCTCGCAATATTATAAAATGAAAGAGGGAAGCATTCGATTACCAATTGCATACCAAACAGATAGCTTCCAGCACATATCCTAGTGTAGTGAATTAGTCCGCTTGGTAGCGAGCGCGGCTTCCACGAAAACGGCCAAGGATCGAATCCAGTCAGATGCAAACGGGCGTTTTTCCGGTCTGTCGAGAAAATTTCCCCAGCGCAGTGCGTTAATACACAAGCTTCGTAAGGGTAGAAAAAATTGTAGCTTTAGGAAACTGCGGTTATCCTTGTTTTTTTTTTGTTTTTTTTATTATTATGGCTACTACTGGGAAGTTGGCGGACAAGATTCGGCAAGCCACCAGTTACATCACGTGGTTGCTGGCTGCCACTAACGGACCACATTAGGCTAGCCATCATTTCTGGCACGTGCTTGCAGGGCCACTGAAGGGCCACTTGTGGCAGCTACTGCCTGTGATGGACCACTGATGGCCGTGTTGTGGCAAATGACAACTGATGGGGTGCCAACTGTTGGCCTGAACTGCTGGCCCTTCTGTTGGCCGCCCGGATATTTTATTGAAGGTTCGGCAGCGGCGACATAGTGCTGGGCCATTGCTGGCAGTGCTGGCTGCCAGCAATGGCCCACTCCTGGCCCAGCAAGACTGTTTTTGCTGGGTCTGACTGGATTTGAACCATGGCCGTTGGCGTGGTAGCTGAGCTCTCTACCGACCGGACTAATCTGACACGCACGAGCGTGTGCTTGAAGTTGCCTGTTTCGCACGCAATGTGTAATCGAATGCTTCCCTCTTTCATTTTACAATATTGCGAGGTATTTTTCATAAAAGTCAGTTTCATATAATTCATAAATTTATTTTTTCAACGTGACGATAGTTTTTTTTTACCTTAAGGGAACTTCACTCATTTTCAAGGAGTTTACATACTTAGAGTCGCTTTCCAAAGTTTTGTACTGTCCTTGTCGTCTTGAAAAGAGATTGTTGAATAAATATATATTTACCCGGGTTCGTGTCACATTCTGTTACATTTTTAACGTTGTGCCTTTCCTTTCCGTTGTCCGAAGCTACATTTGTTTTAAAGAGGAAAGATATTTTATTTTACTTCTCGTTATTTTTAGAAGCGAATTCCTCCCAGTCTTGTGTATTCAACCCATGGATGAGTACATTATATCCACATAGCGTAGCTTTTTTTTTCTTTCAAATAATTAATAAATTTTGTACGCGTACAATTCTTATTTTTTTTTCAACAAACGTTTTTTTAATGGTTTTCCAGGACATTTGTTTCAAGCGGTTTCAAATTTTTTCTTGTTATTCACCCACTCCATTCCATGAATTGTTATTCATGGAAATGTAGTGGGTGTATTTCATGGCTTAATCTAGTATTTCACTGCTTAATCTGATATCTTCGTCGACGTAGAATTTCATTAGGAAATTAATTCGACTCTCTACATATGGATTTTTTTTTCTTAACGTCCCCTAAAATAGCACGATGATGATAGCGTCGTCTTCAACTAACTGGTACCATGAGAGATACAGCAAGTTTTGCTTCTGCGCATGCGCATCCCGTTGCTTCCACCTGCTGTTGGGGGTTGCATTGGTTGCCAGCAACGGACCACTAGTGGCACTTGCTTGGTGGCCCACAATTCACGGCGATGCTGCAGGGCCATCAATGGCTCGCCAACTGATATCGCTGCCAGCAACGGACCAGTACTGGGCCGTGAGCGGCAGGTTTCAGCCAGCAGTGACCCATCATTGCCACCTGGTGGCCAGCAGTTTCCCAGCACTTGTGTTTTTGCTGGGTGTCGCATGACAAAGAACGTAACTTTAACTATAAGCTTTCTGATTGAGTCTTAGACACGTATTAAAATCAAAAGAACTCCCACCTCACAAACAAAGCATCGCATAGGTTAGAACGAGATTGATGGTGTACCAGAATAATAAAAATTACCTAGTACGGTATTTTGAAAATGCCAATTCATAAATCCATGATTTTGTGTCCTAGAAGGGAAAATAGGCTCTTGATAATATTTTATTCCATATTTACACATATTTTACTGTGTTCCTTCTAACAATGAGCTTCTTCTGCCAATTTGGGAACACACTGTACGACATCCTTGTAATTCTAGGTAGTTTCATGGAGAATATATGGTTGAGCAGGGGAATCGTCTGACTAGTTTTATTGATTGCTCAGTTGTAATTAAGAATTTTCTCCATGAAATTACAAAGGACCTAATGTTTAAAGCAGACGTAAGAAAACATCAATCAACAGCTGGCATATTTCTTTATTTTTAAGATGTGCGTACTTTTATCCCTATTTTCGAGAAGTGGGCATTGTTTCTGTAGGCATTTTTTCCTCCATCTTTTTCAGCTACAATATGAGCTACCCGTTTTCCATCTTTTTCAGCTACAATTTTCAGTAAATGTATGCGCACTTTGTGCATTAAATGCCTACAGAAAAAATGCCTACTTCTCAAAAATACAAAAAAATACCCACATCTTGAAAATAGAGAGATATGCCAGCTGTTGACTGATGTTTTCTTACGTCTGTTTGAAACATGAGGTCATTTATAATTTCATGGAGAAAGTTCTTAATTTCAACTGAGCAATCAACAAAACTAGTCAGGAGATTTCACCTTCTCAACCATATAACGGTACCTAGAATTACAAGGACGTCGTATAGTGTGTTCCCAAACTGGTAGAAGAAGCTCATTGTTAGAATGAACACAACAAAATATGGCATTTTCCCCTCCTACTGTGTAAATACGTTATGTAAAATGTATAGGCTTCACAACTCACTTGAAGAATGTCCGGATATTTTTAATGTAAGTAATAATTTTTTTCATAAAGCATGTTTTGCAAGATTGTAAATATCCCTTGGTAATTATCACTGTAAATATAAATGTAGTAATTCCTGTAACTAGATTTACCGTCTGTAGGAATGTGCTTACAATAAGTAAATAAATAAATAAATAAAGAGTTACCCGTTTTCCATCTTTTTGAGCTACAATTCTCAGTAAATTTATCCACACTTTGTGTATTTATATTTCTTACGTAACCAAGAGCATGAATTTACGCTCCCGTATAACCATTCTAGGAGGAGTTTTCCTCCCCTCTTCCTATAGCTACGGTTCTGATGGCCATATATGGAGGGAAGAAAGGAAGTTAAAATCTTCCCTATAAATTTCTCAGAGATTCAGTAATACACGATTAATAAAACTACTATTTATTATTTACTGTAATATTCCGCTGCCAACTACGCTTGTTACTTTTCCAACTGAGTATAAAATATACTTTAAGGGAATATTTCTCATATCTTCTCCCCCCCCCTTCCCCTTTCAGCTGAACTTCTTATAGATGTTCTTCTTCAGCGCCTTCTTTTTTTCTCAGTGCATTATTATTCCAAAGTCATGTACGCTACCAATACATCAGCTGGCACCTGTAAGATGACAAACAAAGAAAGAACTGAAGTCAAGCAGTAATTGCTTGCAGCAATCAGAGAAGCAGTAAGGAATCATGAGTTAAATGGGAAGAAAGGGGCAACGGAGGTCGGAGAACCAGACATACTGCGAGCAAACCACCACCTCAGAACAAATCACGTACAATACTCCGTGTTTTACAGCCAATCAGCATTTTGATATATGACCACAAGAACTCGCCTTTTTAGCAAGCACATACACCACCTGTCGAAGTTAACAACGAGGTTTCTTTCATTCGTTTGGAGAAATAACAGTCCGAGTCATAAACAACACCTCGTTAGCGCAAAAACCCCACAGGACCCCCACAGAGAAAGCCGGCGATTCTTCACACTACCATCTTGTTAAGTTCGACAAGATGCCACAAAATGCGACCGTGTATACCTTAAGTGGGTGGATTTCAGCCTTGGGGCACGAGAATAGTGGATCCAGTAAATCAACTAAAGATACAGACGGAGAACCTACGAAATGCAGACCCACGAAAGAGGGCCCTCGTTGAACTTGTGATGGGTGACTGCTGAGTTGTTTACCACACGAAAAGTTTACTTTACCTGTTGTTTTGTGAAAGGGTTGTTAAAAATGATGAATAGATCAGTATTGGTTTAAACAAGAAAAACAGGATCTCGCAACCGATCAGGAAGCAGGTGTTCTGTATCGCGCTGGGCTCGCTTAAGATGGGAAAACTAAATAGTAAATTGAGTGAATTAAAACTTATTTTAAATACGATAAACTGAAATACAATCATTATTGCTTAATCGGGTAAAGTCCCACATGTCGCTTCCATGCACAAAAGTCTGAGAAACGAAAACTATCTTCATAAGTTTGAGAAACGAAAACTATCTTCATAAGTTTAATGTTAAGTTAGCATTTTGTCGAATACTCGCATAATCGCGTAAATTATGTGTACATATGGCTGATCTTTTACCTCGCATTCTCATCCGATCTGTTTCATTTTTTTACATTTCATTTGTTTTAAAAACGCAACAGGTGACTTCCCAATCTCCAGGGGTAAACCATGTGCATTTCTCTAGTGGTGGAAAACAGGAATTTATCCAGAAATTTCAAACTGGAGGGAGGGTGCTGAAAACGTTTCGGGAGTGTTGAATGAAAATAAAATTTTCGACAACTGAAAATAGCCATAGTGAAATATTTAGGCTTTAAACCTAGGATTAAAATCAGGAAAAGTTTCCAGAAATTAGAGCTGTCGTATATATTTTTTTAATAGTTAAGTGTTCAAAACCGAGAACCTCTATTTTCAAAAACTGCACATGGTTATTTTGTGTTTATGCTGGGTTTTTTATCTCTCACGTGAAAATGCTTCCCTAAACAAAGCAAAAACATCTATGTATTGACAAGAGTTTCTGAAACAATAGGAATTGATATTGTCACAAATCCTGTACATGTTGATAGAGGTCTGTATGGACCTAAATTGGTGAGCCCGGCCCAAACCCGTGCGTTTAAGGCCCAGCCCTGCCCGGGCTCGTCAATTGCAGCTCTTATTTAGACCCGGCCCGTGATGTGTCATTTGGTATTATTTTGTCTTTCTATTTTATTTTATTAAAATGTGAAAATTAAATAATGAAGTGAGATGTTTTTGAAAATATTTAGTTGAATGTAAGCCTAAAAATATTAACTAAAACTTTGACAATTATCGAAAAATATAACCTTTCAAAAGAGAGAAAAAGGAAGACCAAGCGAGTTCAGAATCTTCCTTTCTCTGAACTAGTAAGAGGTAACACTACAAAAGTCAATCCCTATACAGATTAGGGATAGAAGAAAAATCCATGTCGTCCCACTCTCTCATACAAACACACACATACACTCCGCACTCCACTGCAGACGGTGAACACCCGTTTCCCCTAATCCATTTCCCCTAATTCTCGTTTCCCCTAATCACGTTTACCCCAATGGCGTTTCCCCGAAATCGCTTTTACCCGAATTCCCATTTACCCTAATTTCGTTTCCCCTAAATCTCGTTTCCCCCAAAGGCGTTTCCCCGAAATCGCTTTTACCAGAATTCCCATTTCCCCTAATTTCCTTTCCCCTAATCTCGGTTCCCCTAAATCTCGTTTCCCCTAATTCGCATTTGCCCTAAACACGTTTACCCCAATGGCGTTTCCCCGAAATCGCTTTTACCGGAATTCCCATTTCCCCTAATTTCGTTTTCCCTAATCTCGGTTCCCCTAAATCTCGTTTCCCCTAATTCGCATTTGCCCTAAACACGTTTACCCCAATGGCGTTTCCCCGAAATCGCTTTTACCCGAATTCCCATTTCCCCTAATTTCGTTTCCCCTAATCTCGGTTCCTCTAAATCTCGTTTCCCCTAATTCGCATTTGCCTTAAACACGTTTACCCCAATGGCGTTTCCCCGAAATCGCTTTTACCCGAATTCCCATTTCCCCTCATTTCGTTTCCCTAATCTCGTTTCCCCTAAATCTCCTTTCCTCTAATTCACGTTTGCCCTAAACACGTTTGTCCGTATCAAAGTTTCCCCTAAAAACCTTTACTGTACTAAGTTTGTTCTAATTCTACTTTGCCTTGATTCGCGTTTTCCCCAATTCATGTTTGTCCTGATTTTCGTTGAGTGAAATAAAACGTTTCTTTTATCGCCAACATTCAGGGGAAAAAAATCGGATTTATCGTGAAATTCAGGAAAAAAATCGTTGTACGTAATTTTTTATCGTCAAATTCAGGAAAATATATGTATATCTAATCATCATCATCAACCATCTTCAATCTACTGCTAGATGAATAAAGATCTCACCAAGTTTCTTCCACTACGGTCTGTTTTGCCCCAGTCTCCACCATCTCACTCCCGCATGCTTTCGAATTTCATCCACTCATCTCCAATGTGGTCTTCTTCTGGGTCTTTTCCTGTCCCTTAGAGTCCAATCTAAAATTTCGGCTGTCCATCGATGGTCCGTTCTTCTGGCAACATGTCCAGCCAATTGCCGTTTCAGGGATTTTACTCTGCTCATGATGTCTTCCACTCTTGTCATTTTTCTGATCCACGAGTTCCTCTTCTTATCTCTCCTGGTTACACCAAGCATGCACCTCTCCATGCTGCTTTGAGTTGTCTGCAGCCTTTGTATGTCTCCTTTAGTTAAGGTCCACGTCTCTGCACCATACGTAAGCACTGGAAGGATGCATTGATCAAACACTTTTCTTTTAAGACATAATGGCATATTGCTCTTTAAAATTATACTACTTCTTCCAAAAGATCTCCAGGCAAGTTTTGTACGCCGATTAATTTCTTCATCAATGTGACCCTCACTTGATATCTGCTGTCCAAGATAAATGTAGGTATTGGCTATCTCCAGCTTTTCCCCATCAATCGATAAATTTTCATTTTTTGTAAAAGCATTGTACATCACTTTTGTCTTCTGAAAGTTCATTTTTAATCTCACTTCTTTACTCTTGTCAGCAAGTTCCAGGGTATATATATACCCAAAAGCAGAGTTAAGGACAAAATTTGAAACCGAATTTTAAAACAAAATTTTTTAACACACATTCTGAAGATCATGACGCGCAACGCAGCAGTGATGAATATCCAGAAATTAAGTTTGTATATATATAAAATATATATACAAACTTAATTTCTGGATATTCATCACTGGGATGTAAGGTCAGGTGATGCGTAACATCACAGCCTCTCCTTGACAAATGTCAACCCCGCCTTCTCGTGGTGCATCCTGTTCCCACTAAAGAGGCTCTGACGACCGCCAAATAGCGGTATAACTATACCATCGGGATCAGAGGAAATGCTATCCCACACTCACCAACCCGCTTGGCCAGCGTGGTGAGTTATGGCCAAACACCTCCAAAATGACTCTACAACTTAAATCTTGGCCCTCAGTCTCCGGCAGCTGGAATGTACCTGGCCAAGATAGCGGCCAGTGCGACATGAAGGCAGAGGGTGCTAAGAATCCCCGGAGGACCGGACTAGGCTGCCATTTGATGCTGACCTTTGGCTACGTATAATGGACGCTCCCTATCTTCTGATTCAAGGCTTCTTGAATTGGAAGAGGAACTACAAAGGATCAAGTGGGACATCGTCTGGCTAAGTGAGGTAAGGAGAAAAGGAGAAGATCTCATTGAACTGAAAAGTGGACATCTCTTCTATTATCGTGGGACAGATACTGGCAGAACTAGTGGTGTTGGATTTATAATAAACAAGAAACTGAAGGATAAAGTGGTAGAAGTTGAAAGTTCCTCTGACAGAGCTGCACGACTCGTTATCCAACTATCGAGAAGATACCAGGCTCAGATTATTCAAACTTATGCACCCACCACAAGTCATCCTGAAGAAGAAATTGAAGAATTTTATGAGGAAATTCGTCATCTAAATAATAAAGGTAAGCAGCACTTGAAGATAATTATGGGAGATTTCAATGCAAAAATAGGGCACCGGCAACAGAATGAAACTTCAGTAGGTAAATTCGGTCACGGCAACAGAAACCAGCGTGGAAATACTCTCGTTGAGTTTGCAGAGGCAGAAGGGTTTTTCATCTTGAATTCCTTTTTCAAGAAAAAGCCACACAGGAAATGGACATGGAGACATCCAAATGGGACGACAAGTGAAATTGATTTTATTATGTGTAACAAAAAATTCGTCATCGAAGACTGCAGTGTGCTAAACAAGTTCAACACAGGTAGTGACCATAGATTGGTGAGATGTAAGATGCACCTCAACACTAAACTCGAACGTGGCAAGCTCATAAGACAAACAAAATCTATTGACATAACCAACCTTAAAAAACACCATAATACTTTCAAGTTGGAACTGAAGAACAGATTCTCTGCTTTAGAAGGCCTAACATCGGAAGAAGTGGATATTTCTGAAGTTAACAGAAAAGTAACCAAAGCTCTTATGGAAACAGCAACAAAATTAGCTGGGTCTAAGAACAAGTTGCATGTAAACAAATTATCAGGAAAAACCAAAATGTTGATGCAAAAAAGAAGAGAGATGAGGACAACTAAAGAAGATGTGACTTCCAAAGTGGAATATATAGAGCTATGCAAGACAGTAAGAAAAAGTATCACTGAAGACGTAAGGAAAATTCAACTGTGAGCTAGTGAGGAAAGCAATTGAAAACAACCAAAGCCTTAAGATAGCAAAGGGACATCTCAGTAAGGGAAGAAAACAGATTATGGCTCTGAGAAAAGAAGATGGTTCTATAACAAGAAATAGAGGCGAAATTTTGACAAGAGTGAAAGATTTCTACCCCAAATTATATGAAAGGGATGATACATGTACTCCAGACATCGTGAAAGGTACCAGAGTTCTTCCAGTCCTGCCAGCAGAAGTTGCTCATGCAATCAAGAACATGAAGCGGGGGAAAGCTCCAGGAGAAGAATGGAATTACTGTAGACATCATACAAGAAGCAAGTGGAGAAATTGAAACAGTACTCGCCCAAATTTTCACTCGATGCCTTAATGAAGGGAAGATTTCTGAGGATTGGAACAATGCTACAATGATCCTGCTACATAAAAAAGGTGACATTGAGGATCTCAGGAACTACAGACCTATCAGCCTCCTATCAGTGGTTTATAAAATCTTCACTAAAGTTCTTTCTCACCGCTTGAAGGTAACACTGGACATGGCTCAACCGAGAGAACAAGCTGGATTCAGGAGTGGCTACAGCACAATAGATCATATCCACGTACTGAGAGAACTAATTGAAAGAGCGAGGGAATATGAACTTCCATTGTGCATGGCTTTTATCGATTATGAAAAAGCCTTTGATTCGGTGAAACCATCAGCAGTTACCACGGCTCTGAAATCCTGCGGTATTGAAGATGCATACATTAATATTATTAATAACATCTATGAAAATGCAAGTGCAAAGATTCGGCTGTTTGAAAATACAACACACATAAAAATTGGAAAGGGAGTGAGACAAGGTTACACCATATCTCCGAAGCTCTTTAATGCCACATTGGAAAATGTCTTTCAATCACTGAACTGGGAAAACAAAGGGATAAAGATTAATGGAGATTATCTAACCCACCTTCGTTTTGCTGATGACATAGTCATTTTTGCAACTACCCCATCAGAGCTGCAGAGTATGATCCAGGAACTTGCTGACAAGAGTAAAGAAGTGGGATTAAAAATGAACTTTCAGAAGACAAAAGTGATGTTCAATGCTTTTACAAGAAATTAAGATTTATCGATTGATTGAGAAAAACTGGAGATTACAGATACGTATGTTTATCTTGGACAGCAGATATCAAGTGAGGGTCACATTGATGAAGAAATTAATCGGCGTACAAAACTTGCCATTAGAGCTTTTGGAAGAAACAGCATAATTTTCAAGAGCAATATGCCATTATGTCTTAAAAGAAAAGTGTTTGATCAATGCATCCTTCCAGTGCTTACGTATGGTGCAGAGACGTGGACCTTAACTAAAAGAGACATACAAAGGCTGCAGACAACTCAAAGCAGCATGGAGAGGTGCATGCTTGGTATAACCAGGAGAGATAAGAAGAGGAACTCGTGGATCCGAAAAATGACGAGAGTGGAAGTCATCATGATCAGAGTTAAATCCCTGAAATGGCAATGGGCTGGACATACTGCCAGAAGGACAGACCATAGATGGACAGCCGAAATTTTAGATTGGATTCCAAGGGACAGGAAAAGACCCAGAAAAAGACCACATGGGAGATGGGTGGATGAAATTCGAAAATATGCGGGAGTGACATGGAGGAGACTGGCACAAGACAGACCGTTGTGGAGGAAACTTGGGGAGACCTTCGTCCAGCAGTGGATTGATAATGGTTGACAATGATGATGATGATGATGATATATAACATTTAACATGACGGGCGTCTTTTGAACTATTCTAACCAAAAATTATCTTCTATTGGTACATATTCAAATAAATTGTATAAAACTGAAAGTAGAATTCGAAATAATTGGTTTTCGTATTAAATGAAATTATAAATGAAATTATTTTTCCTATAAATTAAAAACTAAAGCTTTAAGAAAGCACACAAACAAACGTAGTTTCAGGTAAAATTAACTTTTGTAGCTCTTGTTTTTCTTTTGTTACAAACTTTATAACAATGTGCAAATTGTCTAAGTCTGTAGCAATTTTGTTTTAATTACTAACGAAAAAAAAAAGTCGTTGCTGTTTCACATTTAATCAGAAGTAACTTTTCATATTTCTAAGTTTGGAAAACGATCTATCGGCGTAAGCCACTGCTACAGACAGTAAAAATTTGAAAAGAGGATTTTGTGCACCTTATTGCCGCTATCAATTCTCAGGAACGAAAAAGGGGGCATTGTAATTTTTTTCTTAAATTACAAAAAATTTTCTTTATCCTTTTTGGATTTCAAGTTCAACAGAAAGAAAAGGAAAGATGTTTATTTTCAGGCAGTGTAAAAAAACCATAAAATCCAAAACAAATTTCGTTTCACTTAACATTGTACACGTGTGCCCCCCCCCCCGATAGTTTTCTTGAAGCAGCACATGCCCTTAGATAATTTGTTGACTTGTAGGTTGTAAATGCTGAAAATCTCCCGTTCAGACCAGAAATTATTTATATTTTATACTTTTGGTGTTACCCCCCCCCCCCGAAAAGTTTCGTGAGGCAGCACATGCCCTCAGATAATTAATTGCAGACTTGCAGTTTGTAAATCCTGAAATCTTTTGTTCAGTTGTAGATCATAAACATTTTTTTTAAAGAATTACATTAATAATCGCAATTAAGAAAAGATGAAATTACGGAAACTTTATGTGATTCAGATAACCAACTTCCAAGAACGTGGCCACGAAGCGGTCGAAAACGCAATTTTTATACGGCCTGTTAAAATTTTTGTGGCCAGTTCACCGATGGCCAGTTCTCCTACACCCAATCAGTGATGGTGCTAACTGAGAAAACATTCAAACAGGACAAACTGACGTCTGCTGTTAAGAGGGAACTCAATTAGCAAAAGGCATTTCCACGGCTCATGCTTAGAGTCTCGTACGGTGGGGAGAAGGAAGGGGTCTAGTACGCTAAGAACTCTTAAAAAGTGGGCCTTCTGCGTTCACAATTCTAGCGAATGCTTTTCAATAGTATCTCTTGCTTTAATAAAAGTTTACTGCGATGTAGTACTTTATCTGTGAGGAAGGGTAGCGGAGGGGGGGGTCGTGACAGATACAATGGCTGCGTTAAGGACTAATCGTATAATGGTCCTCACCATGTGCACTTCTTTACACTTTTGTTGGCATGGTTATCGACATCATCAACAAGAAAGGAAAGAATAATTCTCTTGAGATATCAAGACCCACCGTTTTATTTCGGTTAATAAAAACCAAACATGAATTAGGGCAAACGCGAAATAAGGAAAACGCGAATTAGGAAAAACTTGATACGGGCAAACGTGAAATAGGGGAAACGAGATTAGGGCAAACGAGATTAGGGCAAACGAAATTAGGGGAAATGGGAATTCGGGGAAAAGCGATTTCGGGAAAACGCCATTGGGGTAAACGTGTTTAGGGCAAACGTGAATTAAGGGGAAAGGAGATTTAGGGGAAACGAGATTAGGGCAAACGAAATGAGGGGAAATGGGAATTCGGGTAAAAGCGATTTCGGGGAAACGCCATTGTGGTAAACGTGTTTAGGGTAAATGCGAATTAGGGGAAACGAGATTTAGGGGAACCGAGATTAGGGGAAAGGAAATTAGGGGAAATGGGAATTCGGGTAAAAGCGATTTTGGGGAAACGCCATTGGGGTAAACGTTTTTAGGGCAAATGCGAATTAGGGGAAACGAGATTTAGGGGAACCGAGATTAGGGGAAACGAAATTAGGGGAAATGAGAATTCGGGTAAAAACGATTTCGGGGAAACGCCATTGGGGTAAACGTGTTTAATGCAAACGGGAATTAGGGGAAACGAGGTTTAAGGGAAACGAGATTAGGGCAAACGAAATAAGGGGAAATGGGATTTCGGGTAAAAGCGATTTCGGGGAAACGCCATTGGGGTAAACGCGTTTAGGGCAAACGGGAATTAGGGGAAATGGATTAGGGGAAGTGAGGCTACGCGCTGCAGACATCCTCCGTGCCCCACTCTACACAACACATACACACACACTCTCTCTCGCTCGGGGATGAATCGTTTTTTTTGGTGTTGTCAACAAGCCCCAAAATGGTTTTACCATCTTACTACCTGCAGATTGGTAAAAACACCGTGAGTGCCTCTAGGAACAGTTAGATAAACAGCTAACAGAAATAGTTAAACACACCAAGAAATCAGGGAACGCGACTTTTTTTCTTTCGTTACCATTGCCCAGAAATTGGGGAACACGACTTTTTTCTTTTCGTTTCCATTATAAAAAGAATGGGTCGACTTGGCCCGGCCCGGTCGTAAGCATCTGGAAAAAAGCCCGACCGGACTCGTGCAGATCTCTACAGTTTTAAATGACTCAGAGGTATATCTGGAAAATCTCGAACAGAATAACTAAATCGGAGATCTATTCATGTTTTGTGGTTGCAATGACTAACTTTAAGGATATGTTTTACACAAAGAAAACTGAACGGGAATATCAGACCCCTAATCTCGGTTCCCCTAAATACATTTTCCCCCTAAATTAATTTTCTTTCCCCTAATCTCGGTTCCCCTAAATACACGAATCTAGGTAAAAAAAATTAAAGTTTAAAAGATCCGTGAAAAAAATTCTACTGTTTTGTTTCCATGGACTTTTCTTCCTTGGTGTTTCTTTTTTCCCCCTTTGGCTTTCTTTTTCGCGGGATTATTCTTCCGTTGGATTTTTTCCTGGCTGTTTCTTTCCGTGAATTTTTTTCCTTGGATTATTTTTCAGGTAACCCCTATAGTACGTAAACTTCAAATAAGAAAAATGGGCAAATATTATTGTATTGTGGTAGAAGATACTTCAAGAAAAAAACTGAGAATTTCATGTAAATTTTAAAAAGTGCATTTATATATATATATATATATAACCATTATCAATCCACTGCTGGACGAAGGTCTCCCCAAGTTTCCTCCACAACGGTCTGTCTTGTGCCAGTCTCCTCCATGTCACTCCCGCATACTTTCGAATTTCATCCACCCATCTTCCATGTGGTCTTCTTCTGGGTCTTTTCCTGTCCCTTGGTATCCAATCTAAAATTTCGGCTGTCCATCGATGGTCTGTCCTTCTGGCAGTCTGTCCAGCCCATTGCCATTTCAGGGATTTGGATGGCTCGTCGGTATATATATATATATATATATATATATTCTATAAAGAAGATACCTAAGCAAAAAAATACATATATAATTTTGACTCACACCTAATACAACATAGAAAAGGTTATGTATCTATATATATATATCATCATCATCATCATTGTCAACCATTATCAATCCACTGCTGGACGAAGGTCTCCCCAAGTTTCCTCCACAACGGTCTGTCTTGTGCCAGTCTCCTCCATGTCACTCCCGCATATTTACGAATTTCATCCACCCATCTCCCATGTGGTCTTTTTCTGGGTCTTTTCCTGTCCCTTGGAATCCAATCTAAAATTTCGGCTGTCCATCTATGGTCTGTCCTTCTGGCAGTATGTCCAGCCCATTGCCATTTCAGGGATTTAACTCTGATCATGATGTCTTCCACTCTCGTCATTTTTCGGATCCACGAGTTCCTCTTCTTATCTCTCCTGGTTATACCAAGCATGCACCTCTCCATGCTTCTTTGAGTTGTCTGCAGCCTTTGTATGTCTCTTTTAGTTAAGGTCCACGTCTCTGCACCATACGTAAGCACTGGAAGGATGCATTGATCAAACACTTTTTCTTTTAAGACATAATGGCATATTGCTCTTGAAAATTATGCTGTTTCTTCCAAAAGCTCTCCAGGCAAGTTTTGTACGCCGATTAATTTCTTCATCAATGTGACCCTCACTTGATATCTGCTGTCCAAGATAAACATACGTATCTGTTATCTCCAGTTTTTCTCCATCAATCGATAAATCTTCATTTCTTGTAAAAGCATTGAACATCACTTTTGTCTTCTGAAAGTTCATTTTTAATCCCACTTCTTTACTCTTGTCAGCAAGTTCCTGGATCATACTCTGCAGCTCTGATGGGGTAGTTGCAAAAATAACTACGTCATCAGCAAAACGAAGGTGGGTTAGATAATCTCCATTAATCTTTATCCCTTTGTTTTCCCAGTTCAGTGATTGAAAGACATTTTCCAATGTGGCATTAAAGAGCTTCGGAGATATGGTGTCACCTTGTTTCACTCCCTTTCCAATTTTTATGTGTGTTGTATTTTCAAACAGCCGAATCTTTGCACTTGCATTTTCATAGATGTTATTAATAATATTAATGTATGCATCTTCAATACCGCAGGATTTCAGAGCCGTGGTAACTGCTGATGGTTTTCACCGAATCAAAGGCTTTTTCATAATCGATAAAAGCCTTTGATTCGGTGAAACGCTCTTCAGTATATATATATATATATAAAGACTCCACAACTTTATATATCATCATCATCATCATTGTCAACCATTATCAATCCACCGCTGGACGAAGGTCTCCCCAAGTTTCCTCCACAACGGTCTGTCTTGTGCCAGTCTCCTCCATGTCACCCCTGCATACTTTCGAATTTCATCCACCCATCTCCCATGTGGTCTTCTTCTGGGTCTTTTCCTGTCCCTTGGAATCCAATCTAAAATTTCGGCTGTCCATCGATGATCTGTCCTTCTGGCAGTATGTCCAGCCCATTGCCATTTCAGGGATTTAACTCTGATCATGATGTCTTCCACTCTTGTCATTTTTCGGATCCACGAGTTCCTCTTCTTATCTCTCCTGGTTACACCAAGCATGCACCTCTCCATGCTTCTTTGAGTTGTCTGCAGCCTTTGTATGTCTCTTTTAGTTAAGGTCCACGTCTCTGCACCATACGTAAGCACTGGAAGGATGCATTGATCAAACACTTTTCTTTTAAGACATAATGGCATATTGCTCTTGAAAATTATGCTGTTTCTTCCAAAAGCTCTCCAGGCAAAGTTTTGTACGCCGATTAATTTCTTCATCAATGTGACCCTCACTTGATATCTGCTGTCCAAGATAAACGTACGTGTCTGTTATCTCCAGCTTTTCTCCATCAATCGATAAATCTTCATTTCTTGTAAAAGCATTGAACATCACTTTTGTCTTCTGAAAGTTCATTTTTAATCCCACTTCTTTACTCTTGTCAGCAAGTTCCTGGATCATACTCTGCAGCTCTGATGGGGTAGTTGCAAAAATGACTACGTCATCAGCAAAACGAAGGTGGGTTAGATAATCTCCATTAATCTTTATCCCTTTGTTTTCCCAGCTCAGTGACTGAAAAACATTTTCCAATGTGGCATTAAAGAGCTTCGGAGATATGGTGTCACCTTGTCTCACTCCCTTTCCAATTTTTACGTGTGTTGTATTTTCAAACAGCCTAATCTTTGCACTTGCATTTTCATAGATGTTATTAATAATATTAATGTATGCATCTTCAATACCGCAGGTTTTCAGAGCCGTTGTAACTGCTGATGGTTTCACCGAATCAAAGGCTTTTTCATAATCGATAAAAGCCATGCACAATGGAAGTTCATATTCCCTCGCTCTTTCAATTAGTTCTCTCAGCACGTGGATATGATCTATTGTGCTGTAGCCACTCCTGAATCCAGCTTGTTCTCTCGGTTGAGCCATGTCCAGTGTTACCTTCAAGCGGTGTGAAAGAACTTTAGTGAAGATTTTATAAACTACTGATAGGAGGCTGATAGGTCTGTAGTTTCCGAGATCCTCAATGTCACCTTTCTTATGTAGCAGGATCATTGTAGCGGTGTTCCAATCCTCAGGAATCTTTCCTTCATTAAGGCATCGAGTGAAAATTTGGGCGAGTACTGTTTCGATTTCTCCACTTGCTTCTTGTATGATGTCTACAGTAATTCCATCTTCTCCTGGAGCTTTTCCTCGCTTCATGTTCTTGATTGCATGTGCAACTTCTGCTGGAAGGACTGGAGGAACTCTGGTACTGGTATCTTTCATGATGTCTGGAGTGCATATATCATCCCTTTCATATAATTTGGAGTAGAAATCTTTCACTCTTGTCAAAATTTCACCTCTATTTCTTGTTACAGAACCATCTTCTTTTCTCAGTGCCATAATCTGTTTTCTTCCCTTACTGAGATGTCCCTTTGCTATCTTTAGGCTTTGGTTGTTTTCAATTGCTTTCCTCACTAGCTCACAGTTGAATTTTCTTATGTCTTCAGTGATACTTTTTCTTACTGTCTTGCATAGCTCTATATATTCCACTTTAGAAGTCACATCTTCTTTAGTTGTCCTCATCTCTCTTCTTTTTTGCATCAACATTTTGGTTTTTCCTGATAATTTGTTCACATGCAACTTGTTCTTAGACCCAGCTAATTTTGTTGCTGTTTCCATAAGAGCTTTGGTTACTTTTCTGTTAACTTCAGAGATGTCCACTTCTTCCGATGTTAGGCCTTCTAAAGCAGAGAACCTGTTCTTCAGTTCCAACTTGAAGGTATTATGGTGTTTTTTAAGGTTGGTTATGTCAATAGATTTTGTTTGTCTTATGAGCTTGCCACGTTCAAGTTTAGTGTTGAGGTGCAACTCTTACATCTCACCAATCTATGGTCACTACCTGTGTTGAACTTGTTCAGCACACTGCAGTCTTCTATGACGAATTTTTTGTTACACATAATAAAATCAATTTCACTTGTCGTCCCATTTGGATGTCTCCATGTCCATTTCCTGTGTGGCTTTTTCTTGAAGAAGGAGTTCAAGATGAAAAACCCTTCTGCCTCCGCAAACTCAACGAGAGTATTTCCACGCTGGTTTCTGTTGCCGTGACCGAATTTACCTACTGAAGTTTCATTCTGTTGCCGTTGCCCTATTTTTGCATTGAAATCTCCCATAATTATTTTCAAGTGCTGCTTACCTTTATTATTTAGATGACAAATTTCCTCATAAAATTCTTCAATTTCTTCTTCAGGATGACTTGTGGTGGGCGCATAAGTTTGAATAATCTGAGCCTGGTATCTTTTCGAGAGTTGGATAACAATTCGTGCAGCTCTGTCAGAGGAACTTTCAACTTCTACAACTTTATCCTTCAGTTTCTTGTTTATTATAAATCCAACACCACTAGTTCTGCCAGTATCTGTCCCACGATAGTAGAAGAGATGTCCACTTTTCAGTTCGATGAGATCTTCTCCTTTTCTCCTTACCTCACTTAGCCCCACGATGTCCCACTTGATCCTTTGTAGTTCCTCTTCCAATTCAAGAAGCCTTGAATCAGAAGATAGGGAGCGTCCATTGTACGTAGCCAAGGTCAGCATCAGATGGCAGCCTAGTCCGGTCCTCCGGGGATTCTTAGCACCCTCTGCCTTCATGTCGCACTGGCCGCTGCCTTGGCCAGGTACATTCCAGCTGCCGGAGACTGAGGGCCAAGATTTAAGTTGTGGAATCATTTTGGAGGGGTTTGGCCATAACTCACCACGCTGGCCAAGCGGGTTGGTGAGTGTGGGATAGAATTTCCTCTAATCCCGATGGTATAGTTATACCGCTATTGGCGGTCGTCAGAGCCCCTTTAGTGGGAACAGGATGCACCACGAGAAGGCGGGGTTGACATTTGTCAAGGAGAGGCTGTGATGTTACGCATCACCTGACCTTACATCCCAACTTTATATATATATATATATATATATATATATATATATATATATACCGACGAGCCATTCCATTATGACCACCCCCAACCTAGAGAAATGAGCGCACCTAGAGACCGAACGGTGGCGCAGGTGAAGTTCACAGAGCAGTATATATACAACCCGAGGACCGGCTTTCGGTTAGTAAAGTGTTTGGAGTCAGAATGGCAAAAGCTGCCGATCTTTCGGAGTTTGATAAAGGACAAATTGTGATGGCACGGAGAATCGGGACTACGATCTCGGAAACGTCGCTGCTTGTGGGTTGTTCACGTTCCCCTGTAGTGAGTACGTATCAAAAATGGTTCACAGATGACCAAACGACGAACCGTACTCAAGCTGTGTGTCGTCCGCAGCTCATTGATGCCAGAGGAGAGCGGAGAACGTCCCGCGTTGTTCACAGCTACCGAAGGGCCACAGCGCGACAAATCACCAGCAGCTAAAACAAGGCAATGTGTCACAGCACACAACTCACTGCAGCCTTCTGCGCATGGGTCAGCGTAGCCGAAGACCCAGTCGAGTCCCCATGCCTACTGCACGTCATCGCCAACAGCGCATGAAATGGGCCCAAGTTCATCTAGATTGGACCGTGGATGATTGGAAGAAAGTGGCCTGGTCTGACGAATCAAGATTCGTGGTACATCACGTAGACTGCCGAACGCGGATAAGCCGTTTACCAACGGAGGAGGCTAGGGCACTTAGATGCACCGTTGTGCGGAAACATGCCTGCGGCGGCGGTGTTATGCTGTGAGCGAGGATTTCTTGGGACACTTAGGCCCCATTATTCCAACAGCACAATCCCTGGTAGCTGTCAGGTATCTGAATATCGTTGCAGACCAAGTTCACCCATTCATGGCAACTGTGTTCCCTGCTGGTGATGGTAATTACCAACAGGATAATGCGCCATGCCACACTGCCAGAATCGTCAAGGAGTGGTTCAAGGAATACGCTGGTGACTTTCTGTTAATGCTCTGGCCTCTAAATTCACCTGACGTGAACCCAATGGAACACTTGGTTTGACTTGGAAAAGCGGGTTGGCGCTAAATCACCACTACCCAGAAATGTACGGGAACTGGCGGACCTGCTGTTGATGTTGTGGTACCAGATACCCCAGGATACCTATCGCCACCTCATCGAATCGATACCTCGCCGAGTGGCCGCTGTTTTGCGGGCTTTAGGGTGTACTTCAGTTTCTTTGGTAGGTGGTCATAATGTAATGTCTCATCAGTGTATACGTAAATCAACTAAAAAAATTTTACTGTAGGTGAACCTCGATGCATTAACGTACTGAACGAATTTCAAGTTTCTATCCCACATTGTTGGTAGTATATTTGATTATATTGTATTAATTATTCAGTTTCAATTCAACTGCAGTTAGCAAAAGCGGTTTGACATGCAGGAAATCAGCCGAGAAGATAACGGATGGGGGAGGATCAGAAACACTGTTTGGCTCAGGAAAAAGAAACCTTAACATTTCATTAAAAAAAAAAAAACCTTAACATTTCATACGTAAGATTTTGTTGTTGTTGTTTTCGTTTTTAGACTGGAAAACAAACTTTAGCATAACTTGGTTTTCTTCAATAATCATGATAAAGGATAAATATAAGCTGAGTAATCAATGAACTATGACCACCTACCTAATATTTCGTAGGCCCTCCTTTTGCCCTTAGTAGAGCATCTATCCGACATGGCATCGATTCAATCAAATGCAGGAAGAAGTTGGTAGGTATGGCCAACCGAGCTGTGTGTACGGCGGCGTTCAATGCAGATTTGGAGATGGTGTATCCAGACGCCTGATATATGCCGTTCCGTAGTGTCCCACAAGTGTTCTTTGGTATTGATATCGGGAGGTTCGGAGGCCAATCGATAAGCTGGAAGTTTGAACTGCGTTCCTCAAACCATTGCCGCACAAGATTGGACTTATGGCTCGGCGCATTGTCGTCTTGGAAAACGTCGTCGCCATTCGGAAAAAAAAAATGCAACATTGTTGGGTGTTCAGAGTCAGCAAGCAATTCACGATAGTGAGCACCACTCATACATTGTTCCACATGCACCAGGGGTCCAAGCTCCTGCCAGGTAAATATGCCCCACATCATACAACCGCCTCCACTGGCTTGCACTGTGAAGACCATGCAAGATGTATCGAGTGCCTCATGTTGTTTACACCAAATACGTGCACAACCATCCACGGAGTGGAGCAATAAAACGCGACTCGTCAGGTCAGCACACTTTTTTCCAGTCATTCTACGTCTAAATTGAATGATCTTTGCACCAGGCGAGTGTTTTGCGCCAATGAACGGAGAGGGATGTCGTTGGGCTCGTCTGGTGTTATACCAAAGAATATCTAACGAGAAGAAGTTAAGGCTCAGCGAGAAGTAACTAGCGCAGCTATATCTAGAGGGAAAACATGCAGTGAACAGAAGCCAACATACAGGCTGATCGGTTGATGCCGGGGCAGACTGTGCATGCGTTTTTCTGTTGACTTCAATTCTTTGGGTAAAGAACAGTCAGCCGAGCTACTCAGACTCACAGCACGTGATTGTAACCTTCTCGGTAGCATAATCACTTCGCAAATCGGATATCTTAGTTTTATTACGCCAACCGGGTTAGTTAAGACTTTTGTTTGTTCTTCAGTTTTCCAGAAATATTTTCAGTAGTGCCAAATACTAGGGAATGTCTGCATTTTGTACGGATCCTTAGGCTTAACTGTAATATTTGCTGAAATTTAATTTAAATAGTAATACTAATGTTATTGCATATTTTTCTCACCAAAATAAGGGATGGGCGGGATATCAGAAAAGAGCAACAACAAAAAACTGCTCTAAGCAAATAGTCATCAGATCGAAGGAAACCATCGTGGGTCAAAGAAACGCTTCACTGCCGTAGTCTCCGCTAACGTGTTTTGCTCCTGAATGTTAACTTTCCCGCAAAGCATATTATCTCTTAAGATGTGGTGGCGCTGTTGCCACCTGTTTTACGTTATCTCTATGAGAGTTGACCTTCTTTAAGCGTTAGATGTTCTTTCGTTATACCTCGTACGTGCTAGCGTGCGACGCATAGTCATGACAGATATTGTTCCGGGTTGACCATTGCTGTATTGGGTAGACAACTGTTCAACCGTGCTCCGTCTGTTGGCCTTACAAGTCGTCGGACCCGGCGTTCACCTCTCACATAAACCTTTCGCTGTTCTGTGCAGTTTTGCCTCCAGATCGTTGCTTGACCGTTTTTATACCAGTCGTGATACACTTTAACTACTGCGGCTTGCG
Organism: Macrothele yani; assembly: GCA_039090855.1. Taxonomy (NCBI): domain Eukaryota; kingdom Metazoa; phylum Arthropoda; class Arachnida; order Araneae; family Macrothelidae; genus Macrothele; species Macrothele yani. Next base: position 128,628,676 of record CM077003.1, on the reverse strand, counting down.
AACAACCCAACAGTTCAGCCGTTTGGGAAGTCGAGGCATCCGCTCTCCGAACTCCCACTCTGTTCTTTCTCAAAGTTCGATAAGTCCTTTCGTTTATCCATCACGCTCCGAAATTTACTACCTACTTCGACTTCGTTTGAAGTAACTTTAGGAAGGGAGTGTCTGACCCCAGGTCTAAATCTGCCCTTAGATATTAAAAGCTAGGAGATCTGAGTAAGTCAGCTCTATAGGGAAAAGAATCTGTCCTTTCTCAAAGTACGATAAATCCTTCTGTTTATCCATCACGCTTCGAAGTTTACTACCTACTGCTCCACTCACACGTTATATATACTACGTCGGTCGACTAATCGGGCCCTCTCGGAAATCACGTGATCAGCGGGCCACATCCACTTTTGATAGGGACGGTCATAAGTCAGTCAGTCATCACTCGGTTTATATTAGGTGTGCAACTTAATTCTCGGCCCCTAACCACAAGCGATCATAGAGCGTCAGCAAATTCAAATACCTGTGTGCGATAATGGCTGATTGCAGCGCCTGTAACGTATACTCTAGATTCAGTTTCCTTTTGATTTTACTATCTCTTGTTATTTTATTTTTCTATGCAAATTATCTTCTCACTTAACGAGATGTTATTTCTCCCGCTGAATTATAAGTGGCAACGAGTGTAAGTCATGACGTGGTGGTATGCAGTATATACAGGCGCGCTCAACTATACCAAGCAGCTTCGTTTTATATGTGATAGATTCTTCCATTATTATTGTTATGTGATTTATCTACGATAGTACGAAAGTTCGGGCTATCAGTAGTTGAGTTTTGTTGGAGTGTGTATTTGAGTAATACCAGGAGTTCCCCAATAAAAGGTTAAAAGTGAGTACGTTTTCTTAGTTCATTTTATTGTCAGACCTCTTGTAACGTACCAGGAGATGTGACGTACCTGCCAGAAGGACGCACACGACATAAAGGCAGATAGGAATCAGAATAAAATGTCCGCGTAGCTCAATTGGTAGAGCAACTTATTCCGGAACGAGTGGACCCGGGTTCGAATCCTGGCGCGGATAAAAATGATGGAGAAATTTACTTCGTTATAATGGGCCCGAACTATCCGGATGACCCGACCGTTCAAAATCTCGCAATGGTGTGATGTTATTTCCACACCGCGAGATAGGAAAAATAAGAGAAGCACTTCGAAAAAAAAATAATAATAAGGGGGAGATGATGTAACGTACCAGGAGATGTGACGTACCTGCCAGAAGGACGCACACGACATAAAGGCAGATAGGAATCAGAATAAAATGTCCGCGTAGCTCAATTGGTAGAGCAACTTATTCCGGAATGAGTGGACCCGGTTTCGAATCCTGGCGCGGATAAAAATGACGGAGAAATTTACTTCGTTATACTCTGTCTGGCCGTTAAGTCTATTTCATTGAGTGTCTACGTAAAGTCCAGGGTATATTGTGTTTACCGCTCTAATAAGGAGCCTTCAAGGTACTAATGTACTAAAACCGAAGTTTTATTACTGAAATTCAAGATAATGAGGAACGCTGAGTAAAAAGAAGTTCCATATTCAATGAACTTATTGCACGTGCGTGTCTTACCTAAACAAACTCTAGCACTTTGAAGATTAGGCACACTTTAGCTACGTCAAGTAACCTTCCAATAACCCTAACGTGACTTAACGTAAGCTTCCCTGCACAACCCATCCAGCGGAGAACGTTATTCATTATACGCCATCCAACAGCTTTCCAGGCAACCGTAACCATACTCACAGCTGTAGTGAGAGAAGGGACAAAAGTTGACTGTGAAAGCAATGTTGTTCGAGAAGCAACATTTGAGGCACTGCCTCCTGTTCGCGTTTCGGCTGAAAACAAAAATGCCGCGGAAGACCAGCAAATTATCCGTGCTGCTTTGGGGGTGCTTGCTGTGTCCTACAGTACGTGTAAGAAGTGGTTCCAGCAGTTTAAGCAGGGATATTTCGATCTCCGTGATGCAGAACGTCAGGGACAGCCACAGAAAGTTGACCATGAGGAACTGGAACAACTGTTGGACGCGGATCCCTGTCGCACACAGTCAGAGCTCGCCCAGGAACTCGGAGTAACACGCCAAGCCATTGCAAAGCGCCTGCACAAGATTGGACGGATTCACAAGGAGGGCCGTTGGGTGCCCCACCAACTCACAGCTGCGAACAAGTCTAGGGGCTACGATGTTGCTGTGTCCTTGCTATCCGGATTCAAGAAGAAGGATTTCCTCCATAAGATTTTGACCTATGATGAGAAGTGCATCCTCTACGATAATCCTAAGTAGCGCAAATCGTGGGTTTATCTAGGTCAGCCTATCACCAGTACCCCCAAACCGAATATCCATGCCAGGAAGTTGTTGCTGTGCATATGGTGGGATCAGCGCGGTGTCGTACACTATGAGTTGCTCGAACCTGGTGAAACGGTCAATGATGAGCGTTATTGTCAGCAACTCAATCGTGTGAGTGACGCAATGGAGGCGAAAAGCCCATACACCAGCAAAAGCAGAAGGTTGGTCCTGTTGCTTCAGGATAACGCGTGTCTTCACACCGCGAAAACGACTTTAAACACGATCACCGACCTGGGATGGGAGATTTTGTCCCACCCGGTATTCTCCAGACTTCGCCCCGTCGGATTATCATCTCTTTCGCTTTCTGCAACATCACATCACCTGAGTGATACGCACTTCTCTTCTGTCGAGGAGGTCCACACAAGTATTGATGACTTATCAACTCGAAACAGCCCTCTTTCTTCCGCAGTGGCATTCGGCTGCTCCCTGGCCGATGACTGAAATGCATCCAACACGACGGGAATTATTTCCTTGATTAGGTACGTATTCGATTTGCTATGATTTGCTGTAAACGTGTCGTGCCTGTGGCCGAGAATTAAGTTGCACACCTAATATATGTGCTTGTTTTTTCCTGAGTTAGCATAAGGCCTGCTGGCCCAGAATATTACGACCCACCGGGAATTCTCCCGGTGGCCCAGTCCGCTCCTAGAATGTTATTAAGAAATCAGAAAAATGAAGTGATGGGAAGAACTCCATTTTTACATCCGTTTTTTTTTTTTTTTTTTCTCTTTGAATGAACTAACTCATGTTCCATGTGTTTTTTTCGTTCCTCCTGTTTCTCGATTTATCTTCACGCGTAGCTTTGCGCTCTTAGTATTCGTTTTCGTGTCCAAAATAAGATGAACGCAAAACTGCATTAACAAAATCTTTATCTAAAACAAAGACAGGAAAAAAAGAAGAGGCTGTATTTTTGCCGAATTAATTCTATGTAATTAAATCTTTCACAAAATCAAGACAGATATACATATTGCTGAAAGAAATCCTGTTTAATTATTGCGTGCTTTTTATTTTAGTCGTTTGGTGTCTCAGCATGCTAGCAGATGATCTGTTTCACCATAAATATTTCATCAGATCATTAGACGAACTCGAAAGTAGTGCTTAATGACTCCCGGTAAGAACATGTCTCAATGTCTGTCATCGCAAACATGGTGTAATGAGGGGAATAAAAATATAATAGGTTATTAGTGAGGAAACCAAACTGAGCTTTTCTCCAATAGGAAAAAACACACTCTCACCGGCCAATTTAAAGGAAGCCGCTGGAACATTAGCTATCGCAAATGATTATGAGGGATCGTGGTGGTTGGGTATTGGCGGCCCATAATATGGTGAAAAAAAGAAAAAAAAGTCGCAGCAGAGGGGAGAAAAAGCGATAGACCAACGTGCATCGTAATACGTACAGAGTTAATAGGAAATAAAGATAATTACGTTCATCTAGCTTTGCGTGTTTGTGAATTGAATTTCAGTGCCTGATTTGGCATGTCGGCGAAAATAAATGTGAAATATAACCCTGGCAACTCCAAGGTCGTGACGGACACTCCCGCCTTTCACGATCGTAAATCTAACCGAAACAAAACTATACATTCCTTTTTTTTTTTTTTTTAAATTGGGCTATTGGCTAATTATATCGCAGGTATACTTTCCATTCATGCGCTCGATTTTATACACCACGGCTTTTTCGCAAATAATCACTTGGTTCACTTTTATGATTGCTAGAAACCTTCATTAGTTTATTTGAGTGAAAAATATCAATGCTAATTATTGCGGTTTAAGCCGGAGAGTTCCTATAACGATGATTTTTTTTATAGATTATAAGACGATAAATAACAAAAGCAATTACTTTTCTTAATGAGAACTAGTCATTTTATTTCTCTGCATCGAGTGCGATCCGCGTCTAAAGAGTGTAGTTATTTGCGTCATGACGTATTATCACCATCAATCAATGACGAGATTTTTGCTCGCTTTCTCTTTTACTCCAGAACACTAGTCTGAATCATAACATCCTGAACTTCCCTTGCGATGGATATTTGATTTGAAATCTACATGGTCAAACAGTCATACATTAATCATTAGCATAGGGCCCAAAGTTGCCCGAACGTAACTAAAAAATACCTGATGCGAATTATGCACTGATAAAAACGTTTTGTTAATTCAGCAAAAAAATTGTTGAATCAACCAAAACATTTTGTCCATACGCAGTCAATAAAAATGTTTGTTGAATTTACAAATGTATTTTGCTGAAAATTATTGTTGATTTAACAAAATTTTTTTATTCCCAACAGGAATTCCTCGGTGCGCCACAGTTGCCAGCAGAACAATTCCGATGGAGTTTGGCTAAAGCAAAAAAAAAAAAAAAAAAAAAAAAATAAATCGAGACAAAACAGCTCAACAAAACTATTTTGTTGTTTTAAACAACCTTTTTTATCTCAGTGTGGGCCAACGTTGTCTGCGTTTTCTAAAATTATCAATGAAATATTTTTCCCCTGCTCATTTAATGGTTGCTTCCAGTATTCAAAAAGTAAAATAAACAATCAAAAAAATAAAAATGCCGCTCCTGGGCGTCGAGTGGCCCGAAGCGCTTGGTCATGAACATTCGTTCCAGATGAGCCCGGGTTCGAGTCTCAGATAAGCCATGGGCGGTGTCTCTGTTCCCTCCCCGGAACCAACGGCCCCCAATTAGAAACAGGAGACTGCACGGAGTTCTACACAGGGCCAGATTAAGACCTTAGTGGGCCCCAAGGCTGAGACATCTGAGTGGGCACCCAAAGAACTTATGACTAAGAATCATTACTGAAATCCATTAAAACACGAAACTGTAACTACTAAATTATCCGCAGAGTTTTCAGAACAAGTCACTGCGTTTTTCATTGGCTCTCATAAGAACATGAGTTAAAATCTTAAGATTCCTAGTTTTGTCTTGGATTTTCTTATGATTTAGCATTGCATACTTTTCTTAGTGTATCACTTTTGTTATGCATGTGAAGCCCCAGGGTACTTCGATCATTAACGGTTCGAAGTACAAATTGGGAGGAGTGGGTGGATGTTAGTGAAAAAGCAGAAACTGCCTTGCCGGCCCTGCTGTACAGAGCGACATGAAACCTTTATCCTTGGAGAGTCACTGTCTTGAAATCTGTTCGTCTCCAGCCTCTGTGACCAAGTGGAATTCATACGAGGCAAAGTAAAACTATTTCATAAATCAATCGATTTCTCTCTCTCTCTCTCTACTTATCTATCTATTATTTACCCAGTCAAGCCTCCTGGGCTCTTGGTAATGGTGGGCCCCAAGGCTGTAGCCCCTTTAGACCCCCCCCCCTCCTCCTCCCCTTAATCCGGCCCTGGCTCTACGAGGTCATTTATAAGCTATGCGGTGGCAATAACTTTTGCGTGAGAATTGCACAGGTGATTAGTTACGCAGTGCAAGACGTCATTCGGTGGAAGAACATTGTCACAGCTCTGTCGGGGAGCAGAGAGCAAATATCCGGTTGTGTTTAAAAATCGGTAAAACTGCATCTGGGACAGTTGAATTGTTGCGTGATGTGTATGGAGGCTAATTGCTTATCTCGTACACAAATATCCCGATGCAATGTACGTTTCAAAGATGGGCGAGAAGATTTCGAAAATGGCGAAAAGGCCGGACGCCCGATTTCACTGCGCATTGTGAAAGTTCGCGAAAGGATAAAAAGTGATCGTTGTGTGACTTGAGGTTGCTGGAATGTGAGCTCGGTGTTAATAAGAAGGCGATTCGTCAAATTTTAATGCAAGATTGGGAATGAGAGGAGAGTTTGTGTTCATTTTGTTCCGCATGCTATGTCAGACGACCAGAAAGATGCACCAGTGGAAGTACGCAAAAGACGTCCTGGAGACTTCATAACAATACGAAATTTTCTCCAAAGCATTGTGGCGAATGACGACACATGGTGTTTTCGTTATGATCCTGAAACGAAGCGTTAGAGTGCTCAGTGGAAGTCGCCATAGTCACCCAAAGGAAAGAATATCAGGTTACCGAAGTCCAAAATCAAGACAATGCTTGCGTGCTTTTACTACAGCAAGGGAATTCTGCATAACTAGTTCATTCCTAAAGGTCCAACTGTCACTGGCAATGCTTGCACACCTGTTTTGGAACGATTGTGGAAGAGGATTGTTCGTGTCAGGCCTGAGTACAAAAATATGCGATGCTTCCTTCTTCACGACAATGCACTCACACACAGAGCAGTCAGTGTACAGCAATTTCTGGCACAAAAACAAGTGTATGTGTACTCAACATTCCCCCAATACTCCAGATTTGTCACCAAAATGGGGTCAAAGGTCAGGGCGCAGGAGCGAGATTTATTCCACAGCCATTATCCTCATAACTTGAGTAATGGTTTCTGGTATGTTGGAAAGCGTATCATAATCAATGCATTGCATGATTTTACTAACTTGTTTAGTAAAGGTCCACGTCTCCACTCCGTACGTAAGCACTGGAAGGATGCATTGACTAAACATTTTTCTTTTGAGGCATGGCAATTGTACTGTTTAAAAATTCCAGTGTTTCTTCCAAAAGCTCACGAAACACGTTTTATACGCTGATGAATTTCTTCATCAATGCGACTTTTGCTCGATATCTGCTATCCAAGGTAAATGTAGGTATCAGTTATCTGCTTTTCCCCATCGATCGCAAAATCTTCATTTCTTGAAAAAGCATTGTATATCAGCTTTGTCTTCTGTATATAAGGTTTAGATATATTACATCTGCTCGAAATTGCTCTAACAAGCGTACAAGTGAAATATTCGAGAAAAACATGAAAATTGTCTTACAGAATCTTGGGGACACTTGGATTATCCACAGTGGTAAATCTGTGCTGGATTTTATAAAGAACTGCAGCGGAAGTAGTAACTTGCGGATGGAAACATATGATTTTAAGAGTCCTTTTACTTCGATTGATATTAAAGATCTGGATAGTTTGTGATAATGTACAGTATTTGAAGAAATCAAGAACTTTCTCACAATATCAAAGGAATTTTGGAGCCACCTAAAGAACGTACGCCTTTTAACTATTATATATGCATGGGTCATTTTATCTATTTACAAATACAGGGTATACCTATGGGCTCCACCTTCACCAGTACTTTGGCCAACATATATATATACAATATTATGGAAAACAATATGTATACAGCGTTTGAAAATTTTGACAGGATTGGCCTTAAAATACACAGATGACATTGTTGTATTTAACTGGAAGGAATTCAGAATACATGCTACTGAAATTAATCCTGAAAATCTAATTCTAGACCATACAAACTCAACTTTAATGAAGATACATTACTTAGATATAGAAATTCAGATTGAGGGTGACCCCCATCTTTGACAAGAGATATAACGAAGTAAATTTCTCCGTCATTTTTGGTCTATGCCGGGATTCGAACCCGAGGCCGCTTATTCCGGAACAAGTCGATCTACCAACTGAGCTACGCAGACGATTATTCTGATTCCTATCTGCCTTTATGTCGTGTGCGTCCTGCTGGCAGATACGTCACATCCCCCCCCCCCCCGAAAGAGGGCCGGGGGCATGGCCCACGGGTCAGCCGTGACCATGAATCGTTGCAGGCAGCCATCCACTGTAGAACGGGCACTTGAGAACTCCCAGTCAATCTGCTGTGTGGAATGCAACATCACACATTTTTTATTTTTCGAAGCGCTGGAGAAGGAATTCTCTGATTTTTCCTGTCTCGCGGTGTGGAAATAACATCACACCAATGCGAGATTTTGAACGGTTGGGTCATCCGGATAGTTCGGGCGCCATTATAACGAAGTAAATTTCTCCGTCATTTTTGGTCTACGCCGGGATTCGAACCCGAGGCTGCTTATTCCGGAACAAGTCGCTCTACCAACTGAGCTACGGAGACGATTATTCTGATTCCTATCTGCCTTTATGTCGTGTGCGTCCTGCTGGCAGGTTCGTCACAGAGAACGGAATTCGACTTTGGGATAAACTACTTCATTAATTGGAACTCAAATACTTCCGGATATGTGCATCGGAACCTTGTAGTGAGTGACGTGCCTTCCCCGCAGGACGCACGTGAGCTAAAGACAGATAGCAACGAGAACCTACGTCTGCGTAGCTCAGTTTGTAGAGCGACTTATTCCGGAATAAGGGGACTCGGGTTCGATGCTGGCGTGGACAAAAATGACGGAGATATTTGCTTCCTTATAAGTGTCACAGTACCATCGTTGTGTAAAGACTTGTAATAATTCTGTCGTCCTGCTGCAATCTCTTAGAAGACTGGAATTTTATGCTACAACGGTTATCCTTTTGGTTTCATAGTGCGGATATTTCGACAATTGTTGCAAGATTCAATTTCTCGTAGTTAATAACAATATTTCTCGTAATTAATATTCTCGTAGTTACTTTGCCAGACATTCCTGTACTCATATGACAGACATGATTAAAAACTGACCCAACAATATTAAATTTTGGTAAGTTTCTAAGCACCACATAGCGAGTCACATGCGGTTGAAGATTTCCTTAACCACTATAATCATACTCCTTTACACAGCTTCACCTAACCGTCATTAGCATGACATTCTTTCAGCTCGTTCGGGATTGTCGTTTGGGTTCTTTTTCCGTGTGACCTAGGGAATACTCGTGCGAGTTTTTAGAGCAAAGCTCGAAAAAAAAAAAAAAAGAGAGAGAGAGAGAGAAAGAGAAAGAAAAAAAGAAAGAAAAGGCAGCAAGAAAAAATGGCATTTGTATACTAATTTTCTTTAAAACAAGTGGAAAAATAAATGCAGATGTGTTATTGTTAATAGTTTTCCCGTAGTAAACTTTTGAATAATTTTGAAATAGTTCCCGTTTTTCATTCACTTGCTCGTGCTTGTGAATAAATTTGAATATATTATGGGCAAAATATTTTTTTTTTTCCGATTGGGAGTTTAAAAACCATCGTGAGCAACTCATTGGGATATGTAAGAGTCGCATGGGATATGTAAGAGTCTGTCCTTAATTTGAGGCTACTGGTTCCAGCGAAGGGAGAGGACCATTGATATAAGACAAACGTACCGTCTATGTCTTACACGGGATTTAGACCCGGCCCCTTTTCGGGCGAAAGATTTGTAGCCAGCGCCTCGTACTACTCTTCCACTGGGACGACTTCTTGTTTTCCTGAATATTTTTCTTAATAACTTCTTCATTTCTCAATAAATGCTTGTTGTATTTAATTCAGCATAAAGTTATAATTCGTATATTAGAGAATTTCTTCATATACTAAAATAATATATTCAACATACACTATTTCAAAAACTGTGTCTTCAATACATCAATTTTAACTTTTGGTAATCTATGGTTAATGTTAAGTTATAGAAAGGACTTATTCTATGAGTTCTAATAACCATATACAAATTGTAATCAAAAGATAATTTGTTGTCCTTGCAGATATCAAGGAATGCTGAACGTACCCTGATTTCTGCGGGGGTATACTTAAGCAACCGAGCATGCCTGTGGTAAGCGCCTGCGGCACGTATAAAAACATCTACAAGATCACAATTTTACTCAATTTTTAACTTTAATATTTTTGTGTTCTCTATTGTAATTATGACATTGGCCCAGTAACGTTAACACTCTCAAGCCATCTCTGTTACAACATTGGCGTCGTGCACTCCTGTGAGTATAGCGCAAAGTGCCACTTGGTAGTACAATAGACTTTTTTTTTTATTATTGAAGGTTTAACGACCACCGTGAGCAACTCGATGGGCTATAAGCAGTCGCCCGTCCCTAATTTAGGATCACTGGTTCCAGGGAAGGGAGAGAACCAGTGCCGTAAGACAAACACAACATCCATGCCTCATCGGGATTCGAACCCGGACCCTTCTCGGACAAATGGTCATAAGCCAGCGCTTAGCCACCGGGGCGGCTAATAGATATTTCGTTCGCCACGTCACTTCGTTCTCTTTTATGTCTCTATGAATTTCACATAAAATAGATTCCATTTAACTGGGACACTTCGAGGATGGAACATGTTTTAATCGGCTGTTCCACTTATATGAAGCTTTATCCCGAAGAGCTAATTTGGGACGTTCTTCAAGAATTGTCAATAATAAACGGCTTCTCCGACTACTCGATGGCCCAATTAACTGGAATCTACTGTGTGTGTGTGTGTGTGTGTGTGTGTGTGTGTCGCGCGGCGAACGTTTTACGCAGTTTTGTATCATTTAGGAACGAAAGTAAAGGAAGTTTTAGAAAAGCATTCTACAGTCAAATCTGTTTAACGTGAAAATCTACGGGTCTCAAGAATATTTCGGCATTATGCAGGTTTACACCTTGGTGCAGATTAAAAAATAAAAATACCTATGAAGTATTCGGGCATGTACTAAATTATGTGCAATAGTAAAAAAATGTACAGTCCAGAGTGGGAGCATATGCGCCCCCCCCCTCACACTTCGCAGTCGCAGTACCTTGATGTTACAGCTGATTTACGGCAGCCCCAGTGGAGCAGTGGTCTAATTGTTGGCTTATGACCATTCGTTCGAGAAGGATGAGGGTTCGAATCCCAGCGAGGCATGGATGTTGTGTTAGGTATAGGGCACTGGCTCTCTCTCTCTTCCTTGGAACCAGTGACACTAAATTAGGGACGGACGACTGCTTATAGCCCACCGAGTTGCTCACGGTGGTCGTTAAATCTGCAAAACAAAAAATAAAAAAATAAAAAAACAGCTGATTTATGCACTAACCCCAGAATTTTTAGATATTCCGGGCATATCGTGCAACAATGCTTTCGATGACTGGCTGTTTTTTTGGATTTTACTAATTAATTAAAAGTTGAAACCAAGAAAATCCCCCAAAATTTTATTAAAATGTAAGCAGTACTTCCGTTTGGTATTCTTATTCTCACTTCCTGAATATTTTAAAACTTTCAGGAAAACTGGGTTATGTGGTCACTGCTGCTGAAGGCATTCCGTTATCGTACTGTGTTTAATTTTTTTCATGACAATTTTTTTAATGAGGGTTGAACGACCACCGTGAGCAACTAAATGGGCTATAAGCAGTCGCCCGTCCCAAATTTAGGGCGACTGGCTCCAGGGAAGAGAGAGAGAGAGAATGCCATATAAGATAAACACAACATACATGCCCAAGTGGATCCAAACTTGTACCCGTCCCGGACGAATGGTCAGAAGCCAGCGCTTAGACCTCTTCATGACAACACGTTTTCCAATTTCACACCAAGCATCACTGAAAATTTCCAACAGCTTTATGATATCCCGACTTCTCCAATGAAATGGATGAACGGAGTAAAAATTGCAGTACGAAAATGTACTTGTGTGATCATGGAATGATGTCTCTTAAGCATTCCCCATTTTGTAGATTTTCTTTTTTAAGTATACTAGATTTTGTTTTCTACGTTAGACAGATTTTCGCTTTGTATGCGTATTGAACACCTTAACACCGAAGAGACAGAGAAAATTTTCTACAATAGACATATTTCCGCCTTAGACAGATTTAACTGTAATATCACAACTTTTGCGGCCTTCATAACTTTAAATTATTCTTAACTTAAAGGTTTGAGTTGTGCATCATTGTATTTAGGCATACAAAGGTAGTTTATAGTGAAGAAGCAAGGTCCTGCCATGCTTTGAAAGCCAAAATGGAAGAATGGCATGTATTTCTTGGTGACGGGTTGGTGAAATTTCAGATCACTGTGCGTGTGCGCTTGCATTTTTATGTGTGAATAACGAAAATTCTGTTCAGTTCGAGAAGTAAGATGCCAAAATTTATTTTCCCCTTCAGCTATTAGCGAATCAGATTTATAGAGAATATTTTTTTTTCTGGATCATTCAACTGTTCTAAGACGGGTGAACGGTTAAAGGCAGGGGCATAATCATACCCCCACAACCCCCGTATTGCGGGAGGGCCTCACGGCTATTGAGGGCCTCAGTAGAAAGATTTTACAAAATGCTATGAAGGAATTTCATGTGAAACTGATTAAAGAAATAGTTATGATTATTTTTTTCGCAGCTTTGAAAGAAGTATTTAAAAGAAAAGCAATTTTTGCTGTTTTTTCACGGGTTTAGTTTATAATATTTAGATGACGGGAAAGTAGCTATTCCAGAGGACTCCAGGCACCTTTACACAGTCATAACAATAGTGTTTCCCATCAGAGGCGTAACTAGGCATTTATGCGCCCGGGGCAAGCCATAAAAACAATGCACCCCCATCTGCCTGTATTATTGTTAATTTAATGGTTAAATATGTATATATATATAATACTAATTTAATAGTTATATATATATATATATATATATACATAAATATACACTGCTCGACAAAACAAGATTGACGTCATATCAAACTGCAGCTGTCTGTACATCTTTTGTTAACTATTTGGAGTTCGGACCTTATAGGTACCACATCAAACGGACTGAATGCGGATGACGATCGGGACTCGCAGTCAAAATAATGTTCGAAAAGTTCCTTCAGAATTGTTTGTTTGTTTGAGGGTTTTGATACCACCGTGAACAACTCGATGGGCTATAAGCCGTCGCCCGTTCCTAATTTAGGGTCACTGACTCCAGGTGAGGGACAAAGCCAGTGCCGTAAGATAAACACAACATCCATGCTTCACGGGATTCGAACCTGAACCCATCTCGGACGAATGGTCATAAACCAGCGCTTATACCACTGCGTCATCGGACGACACCCAGAGAATCTTCAACAATGCGAAAGACATTCTTATCTTGCAACATAAGTATAGTCCACCCAACTAAGTAACAGCAAGCCTCCATTGTTATTGACAAAAGCCGTGGTTCTTCTGCAGTTGGAGGGGTTATTAGAATTTTAGGCAAAGATATTTAATCTCATTTCGCAACTTTTATTTTGCTTTAGTGCTCCATTTCCTATGTTTCCACGATGCGGGAGAATAGTTTGCTGTGTCATCCGATATTGAGACATCGGAAACACGGTTTATTTAGAGACGCCAGTTTGTCGCATCTTAAGGGTCTGGGCTTTTGTATTTCGTAAGCGCATTGGTATTGTCCAGCTCATTTAATCTTTGCCTTGTTAATTTCAAAGCAGCCGACTGAATGCGCAAGCCCTTTTAATTTCTATCTCGATGCTTTGCTAAGCCGACGCCGGCGTTTCCCCATGGTTTTTGTGGAAGCAAAGGGGTGTGTTTGCGTGGGGACAAAGTGGGTGCTAGGGGAGTCGACTCGAGGAATTGAAAGCGAGCAGTCGCAAAGAGAAGGCGAGGAAAAGCCTTAGGTGTTAGGAAGCAGGTCTCAAACTGGAATGGAGGTTTTCTCCACAGGCACAAAAGGGAGACGAAGGAATGACCGAAGAGCGATTCAGGGAAGGAAATCTTAGTTTCAGAGGAACGGGGAAAAAGAATTACTAAGCTGAGGACAACCTTTCTGCGATTAAGTAAAGAAAAGAATAAAGTGCTTTTTAAGTGATTTAAATTTTATTATCTTCAACCGCGCAAAACCATGAAAGTTAACTAAACCAGTTAACAATATACAACCGCGACTTCATTTCTGAATGTTAGCAACTAACATCCCCAGTACGTTTTGAGAAAGAAATGCTAATTTTAAGCTCCCCATGGCCGCCGAAACACATTTTAAACAAATTCTGTAAATAAATTAATGAAAAAGTATGATGCTAAAGAAAAAAAAAAAAAAAAGAAAGAAAGAAGGAAAAGAAAGGAAAAGAAAAAAACTGTACCAAAAACAGGTGCAAAGGTTTCAATCAATTCCAGTTTTAATCAGATTGCAGCAAAGATTTTTGCACCCTTTGTAGACTGCACCCCGGGCAGTCGCCCCCAGCCTACCCCGCCCTAGTTACGCCTCTTGGACTTATACGTGTATAATAACAAAGAAGCATGGAGAGGTGCATGCTTCGTGTAACCAGGAGAGATAAGAAGAGGAACTCGTGGATCCGAAAAATGACAAGAGTGGAAGACATCATGATCAGAGTTAAATCCCTGAAATGGCAATGGGCTGGACATACTGCCAGAAGGACAGATCATCGATGGACAGCCGACATTTTAGATTGGATTCCAAGGGACAGGAAAAGACCCAGAAGAAGACCACATGAAAGATGGGTGGATGAAATTCGAAAGTATGCAGGGGTGACATGGAGGAGACTGGCACAAGACAGACCGTTGTGGAGGAAACTTGGGGAGACCTTCGTCCAGCAGTGGATTGATAATGGTTGACAATGATGATGATGATGATTAACAAAGGGATAGAAGTATCAGTTCAGTGAATTAAATATTTATACCAGTGAGGATACAGTGTTAGGGTTTACAATTGCTTGCACATAACTACGCATCCTTCAGAATATAATGAACTGAAAGGTGTTCTTCACGGGTGCGAAGAAACAGAGACTACTGTCATATTTTTATGACAGTCAAGAGAAAAAAATGTGCAAAATATTGTGGTGTTTCTTGTATTCAAAAGTAAATAGCATAAGTAGTTTTGCTTCATTTTTTAGTGCCGCAAGTCTTAATTGTTACTTATTTATTTGTTCACTAATGTTCTGCATTTTCGTATAAATAAATCATATTCGTATAATCATTTCGTATAATTATGTATCATTTTCGTATAACTACGGTCATTAGCCACTCTACACGGCTGATAGGTGTTTTGTGTGCGTGATCGTGAGGCATTTCAAAGTTCTCTAAAAGAATAAAATTTGAGCGATATAATCAACTTTAGAGTAATTGTTTTACAGTAATTTGTATTGGTATTAAACTAAGACAATCATTTTTATTACAACGTTCACATTTGTGTTACGCACAATAGAATGCAATGATTTTGGTCTTACGGAAAGCACTTGTTGAGTCCAAAGAATTTGAATTATTAAAATGCCCATAAAACCTAGTTAAAATATGAAATTTAAAAATTTTTAGAAGCTAGAAGCTACTAGATGTTGGCAAAAGGGCGTCGAAGATATTTTTGGCGCGGGGAGGGGGAGGGGGATTTTCCAAGTACTCCACTGGTCAGAGGCGTAGGTTTCTCATTCCGAATTAATTAGAGTCTCGGATGGGGCAGGTGGTGCGTTTTTCCCATGATGGTCCCCAATTACGAAAAAAAAAAAAAAAAAAAAAAAAATGCTGTTCTAAATCGTCCTGAGAAAGTGCCTGTTAAGACAGTTACTACAAATCGAAGCTGAAAGTTTATTCCGCATTGACTTTTGTGTGTGAATGATGCTCCTCGGTTAAAATAAATCTCATTAAAATCGGTCTTTTACTTGACAGTTTTTCCGTTTCCTTTTTTGCTTTCTCGCTGTGTGTGTGTGTGTGTGTGTGTGTGTGTGGAGGAGGTAGGGGGCACTGAAAACACCCATTGCTGTATGATTCTAGGCATGAATTTCCTCGCTTGTTTCTCTCGTACGCAAAGAAAGGCAATGGAATCTTTCATCTAATTCATGCCAAAGCACGGGTTACCATCGTGGCTGCAGATTTTGATTTGTTTCCCGACCTTTGAGGTCAAACTCCATTCTTTCCGAATTGTTTGCGTGCCCTATGCAAACATCCTTCCCACTGATTGTGGAAAAACCCCTAGTTAGAGTGAGTCCACACCCATACCTCCTCGCTGGGTTCTCTGTAGCCCCCCCCCCCGTCTTCCAATCTCTTCGTGCTTTTATCTGCCACCCACATTTGGCACGAGCAGCAGGTGTATCACGAGTGCCGGAAAGGAGGAGGTGCTAATGAACTTTGATCCCTGCACGCGTAAGGGTGCACGTTACATTCAAATATCAGTCCGAGATCATGTATATGCCGTGCATAGTTCGAGGCTATAACGCCACGTGGACCATGGCCACGACCTCCCCATCCACGCTCCACTCCCCCCCGCGAAACATACACACCTTCCTTCCTACTCGATATTGTTCTCTTCATTGAAGGGCCACCAAGCAAAGGAACGGCTGAAATTTCTGAATAGTTTTTGTTATTGCATGCCATATGGTAACAAAATATCTATTCGCCTCGACATCTCTCATCAAGTACGATGCCGAAGGCCCCAAT
The DNA here is from genome assembly GCA_039090855.1 of Macrothele yani. Lineage (NCBI taxonomy): Eukaryota > Metazoa > Arthropoda > Arachnida > Araneae > Macrothelidae > Macrothele > Macrothele yani. The sequence goes on along the minus strand of CM077003.1, from coordinate 128,612,317 downwards.
GGTGTAGCGTTCATGCAAATACAACAATAGCGGCAAATTTAATGAGACCTAAAATCAATAAACTGGGAATAAACCAAATATGCTTGCTGACATAAATTGATGACGTTTAGCAGCAGAAAGGTGTTACGATGATATCAAGTTGATGACGTTTGGTGACCTCACGATTCTCGAAACACCTCTGAATTTTTTCATCATAATTTAATCTCTTTAAATCTGTTGTTCACAAGAAGTAAAGAATCATGGAAAAAGAGTTTCAATAGCATCTCTGTAAGCACTGGAAAACAAAAAAACAAAAAATCTCTGATGCATCAAAGCTGATATGCCCAAATTGGACAAGCAAGGCGCAGTGCAGTACAAGCCAGAGAGTTCAAGGCCCGGTATTTGACCAGTCGGTACCAGATTTGCAAACTCGTAGCCTGTCCCGGTTCAGGATCGAAAGTTCAAGGGCCGACCCATTTCAGGTTTCCAACTTATAGCCCGCCCGTTTATTTATGCCGTAATAAAGGAACGTGCCCATTTATGAGTAATGGGCTAAGTCTTTTGTTTCACTGTGCAGGCACAGACACAGAGGGGAGAAGGGACTGTCGTTTTTGTATAGAAAGGTATATCACATAGAAAGGTATATCAATACCTTTCTATGTGTTCCCGTCGATACTTTGAATAATTTCATTTTAGTTTCGTCATTTGCTTGCTTGTGCATATTCCGGAACAAAAAAATCGAAACTTTAATCATTTGCATGTCTGCCCTCTCCGTAGCAATTCGCCGAGTTTCGCATTAATCGCGCGGTTTTTTCTTGGTGCGCGGATTTTTATGACAGTGAGTGTAATTATTAATATGGAGCTTAAAATTTTCAATAACTGAAATCTAATCGATTTTCATAGAAGGGCCTCGAAGATGCTTTTTGCGGGGAGGGGGAGGGGTGGACAAGTTTCTCACTTACGCAACTGTCCGGTCGTGCGGACCACTGAATCGGAGTGATCTAGGTGGCGAAAGCACGTGTAAGGAGTCAGAATGGCTCGGCGACGCGACGTCATCAGGAATTGTACCATCAGACGGTCAGCAGGCTTCATCATACTGCTACGAATGGCTTGTCGGAACCCGAGCAATATTCCCTCTAAGCGGCCATGGGCAATGCACGCCTAACCCAATGAGCTGGGTAGGCATCAAAACCACTTGGGCAAAAAGTTTTATTTTCTCGGCTTCTCTTACTAATGCAGTAGAACTTGGAACTTGGATTGGAACCCTTATGTTTTCTAACCCAATGAGCTGGGCAGACATCAAAACCACTTGGGAATTTTTTTTATTTTCCCAGCTTCTCTTACTAATGCAGCAGAACTTGGAAGTTGGATTGGAACCCTTATGTTTTCTTACCCAATGAGCTAGGCAGACATCAAAACCACTTGGACAATTTTTTTATTTTCCCAGCTTCTCTACAAATGCAGTAAAACTTGGAACTTGAATTGGAACCCTTATTTTTTTTTAAATCCACCCATTTTTATCACCGTTCTTTCCGCAACTAATTTTAACTAAAAACAATTATTAAACACATTTCATTAATTAAATTTTTATTTTATAAAAAGCGAGAAGTTCAGACTAAAATTAAAACCCTTTTACCAGCGACTTACAATTTAACTGACCGGAATGCCTTTTCCCCGCCAACTAGCATGGGTGAATTAGTTAGTACAATGAACTGGGTTATGGTTTGCTGTGATTGTCTGACGCTGATGTGTTGTTTTGAGAAAAGACTCAATATCTGCCTCTTCCTCGGCGTGGGAAAATCACTAGTCCGCATTCTCGCGTTCACTATCTGCTCGCACGAGGCTACTTTGCAAGAAGCGTTTGAGAATGAAGAGGACAATGAGACGAACTTAGAAGGAGGCGAACAGCATTTAAGAAAAGTGTTCTTTTGACTTTTTTGGGAGCCGGAATCTGATTTATTTATTATTATTTATTGTTTTGCAGGTAGTTGATTTTCGTTTTATGAAAATTAATTAAGGATTTGGGAATTTTAATCAAAAATGCTTACTGCGTGGAAGATTTTTCAGCTGCGTGAAGGAAGTTAAGTCGCTGCGCGGCAGCTTAGAGGAAACACTGACCGTGAGTCACATCGCGGCGGAAACGCATTGAGATGCAAGAACTTCCGGGCGTATATGGCTACAGCGGCTGGTGTAAGGTAACGTGCGTCGCCGTAGTGGGATTGGTGCACGTAGGTGGACAACCTGACGCCTTTATTGCTGCACTCAAGCCGTAGCAACTCCACAATCCACAGCGGACTATATTCCATGAGATGTACAAGCAGCTATGGGCATCCCGTTATTTGCATGGACTGTGAATCGCATATTGGTCAAGGCAGGTTTGCGCTCCCGCCAGCCATTGCGACGACTCTACTCGCCGTTGCACCTCGTCGTGTGAGGCTGCAGTGGTTCGATACCAAACATGTGCAGGGAGACGAATGGATCTATGTCACATTCAGCGACTAGTCTAGCTTTTGCCTCAGCGCCGGCGATCGCCGATTGAGAAACAGGAGACGAAGTTGTCACCCGGCTGATCTTGCTATCATCCGTGAGTGTCATACGGCTCCCCAGTCTGATGCCATATTTTTGGGCGCAATCAGTCTTAGCAGCTGCTCGCACGTGCAGTGGGTAGCACGAGGATGAGGTGCGGCGTCTCGTTTTGTTGCTGTATCGCCATGGTATCCCAAACGCCCAGTTTCAACAACATAACAACCGCCCGCACTTTGCTAACATCAGCAGACAGTGGTTACAAATTATTCAGCTGCTGCTGCGCTGGCGAACGCGATTCACATACTTCGCTGTAATAGAGAACAAGTGGGACGTCATTGGCAGACAATTTAACGCCTCTGAATGTCGATGAATTGTGGGTTAGCACCGACGCATGGTTGGCGTTACCTCACGACACCATCGGGAAAATTCTGCGCTTGATGTCACGCCGTGTTTCCGAATGAATTGTGGGAGTGCTAAATTATAGTCCAGTATGTCTTTCCACAACCTACTGACTCGGGCTACATTATACTGTCTCCTGGCCCATCGCATTCATATAATTCATCAGAATTTAAATTACTTCTTTTTCTTTTTTCTTTTTTTTTTATTGGAGGTTTAACGACCACCGTGAGCAACTCAATGGGCTATAAGCAGTCGCCCGTCCCTAATTTAGGGCCACTGGTTCCAAGGAAGGGAGAGAGCCAGTGCCGCAAGACAAACACAACATCCATGCCTCATCGGGATTAGAACTCGGACCCCTTTTGGATGAATGATCAGAGGCCATCGCTTAGACCACTGCGCCACCGGGGCGACAAATTACTTCTTTCTCACCTACTTGTCTGCATGTGTGGGAAGTATAGTCTCTTTTTTTTTGCATTCCTTCATGGTGTGGCATTTACTATGTTGGGCACTGAACATCTGACAAACGATTTTCGCTTAGAATGACAGTTAGGGCAGAAGTGATGTTTGTTTCCATATATTTTTTGTGACCTTTCATCTCAGTCGGCACTGGATAAGCCAGGTATGAACAAATTTTTAGAAATGATCGTAGTTGGTGAGAGAGAGGGAGAGAGAGAGATAGAGAGAGAGAGAGATAGAGAGAGAGAGAGAGAGAGAGAGAGAGAGAGAGAGAGAGAGAGAGAGAGAGAGAGAGACCAATAATTTCTTTGTTCACAAAAGTGGTGGGTCACGGGTCAAGGGGTCGACAATTTCATGCGGGTCCAACGGGTCGGGCCAAGGTGTTCCTGACCCGGTTTTATTCCCGCTTTAATTTTGAAAAGAGAAAAATATATTCCAAAGAAAAATGCGCGTTGTTGAATTCTGTAGACGATACTGGTGCCCACGGAGTTAATAATGATTTGTCATGCAAAAATATTGTCGCCTCTTTGTTAAAGCAACGAAGATTTCCACCGACCGACGTCAGACACACAGACACCATATCGTAAAAAGATACTTCTGCGTTCTTTTACAGTGCGATTGTCCAAAGCAAGATATACAGGCAAACGCAATTCGCCTGCTTCTCAGTTCATTCACTCTGTCCGTGCGAAGTTCACTGTATGACTAAGAGTTACTTTTCACATCGCATCTTTTACATTCAGCATTCAGAGGTTTTCGATTGATGTGCTAACGTCGCCCATGACATGTCATGTCGAAAATAACTCCTTATTTGTTAATATGGATGGATTTAATATTAAGAAGGTTGAGAAAGGCGTGGAGGCCAACAAATACGTGCTTGTTGAAAACCACAAGGGGAAGAGTGAATGCTGGAAATTGTTTCGTCTCATTAAAGAACCGGTGAATAATTCTGTGTTGTTTGGTCTTGCTTGTTGTTCAAAATGTGGAAAGTGTATAATTATAAAAAAAGATGTCGACGGTGTAATAAAAGATTATGAACCAAAAATCTAACGGACCATATGAAAGTATGCGCACCTCCATCAAAGCGTGGAAAGAGTGAACAATCTAAATACATTTAAAAAAATATATTTGTGTAATCGTAAATAATGGTTCCCATTTGTAATATACTTCATGGTCACGGTCATAGTCACCCATTAATTCTGGATTACGCGAAAGAGTGGCACTAAAAATGACAAAAAAATTTAGCAAGTAACCAAATTTTATTATTAAAAAAGGATTTCAGTTATTAAATATCAAGCAGTTATTGGAATGAATATATATATATATATATATATAGAGAGAGAGAGAGAGAGAGAGAGAGTTTCGAATTTATAGTTCAAAGCAGATTTGTCCGGGTCAGTTACCGGTCCGGATCGGGTCCGGGTTCGAAATTTTTGACCCGTTTCCAACTTTGGTAGCGCTGCCTATACGCTTCAGGTTTTAAACAAGAATTTTGTTTCAGTTTCGATTAGTTATGTGAAGGCAAACTAACCGAAACTTAAATACTTTCTCAGTTGAAGAGTGGGCGCAGCTGTTTGCAGTTTCTGCAAAGCTCTACGACGATAGTAAATGTATCGCAAAGGTAAAGAAACTACTACAATCGCACTAGAACTAAATTGCTCATTTAGAATTGCTCGGAGATTTCAGGGATCGAATAAATCGGTTAGCGTTACCTGTTTTATGGCAGTTGTTTTCAATTTCGCGACTCGCCAAAGTTCGTGCCGGGACACCTACACACCCGTTCAGAAACGGCTTAAGCACGATCCCGAGTCCGAAGTCGAGCCCGGGCCGAGCCGGGATCGGGCTGCATAATATGTACTGAGGTTCAGGCTCGAGCCTGCTCGGGCTCTGAGCGATGGAGAGAGATTTTTTTTTTCTTTTCTTTTTAAACGCGATTTCGAATGATTCAACATATTTTTACACTTTCAAGTTATTAAAGAGGATTCTTTGGCTACTGGGTGTGGGTGAGGAGTGGGAACTCGGAAAGGGCTATTTATTCTGGGTTTGGACAGCAAATGCCATAGGACACGCATTAGTGGATTTCCGCGGGGTAGGAAAAACTTCTTCAAGAATTGCAGATACTAGATAGCAAACAGCACCCCGAAGAAATTTTTCCCTCTGCCACAACGCTGTAGCTCCCTGCTAAATCTATTAACCAATGTGCGCAGATTTCAGAGCCACCTAATCTTTCTGGAATCTCGGTCGCCGGAAGGATTTCATAAAGAAACGAACTGGTCAAAGAAAATGTACGACTATACAATTGAAACAGATAGATATCCCTTCGCCACTGTCCAGCTGATAAAAAACATCAGTTAATTGCAGGGGGAAGACAAGGGGAAGAATAGAAGAGGGCAATTTCTTTTATTAGTGACTATACGGATCAGTCATAGTTTCCGGATTCGTTCGGCCCAGGGATCTATCTATCTTGCAATGTAAAATTTGGGCTCGGAAGGCTCGGGCTGACATACTTCGGGCTAGGGCTCTTAAATTCAGCACTGTTACACACATATCTCGGGTTATCACCCCTGCTCCATCACCGAAGCATCACTGTCTTTATCTCCACGATGTCCAACTCCCCCCAGTCCTCTCAACGCAGTGTACCTATTTCTCCTTCTGACTCTCAACATGTGGAAAAACCGATGGGAAAATCTACAACCTCGACCTTCGCAGAAAGTAACACCTTTCCACATATGTACACGGTCGTATCAGAATATTATGACCACCCCCGGAATCACAGTGTGCACGTAACAAGGTCAACCACACTGAGATATAAGCGGCCGGTCAGAACAGATGAGCCATAGTGCGGAAAGTGCCTTATCTGCCCTGACCGGCCGCTTATATCTCCGTGTGGTCGATTAGTGCGTTACGTGAGCACAATGGGCAGAGGTAGTGATTTGACGGATGTTCAAAAAGGAATGATCATTGGCTACCACGCCAAGGGTTTGAAGTATCTCAGAAATAGCAGACTTCGTGGGCTGTACGCGAGGTGCTGTAGTAAGGGTGTACCAAGAATGTACCGTTGGTACACCGAGTACCTCCTGACGTCATAACTGTGGAACCCGAAAGGCCATCGATCTCAGAGAAGAACGTTGCCTCCGTCGACTGGTAAAGGGCAATTGACGCGCAACAGTGCAGCAACTGAGCACGCAAATGAACGTTGGGTACCCAGGTACGTGTCCCAGATAATAGCAGAGGGAATCTTGTTACGCATGGGTCTCCGGAGTCGACGCTGCGTCAAGGCACCCATGTTAACCCAGATCCATCGGCAAAGACGCCTGCAGTTCGCATGGGAATACACAGTCATTGGGCAGTGGAAGAGTGGGAAAAGGTTGCCTTCTCCGACGAATGACGAATCGAGGTTTCTACTCCACAGAAGTGACGGGCGATGGCGGACATGACGTCAGACACACGAGAACCAACACCCGGACACGCTTTTTGCTCAAGTACAGGCCGGCGGTGTCAGTGTGCATGTATGGGGGATGTTTTTCTGGTATGAACTGGAACAGTTGGTACCACTGGATGGGTTACTGAGCGCCACTGGCTACCTGTCCATCCTCGCTGACCACATGCATCCCTTGATGTTGTACGTTTGCACTGATGGTGATGGTGTCTACCAACAGGACAATGCGCCCTGTCACGTCGCTAAGGGGGTGCGTGACTGGTTCCAGGAACACGACAGGGATGTCTCCGTTCTCCCTTGGTCGGCGAAGTCGCCCGACCTCAATCCCATAGAGCACTTGTGGGACCATTTGGATCGACAAGTTCGACGTGTCGACCCATAACCACTCATCTCCGGGTCTTCCATACTCTACTGCAGTCCAAATGGGCACGTGTGCCTCGGGCAACCTTCCAGGGCCTCATTGCGTCCATGCCACGCCGCCTCGCTGCTGGCATCCGAACCAAGGGTGGTCATTCCCATTATTACGTAGGCGGTCGTATTATTCTGATACGACTGTGTTGTAATTTATACTGTAAATAAATAAAATAAAAATAAAAATACCAACGTTTACCACAATCAAAGGTTTATTATGTATCGACTATAGTTTCGCAGTGCTATTGGCTCGGCATCATCAGGACGAATGGAGCGTAAACATTCAAATCATAGTGACATCATCAGAGTTCTGACGGTCATGGTTTTTGGTGAGTTGTTTCCACGCACTTGAAAGAAATGGAGTCGACGTCATGTCGTTGACAAGCTGCGAAGAGTTCCGGTATATGTGGAAAGCTTCTAATACATTAAGCTTGATAGTCGAATCAGGTTTATCAATGAGCGTAGCGTTTTCAAACCAAAATTTGTGGTTATTTTCGCGACAATGTTGGGCTATAGACGACTTTTTTAGTTCACAGTTCCGTACGTAGGTCTTGTGTTCCTTCACACGGAAATTTAAAGCCCTGCGAGTCTGTCCTATATATGAAAGCCCACATTCACAAGGTATATGATAAATTCCCTGTGAATTTATGTCCTCGACGTAGTCTTTTGATCCGTAAAAATTTATCTTGTTTATGGGTTTGAAAATAACTTTGAAATTAAAACTCTTGAGGATTTTTGAAATTCTGAAGCAAATCTGTGGAGCAAATGGGATAACCACCCAATTCTGTCGTATTGGGTTGTCTATTGGCGTGAGTGAGCAGACACGCTTCGGTTTTTTTAATTTTTTGACAGCTTTGTCTATAATGGAATCGGTATATCCTCTGTGTATAGCAATTCGTTTAAGAATCTCAAGCTCTTTCTGCAAGGAATCCTCAGTTGAGCATATATGTATTGCACGATATACGTATGCGTAGAAAGCATATGCGTAGAAAGCATACGTATATACCGGAAGGTACTGTCCCATCATAAGCTGTATACTTCTAGTCCGTTAAAGTACTCGATTTGCTATGCTCTGGCGCAAATCATTCTTATTAAAAGGCTAGACGTAAACATAGGCGCCGGGCGTGATGGAAGAACCGGCCGACAAAGAATTTTGTTAACCCTTTAACAACCATGACGCCCAAAACGCCCGTACATACAAATGGCTATAGCAGCCAGAAACACCTGACCAGAGTGATTCAGATTTCCTACCCTTACTTGTTCTTCAAAATTTCTCGACCTATGAGGCATCAGCAGGAGTCACCCTCAGTAGCTATGGTTGTTATTAAACAAAATTGTTGAACAACAGACAGTTTCGGGCGTTATGGTACTTAGAGTGATACAAGATTTTTGAGTTATGGTCGTTAAAGGGTTAAAATTAAGGCCATGAAAAACGACTCGCTGGCACCCTACGAAACGAAAAGGATTGTGTACGTATCGTTGATTGCAAAATACAGAAATTTAACAAAATTAGTGAAATTAAAAATCAACTACCAATTCACACAGTGGCAAATTCTTCTTTGACATGTAACTCTGTATTTTAATAACGAAATCACATGCATCAAAGTCGGCATTTGTTGAAATCATCTAATTGAAAAATTCCGCAAGGTGAAATAAATAAACAAATCTTCGCTCATATATTACGTTGTTTTTTTTATCAGTATTTTGCGATTTGACTGCATGTACAAGCAAGTGTAAGGGTTTAAATCACGCTCCCAAATCCCGCGTCTTTTGGATAAACCTTTCAGTACTAGCTCAAGCTATGGAAATTAACCATCTGCACGCAAGATCAGCTTCATTTTTTCCCAACTCTGTGCCACCTGCCAAGCCAACAATGCAAAGAAAGTAGAAAAGACGGCGAAGCGGACAATTCTTTCACTCCCGCTCAAACAAGTTCATCGCGGTGCTTTTCAAAAGGATCCAGTTCCATTCATTCCTGTTGCAGAGCCCGCAGCGCCACTGATTATACACTCGGCAATGCTTTCTTCGGTGTCACCCTCACATCATCTTTACCAACTGCTTCTTTGTCGGAACGAACATCATTCTAAATTGTGGTAACGCTGAAGGGGAAAGGGGGAAGGAAAAAGAATAAGTGCCTGTCGGATGTCAATTTGAAAGTGGAGAAAAATTCAAAGCTGTAAATTCAAGAATATTTTTGAACTTATTCTTTGGTTTCTCAACAGATTACGACTACCGATTCTCAATAGAGAACGAATATTTTTAATATGTATAGAGGCTGTTCACACATTTTTAGAATGTTTTTGATAAGAAATTACAGAAAAGGAAAAAAGTTTAAACAATTGAAACTGGCAACAGCGTGTTAGATGAACACGAAAGAAACATCTGCTGCAGTTAAATCACAGATATCATATACAAGAAGCTAGATTGGACATCCAGCCCATGAGGCGTGAGAAGGTAGGCGCCATTTTCAGCTGGTCATGACGATTCATTTAAGCAAGGCTACTTTGCATTAAGTCAAAGGAATACGACTTTTGGCACTGTGATTTTCTATTTATGTTGATATTCAAAGCAGTCAGTGCCCATTTAGCAGCGGAAGTTTTAAAATTTAAGTAAAAAACAGTAATATTCCTTAGTGCTAACTAGAATGCCAAGGGTATTGCAAAATATGGAATTATTTCAGATTCGACCAGGGCTTAATTTAAATTCAAGAGAAGACATTCCGGTATCTGCGATATAAAAAAATATCACGCTGGTTTTAATTTGCTGAGAGATATGATTTTGACGTTTCTTGTTAATGAATGCTTCCATTTAATACGCCATTTCGTTGCTATATTGCCCAAATAAATAATATGAAATGTTAAAAGCTGAAATTTCCTTAGTGCATAACAAGACGAAATATCAAAATGTTTGGTGAAATTAAAAACTTTTTGAGCAAACATAATAAACAAATCAGAATGACAGAGGTAATAGCAACAAGGAAAAATATTCTCATTGTTTCAGCTTTTCTATGTAAAGCATGTGGAAGTCTTTTTTTCTTTTTTTTTTTTTTTTTCGGGTTCAAATCAGTAGTTTGCTGGATTTAATAGCTACTTATTGATTTTAAATAAATTATTTGCGTTTCCATTATTTTAAATCGTTGCCGCATTACCGTCCTAAAAATGTTTTCCAATAATTTTCTATATTTGTATCAATACCAGCTTTAAATTTTAATATAAATATATGTATTGTTTTCAGCATTGGGCAAGAGGCAAATAAGTAACAGCAATTATATTTTCGTCTCTCTGGGTAAGATTTTTATCTGAGGAAGCTTTCACCATGATTTATACAATAACCAAGTCCAAACTATCCTGCGTAACGTGCCATGCTCCGCCGCCATCTTGACCCGCTCAATGTGGCTCCAAGCTTCTCAGAGCGCAAGCCCATGCTCAACAGAACAGACAGCCAATCTAGTCCCTTATACGATATATCTGTGAGTTAAATACCGTCTGATAAGAAAATGGCGACACGTAAACAAGCTGGGGATAGAAGATTATGTTTATGCTCATTACGAAGAGAAATATCTACAGTCTGTAATTAAAAAACGCTCTGATAATCATGGAATTTGCATTTCTAAATGTAAAATAAGCAATGTTATTAATAACAGAGTGAGAAGTCGTAAGAAGGCATTGCTTTTAATACGAAAAAGAACACCAAACGAAAAGAAGGTACACACTGTTGTGACTATTTCAAAAGTAAAGTCACCAGTCTTAAAGGAAAATCCACTGGCCCAAAGAGCAATCCTTAAGTCGTTAAAAATATCTGAATCAACTGTAAACAAGGTAATAAACAAAGATTTGAATTTGTAAGGAAAGACAAAATGTTCACCACCGTTTGCCTAGGCACCTGGCTGAGCGCAGAACACGGTGTAAATTTCTTTATGAAAATCATTTAGCCGGAGACAGATGGAAATTTATTGTGCCTATTGATGAAGCATGGATCTACCTAAACGACCGTAACAAAACAAGTTAGTAAAATCATGCAATGCATTGACTATGAATACGCTTTCCAACGTGCCAGAAATCATAAGAAAATGCCTTGGTTTTGAAGGGACTAAACTATGGTATAACGTTTGAGGTTCACATATGTCAAAATTAAATCTCTTTGTGCCCGTGTTACCTATTTCTATTATCAAGAGCTACCACACATAAGCCGTTTTGTAAAAATCCCATCTAAATCGGGCAGTTTTCACGCCAGTTCTCGTGCGAAAATAATGGCTAACGAATCTCACGCATGCGCACTGCCGGTAATTGCTGACAAAAACATTTTTGGCGGAACTGCTTCCAAAGTCGTTAGGGAACAACATATTGTATTTCGTCGCAATCGAAGTATTTTAAGTCAAGTTATGAGGATAATGGCTGTGGAATAAATCTCGCTCTTGTGCCCTGACTTTTGACCCCATATTTTGATGGTATTCCACAGAAACGGTTCAGTATACCTCCGAAACAACATGATAAAGTTTTGTCACAATTGAAACATTTTTACATAAGTTATGGCGCATAAGGGCAATGGAATGGATCCCGCTCCTATGTCCTGACCTTTAACCCCATTTCGTCCATTTTCAATAGGGTTCGTCCCCAGGTTGTCCCCTACCACATAATTTCATCGAAATCGAACCATTTTTAAGTGAGTTATCATGTGGTCGGGCAGACAAAAAGACGGACAAAGCTGGAGTACAAGTATATGCGCTTCTTCAACCTACGGTTGGAAAGCGTAAAAAAAGATCGATTTGCTATCGCAAAAAAAGAGCAGAAAATGACTTACAAATTTGGTTCTAAGAATCCAAAGAAAATTTAAGTAAAGGATTCATGATTATTGCTAGCGTCTCGTACAATGGAAAATTAAAGTTAAGAAAAGTTGAAAAGAATGCTGAAAACAATTCTACATATTACCAAAACAATGTTTTAACTCCTATACTTAAAGAGGAAATAGCATTCCTTTATCCACAGAGCCTTCAAAGAGTAGAACTCCATCAGGATAAGGCTACCATTCATGCATTCAAATCTACCACTCTGTTTCTTGAAAAAGTGAAAATAAGAAGCCGTACTTTTTCCTCATATCCCTTCAAAGTCCCCGGATGCGTCACCATTGGATTATTGTGCCTTTGGACTGCTAAAAAGGGTGCTTTATAAACGCAGACCTAAAACAATGATTAGACAATGGAAAGCAGTGGAAGAGGAATGGAATAAAACACCACTACCAATTTTAAGAAATGCCATGTTGCCTTGAAAATCTAGATGTAGGTTCATAGGCCAGAGAAAGAACTATCAGATAGAAAATTTAAGGGAGTAATAATTTTATTTTAAACAATTATATTGCTGGAAAATTGTTCTAAAAATGTGTGAACGTCCTCTGTACGTAATATATATCACCATCAGATTGATTAAAAAGCCGTCTCCAGCACGATAACATAAAACTTGAAATGTTGGTATCATCATTTTAACCATTATCAATCCACTACTGGACGAAGGTCTCCCCAAGTTTCCTCCACAGCGGTCTGTCTTGTGCCAGTCTCCTCCATGTCACTCCCGCATACTTTCGAATTTCATCCACCCATCTCCCATTTGGTCTTCTTCTGGGTCTTTTCCTGTACCTTGGAATCCAATCTAAAATTTCGGCTGTCCATCGATGGTCTGTCCTTCTGGCAGTATGTCCAGCCCTTTGCCATTTCAGGGATTTAACTCTAATCATGATGTCTTCCACTCTTGTCATTTTTCGGATCCACGAGTTCCTCTTCTTATCTCTCCTGGTTACACCAAGCATGCACCTCTCCATGCCTTTTTGAGTTGTCTGCAGCCTTTGTATGTCTCTTTTAGTTAAGGTCCACGTCTCTGCACCATACGTAAGCACTGGAAGGATGCATTGATCAAACACTTTTCTTTTAAGACATAATGGCATATTGCTCTTGAAAATTATGCTGTTTCTTCCAAAAACTCTCCAGGCAAGTTTTGTACGCCGATTAATTTCTTCATCAATGTGACCCTCACTTGATATCTGCTGTCCAAGATAAACGTACGTGTCTTTTATCTCCAGCTTTTCTCCATCAATCGATAAATCTTCATTTCTTGTAAAAGCATTGAACATCACTTTTGTCTTCTGAAAGTTCATTTTTAATCCCACTTCTTTACTCTTGTCAGCAAGTTCCTGGATCATACTCTGCAGCTCTGATGGCGTAGTTGCAAAAATGACTACGTCATCAGCAAAACGAAGGTGGGTTAGATAATCTCCATTAATCTTTATCCCTTTGTTTTCCCAGTTCAGTGATCGAAAGACATTTTCCCTTGTAGCATTCAACAGTTTCGGAGATATGGTGTCACCTTGTCACACTTCCTTTCCAATTTTTATGTGTGTTGTATTTTCAAACAGCCGAATCTTTGCACTTGCATTTTCATAGATGTTATTAATAATATTAATTGAAATGTTGGTATATACAAGTTAAAAACCTTTAATGAGTTAAAAAACACACATACACAAGATCTTCCGGACCCTGTCGAACAGGTCCATCATCAGCTTAAACTAATACAATCAATAGTGCGAATGTCTTAAGTAGGAGTTCAAAATGACGTATAGCTCATGTGCAGAAGTGCGAAAACTGAAACAGTTCCCCGAACATAAAACTAGTTTGAAGGGCGGCCATCAGGATGATCTTGTATTTAACGAGGAATGCTTGTACACCATATGGGGATGCTTGTCCGATTATGTACCATTTAGTGTTCTTCAAGTATGATGTACAAGCATCCCCCGTTTAATACAAGATCCTCCTGATGGCCCCCTTCAAACTAGTTTTATGTTCGGTGCAGGGACGCCGACTTCTCCAAATTATTGGGGGGGGGGGGGGAAGGGCGTGTAGAGATCAGACGTGGGAGAGGCATGTCTCTTCCATTATCAGGAGGAAAATAGGAAAAAAGGGGGTAAGGCAAAAAGATAAACTACGAGATTCGAAGTATATTTTGAATTGCAATTGTAATTGTTCACCGGTAAATGAACAAGAAAACAGAAATATTATTTTGCTGAATATTAATATTTTTAAAAAGAATATTCAGCCTGTGATTTTGTAAAAATAACCAGGGAAATTTTATTTCCAAAATTTAGTAAAAAAAAAAAAAAATGAGAAATTAGCTGGGTTACTCAAACAAAGAACAAGAAGCGCAAAAGATAAATAGATAAATAAAGGCGCTAGAGATTATATGTTTCTGTATTTTATTTACTTTACTTTTGATAATTGTTTTCAGCGTTTGCCACATATTACAAATTCATGTACAACACTATTAATACGGAGCTGCCAATCCAGTTTCATATCAAATGAGCAATGCTGAGAATGGGAAAACAGTTTTTATTGATTTTGTTATTTATTAATTTTTTGGAAATAAATCGCTCTGGCCTCATAAGGTGGAGCTTGGTCCACCTGATGAGGCTAAAGCGATTATTTAATTAAACAGGACCAAAAAATATTGGGTGGGCACTTCCCCCTGTAAAATTATTGGAGCTTGCCCCCTGCGATAGTCGGCGCCTATGGTGCGGGGAACTTTTCCAGTTTTCGCCCTTCTGCACATGAGCTATACGTCATTTTAAACTCCTGCTTAAGACATTCGCACTGCTCATTGCATTAGTTTCACCAAATGATGGACCTGTTCAACAGGGTCTGAAAGATCTTGTGTATGTGTGTATTTTAACTCATTAAAGGTTGTCAACTTGTAAATACCATCATTTCAAGTTTTATGTTATCGTGTTGGAGACGGCTTTCTAATCAATCTCATTTTTAGCACGCATTTTTCATTGTCTTTATATCATTATCATTGTCAACCATTATCAATCCACTGCTGGATGAAGGTTACCCCAAGTTTCTTCCACAGCGGTGTGTCTTGAGCCAGTTTCCGCCATGTCATTCCGGCATACTTTCGAATTTCAGCCATCTATCTCCCACGTGGTCTTCTGGGTCTGTTCCAGTACCTTTGTATCCAGTCTAAAATTTCTGTTGTCCGCAGGGGCGTACTGGTAGCCCCCGCAACCCCCGCAGTGCGGTGAGCCTCGTGGTTAAAAGGGTCTCTAGCCTGAGCAAAAAGATTAAATTTTTTTTTTTTTTTTTTTTTGCGGAAACTTCATATGAAACTTGTTAAAGAAATAGCCAAGAATTAAGGCAGATTATAATGAAGTTTTAAGAAGAAAAACATTTTTTCCTCAGTAAATACGTAAAATCTTTAGAAATCATTTTTGTTGCTTTAGTTCAGAAAAGCTAGATGACGGGAAAGCAGCTATTCAAAAGAACTTGAGCCCCTTGTAGTAGCCCTTACTGTTACACAAGGGGCCTCAAGTTCACAGCCCTTGCGATAGTTTCTATAGGTAAGTAAGTATATTAACAAGACATTGTGAAAAAAATATCCGTTCAGTGAGCGGAATTTTTATGCCAATGAGGATAAAGTGTTATGTATTCGTTCGAAATATAATGAACTGATAGGTGTTCTTCGCGGGAGCGAAAAATCAGAGACCTGTGTTATTTTTTTTTTTTTTTAATAACGGAATCAAAAGACTTTTTTTACTATGCGCAAAACATTTTGCCATTATTTTGAGTGTGTTCTTTATATTCCAGAGTACATGATTATTTAGGTAGTTTTACGTTTTTTGTGCTGCAATTGTTAATCGTTACTTAGTTATTTGCTTACTTACTGTATGTTGTGACATTTCGTATAAAATGGAAAAGTTAAGACACTGTCACACAGCAGCTGATTGTTTTGTGTGCGCAATCGCGAGGCATTTCAAAAAGCAGGTCTTCGATCATTTTAATTATAACGTACACATTTGTGTTTCACGCAATAAAGTGAAATAATTTTGATTTTACGAAAAATACACGTAGGTTCACAAGAATTTGATATACTTAAACATCCCTAAAGCCTAGTTAATAATATGGAAGTTAAAATTTTGAGTAATTGAAAGCTAATGGATTTTTGCAGAAGGGCCTCGAAAACAGTTTTTTTTGCGGGGGGGGGTCGTGTTTTTCTGGTACGCCACTGGTTGTGCGTCGGTTATCCGCTGTTCTTGCAATATGTCTATTCCATTGCCATTTCAAGGATTTTACTCTGATCATGATGTCTTCCACTCTTGTCATTTTCCTATCCACGAATGGAAGGCATCATAATCAGAGTAAAATCCCTACACACACGTATCATGATCGACATCATCATCGACAACCATTCCCAATCCACTCCTGGATGAAGTACTTCGCAAGTCTTTTCTACAAAGTCTCTTGTTTAAACCCAAGGATAGAGCATGATATCCTAAACACCTTATCGTAAGGTATAATCTTATTAACCTTATGCGTGATGGAATATATATGCAACACTTTTCTTTTCATAATTCCTCTATTCTATACTTCCCTCTCGCCTTCTTTTCATATGGTTTCACCTCTAGCTGAATTTAGTTGACCTATATTAGAATACGCTAGCGGAAACTTCGACCGTGTTTTATAGTAATTTTACTTAAGACTATTTTTGATCCTCAATATTAATTACTAAATTTTAATTTCTTTTTAGTTTAGTTTTTTCTTCCTCTTTCTTTTCTGTTGTTTTGCTGACTTTTACATAGCATTCTCCGTAAAACAATTTCCCCTGCCTTCTTGGTCCTAATCTGTGATCGAAAGTCATCTCAGTTTGATAACACAGCCCCCTTCACCATCTAATTTGATGGTAGATCCCAGTTTATCTCTCTTCGATAATATGACACCCTGGCCTTTTCGGTCTTAAGTACTAATGTCTTGGTGTTTGCCTTTGATCAGATTTCACCCTGGTCTTCCAAATCTAAAATGATAACATCTTGTTATTATCTCTCTCTTTTATCAGACCTGCTCTTGCCGATTTTGATCAGTAATCTCATGTTATATAACCTTTGATAAGAATGCGCCTGGTCCTTTCGATCTGAATTTGTGATTTCATGTTATCTCCTTTTGATACGACTGCATCCTTGTCTTCCAGACCTAAATTTGTGACCCCCTGTGATCTCCCCTTGATAAAACTGCCCCTGGATGTCGATAATTTTTTTCTTTTAAAGGATCTGCATCTTGAAATTTCCAGTTTCTTTTAGGTTTTCCTTTTCCTTTTAATGAGTTTTGAATTCCTGTTATCGGTAACAATTTACCTGGGTTGAAGATGTGAAGATTTATTTCCCTTTTTACCATAAATATTTTCGTCATCTACCTACATATATACTCAACTCTCTAAAATGTGTTTGTCCGAAGGCAAGTCGGTTTCACACAGAACGTCATGACGTCACGGCTGCTTACCGTAATATCAGCATGCTCCGTGTTGCCAACTTGAGGGGAAAAGTCACTAAATTTAGGGGATTTTTCGTGTTTCGATGAAAGAATCCATTTGATCATAACATCAAGAGCGCCAGAAAATAATTCATTTGATCATAACATCAAGAGCGCCAGAAAATAATCCATTCGATCATAACATCAAGAGCGCCAGAAATATCTTCAAATAATGTTGCGTTTTCTACCACTGTACCGCGTGCCAACCAACGTGACCTTGTTTCTTCGAATGACTGATCACATTTCCGCCTTTTCATTTATTGTCTAGTCAAATCACAGCGTTCAAATTGTTGAAGTGTTCCATTATCCAGTTTGCAGTTAGCTGCCTGCCTTCCTTGAAAAAAGCCATCTGGTTGATGTGCGAAAGCTTGGAAATTGTGATTTCTACTCTACGCCAAGAAATTCGGATTCCTAGTATAGTTATACTATTCTTGGTACTGTTGGTGTATATAGTTCCTTACTATTAATTAGTGCCAGGAAACTATTTGGAACTCGGTATACATGCGTATCACTCACCAACCCGCTTGGCCAGCGTGGTGAGTTATGGCCAAACCCCTCCAAAATGACTCCACAACTTAAATCTTGGCCCTCAGTCTCCGGCAGCTGGAATGTACCTGGCCAAGGCAGCGGCCAGTGCGACATGAAGGCAGAGGGTGCTAAGAATCCCCGGAGGACCGGACTAGGCTGCCATCTGATGCTGACCTTGGCTACGTACAACGGACGCTCCCTATCTTCTGATTCAAGGCTTCTTGAATTGGAAGAGGAACTACAAAGGATCAAGTGGGACATCGTCGGGCTAAGTGAGGTAAGGAGAAAAGGAGAAGATCTCATTGAACTGAAAAGTGGACATCTCTTCTACTATCGTGGGACAGATACTGGCAGAACTAGTGGTGTTGGATTTATAATAAACAAGAAACTGAAGGATAAAGTTGTAGAAGTTGAAAGTTCCTCTGACAGAGCTGCACGACTCGTTATCCAACTCTCGAGAAGATACCAGGCTCAGATTATTCAAACTTATGCACCCACCACAAGTCACGCTGAAGAAGAAATTGAAGAATTTTATGAGGAAATTCGTGATCTAAATAATAAAGGTAAGCAGCACTTGAAGATAATTATGGGAGATTTAAATGCAAAAATAGGGCAACGGCAACAGAATGAAACTTCAGTAGGTAAATTCGGTCACGGCAACAGAAACCAGCGTGGAAATACTCTCGTAGAGTTTGCAGAGGCAAAAGGGTTTTTCATCTTGAACTCCTTTTTCAAGAAAAAGCCACACAGGAAATGGACATGGAGACATCCAAATGGGACGACAAGTGAAATTGATTTTACTATGTGTAACAAAAAATTCGTCATAGAAGACTGCAGTGTGCTAAACAAGTTCAACACAGGCAGTGACCATAGATTGGTGAGATGTAAGATGCACCTCAACACTAAACTCGAACGTAGCAAGCTCATAAGACAAACAAAATGTATTGACATAACCAACCTTAAAAAACACCATAATACCTTAAAATTGGAACTGAAGAACAGATTCTCTGCTTTAGAAGGCCTAACATCGGAAGAAGTGGATATTTCTGAAGTTAACAGAAAAGTAACCAAAGCTCTTATGGAAACAGCAACAAAATTAGCTGGGTCTAAGAACAAATTGCATGTGAACAAATTATCAGGAAAAACCAAAATGTTGATGCAAAAAAGAAGAGTGATGAGGACAACTAAAGAAGATGTGACTTCCAAAGTGGAATATATAGAGCTATGCAAGACAGTACGAAAAAGTATCACTGAAGACATAAGGAAATTCAACTGTGAACTAGTAAGGAAAGCAATTGAAAACAACCAAAGCCTAAAGATAGCAAAGGGACATCTCAGTAAGGGGAAAAAACAGATTATGGCACTGAGAAAAGAAGATGGTTCTGTAACAAGAAATAGAGGCGAAATTTTGACAAGAGTGAAAGATTTCTACTCCACATTATATGAAAGGGATGATACATGTACTCCAGACATCATGAAAGGTACCAGTACCAGAGTTCTTCCAGTCCTTCCAGCAGAAGTTGCACATGCAATCAAGAACATGAAGCGGGGAAAAGCTCCAGGAGAAGATGGAATTACTGTAGACATCATGCAAGAAGCAAGTGGAGAAATCGAAACAGTACTCGCCCAAATTTTCACTCGATGCCTTAATGAAGGGAAAATTCCTGAGGATTGGAACAACGCTACAATGATCTTGCTACATAAAAAAGGTGACATTGAGGATCTCAGGAACTACAGACCTATCAGCCTCCTATCAGTGGTTTATAAAATCTTCACTAAAGTTCTTTCACACCGCTTGAAGGTGACACTGGACATGGCTCAACCGAGAGAACAAGCTGGATTCAGGAGTGGCTACAGCACAATAGATCATATCCACGTACTGAGAGAACTAATTGAAAGAGCGAGGGAATATGAACTTCCATTGTGCATGGCTTTTATCGATTATGAAAAAGCCTTTGATTCGGTGAAACCATCAGCAGTTGCAATGGCTCTGAAATCCTGCGGTATTGAAGATGCATACATTAATATTATTAATAACATCTATGAAAATGCAAGTGCAAAGATTCGGCTGTTTGAAAATACAACACACATAAAAATTGGAAAAGGAGTGAGACAAGGTGACACCATATCTCCGAAGCTCTTTAATGCCACATTGGAAAATGTCTTTCAATCACTGAACTGGGAAAACAAAGGGATAAAGATTAATGGAGATTATCTAACCCACCTTCGTTTTGCTGATGACATAGTCATTTTTGCAACTACCCCATCAGAGCTACAGAGTATGATCCAGGAACTTGCTGACAAGAGTAAAGAAGTGGGATTAAAAATGAACTTTCAGAAGACAAAAGTGATGTTCAATGCTTTTACAAGAAATGAAGATTCATCGATTGATGGAGAAAAGCTGGAGATAACAGACACGTACGTTTATCTTGGACAGCAGATATCAAGTGAGGGTCACATTGGTGAAGAAATTAATCGGCGTACAAAACTTGCCTGGAGAGCTTTTGGGAGAAACAGCATAATTTTCAAGAGCAATATGCCATTATGTCTTAAAAGAAAAGTGTTTGATCAATGCATCCTTCCAGTGCTTACGTATGGTGCAGAGACGTGGACCTTAACTAAAAGAGACATACAAAGGCTGCAGACAACTCAGAAAAGCATGGAGAGGTGCATGCTTGGTGTAACCAGGAGAGATAAGAAGAGGAACACGTGGATCCGAAAAATGACAAGAGTGGAAGACATCATGATCAGAGTTAAATCCCTGAAATGGCAATGGGCTGGACATACTGCCAGAAGAACAGACCATCGATGGACAGCCGAAATTTTAGATTGGATTCCAAGGGACAGGAAAAGACCCAGAAGAAGACCACATAGAAGATGGGTGGATGAAATTCGAAAGTATGCGGGAGTGACATGGAGGAGACTGGCAGAAGACAGACCGTTGTGGAGGAAACTTGGGGAGACCTTCATCCAGCAGTGGATTGATAATGGTTGACAATGATGATGATGATACATGCGTATTGTGCCCGATCATTTCTTTAATATATTGTACACTTACACTAAGGAAAGGAACAATCATTATCAGTTATCGCTCGGGTATTTTAAACAGTAGTTTTGGCTGATAGAATGCACTCAGCTGAACTTGACATAATATATCTAAAGAACAGAAACATGGTATATTTTTTTTTATTGAAGGTTTAACGACCACCATGGACAACTCAAGGGATAAAGCAGTCGCCCGTCCCTAATTTAGGGCCACTGGTCCTAAGAAAGGGGGAGAGCAAGTGCTGTAGGACAAACACAACATCCATGCCTCACTGGGATTCGAACTCGGACGAATGGCCATAAGCCAGCGCTTAGCCCCCTGCGCCACCATGGCTGCGAAATGGTATCAATTTATTAAGATTATGGGAGGCTGAAACCATCTGGATTTATTCCTCCAGAACATGGATTTCCATTCTAAATTTCTTTCTTTTCCCTGTTGCAACAGCCTCTGTAGAGCCTACAGGTGGTTTTCAAGCCAGAAATATTTCAGATTGGATGGATAGTCCTATACGGAAGGGTAGGCTCCAAACTTCAAGGACATCCACCGTAAGCCGCTCGTACGGGCACAGGCAGTTTTCAGGGATTCATCCACACATTTGCGTTATATCACGAAAAACCACGGAAAACTCACGAACTGGATGGTTGAAGACGGGATTAGAACTTGCAACAGTCGCCTACCACACAGACACGAGGCTGACGGTTGGCCAGCCTGAGCTTTTATTTTCGGTAGCTCGTGAAACTTTTTTTGTGTTTCATTATAAGCAAAAAATACTTTACCTTATTTATCCGTGTATTGCACGTTTCTAAAAATAAAATAAAATAAATAAAATTGAAATGTTGCACACGGAAAATGGATAACTCAAAGGGAACTACGTCTGGACGTGAATCATTAGGAACAGCTGCGCCAATGATTTTCTGCCGCATGGGCGGTGGACTCAATGCTAAGGGTCTCAGGAAGAACTTCTGTTTTTTTGGGGGTTTTTTCATCTTGTTCTTTTTATGGGAAACGTAAAATGTTAAAAAAAACATTGTTGACATCGGAAAGTTTTAGCTAAATGTATCCCCCTAGGCGATGTAAAACAATGCTGAAGAGAAATCTTTGCGCGAGAGAGGAAGAAAGCTTTTATCTTCTTTCTGTTCATTGTGTTGTCTTCAGTAGGAGCGGTTTTGCGACACAAGTGTGAGAGAAGTGTTTATTGGCGCCTTGGCTGGAATCTGAGAGCTTTTGATTTTTGAGTGGAAAAGGGAGGTTTTACTGTTTTGACCTCCGAGCACCAGCGAAGGACAATGTGATGCTGGAGAAAGAGGCAATATTCGGCATCAATAACTCTTCGATGCCACTGCTTTGATCCACAGACACGAATCAGAAGAATAAACTACAAAATAGTTGTTTTTTCATGCTGGTTGGAAGTTATCTTTCCTCCAGGGATGATCAATAATCACCCTGCCACATAGCCACAGTCAAACGAATTTTGATAATGCAATTTATTTTCTGTATTTCAAGAGAGTCCACTTCCCCCCCCCTCCACCTCTCGTTTATCATATATTGAATTTCAATATTTTTTTTTCATTTTTACCCATGGAGAAATTGTTTACTAGTGAAGTAAATCAACAAAAGGAACGAAAGTATAAAGCAAAAGTTGCATCTGCAATCGTGAATGAATATAGTTTGTCGTTGAAAAAAAGCTTCCCCGTAAATGAGTTTTCTGCACTCACCCCCCTCTCTCCCTCCCCGCGGTTCTGAAACCTAGCTACGACCCAGGTCCGAACAACGTGGAGTTCAGGCGTTAGCCCAGCATATACTTTTGTGCTAACATTGCGAAGAAGAAGAAGAAATAGCTATGATGTAAGAAAAGATTGTCATTGATGAACACAGTGCACCGCTCCTTTCCCTTTAGAATGTTACAGTTAAGCAGAAGATAAACTCAGTGTCATTTGTTTTGTTTTGTTCACATTTCTCAAGTATTCATAAATTATTAGTGCAGATAAGGCATTTGATAAGGTAGTTAAAAAGATTATTTTCCGCAGTCGCATAGCGTGTTTTAGTATAGTATTTTAAGTATTTAACTCTTCATTTTTAAACCTCATCTTGATTCTTAATATTAATTTTTACGCAAAAGGCACATGGTAAGTTTAACTCATTTTTAATATTAATCCCTTAGCAAAAGACACATGCTTAATTAAGTATTTGAACTAATGGTATTTCGACTAGAAATCAATAAATGTTACAAATCTAAAAGGATTCCCATCAGCGATTAACTTAAAGTAATATTTGGTCATTCTGCAAGACAGTGTGATTTTCAGGCACATTTCGTACACAGATGGAAAGTGACTTTTAATAATTATTCATTTCAGTTATTGATTCAACTGAGCATCATTAGGTTATTAAATTGTAATGTTATTGCACGTATTAAAGCACAACGCAAACAAACACATGTAAAACAAGAAGTGCTCATCAGTACACCAGTCTCTAGTGTGTCTTTTGAAATCTTTTCGGGCATGAAGAAAAGCTTTTCAAAGGGAACTTTAGAAAATTAGAAAAGCAATGAAAAAGGAAATGCATGTTCACCTCCAAGCAGAAAAGCGGGCACTTAAAAAAAAGAGACATGCTAAAAATCTAGATGATCACACAATTCACCCCACTGCAAATGCACCGTTCCTTCGTGCCATTATAACATTGATAACGTTCCGGTCTACCCGTTTGACTCTCTCTCTCTCTCTCTCTCTCTCTCTCTCTCTCCCCTGTATTATTATTAATTTTTTTCTATGGCAGAATATATCTTTTATCATTATAATTTTTTTTCTCTGGAAGCGACTGTCTTTTGTTACCATTTTCTTTTGCTTAGGTTTCAGGGATGAAATAGAGCATCCTATCTAGTGCAAAAGACATGCAAATGTCTACCTGAAGATCACAATCTAGAGATTACACCCTGGCAGGAGTGTTAAAACTGAGATTTTCTTCACAGGATGACAATAAGTACCGCATGCTGTGACTCACAACGGAATTTCCGCAGCGAAATGGCGTTTCCTCACCTGGTATCTTGAATTCTCGCACTATTCCCTTTATGGAAACCGCTACAGATCGTCTTAATCTCACCCCCGTGGTTCCAAGTAAAAGGTGGAGGAGGTTGGGTTTTACGGTAATCCCCCGGTTTGCTCAGCCTCTTTGTTGCAGCGCCTTTTAATTCCGCTGCACGCCACACACGCATACGGAATTCTACAATGGGCTCAGGTGACAATCTTCTCACTCTTGGACATTGTTCGTGGTTCCCATCTTCCCATTTTCTGGTTGTCCTTGTACCTGCAGCTCAGAGATGAAAAGATACCGCGGGATGAAAGAAGCCACGCAACAGAACAGATGAGACCGTTTTCTGGTTCAGAAGCACTTCTATTCTCTTTTTGGTCTTTGTGGAGGGTGTCGTTGTCCGCTACACCGAAACTTGGTGCCCGCTTCTTCTCGGCAGATGTTCCATTTTCTGTAAAAGAGGAGCTTTGCAGCTAGTTAAAAGACCTTCTTTGATGAGAAATTCGGCAGCAATTTAAATCTTGGTGGTGGCGGGATCAACACTCTCTCTCACACAAAATAAAGTTGGAAAGGGGAAAAGAACACTATTTCACTTTAACTACTTTATGAGCATTTTAGGAATTGGAGTTATCCCTCCATAACAGTATGAGGGGGAAATGCCTACAGAAAAAAATGCCCACATCTTGAAAATAGAAAAATATGCCAGCTGTTGATTGATGTTTTTTTACGTCTGTTGGAAACACGATTTTCTTTAATTTCATGAAGAAATATCTTAATTTCAACTGAGCAATCGACAAAACTAGTCAGAATATTTCACCTGCTCAACCACACATGTTACCTGGAATTACATGGACATCGTATAAAGTGTTCCCAAAATGGCAGACGAAAATGCTCTTTGTTAAAAGGAGCAGAACAATGTTAATATGTGTAAACACGGAATAAAATATTAGTCAGTAACGCATTGAACCTAAAACGTTTACAAAGACCCTAAGCGCAGGAATTTTCTGGTGCCCCATCACACCCGTATTAACCTATGCGATGGTGATTTTTGATAAGGCGAGTATTCTTTTGATTTTACCACGTGTCTAAGATTCAGTTAGAAAGCTTAGCTAAGGTTGATTCCCCTGCAATGCACCACTCACTAAAAAGAATTGCCTTAGGCGTAGTTGCTGTTTGTAGATGAGCCATGCATGTGTTCCTACGAACAATGAACCTCTTCTGGGAACAATGGGTCTTTGTAATGCTAGTTAACGCTATGCGGTTGAACAGGGGAAATGTTTTGAATAGTTTTGTCGATTACTTAGTTGAAATTAAGATATTTCTTAATGAAATTAAAGAAAACCTCATGTTTCTAACAGACATAGGAGAACATCAGTCAACAGCTGGTGTATTTTTCCATTTTCAACATACGAGCATTTTTTCCTATTTTCGAGTAGTGGGCATTTTTTCTGTGGGCATTCTATCTTACACCTGTTGTATACAGAACTATTAAAACAAATTTGCACAACATGCAAGTGAATTTTAGTCAGGAGAAAAAGGAAATTTCTTTGTTGGTAAAGCATGGTTAGGTTCTCAGGGCTGGCTGTTTTTGAAACCAGCAATTACATTGTAGTTTGTCTTGTACATGAAGCGTAGGGAATTTTACTTTTAGCGAAGGTGGGTGATTCCCAGCATTGCCCACCACGATCAGACAGTCTGGCTACAGAGCGGAAGAAATATTCTTCTCATAATACGTGGCTAATACGTCATGATAATTAACACAGCAATCAGACATCGCTGAATCAGGGCCGGATTAGGGGGAGTCTATAAGGGCTATAGCCTTGGAGCCCATCATTGCCAAGGGCACAGGAGGCTTGCCTGGGCAAATAATAGATAGGAGAGAGAAAGGCTTATAAAATAGTTTTATGTTTGTCTCGTATGATTTCCACTTTGTCAGAAACAGATGTAGGAAGACGAACAGATTTCAAGGCAGTGACTCACCAAGGATCAAGGTTTCATGTCGCTGTGTACAGAGGGGTCGGCGAAACAGTTTCAGCTTTTTCATAACCATCCACATACACCTCCGAGTTTGCACTTGGAATCGTTAATGGTCAAATCCCCTGTGACTCAACATTACATAACACAAAAGATGCTCTAAGAAAAGTGTACAATGCTAAATCATTAGAAAATCCAAGGCAAAATCTAGGTATCTTAACCTTTTTACTCATGTTCTTATGAGAACAATGAAAAGTACAGTGACTTCTTATGAAAACTCTGCAGATAATTTAGTAGTTTGAAGAATGCACTACGTATTAATTATCATAAGCACTACGTATTAATAATCATAAGTATATTCTTAGAGTTTCAAGGTTTCAAGGGCTTCATAATGATTTCCCATCATAAATTCTTCGGGGGCCCACTGAGATGCCTTAGCCTAGGGGCCCACTCAAATGTCTTAGCCTAGAGGCGCACGAAGACCTTGATACGACTCTGCGTTGAATTGACTGTAGTTACTGTTTCACACGTGAAATCAATCACATTAGAAAACTTGAAAATCTTCCCTCTCCACGGAGATGAAATTTTCAAGTTTTCCGATGTGGTTGATTTCACGTGTGAAACAGTAATTACAGTCAGTTCAGCTATGTCCGAGTGCTACAGTCAGTTCAGCGATGTCCGAGTCAAGACAGTCAGGTGTTCAACGCCTGGTCGCTAAGCCAATCCCTTGCACCAGCTATTCTTAAGTGAATGGGACTTATATAGCTTTGGCGGCAAATCTTAACTCTTTGATGCTTTGTATCGCGTGTCGACAGACTCTTTATGGACAGACCCGCGGGAAGAGTGAGGTTGGCCGCTTAGTGGAGTCGACCACGGTTTACTTCAGATACGGAGAATAGCCAACGATAGAGATAGTCTTGCTGCCATTAACCAATCGGATAGGATAGTAAATTATTAGAGCACCCACCTGGAAAAAGAGGGGTGCGAAAGAGCTGAGTTGAGCTAGGCAGATTACAAGTTTGTCCGAGCATGAAAAGTCGAATTATGGGAAGATGAAAAAGATTCTTTGAGCTGTAAAGTTAAACTTGAGGAGATCGGAAAATTATTGGTGATATAGGCAAGATCGAGTCCGAGGCAAGACGGAGAGAGAGAGAGAGAGAGATCCCTGAAAAAGACAGTGTCCGGCCATGATGACCCCGAAATCCGCAGCCACGACCAGAGAGATAAATAACTTTGCTTCTCTTTTTCAGTACATGTACCTGGTTCCATTTTGATCATCATTATATTAACAGCTGGAGTGTGATTACACTGTCGCAAACAGTGTCATATCCCGGTTAGTTAGTCGAAATCTGTATTTTTCGTAAGGCTTAAAATAGCTGCACTACTTTACTTTGAAAAGTAGCGAGTTTTGCTACTTTTCAGCTACTTTTTTACGTTTATATTTAAATCAAAAGTGAAAATTCTAAGAATGGTTTTAACATTTTCATTATTGCATAAGGTATTCAGAGTTAAAAACCAAGGTATTACACAAGAAATGTATCTTTGTATAAAACTTGCCTGGAGAGCTTTTGGGAGAAACAGTATAATTTTCAAGAACAATATGCCATTATGTCTTAAAAGAAAAATATTTGATCAATGCATCCATCCAGTACTTACGTATGGTGCAGAGACGTGGACCTTAACTAAAAGAGACATACAAAGACTGCAGACAACTCAAACAAGCATGGAGAGGTGCATGCTTTGTGTGACCAGAAGAGATAAGAAAAAGAACTCGTGGATCAGAAAAATGACAAGAGTGGAAGACATCATGATCAGAGTTAAATCCCTGAAATGGCAATGGGCTGGACATATTGATGCCAGAAGGACAGATCATCGATGCACAGCCGAAATTTTAGACTGGATTCAAAGGGACAGGAAAAGACCCAGAAGAAGACCACATGGGAGATTGGGTGGATGAAATTCGAAAGTATGCGGGAGTAACATGGAGGAGACTGGCACAAGACAGACCGTTGTGGAAGAAACTTGGGGAGACCTTCGTCAGGACGCACATGACATAAAGGCAGATAGGAATCAGAATACGTGTCTGCGTAGCTCAGTTGGTAGAGCTGCTTGTTCCGGAATAAGCGTACTCGGGTTCGAATCCCGGCGTAGACCAAAAATGACGGAGAAATTTACTTAGTTATACACTTTATAGTTGGTAAAGGGAATTCTTCGGCAACTGGTTCTGGTTGGGGAGCGGGCATTCGAGATGGCTACTTATTCCGGGCTTGGGTAGAAAATGCCATAGGCCGCGTGTTAGTGTGTTTCTGCAGAAAAAGTAAAGCTTTTTCAAGAACTGTAGATATTGGATAGTTGATAGCATGCCGATTGCCAACAATAATTTACCCTCTATCTCCACGCAGTAGTTCCCTGCTAATTCTATTTAGCAATGTACATATTGCAGCACATTATGGCGCGATAATATTAGCATTATTTGAGCAACATATAACAATTGCAGCACTACCCGATCATTTTGGATGACCGACCGCCCGAAGCACTTCGGGTGGAAATGAACGGTCAAAGAAAATCGCACAGTTACAATATAGAAAAAAAAGAGGTCCCTTCTCCACTCCCCATTTGAGAAATACATACATTGGTTAATCGCATGAGGAGGAGAGAGTGGAAGTGTGGAAAGGAGATGTTTTTTATTAATGGTTGAACAGGTTCGCCAGTTTTCGGGCTCGTTCGGTCCCGGGCTCTATCTTGCAATATAAAATTCGGGCCCGGGTGGGCTCGGGCTCCGAAAATTGAGCCCAAACTCAGCTCTGCACACCACCTACTCTAAAAGTAATGCGCTACTTGTAGGGTACTTGTGTACTTCCACTCACTGTGCGTGTACGTACATGTACTGTATATCTATCTATGTGTGTGAGCGGGTGCTTGTGCGCGTGTGGGTGTTTGTGTGTCACCTTCAAATGGGGAAGGGGGAGATTTTTAATGGGGAGGTGTCTGAGGAAGTTTAAGGGATGTTAGGGGCGTGTGTATAAATCTTTGGAGAGTACAATAACCTATTTAATGCTAAAGTACGTCCTCGTAACAGTTAGCATCTCAACCGCGTCACAACAATTAGCCATCAATTCTGTTCGGGGGCTACGTAAATAACCTTCTGTGTGCTAACTTGATAGTCTTCCCTCATTTCTGCCATAAGGCAAGAGATTCCTTTCTTCAGAAATGACAATTCCGAGGTAGTTCTCTGGAACTTTTACTTTCTACTTTATTTCTGATCTCACTCATCGCTCTTCGTTTGGGTGAAAATAAATTTCCACCCATTGGTCATCCATCAGCCAGACAGACATTGTGTCATATCGACCTTCTTTTCCTTGCTCTCAAAAACGAACGACTTTCGATCTTTCGCGCAATAGTTTCTGTAATTCCTAAAAATAAACCCTCTTCTAGATGATTCAATATACAGCGTCGAAACGGCGCTTATTAGCACGTCTTTCACAGAGTGGGTGATTTAATTAAATACTGCTTTCGTCACAGTGCCATGACGACATTTTTGAACAATGAGAAGGAGTTGCCAAACAGCTATCCTTGCATCACCATCCAAGCAACGACCGGGCAACGCGGATCTGTTACTCATTCTCTGATGGAGGTTCAGTCCGGTGTGAGCTGTCTGTCCCTTCCACAGAAACCTGCAAATGCTAATGACCTCTCAGCCGAAATCTTTAATCACGTCATCGCTACTGACATTTCCGTTATGTTTACACGACATTTTATAAACAGGTTTGATCATTTTATGAAATGCTGGGGAATTCTGGAGATTAGCTGTACATCCGCCATAGGTCCACACCTTCTGCAAGAATGAGCAAACATTTGTAATACTTAACCTTGGCCCAACAGGAATTTCCCCGTTAAATTCAGAAAATAAAAATCTTCTGGTTTTTTCCTTTCATCGTACACGTATTTGAAAATGTACTTTTTGCTGAGAAAATGCTGATTTTGGTTTATTATAGCAGAAAAGAAGTGGGTTTATAGATAAACCTGCAAAATCTGTGTACAAGGCTTTTACAAGAACTACAGATTTAGAAGTTGATGGGACAAATCTAGAAGTAAACGATGCCTACATTTACCTTGGACAACAGACACGTTCTACTCAGATGACACATGAGTCAAATCGGCAAGTTGCATCGATAAGCTTTACCGGTGTAGTTCAATCGGTAAAATAGCCGTTACAGAGTATTATAGGGACGTCGCTAGACTTCGAAATCAGGGTGGGCGAGCATTATTTTTGGTGAGGCAAACTTGATAACAACTTTTTTTTTTTCTTTTTTTTTTTTCTTACGAAACACGGAGAGAACTAATTTTGAACGGATTTTTAGTGCTTTTATCTACCGGATACAAAGGAATTCGTGCAATCCCCACCCCACCTCCTGGACACACATACATACATGGATCTAATTAGTTGCGCCACTAGTGTAAAATACAAGTGTTACAAGAATGTCACCGTCAACTTTTTGCTTGCTCTGAGTGCATTGTCTTAAATTGCTTTTCAAAATTTTGCATTTTTGCTTACGAAAATAGTACTGTACTTGGACAATTTATTTAAAGGGAAATGCCGTTTTTGTTTATCTAAATCCAATTTTAACGTCGTGCCACTCAAACACAATACATGCCTCTTTCACTCCCTTCCTTCAAACCAGCGACTTTGCCTTGCACTCCTCTCCCACAAAGCAGAAGTCAGCTACTTCTCGCACTTTCATTGTCCCGGGCAGTCTTAAGGGCACAAGTGTAGCTTCAGACTCCACTTTCCGTGTTAGAATCCCGTACTTTGTAAAGATAACATCGTGCCACGCTGACACAATATATCCCTCTCTTTCACTCCCTTCCTTCAAACCAGCGACTTTGCCTTGCACTCCTCTTCCACAAAGCAGAGGTCAGCTACTTCTCGTACTTTCACTGTCCCGTGGCAGTCTTAAGGGCACAAGTGTAGCTTTAGACTACACTTTCCGCGTTAGAATCCCGTACTTTGTAAAGATAACATCGTGCCACGCAGACACAATATATCCCTCTCTTTCACCCCTTCCTTCAAACCAGCGACTTTGCTTTGCACTACTCTTCCACAAAGCAGAAGTCAGCTACTTCTCGTACTTTCACCGTCCCGGGTCAGTCTTAAGGGCACAAGTGTAGCTTTAGACTACACTTTCCGTGTTAGAATCCCGTACTTTGTAAAGATAACATCGTGCCGCGCAGACACAATATATCCATCTCTTTCACTCCCTTCCTTCAAACCAGCGACTTTACCTTGCACTCCTCTCCCACAAAGCAGAAGTCAGCTACTTCTCGTACTTTCACTGTCCCGGGGCAGTCTTAAGGGCACAAATGTAGCTTTAGACTTCACTTTCCGTGTTAGAATCCCGTACTTTGTAAAGATAACATCGTGCCACGCAGACACAATATATCCCTCTCTTTCAGCCCCTTCCTTCAAACCAGCGACTTTGCTTTGCACTCCTTCTTCCACAAAGCAGAAGTCAACTACTTCTCGCACTTTCACTGTCCCGGGTCAATCTTAAGGGCACAAGTGTAGCTTTAGACTACACTTTCCGTGTTAGAATCCCGTACTTTGTAAAGATAACATCGTGCCGCGCAGACACAATATATCCCTCTCTTTCACTCCCTTCCTTCAAACCAGCGACTTTGCCTTGCACTCCTCTTCCACAAAGCAGAGGTCAGCTACTTCTCGTACTTTCACTGTCCCGTGGCAGTCTTAAGGGCACAAATGTAGCTTTAGACTACACTTTCCGCGTTAGAATCCCGTACTTTGTAAAGATAACATCGTGCCACGCAGACACAATATATCCCTCTCTTTCAGCCCCTTCCTTCAAACCAGCGACTTTGCCTTGCACTCCTCTTCCACAAAGCAGAAGTCAACTACTTCTCGCACTTTCACTGTCCCGGGTCAATCTTAAGGGCACAAATGTAGCTTTAGACTACACTTTCCGCGTTAGAATCCCGTACTTTGTAAAGATAACATCGTGCCGCGCAGACACAATATATCCCTCTCTTTCACTCCCTTCCTTCAAACCAACGACTTTGCCTTGCACTCCTCTTCCACAAAGCAGAAGTCAACTACTTCTCGCACTTTCACTGTCCCGTGGCAGTCTTAAGGGCACAAGTGTAGCTTTTAGAATCCCGTACTTTGTAAAGATAACATCGTGCCACGCTGATACAATATATCCTCTCTTTCACTCCCTTCCTTCAAACCAGCGACTTTGCCTTGCACTCCTCTTTCACAAAGCAGAGGTCAGCTACTTCTCGTACTTTCACTGTCCCGTGGCAGTCTTAGGGGCACAAGTGTAGCTTTAGACTACAATTTCCGTGTTAGAATCCTGTACTTTGTAAAGATAACATCGTGCCGCGCAGACACAATATATCCCTCTCTTTCACTCCCTTCCTTCAAACCAGCGACTTTGCCTTGCACTCCTCTTCCACAAAGCAGAAGTCAACTACTTCTCGCACTTTCACTGTCCCGTGGCAGTCTTAAGGGCACAAGTGTAGCTTTTAGAATCCCGTACTTTGTAAAGATAACATCGTGCCACGCTGACACAATATATCCCTCTCTTTCACTCCCTTCCTTCAAACCAGCGACTTTGCCTTGCACTCCTCTTTCACAAAGCAGAGGTCAGCTACTTCTCGTACTTTCACTGTCCCGTGGCAGTCTTAGGGGCACAAGTGTAGCTTTAGACTACACTTTCCGTGTTAGAATCCTGTACTTTTTTTTTTTTTTTTTTTTTGATTGGAGGTTTAACGACCACCGTGAGCAACTCAATGGGCTATAAGCAGTCGCCCGTCCCTAATTTAGGGTCACTGGTTCCAGGGAAGGGAGAGAGCCAGTGACGTAAGACAAACACAACATCCATGCCTGACCGGGATTCGAACCCGGACCCCTTACGGACGAATGATCAGAGGCCAACGCCTTAGACCACTGCGCCACCGGGGCGGCAATCCTGTACTTTGTAAAGATAACATCGTGCCGCGCAGACACAATATATCCCTCTCTTTCACTCCCTTCCTTCAAACCAGCGACTTTGCCTTGCACTCCTCTTCCACAAAGCAGAAGTCAGCTACTTCTCGTACTTTCACTGTCCCGGGGCAGTCTTAAGGGCACAAGTGTAGCTTTAGACTTCACTTTCCGTGTTAGAATTCCGTACTTTGTAAAAATAACAAACGGCAGAGCAGTTAGTAGTGACCCCTCAGTGAATTCCCATCCACGCTCTTCATTAGTCCCCCTGGCCATACAAACATGAAAAAGAGGCTTAAACTAAGGATTGGGAAAGTGGAGAACAACTGAATTTTCGTGACCCTGCGGATGCTATTTGGATAACCTTTTGCTGGAGACGTAAACAACGCACTTCCTAGGGTTAAATAAGTAGCGCTACATGAAATAAAGCAAAGGAAAAGTCCAGATTATTTTTTAAAGTTCAATATTCTGAAGAAGCCACATTTTGAACTGGGTGGGCTGCAGGATGGGCAAGACAAATTTCAGGGTGGGCTCAATCCCACCCTCGCATCCCCTTGACGACGTCCCTGCCAGAGTAGGGAGATATGGCTTCGAATTCATCATGGGCAAAAAGGGGCAGTTTCTCTATAGACATCAAGCGAAGATCACGTCGAAGAAAAAATAAGTAGGCGTATAAAACTCGGTTGGAGAGCTTTTGGAAAAATCAGTACATTCTTCAAGGGAAATCTACCATTATGTCCTAAATGAAAAGTGTTTAATCACAGTGTAAGGTTCGTCAACCCGATTCAGATGTATTCGTGGTAAATATGGTTTAATATTCACACAATGAATTCATTCGTTCGCGCCATTTCGACAGTCGTCAAGATAAGTTATGTTTTGAACCTGTTGGAGTTCAACAAAAAGAGATTAGATCAGGCTGAGAATATAAACACGCCAAAGTATTTTACTTATGTTGTTGGCAAGGGATTGTCGCTTTAAGGTGTGTAAATGGGAGAAACGCACTTAAGGGAAATTTACACGTAACCAGTTAGGTTAGGATAACCAGTAGGTTAACTCCGTAACCAGTTAGGTTAACTCCGTAAGACAGGCAGTAAACAGTGCTCGAAATGGAAAATTTGAAGTGCCGGTATGCTCGTACTTAGCTAAAAATCATCCGGGGAAAAATACCTTCGCCAGAAAATCTCCAAAACTGAAAAAGTAAAAAAAATATCACTGGAAGACCCCCCCCCCCCTTTGTTTGAAAATGTAATTGACAATTCCATGGAATACTGTTGCATTTCAGTTGGTTGCTTTGTGGATCCAGCGGACACTACTTATGCCACACCGAGGAATCAGGGTTAAACTTGTTTAGAACGAGAAGTCTGTATCCCGGGACTAAAGGATTAACGAGACTTCCGGACATCGGCTAATCATAAGTGGTTCAGCTGGACTTGAATCCAGATCTTTTAGGTATCGAGCCGAGAAGGCAGCCCCCTTCCAATAGGGACTAAAAAGTATAAAGTGAGGCAATTAGAATGAATATTCAGTTTTAAATTAATAGGAATTTCACCACCCTCGGGGGAAAAAAAAAGTGCGAAGTGGAAAAACTTTATACTCATTGCTGAAAAAACTAAAAATTTGAATTCAATCTACTACTCCCAATTCTTCATTCTATAAAAAAGCTCTTAAAATTGAATATACACTGTCGAGTCCCATTATTGTGACCACCTTTCTACTTTTGACGTCAACAGCGCGTAGCCAATGAAAGAAGGCACGTGCCGTGAGCAGGCTTGGAGGGTATATAAGGTGTGCTGTAGGCATTCTGAAAATATATCACTTGCTGCTGTCATGGATAAAAGGAGTGATTTATCAGATTTGCAAAAAGGGATGATTATCGGGCCAAGAGTGGCAGTATTTCTGAAACAGCGCAGTTTGTGAGCTGTTCGCGTGCTGCTGTGGTTAAAGTGTATCGTGATCGAAGAAATGGCACCATTGCGAATAAGCGACGTGCAAACAGCGGAGCACCACGTGCGATTGATGTGAGACGTGAACGTAGGCTGCAAAGGGGCGTGAGGTCCGATCGACATGCTACAGTGGTGCAACTCACTAACCGAATGAACCAGGGGGCTATCGGAAATATGTCTAAAACGAAAGTTCAACAAACCCTGCTGCGTATGGGGCTCCAAAGCAGACGGATGGTGACTGCACCTATGCTAACGAATGTGCATCGGTAGAAAATGGTTACATTTGCACGGCAGTATCGGAATTGGACCTCCGCTGATTGGCAAAGGATTGCCTTCTCCGATGAATCACGTTTTCTGCTTCATCAAACGGATGGACGTTGGCGTATAAGGCGAGAAACATCGGAGAACAAACACTCTTCAACCATTGCTGGAAGAACACAAGCTGGGCTGGGCAGTGTTATGGCCTGGAGAATGTTTTCGTGGCATTCCCTGGGTCCACTCATACCTGTGGAAGGCAATATGGACCGAATTCGTTATGAATCCATCCTTGCAGACCACATACACCCATATATGCTGATTGTCTTCCCTGAGGCGAATGGGATCTTCCAGCACGACAATGCGACGTGTCACACAGCTAGAAATGTCCGAGAGTGGTTGGAAGAGTACGATCAAGACTTCAAAGTACTTCCCTTGCCCAGTGATTTCCCAGACTTACACCTAATTGGGCATCTGTGGGACCATCTCGATCATGTTGTTCACTCTATAGATCTTCCACCCCGCACTCTCCAGCAGCTGTCAGATGCACTGCAGTCAGTATAGCTCCACGTACCTGTGAACACCTTCCAGCACCTTATTGAGTCATTCCAGCTTGTCCAGCAGCTGCACACGGCGGTTACTCTGGATATTAGCTGGTGGTCACTATAATTTGACTCGACCGTGTATTAAATTAATGATATAATAAAAATTACAAACATCTTTAGTTGAATGATCTGGGGCTGGGGAAAAATGTGATTATGAGCTATATGGATAGCTTCATTTCCATCCTTTGAGGGATTGAACTACGGTTCCCACAGAGCTACAATATTTCCCGACGGAACGAGGCACATAAGGTGTTGTTCAAAAATGCTCGCTCGGCAGTCAGAGAGAAAAAAAAAAAAAAAAAAAAAAGATTTCTGCAGCTCCCACTACTAAAATTAGTGCCGGTATACAAATTCCAGGTAAAAAAAAATAGTGCCGGTATATAAATTCCGGGTAAAAAAGAGCCGGTATATAAATTCGGGAAAATAAAGTGCCGGTATGAAATACTAAGAAAATAGAAGTGCCGGTATACCATACCGGCCCATTTCGAGCACTGGTAGTAAAGAGAGAGAGAGAGAATAAATTGTTCCTGGGGAGTGTAGAAATTCTTCGGCTAGAAGGAACACGTGTTTTTTTTTTTTTTTTTTTTTGGAGGTTTAACCCTTTAAGCAGCCAATGTACTCGAACCAAAAGTTGCCCAAATTTTCCTGCGCCCCTTAAACAGAAGTGTTCTCATAGTGACCGGGTTATACGAATGCTACGGCAAAACAATTCCTTTCCCTCTTTCGTCGCAGGAGTATCGACTATAAATCTGCCGTTGATTGTAAGTGCTCCCTTAGAGTCCTTAGTCTTACAGAATGTAGTCTGATTCCCTTACAGTCCTTTATTATCTGTTCCATCACTCAAGGAATGATTCGGAAGAAGTAGTCCCCCGGACGTGGAAATCATGCCACAGGGTAGGAAAAAGTGACTCAAACATATTTTCTCTTCTTTCTTAGGTTCGTAACCCTTTCTGCAGCATTCTTAGAGGAAAAGATAGTCATACAAGGATGATTAATGACAATCGTACCCCCAAATGACCACTTAGAATGACAAACCTAAGGTAAAATCAACGCTTTCTGATTGGCAGGTTCACTCGTTTCTGTTGCGTTCGGCCCACTTTTAGGCAGCGAATATATTCTTTCGAGCTGATTTCCGCCTATTTTGTTAACCCCGAGTTAATTCGTTCCAGCCGGTCAAAGGGTTAACGACGACCGTGGGCAACTCAATGGGCTATAAGCAGTCGCCCGTCTTTAATTTAGGGTCACTGGTTCCAGGTAAGGGGAGTGAGCCAGTGTCGTAAGACAAACACAACATCCATGCCTCACCGGAATTCGAACCCAGACCCCTTACGGATGATTGATTAGAGGCCATCGCTTTTACCACTGCGCCACCGGGCGGCGTGGTTTTTGCGTAGCAGACGGTCTTTGGCGTTCAGTTTTTGCGCTTATGAAGCCGTAAGGCTTATTATAGGAACTGTAATATGTATTATAGGGGGGTAGTGAACAAGTTCCTATAAGAAAAAAAGAGCACGTTAAGGAGTTTTGTTCGAGACCTAGGTGTACGAAACGTCTTTCATTAACCACCGGAGAGAAAATTCCGAAGCCGGAGTTAACTGAATTAAAAGTTTTTATTTGCTACTGTTTTAAAGAAAAGTGTGGACTCTTATTTAGCGCATGTGATTCTGTGCGTCGAACTCAGTCAGTTTCATCAGGGGCGTTAACTGAACAAATACGAACTGATAGCATCTTGTCTGAGGTTGGGCCGCGGATGGCCTAGTGGTCAACGTTCGCGACTGCGACGGAGAAGACCTCAGGTTCAATCCCAGGCAGGTACGAACGCTCGAACCACTAAATATCCGCCTACCATCGGGCCCCGGGTACTGGCTTCTCTGTACTAAATAAGGGCGTCTTTCTACCTTGCTTCCGTGTCACTTTCCTATCGGGCACTCTAGCTCCTAGCTTCCTATTCCTAAGGGTTGTTTAAAACCTGGGGTCAGACACTCCCTTCCTAAATTCATCTACTTATGATCTGGGGTTGATCGAACCAAGATAATGACTCTTGCGGGATTACAAGTATAGTCATAAAGTGGCGGAAAGGTACGAGGGTCGTTACATAACAGTTTTCTGAAATTCACGGGCAACTTTCCGTCATTTCTTTCGTGAATTAACGAAGCATATTTCTGATACAACCTTTTCCATGAAATGACAGAAAGAAACCTGAATTTCACGGATTTTTCGTACCACGGGAAAATTCAGAAAGCTTTCCGCAGTTTCTTTCTTACATTGACGGTAAATTACCGTTTGAGAGATGTGTTAACGGAAAATTCCGAATTTTCAGAAACCTTTCCGCAATTCCTTTCGTATATTAACGGAAAAACTCCGTTCTCACTTTTTCCGTATCCGTATGACGAGAAATTACTAGTAATAGGAGCGATTGGTGAGAATACTTGAGGTTTGATTAAATTTTAAATTTCAATCATCTGTCGAATTTTGAAGTTCCGTAGCGAGATCGGATATCGTGGATAGCATATCGCATGAATTTTGTTAATTGTAGCACATGATATTTCTTCTCCTCTCCCTTATTTTGTGCACCAGCTACGTATTTTTCTGTATATTGTGTTACTGTAAGAAACCGGGTACTTATTGTACGATGGCTGTGAATCAGTCTTTGGACAACTTAAGACAAAAGGTATTATAGCTATCAAAACTAAATTTTATATTCAGGAGTTTTGTGAAATAATACTATAAAAATGTATTTTTCATCATTTTTGAAGATAACTGAAAGTCATTGTCAGTTAAAAAAAAATCAAGTTGCAAGGCATTTTGTTGCTTCGAAAAATCACGATAAGAAATGCTTAATTTGTGAAAAGTCCTCCTACAGAAAAAAATATAAAAAACTTATTTATAAAAATAATAAGCTCCAACAGAAAATAAAATGACTAAATCACTCGCATTAATGACAAAAAAAAAAAAAAAAAAATCATCATCGCGCAATTTGTTTTACGATGTACGCGAGTCGGATTTCCGGGCGTTTGTGGTTCAGTGGTTAAAGGCGTATATTACCTGCTGAACCAACACAAACTACGTGAGTTCGATCCTGACTGCAGCGGAAGGATTATCTAGGATAAGGGCTGAAAAATGCAGCGTCGTCGGTTTTTGCGGAATTTCAGTTTAAATACGGAAAACTCTGAAATGGAATTTTTTGAAATAAACGGAATTTTTGACTACGGAAAATCTGTGGAAATACGGAAGTTAAAATAAATGAGAACTTTTGTAAACGGAAATTTCTGAAAAACACGGATACCTACCGGCAACTTTGCTGTACGTTATTTTCAGAAATTTTCCGTGAATTCACACCACTTGTTTTTCACAGCGAATGTACACTTTCCGTTCTTACTTACGGATTAGAGACATGAAACTTAATTAAAATAAGATAGAGAGGCTGCGGACAACTGAAAGAAGCATGGAGAAATGCATGCTGGGCGTCACCAGGTGAGATATGGAAGAAAAAACACATGGATTTGGAAATTGACGCGAGTTGATGACATTGCAATCAAAGTAAGAACCCTCGAATGTCAATGGACTGGATGTATTGCTTGCAGAACTCAACAATGCTGGACAGCTGAAATACCAGACTCGAAAC
Organism: Macrothele yani; assembly: GCA_039090855.1. NCBI lineage: Eukaryota > Metazoa > Arthropoda > Arachnida > Araneae > Macrothelidae > Macrothele > Macrothele yani. Next base: position 128,572,774 of record CM077003.1, on the reverse strand, counting down.
TATGGGACAGGAAAAGTCCCAAAAGACTATGTGGGAGATAGGAAATGAAATCGAAAGCATACTGGAGTGGCTTAAAAGAGATTGGCGCAAGACGGAAAGTTGTGAAAAATACTTGGGGAGACCTTCATTCAGCAGTGGATTGATAATGTTGTCGATGATAGCAGATAAAGGGAATTAGATGCAATAAAAGCATTTAGATCACAATTTTTTTTTTTTTTGGCACGAAATGCTTTTATTAACTCTTTTACCCGCTGGAACTAATTAACTTGGAATTAGCAAAATGACTGATATCAGCTAGAACGAATATTGCGAGAATAATATATTCGTTTGATTCATTTATTAGATAACGAATATATTGGTTATCTACGAAGTGGATCAAACGTTGATAGAACGAGTGGGCCTGGGCATCAAAAAGCGTTGTTTCCCCTTAGCTTTGTTATTGTAAGTGGTCATTTAGAGGATAATTGACACTAATCCTTTTTGACTGATTGCCTGTTAAAAGGGCTGTCATAATAGCGACGAAACTAAGAAAGGCAACTTGTTTATCCAGTGGCATGATGTCTGTGTCAGGGAAATTAGCATACCCCCGTCATGCCTTATAACCTGAAGCAGAGAATAAAGGAGTAAAAGAGAGAGGGCATGTTACTAATCGCAGGTTTACGGTCGGCACTGCTGAGATGAGAGAAAGAAAATAACTGCTTTTTCGCAACTTCCGTAAAACGGAGCAGAGGATTTTGAGCACATTTGGTTCAGGTACTCCAGCCGCTTACAGAGTTAAATGTAATCCAAGTGGTGAACTCCTGTACAAGATTGAAAATTATACCGCTGTGGATCGGGAATCGAACCAGCATTTCCCGATGTTTTAAAACTCTTGTACAAAAATGTAAAACATGGGTACAATTCCTCATTCAGGTGGATGCAATTTTGAAGTTGGTTGGCCACATGGATAATAGTTTATCATAATGGCATAATGATTGCACGCTATTATTTACTTCGTGTGTTGGAGACAAAAAATATCTGTTAATGTCCACGATGTTTCTAAAGGCGTTTTAGTTGTTCAAGAAGGAGTTCCTGTGTTTTTCTTAATCATGGATTACATTTCTTAGTTAGCCTGCAACCCAAAAGCAGGGCTATAAAGCAGCAGTGATTTGCAAACTAGGTAAGGCTCACCATAGGAAGCGCTACGTGAAATAAAAATGGATGACAGAAAATTAAATTAAATGTAGATTGTATGTCGCATACTGTAATTTAATTTTTTATATTTACTTGTTTGTTCTTTTTTACATTATTTTATTTCTCGTTACATTTTCCTTCATTAACGACATATCTGAACTCTCGACAGTTTCTATGCACTTAACTAGTACAGTGGCTGAAGGTCAAAGGTTGGCAGCAAAGATAAAATGCGACAGCTCTATACACTGAAAAAAATAAGTGGCGTGAATTCATGGAAAATTCCTGAAAATAACGTGCAGCAAAGTTGCCGATAGATGTCCGTCTTTTAATGAAATTTCCGTTTTTAAAAGTTTTCGTTTCTAAAAGTTTTCTTTAAGTATTTTGACAGATTTTCAGTAGTCAGTAATCCCGATCATTTCAGAGAAATCTGTTTCGGATTTTTCCGGATTTCTGCAGAAATTTCGCAAAAACTTCGATTTTGACTTTCCGTCTATTTTACCAGAAACACTTCCTTCCCGGCGTACGAAATTAACGAATCCTATCCCTAGTGAGGTTCGAACCGAGTACGTTTTCAACGGAAGCCACGCGTGCTACCCATTGAAGTCGAATCGCAGGACGACGGAATGTTTTTCGCTATTAATACGGGTGAATTTGTCATTTTATTTTCTGTTGGAGCTTATTATTTTTTTGAATAGGTTCGTAATAATTTTATTTTTTTTGTAGGAGGACTCATAGCAAATTATGAATTTTTTTTCATTGTGATTTTTCAAAGCAACGGAATGCCTTTTAACTCGAGATTTTTTAAACTGACAATGGCTTTCATTTATCTTTGAGAAAAAGTGAAATGTACTGCTTCATAGTTTTATTTCACAAAATCCCTAAATATAAAATTTACTCTTGACAGCTATAATAGCTTTTGCCTTAAGGGGTCAGGAGACTAGATAAAGTCATTCAGTCACCCGTACAATAACTTAAGTGCCCGACTTCTTACGGTATCACAATATACAATAGCTGGTGCACCAAATGGGGGGAAAGGGGAAGAAATGTCAGGTGACACAATTACCAAAATCTTACGCGATATGCTATGCACAATATCCGATCTCGCTACAGAACTTCAAAATCCCTCGACACACGAGTTATATTTAAAAATAATCAATCAAACCTCAAATATTCCCGCGAATCGCTCCTATCACCGGAAATTTTCCGTTATAATGGATACGGAAAAAGTAACAACAGAATATTTTTTTTAATATACGGAAAGAAATGCGGAAAAGTTTCTGAAATTCCATAATTTTCCTTTAACAGACTTAACAAGTTAGTAAAATCATGCAATGCATTGATTATGATACGCTTTCCAACATGCCAGAAATCATTACTCAAGTTATGAGGATAATGGCTGTAGAATAAATCTCGCTCCTATGACCCCATTTCGATGAAATTCAACAGAACCGGTAAAGTATATCTCCGGAACAACATGAAAAGTTTTGTCTGAATTGAAGCATTTTTACGTAAGTTATAACGCACAAGGGCAATGGACTGCATCCCGCTATGTCCCGACCTTTAACCCCACTTCACCCATTTTCAATCGGGTTCGTTCCCAGGTGGCCCTCTATGACATACTAAATTTCATCGAAATCGAACCATATTTACGCAAGTTATGACACATGAGGGCAATGGAATGCATCCCGTTCCTATGTCCTGACCTTTGACCCCACTTCACCCATTTATAATAGGGTTCGTCTCCAAATGGTCCCCTGCCACATACTAAAATTTCATCGAAATCGAACCATATTTACGCAAGTTATGACACATAAGGGCAATGGAATGCATCCCGTTCCTATGTCCTGACCTTTGACCCCACTTCACCCATTTTCAATAGGGTTCGTCTCCAAATGGTCCCCTGCCACATACTAAAATTTCATCGAAATCGAACCATATTTACGCAAGTTATGACGCATAAGGGCAATGGAATGCATCTCCCCGCTCCTATGTCCTGACTTTTGACCCCATTTCGCCCATTTTCAATAGGGTTCGTCCCCAGGTGATCCCTATCATATACTAAATTTAATCGAAATCGAACCATTTTTGCACGAGTTATCGTGCGGACTGACGGACGGACAAAGCTGGAGCACATACGCTTCTTAAAACCTACGGTTGGAAAGCGTAAAAAACGGCAATTTGCCGTTAATATAAGAAAGGTTTCCGAAGATTTGGAATTTTCCTGGTGTACCCAAACTCCTTGGAATTCAAGTTTTTCCGTTATTTCATGGAAAAGGTTGTATATTCATGAAAGGTAGCACGGAAAATGGCTGGTGAATTTCGGAACATTTTTTATAGTGTGCTTTGGGTTTGTATCAAAGAAACAACAGTAGACCAAATTCATGATCCAAAATTTTTTCGGGTTAAGTGTCTCCCCAAAACCGGACCTTAAAAATAATTAAATTCTAGAACGAAGTCGAATTTACAGGTACGGATTTTTTTTAAACGAAGCTCAGTTTAAAATCTGTACTCGGAACCTTAAGAAATGAAACAGCAGCTGGTGTTCATTGTAAAAGAAATGCCCACACAATGATTAAACTTCTATTGAAATGTAATGAACAAATAAATAAGTTGTACAATAATTATTTTCAATCTGAGCTTGTTCTACCGCCCGTTCCCCTCACGCCTTAAACCAAGGTTGGTATCCATACGGACAACGTTTTCAGACAGATCAAAGGAGACTGCTAATTATTTAAAATTCCGAACCTGGTAAATCTGAATTTCCTCACGAATCTGAGAGATTATGAGACAGCATTCCATCTTTTGCTCATTATTTATTTTTTGTCCTGATACTAATGCTTATCAAAAGAAAATCTTTCATCGCGTATACCTGAACTGAGAACAAAATGAATCTTGAACGAAGGGAATCGTGATTGCACTGATTTGTTAATTAGGTCGTGATCACACTGATTTGTTAATTGGCGATGACTCCCCACACTGCAGCTGGCTCATTTGAATGCTCGTTATTTCGAGGGGCTTAACATTCTCAATACACATTTCCAAGTAAAACTCACCCATATCCTTGACCTGAGAAACTGAACACGTTCAATAAGAGAACAGAGTTGAACTTTAAAACACGTGAAAGGGGAAAAAAAAAAAAAAAAGGGCGTACTTCCAAAACTTGACATTTTTTCAAACTATGGTGCTGTTTAAGAAAAAACGTCGTTATCGTTCCGATGTATCTACACCTTATAATCTTATAGCCAAAAATCTTATTTTTTGACGTACAGCAATAATAACACAGGCTTGATTTTTTTTCAGTTTTGTGCTTTAAAGCACACTTGAAAACGCTAAGGACGTAAATTTTGAGTGATAAAAAACAAAAAGCACACCAACAGAAAAATATACTCATTAACAATAATGATTATGTGTTGGACCAGTACTAGCGATTTTCGTACAAGTAGGTTATCGTTCTTTCCGTACAAGTAGATTAACATTTTGTAGTGAAGTGAAGGATCTATACAGGTTTTCAGAGGAGGGTTTATGAAAGGAACTCTTATATAGGAGCAGAGGATAAATTTTTCACTCATCTCCGTTCTATCCGCCGTGGAGTGAAGTTGTTTTCAAAAAGGTTGTCCAATCGTACTCATCGAGTCTTTTCTTCAATAAGCTGCAATTGAAAACTTCTGTCATCGCCGGTCACGTCTCCTAGATCTTCAAAAGGAATTAGGCTAATTATTAAAGAAGGCGGAGAAGATTCAGGAAGCAAGCAAGATGGACCTGCAACAAGATGAATCCTCGTCATTGGTTCATTGCTGGGACTAAAATGGGATAACATGTCAGCCAGCTCCATTCTCCTGGAAGTAAACTGGGAGAGCATGTCGGCCAACCTCAATCTGCAAGAAAATTTCTGGAAGAGCATGTCAACCAACCCCAGTCTTAGGAAATATCTTAAGAGAGAATGACAGCGAACCCCAATTTCTTCAAAATAAGCAAGCTATAAATTCATATATGGATGCAACTCAAGAAGTAGTCGTCAAGAAAGAAAGGCTCTTTTCAGAGTCACGTGGCAGCAACGTTTTCAAAGAGGGATTGCAAAAAACGCACGTAAAATAAATAAATAAACAGCAAAATAGAGGATGCGCTGTAAAATGATATAATGGGAGAACAGATTAAGCCTACCCGAAAGAAGAAACAAATTAATTTCAACAAAAAAACGACAGACCGTCTATACTCCTACCTAGAAAAAATAAAACAAAACACCTCGGAAATCTTAAACAAGTCCTGATAAAGTTGAAGAATGCTCAAAAATTGGGAGCATACGTTTAACAAAGAAGCTCCTACAAACCTATTTAGAAAATGTATAAAATAGGAATAATAAAACATATAGAATTAATAAAAGTCCCTTTTCAGAAACAAGTGAAAGAAACCTACCTCATAAAAAAAAAACCGCAAGCACTTAAAACAAATGATACACAAAATTCATTGAACATTTTATTTTGGAATGCTAGACGAGACAACACAGAGATGTGAGGACACGCATACTGACTGACGTAGCAATGATTAATGAAACATGGTTTATGGAAAATAATGTACTGAAATTACCAGGTTTTACAATACACAGACAAGATAGCAAAATTAAAAATAGTGGTGGAATACTTAATTCCTATAAAAAAAGGAAATATTTTGTTTTTTTCAATAACTTTTCAGAAAGAAGTAAAACAGGGATGATTTTGCTTTTTATGAAAGAGGCAACTTTTCAGAAAGAAATAAAGATCAAATGAAATTAATTATTATTATTCGTAAGCAGTGGCGAACGTGTATGCTCTGTTTTGGAGGAATGCAGTTCTTAACGTTTCAAGTCTGGGAGAATTTACACATACGCATACACATATTATACGTCTGTGCATCTGTGTTCTGATGTACAATGCTTTTACAAGAAATGAGGATTCATCGATTGACGGAGAAAATCTGGAGATAATCGATACCTACATTTACCTTGGACAACAGATATCAAGCAAGGGTCACACTGATGAAGAAATTAATTGACGTATAAAACTTGGATGGAGAGCTTTTGGAAGGAACAATACAATTTTTGAGAGCAACATGCCATTATGTCTTAATGGTAAAGTGTTTAATTCATGCATCCTTCCGGTGCTTATATAAGAAGCAGAGTCCTGGACCTTAGCTACAAAAAAAAAAAAAAAAAAAAAAAAAGTGCAGACATCTGAGAGAAGCATGGATAGGTGCATGCATGATGTAACTAGGAGAGATAAAGAAGACGAACGCGCGGAGGGAAAATGCGCTGAGAGTGGAAGACATCATGATCCGAGAAAAATCCCTGAAATGGCAATGGGCTGGACATATTGCCGGAAAGATGGACTACCGATGGACAACTGAAATTTTAGACTGGATTCCATGGGATAGGAAAAGACCCAGAAGAAGACCTCATGGGAGATGGGTGAGTGAAAATCGGAAGCATGCGGTAGTGACCTGGATGAGACTGGCACAAGACAGACGTTTGTGGAAGAAACTTGGGGAGACCTTCATCCAGCAATGGATTGATAATGGTTGACAATGATGATATATATATATATATACACCGTTGAGCCATTAACTTTATGACCACCTCCAGTCTAAAGAAATGAGCGCGCCTGGGGACCGAACGGTGGCGCAGGTGAAGTTCCCAGACCAGCATATATACAACCCGAGGACCAGCTTTCGGTTAGTAGAGTGTTCGGAGTCAGAATGAGAAAACCGAGTTATCGGAGTTTGATAAAAGAAAAATTGTGATGGCACGGAGCCTCGGAAACGGCGCGGTTTGTTAGTTCTTCACGTGCCGCTGTAGTCAGTGCGTATCAAAAGTAGTGCACAGATGGTCAAACGACGAACCATCGTCCAGCCGTGTGCCGTCTGCAGCTCATTGATGCCAGAGGGAAGCAAAGACTGTCGCACATTGTTTACAGCGACCGCATGGCTACTGTGCGACAAAAAGCCCGCAGCTACAACAGCGGTGATCAGGGCAGTGTGTCACAGCACACAGTTCATCGCAGCCTTCTGCGCATGGGCATGCATAGCCGAAGACCCAGGCGGACCTCCATGCTCACTGCACGTCATCGCCAACAACGCATGAAATGAGCCCAAGATAATCGAGACTGGATCGTGAATGATTGGAAGAAAGTGGCCAGGTCTGACGAATCAAGATTCTTGGTGCATCATGTAGGCGGTCAAGCTCTGATACGCCGATTGCCAATGGAGGCTATGGCACCTGGATGCACTGTTTGGCGGAAACAGACCGGCGGCGGCGGTGTTATGCTGTGGGCGATGTTTTTTTGGGACACTTTAGGCCCCATTATCCCAATAGCACAATCTCTGATAGCTGTCAGGTATCTGAACATCGTTGCGGACCAAGTTCACCCATTCATGGCAACTGTGCTCCCTGCTGGTGGTGGCCATTACCAACAGGATAATTGCACCATGACACACTGTCAGAATCGGAAAGGAGTGTTTCGAGGAACATGCTAGTGACTTTCTGTTAATGCCCTGGCTAGCCTCCAGATTCACCTGACATAAAACCAATCAAACATTTGTGGTTCGACGTGGAAAAGCGGGTTCGTGCTAAATCGCCACTACCCCGAAATGTACAGGAACTCTAGGACCTATTGTTGACGTTATGGCACCAGGCACCCCAGGATATCTATCGCCACCTCATCGAATCGATGCCTCCTCGAGTGGCTGCTGTTTTGCGGGCTAAGCGGGTCCTAAAGCTTATTTGCTTATATATGTATTTGTATAAGTTCAAAGGGATGCAAGGTCAGGTGATGCGTAACATATCGCCTCTCCTTGACAAATGTCAACCCCGCCTTCTCGTGCTGCATCTTGTTCCCACTAAAGGGGCTCTGACAACCGCCAGTAGCGGTATAACTATACCATCGGGATCAGAGGAAATGCTATCCCACACTCACCAACCCGCTTGGCCAGCGTGGTCAGTTATGGCCAAACCCCTCCAAAATGACTCCACAACTTAAATCTTGGCCCTCAGTCTCCGGCAGCTGGAATGTACCTGGCCAAGGCAGCGGCCAGTACGACATGAAGGCAGAGAGTGCTAAGAATCACCGGAGGATCGGACTAGGCTGCCATTTGATGCTGACATTGGCTACTTACAACGGACGCTCCCTATCTTCTGATTCAAGGCTTCTTGAATTGGAAGAGGACCTACAAAGGATCAAGTGGGACATCGTCGGGCTAAATGAGGTAAGGAGAAGATCTCATTGAACTTAAAAGCGAACATCTCTTCTACTATCGTGGGACAGATACTGGCAGAATTAGTGGTGTTGGATTTATAATAAACAAGAAACTGAAGGATAAAGTTGTGGAAGTTGAAAGTTCCTCTGAGAGAGCTGCACGACTCGTTGTCCAACTCTCGAGAAGATACAAGGCCCAGATTATTCAAGCTTATGCACCCACCACAAGTCACCCTGAAGAAGAAATTGAAGAATTTTACAAGGAAATTCGTGATCTAAATAATAAAGGTAAGCAGCACTTGAAGATAATTATGGGAGATTTCAATGCAAAAATAGGGTAACGGCAACAGAATGAAACTTCGGTTGCTAAATTCGGTTACCGTAACAGAAATCAACGTGGAAATACTCTCGTAGAATTTGCAGAAGCAGAAAGGTTTTTCATCATGAACTCTTTTTTTCAAGAAAAAGCCACACAGGAAATGGACATGGAGACATCCGAATGGGACGACAAGTCAAATTGATTTTATTATGTGTAATAAAAAATTCGTCATCGAGGACTGCAGTGTGCTAAACAAGTTCAACACAGGTAGTGACTATAGATTGGTGAGATTTAAGATGCACCTCAACACTAAACTCGAACGTAGCAAGCTCATAAGACAAACAAAAAGTATTGACATAACCAACCTTAAAAAACACCATAATATTTTCAAGTTGGGACTGAGGAACAGATTCTCTGCTTTAGAAGTCCTAACATCGGAAGAAGTGGATATTTCTGAAGTTAACAGAGAACCCACTAAGGCTCTTATGGAAACAGCAACAAAAATAGGTGGTACTAAGGACAAGTTACATATGAAGAAAATTTCAGGAAAAACAAAACTCTTGATGCAAAAGAGAAGGGATGACAAATAAGATGTAACTTCCAACGTGGAATATATAGAGCTATGAAAGACAGTGCGAAAAGGAATAACTGAAGACATAAGAAAATTCAATTGTGAACTAGTGAGGAAAGCAATTGAAAACAACCAGAGCCTGAAGAGAGCAAAAGGACATCTCAGTAAGGGAAGAAAACAGATTATGGCTCTGCGAAAGAAGATGGTACTGTAACAAGAAATAGAAGCGAAATTCTGACAAGGGTGAAATATTTCTATTCAAAACTATATAAAAGGTATGATACATCTATTCCAGACATTACGACAGGTACCAGTGAAAAAAGTCCCTCCAATCCCCCCTGCAGAAGTTACATATGCAGTTAAGAACATGAAACGAGGAAGAACTCCAGGAGAAGATGGAATTACCGTGGACATTATACAAGAAGCAAGTGGAGAAATTGAAACTGCACTCGCCCAAATTTTCACCAGATGTCTTAATGAAGGGAAGATTCCTGAGGATTGAAACAATGCTTCAATGATCTTGCTCCATAAAAAAGGTGACATTGAGGATCTCGGGAACTAGGCCCATCAGCCTCCTTTCAGTGGTTTATAAAATCTTCACTAAGGTTCTTTCACATAGCTTGAAGGTAACACTAGACATGGCCCAACCAAGAGAACAAGCTTTATTCAGGAGTGGCTACAGCACTGTAGATCATATCCATGTACTGAGAAAACTGACTGAAAGAACAAGAGAATATGAACTCCCATTATGCATGGCTTTTATTGACTATGAAAAGGCCTTCGATTCCGTGAAGCCATCAGCAGTAACAATGGCTTTGAAATCCTGCAGTATTGAAGATGCATACATTAGCATTATTAATAACATCTATGAAAATGAAAGTGCAAAGGTTCGGATATTTGAGGATACAGCACAAATAAGAATTAGAAATGGAGTGAGACAAGGTGACACTATATCTCCCAAGCTCTTTAACGCCCCATTGCAAAATGTCTGTCAATCATTGAACTGGGAAAACAAAGGGATAAAGTTTAATGGAGATTATTTAACCCACCCTCGTTTTGCTGATGACGTAGTCATCTTTGCACTACCCCTTCAGAGCTGCAGAGTATGATCCAAAAATTTGCTGACAAGAGTAACGAAGTGGGATTAAAAATGAACTTACAGAAGACAAAAGTGATGTTCAATGCTTTTACAAGAAACGAAGATTTATCGATTGATGGAGAAAAGCTGGAGATAACAGACACGTACGTTTATCTTGGACAGCAGATAACAAGTGAGGGTCGCATTGATGAAGAAATTAATCGGAGTATAAAACTTGTATGGAGAGCTTTTGAAAGAAACAGTACAATTTTTAAAAGCAGTATGCCAGTATGTCTTAAAAGAAAGTGTTTAATCAATGCATCCTGCCAGTGCTTACTTATGGAGCCGAGACGTGGACCTTAACTAAAAAAGACATACAAAGACTGCAGACAACTCAAAGTAGCATGGAGAGATGCATGCTTGGTGTAACAAGGAAAGATAAGAAGAGGAACTTGTGGATAAGGAAAATGACAGGAGTGGACGACATCATGACCAGAGTGAAATCACTGAAATGGCACGGGCTGGACATGTTGCCAGAAGAACGGACCACCGATGGACAACCGAAATTTTAGACTGGATTCCGAGGGACAGAAAAAGACGCAGAAGAAGACCCCATGGGAGATGGAAGGATGCTGGAGTGACATGGAGGAGACAGGCCCAAGACATACAATTGTGGAAGAAATTTGGGAAGACCTTCATTCAGCAGTGGATTGATAATGGTTGATGATGATAATGATGATAAGTTCAAAATTCCGCCCCGCGGGATAACTTACAGGGCGATATGAAATCAAAACAGTCGAATGCAGGCAATCTCTACGAGTCTAGCTAAGAATCCGAAGGACAAAATTTATTGCTTTGGTTCAAAAGCTTTGAAAACTGCAAAATCAGAGAGCAAATTTTCAAACATAAATATCTTGCACAAATTACGAACACATTTCATAGATATAAATAAACAGCGAGCCCGAATTTCCTTTGTGTAAGTTCAGCAGCATTTTTTTTTTTTTACATTTTTTTTTCAATTTCTATGTACTTTTTGCACAGTTATGTAGAGGAGACGTCGTTGCCGTAACTTATTTCTTAAGGGAACGCCGTTATCAACTGTGTTCCCGCCTGCTTTCACCAGTGTTCGAAAGTACCAAAATAATTATTCGTTCGTTCCAAACTATCCAGACGAAAAAAAAAAAAAAAAAAAAAAGTAGTACTAGAAAGCGGGACATTTCTCTAGTGGTTCACCAGTAAATGTCCCGTTCCGCCCCTGTTTACCACTAACAGAAACTGTTGAAAATCCTGAAGCCGCCCAATTGGCCGAGTGATCTGAGGCGCTGGCTTTGGACCATTTTTCCGTAACAGACGGGTCCAGGCTCCAAGTCCCGTATTGAGTATGGATGTATGGGTGATGTGCTTGTTTTCAAACACTGGCTCTGCTCCTCTCCTGGAACCAGCATCCCCCTATACTAGAGACGGACGACAGCTTATGACCGTATGTTGCTCGTAACCTCGTTTACCCCCCCCCCCCCCCCATCCTCCAGAAAAGAAAGAAAGTAATATTTAGTATTTTTTCATCGCATTACTGCTTTTCGAGAACAGGATTTTTGATAATGGAATTCGGGAAACAGTATTTTTACAGACAGACGGATAGAGAGAGCGAAGTGTTGCAACCTGACCCCCCCCCGTTTATTATTTTTTCTTTCTTTCTTTCTTTTCTTTTATTGGAGGTTTAACGACCACCATGAGCAACTCAATGGGCTATAAGCAGTCGCGCGTCCCTAATTTAGGGTCACTGGTTCCAGGGAAGGGAGAGAGACAGTGCCGTAAGACAAATATAACATCCATGCCTCACCGGGATTCGAACCCAGACCTCTTTCGGACGAATGATCAGAGGCCATCGTTTAGACCACTGCGTCACCTTATTATTTTCCCCCTCTTCTGTTGTCAGTAGTTCGGAACCAGTTTCTTCTAAACTTTTCTATTCTTTGATCGACAGAAATCGGGTTTCAGTGCGGTAACCAGAAATATGCAGTCTTCGCTAATAAAACAGTTTATCCTATACATTTTCTTTTAACTTGTATATTAAAATGTTATTGCCCCATGACACAGAGGAAAACAACAAACTGAGATACCAGAATTTCAAGCTAAATTCTCTCGAATGACAGGCTATTTTGTGAATACGTTTGGATGGGTATCGGGTAGATTGAATTCTTTAAGTCATTTCATTGGCCAGAAATCAATCATAAAATTTCCGATAATGTGGGAATCTGTGTTCGTCATCTATCACTTTCTTCAGCAATTTCTTCAGAACATGAACCTGTTCTCTAGAAACCAACGACACTGAGCCATAGAGCGACATAGCATCCAAGAGGAACAATTTGTTTAAAAATCCACCAGATGGTGCCTATTCCAAATCCCATCATCAGCCAAGCGTAAATGCCAATCATTCACGAGAATAAGGTGTCGATGGCAACACCTTTCTTCCTTGACTGCTCTAGTATATACTGTATAGCCCTCTGTTCCCCTGCACACTTTCATTGCTTTGTTCTTCAATGCATTTCCTCTCTGACCGGTTGTGTTATGTGCAGGAGAATGCAGGGAAAGCAGACCAAATTGAATACTATACAGATTGTTACCAGTGCTTAGTATATAAGTGTTACACGTGCTTAGTATCCAACACTAACGCGATACGACATGCAAGCGCGCAAATAGAAATTTTTCTAAGGGATAGGGGGGTTGATATCGATGAAAGCTATATGAATAGTAGGCAAATAATTTACATACAATATCGATATATTATTGATATCTCTGGGGTAAAGGATTTCCCCCCTTATGTTTATCACTAGAAATTTAATTGGTATCCTCAAAATATGTATCCTTATTGGGCGAATTGAAGAACAGAAATTAAGAAAGTAATTTATAATAGAAAGGATGAAACAATAAATTCCGTTTGGAATAATCAGATAAAACAGTGCAAGCACTTTATTATGTACATAACTATAATATAAAGCCCCACGGGTTAAGCACTCATTCCGAGGCAGCACAGCCTTGAAATTCAACATAGGCCCAACACTGGGCCAACGTTTTCTATTCCTAAAATACGGTGGCTTAGCGTTGAGCCCACGTTAAATTGCAAGGCTGTGATACCTAGGCTGGCTCTACCCAGTACAAGATGTGCCATTTTTCATTTTTATTTTTATTTTTAAAATATAATCTGGACTTTGCCAAGTAATAACTTCTTCGTCGTGAAGCCCTACGTATTTTCCCATAGGAAGTGATCAGTTTACTTCTGCATACAGGTAAACCATAGAAAGGTTATCAAAATAGAGCCCTAAGGGGCAATGGAAATTAAATTGTCTCCACTCTTCCAAATCCTGAGTTTATGCCTTTTGTTTTTCCTTGTTAGTATGGACAGATGCGAATGAAAAGATTGAACGGGAATTCAGTGAGGGAGGTCATTACTAATTGCTCAGCTGTTTGTTATTGCCCCATGACACAGAGGAAAACATATTTTCCGAAAAAAAGAAGCCTTTGGACTACCTCAGTCACTCCATGCTTCCAGCGCGTGTTTCGCGACAGTTCTTTCAGTTTGTGTGAAGTGTCAGTGAATTAAAATCAGTGATATTATATCTTAGATTCGTGGCTTTGCTGGATTCGAACTGTTTTGATAAATTTTGTGAAAGCTTCCCTGAACATCTACTATCAGAGCTTAAAGAACTCTATGCTTCAAATTTTGATACAGCTCGATTAAAAAACGAACTGAAGGTGTTTAATTCCCTTGATGAATGCAAAACGAAACAGTAAGAGACATTACTTGTTACATAAAGTTAAATAATTGGACAATAGTGTTTATTGAGGTGTACAAATTAGTAGATCAATATTAAACTGTTCATCAAAAACTGCCGAAAGAAGTTTTTCCGTATTAAAAAGAATCAAGATATATCTTAGAGCCACAGAAGGACATGCACATTCGAGCAACTTGGCTGTTTTTTCAATAGAGGAAAACATTATTTTTAAATATGAAAAAGTACTCGGAAGAAATATTTTTGTGAAAACGTAGCACTCAAGTTCACACAAAAGGAAAGAAGAATGGAGTTCACGTACAAATAAGTGTTCAAATCCTAATCCTCATAATTATTTGGTATCATATTAATAATAGCATGTACCTAAAATTTAGAAAAAGAAAAATGTACTTCTATTACTTAACAATTAAAAAATAAACTTCGCAATTTTTAAAAACAGTATGGTAGGGGGATAGCTCAGGATGAGTGAACATCCTCTGTATATACCCTATGGTCAAAATTCCTGTAATTTTCAATTAACAGGAAAGAAATTGCAGAAATGTTTAGTGTTGCGGTTGATTTTAGCCAATTGTCCAACTTTTTCAATGATAACAAGTCGTTACCTTGCAGGTGACCTTATAACGAATTGAATTTCTCCGTCATTTTTTATCCGCGCCAGGATTCGAACCCGGGTCCCCTCATTCCGGAATAAGTTGCTCTACCAGTTGAGCTACGCGGACATTTTATTCTGATTCCTACTCGCGGTGTGGAAATAACATCACACCAATGCGAGATTTTGACCGGTCGGGTCATCCGGATAGTTCGGGCGCCATTATAACGAATTGAATTTCTCCGTCATTTTTATCCGCGCCGGGTTCGAACCCGGGTCCACTCATTCCGGAATAAGTTGCTCTACCAATTAAGCTACGCGGACATTGATTCTAATTGCTATCTGCCTTTATGTCGTGTGCGTCCTTCTGGCAGGTACGTCACATCTGCTGGTACGTTACAACCTCTCAGAGGGGGAGAAGGAGATAGAGTTAACTCCCACCTTAAAATTAATTTTCGAGTTTTCTGCGATTTTGAAGTCGTTTCCGTCCCAGCGTTCGGGCGTCGCAGCAAGGATGCAAGAGAAACGATTGCAACAGACCCCACGTTTCAAAGAAATTACAGGGTTGCGGTAAAATGTAACCATCCCTACCAAGTTCTACATACCACGCTAAATAAAAGTAAAATAAATAAAATGTCTTCGCACTGTATACGTGGTGACTCTGCCTTATGGCGGTGCCGGTCTTCTTACTGACCACCTCCTCTTGTCACCATGGTAACCGCAGGTAACGCGTTAGCAAGTCGTTTTCAGATAATGAGCGTACAGATTGAAATGACCTGGCATATTAGGAAAAAAAAAATGTCCTGATAATGTAGAATTCTTCATTGAATAACAGGCGGCATCATTTAACTCGAGAAGAGTAAAAGATTTTCCTGTTTTCCAACCGGATTCAATCTTGTCAGCATTAGGAAGAAGGATAAAAATGCGTAAGTGATCTGCAGATTGGAAAGCTTTGCATTATCATTATTATTCTCAGTTTCAAATACTACTTTGCTACTTTAAAGTAATTATAGAATTCACGAAGACTTGCAGCTCAAAAAATAAATAAATAAAATAAATTTAAACAAAGAAAAAGGAAGAAAACCTGGCATCGTTCACCTCTTTGCTAAGAATGGTCAGGGCCGAATATGATTGCTCAATTAACATCACTAAGTTGGACGGCAGATGGGAGACTGCTCGCAATTTGCGGTTGTGGAAGTTCTCAGAAAACAGATTTTGCGGGTCCTTCCGGAATACAGACTTTTCCCCATTTGGTATGAAGCGATTTCCGGAAACAAAACCACATGTTTTGATTCCGGAAGCTCTTGGGATTTTTTCTATACTTAGATGCATTGTCGACGCTCCCTATTCTGTTGTGATGTGCATACATGCGCTGAACGAAGGGCGAGAAGAGCTTAATAGAGAGGAGGAGGAGTAAACTATTTTAGTTTCTTTGGTCTAGTGTCCCTTAGTTTCCATTAGTCATAACACGTTGTGACTAATCCAACGTTTCTTTAGTTTCCTTAGTCGTTAACAAGCCCGGCTTTTTAAAGTTAACGTATTATGCACACACATTTTCGAAAATGCACACACATTTTCGAAAAATCTGGTTATTCTACGGGAAAACAAATGTACTTAAAAACGGTTCTTAGCTCAGGTTAGTTATATCTGGAAAACGTTCTGTCCGTCTGTCAAAATCGAAGGGGAAAATTTTTTTGTGTATCACACGAAGCCGAAATATAGTTCTAAGAGTTTACCTAGGAATGCAGCTGACCGCGATCATATCGCACTGTGAGGTTGGAGTGAAAATGTCGCGGGGGGAGAGAATTGACTTTAAGAAAGGAAATTATAATAGTGGGTTGTCCATAAGAGAAACCTAGAGGCGTTTAAACATACCCAAGTCAACTGTTTTGGATGTACTGAATAAGTGGAAGAAACATGGAGTGCCTGAAGCAGCATAACAGACTAAAGAAAATCAATGATAGAGGACGTCGAAGCCTCAGGAGAGTCTTTATAGCTAATCGACAGAGTACTGCACTAGACCTCAGTGTACAAGTGAGTAAAAATGCTAGAACCTCGGTATGTACACGTACCATTCGCAGAGAACTTCATTCCATGCGTTACCGTGGTCGTGCGGCTGCTCATAAGCCTTTCATTTCCACTCGGAATGCTACTTGTCGTTTAGCATGGTGTAAAGAACATTTATCGTGGACAGTAGATCAATGGAAACGGGTTCTATGGACTGATGAATCCAGATACACGATCCATGAGTCTGATGGGTGCGTGTGGGTATGGCGGAAACCGGGGGAACGCTATTTACCACAGTTCCTACGGTCAAGTTTGGAGCTGGCAGTGTACTAGTCTTGGATTGTTTTTCGCGGTATGGTTCTGTCCCATTGGTTATCGTGGACAAACCTGTTAACCAGCACGTCTACCTTGATATTCTGATTCTGGACAATTATGCTCTACCAACTCTGTGACAATACTATGGAACCGAGCTTTGTTGGTACCAGCAGGATAATACACCGAGCAATAAAGCAAGGACTGTTACGGTGTGGTTTGACGATAATTCTGTATCGTGTGTGGACTGGCCAGCACGAAGCCCTAATCTTAATCCCACAGAGCACCTATGGGATGAGTTAGAGCTCCGCATGAGAACTTTGGAACCAAGGCCTACTACTAAGCAACAGTTAGCGGCAGCATTACGTACTGAATGGAAGCGCTTACCTATCACTGTGTTCCAAAACCTTGTCAAAAGCATGTCTCGAAGGGTCAGTGCATGCATTAAGGCCGAAGGTAGACCGACACCGGACTAATGCATGTCAATAAATGCTATGTTGAGTTTCTCTTCGAGGTATCCGGTGACTTTTGTCAATATAGTGTATATATACATCTGCGTTTGTGTTACACGCCTTTCAGTAAAGGAATGTTGCGATTTTTATGGGGGTTGTTGGGAGTGCGTGTAAATCCCAATATAATGTAAAGTTCGACGAGTGCAAATGTTATGTCACTAGTGTTATAAATGAGAATTGGGGCATTTGTGATCGTCTATGTTTATTTATTTGCATATTTGCTTTGTATGTAATATGGCCAAAGCCCGGATTCAAAAAACTAGCCACGAAAAACTGGACGCATGCAATTCGAAAGCCATAAAGTGGCTCTGCATAATAAAAATATTTTTTATATCTTACTAGCTGTGCTCACGGCTTCGCTTGCGTGGAAGATATCACTGAAAAACAGGGCTATGATAGCACGTGTAATCCGATCCATCCATAAGAACTGTACTTGAATTTCATAACAACCGATGGAGGAAATTTGCCGAAAGATTAAATGGTCGGCAGTTAGTTTTTCACGTGAAAGAAAATTATAATTAATTTTTATATAAATTTAAGTACGTAATTTTTATTTTATTTTTGAAAATAATTCATAATGCCTTTGCCTATACAACATTCTTTGTCTCGCTTCCAGTCGTTATCAAAATAAATTGAATGGGTGAACAGCTGGTTCTCGATAAGCCGACGTTCTTGACGCAAATCCAATCCCACATGTTTGTAAGTTTGGCCCTGGGATTAATTGATCGTTGTAGCGTTTAATAGAAAACTGTAATCTTATGAATGTGAAAGGCAAGTCTGTCGGAATCATCGCGGTCCTGGGTATATGTGCCATTTATCCAGCTGCTGGCCCAGTTAGTATAATGGCTTCAATAATATTATCACGCAGCGCTTTGACCTGTAATCTTGTACCATTGCACAGCTTTGGAGTATTCAGGTTCCTATTGTAGGAATGCAAAGTTTCAATTTTAAACAATGCGGAAGTCCTGAGGATTAATTTTTTTTTAATTCATGTGGATGATGCACTGCATCTTCCAAGTTAACGAAAGTACCGATCGATGGGTAAATTCTGTGTTCGCCGGGCAGTTTTCGCAAAATAGCACCGTTTATTTCATCAACAGATGCATTCTTGGAGCTCGTTCACATATCTAGTTGTGACTTCTTTGGAGCACATTTTTTACCGTACGATAAATTTTGTCAACTAATTCATTAATAGATCTTACAATGCTTCACAGTTTACTATTTACTGGAATCAAACCGTTCGGATTAGGAACATTGCCATCGCCGACACGTAGTAACTGAGTAGAAAATTGGATATTTCCACCTCCTAAATGAGCTGTCATATTTGTTTGTAAATGGAGCGTTTCAATATTATTCCGCATTAGTAAAAAAATCCGTATACTATCGCAAACTACTTTCACGTTGGGTGTGATCAGGTTTTATGAAAACAAAGCGGAACGACACACGGGAAATCGGGAACTACTTGAAAACGATCTGATTCGGTAATACAGCCAAAAAAAAAAATAAAAAATAATAAATAAACGAAATAGCTTGTCCACCGGAAAGAAATAAGCTTCCCAACGGTGAATGAATTATCCGAATTGGTTCAGTATTTTTCGAGATTATCTCAAACACAAATAAACTTTCTCTCTTAATATATTAGTATAAATTATCATTAAGAAATTAAGACATTTTTAATTTTTCGGGCTAAAAGACCAAGCAAACAACTGGCCACACGAAAACTGCAAACCCGGAAAACTGACCACAAAAGCATTAGTGAGGCTTTTAAAAATCACATTTTTGATTTCACTGTGTCCATTTTCCCCCAGGTCCCGTATGCAAAGATTACATTTTTATAGCGGTCATATCACCGTGCTCGTTGCGCCTTAATAAAACGAGTAAATTATTGGTATCGAGATAGCTTGCAGTAATGTTGCATTTCTACCCAGCCATTAATAACATGGGTATCAGATTGGGCCATTTTAGCAACTTTTGACCATGGTATTCATGTTAGTATACTAACATATTTCTGTAAAAAGCTAATAAGGTTTATCTGTCTCTTCTAAAGAAAAGTAAATGCCGCAGCTGCTGCTGTTTTAGAAATTTCGCAACACTCTTGTTTTCCTAGCTCGCAGCGCAAAACGTATTGAACACCAAAATATGAAATTTACATCGTTTGTAGAGAACACGCTGAAATAAAACGTTTCTCGATTCTAGCGATACTTCAAGAGCTATTGTATTTCAAAGTTAAGGTAAGCAAAAAAGTGCTATCAGGTCGCGTTCCGGACACACTAACAGCAACAGAACCACGAAACTTTGTAGTCATGTAGTGCCATGACCTTAGTTTTACACCTCGTCGCTCTTTTTTGAATTTCGATTTACTTTGCGAGAAATTAAATTTCTAAATTTCACAAAATTCTCTATTTCACGATGGGATCCATTTAAAAAATGGATGTATGGCAAACTATAAATCACAACGCATTGCAATTTTTACAACATAAACTTACAACTATCATCCCTTTTTTTGCAAAAAAAAAAAAAAAATTAAGAAAAAGTCATTTTTCTGATTTTTAATCATTTTTCAAAGACGCAAAGGAAAGAAACGAACGGCTTGTCTGTCTTCACGATAACCAGAGGAGCGTTCTGGTCTCGTGACCTGCTGCCATGGTGACGCAGAGAATTTGTAATGCATATGTTTTGTTGGTAAAGCTATCTCAGTTGTTTAAGGTGGACGTCAAGTAATTTTGCTTCCTATACTTCCAATGGAAAACTTCTATACACATTTTCTTCACAATGAATACGTTCCCAAGGATGAAAATTTTAACATCGATTAAAATAGCTTCATTTTATAACTTGGAATACTTAATAATTTCTAAAACATAACCATAGTTATGCTATCCAGCATTTGTTTGTCTACTGACGTCATCAAAGTACAGGTCGTGCCATCTTTTTTCTGGACAATTAATGCGTTCCCAAGGATGAAAATTTGAACATCGATTAAAATAGCTTCATTTTATAACTTGGAATACTTAATATTTTCTAAAACATAACCATAATTATGCAATCCAGCATTTGTTTGTCTACTGACGTCATCAAAGTACAGGTCGCGCCATCTTTTTTCTGTTTCCAACACCACCAAAGGAAAAGTTATTGATTTTTTATATAATTATGGATATGTTTCAGAAAATATTAAGTATTCCAAGTTATAATATGAAGTTATTTTAATTGATGTTAAAATTTTCATCCTTGGGAATACAATAATTGTGAAGGAAATGTGTACAAAAGTTTTTCCATTGGAAGTATAGGAAGCAAAATTACTTGACGTCCACCTTAACGGTTTAGCATAACGGTTTACGGTTTACGGAAATGCTTTTGGACCGCGTGTGTGTTCCTTAGTGATAAATTTAGTAAGTGCTATAAGTTCAAACGACAAAAATCCGACCTTGCAAAAATTAACGACAGTAAAAAAAAACTCTGAAATTTCGGAATAACAAGCTTTATTTGCTTAGACATGCAATAAAAATTTAAATTTATTTGAATTTTCCAGTTTTTATTTCATGTGATATACTTGGAGATCGGACTGCAGGGCGCGAGCGCTACTTTGGAAACGAGCGTAGCGAGCCTAGAGGCGCAGCCCCTAGTACATAAAATAAAAATAATATCATACTTTCACTCAGGCATAAAATATTAGTTATATTCGTTATAAGTGTTGTTGTTGTTATGGCTCTGGGCTTGGGTCTCTTTAGCAATTTTTAATCCGCCGTTCTCATATTCATAGCATTACGTAACGAATCAAGTCATTAATGCTGCTCTTTTATTCACAAGCCAAACTTTAATTATTAGGCCTCAGGCCTGGGTTTTTTAGGAAATTTTTAATCCGCCGTGATCATGTTCATAAGGGTTACATAGCAAATGTTGCACAAGTAATATTATTTTTACCGAAAAAAAAAATAAACGATGGGACAAAAGAGTGGATTATTATACAGGTTGAGTGTAATAAAGCGGATTTCTAAAAAGTGCGGATTTCCAAAAATTCGAAATCCGCATTTCTCTGTTTGATCACTGAGACGAAGCCAAGTGTGAATATTTCCACTTAGTGACTTGAGGAAAGTATCTGAAACTTTTCTACATGAAGATAATCGTGATGATAACACACCGTAAAAATAACTCACACATCACTTATGTGTGTGTGAATTCACTAAAAATTTCTGAAAGTAATGTGCAGAAAAGTTGCCGGTTAGTGTCCATCTTTTAGTGAAATTCCCGGTTTTTAAAAGTTTCCTTTTCTTTCTAACTTTAGAATTTTTTACAAATTTTCTGCAAAGTCAGTAATTCCGTTCATTTCCAGAAAAGTCCGTTATGGGTTTCTCGTATTTATGCAGAAATTTTCGCAGTGTCTTTTTGATTTTTGACTTCTTCAGTTCGAAACCTTAGGTTTCGGACTGTGTAAGTTCTTCTCTGGGAACCGCGCGTCCTATACCGCTGAGCCAGAAAAAGCCTCCTTATCAAGAACAGTCACGGAATAAGATAGAACTCTAATTACGCGATGATGAAAATGTTTTTTGTCATTACTGCGGGTGAATCTAGTAATTTTGGGATATTTTCTGTTGGAGCTTATTATTTTTTTTTTAATAGGTTTGTAATAGTTTCATTTTTTTCTGCAAGAGGACTTATTACAAGTTACGTGATTTTTTTCCATCATAATATTTCGAAGCAATCGGAGTACTTTGGAACTTGAGATCTTTTTGAACTGACAATGACTTTCAATTATCTTTAAGAAAAGGTGAAATGTACTGCTTTATAGTATTATTTCATAAAACTCCTAAATATAAAATTTACTGTTGATAGAAATAGTTGTGACGTACTAAAAAGGTAAAGCACGTGTGAAGACGACAAATCTGCAGCGATACATTCCGTCCGTGTGGCTTAGCTGGGAAGAGCAACTTACTCCGGAGTGAGGGGGCGCGGACAAATTTTGTGTTTCCACATTCGGCGCCCGAACGTAAAAATGGATCCACTGGCCGTTGGGTTCTTTCGAAAAATATGTTATGTTTCCTCCACACATCGTCTGAAATAAATCAAAAATTCCTATCTCACTTCAAAAAAAAAAAAAAAAAAAAAAAAAAAGAAAGAGAGGGAGATTGGGGATGTTACATACTACAGAGTTAAAGCACGTGTCAAGATAACAAATCTGCAGCGATACATTCCATCCGTGTAGTTTAGTTGGGAGAGCAACTTTACCTCCGGAGTATGGGGTCCGCGAGATCGATCCCTCAATGGGACAAGTTTGTGTTTGTCACATAGTGCGCTTTTGCTCTTAAGGGGTCAACAAACTGGGCATATACACATCGTACAACCACCTGAACAATAATTTAAGTGCCCGATTTTTTACTGTAATAGAATATACAATAGGTTGGATGAAAGGGGGAAAGAATATGTGGTGCCACATAACCAAAGTATACATGTGAGATATGCTATTCACAAAATCCGATCTCACTGCGGAACTTCAAAAACCATATTCCTCGTCAACAGACGACTGAAAATTAACAGTTAATCAAACCTCAAGTATACTCCACGAATTACTCCTATTATCGGAAATTTTCGGTCCTATGAATACGAAAAATGTAAAGACACAATTTTTCCGTTAATGTACGAAAGGAATTGCGGAAAGCATTCCGAAATTTTGTATCGTTTTTCCTGGACATACGAAAAACCATGAAATTCAGTTTGTTTTTTCGCGGAAAAGGTTGCATCAGTTTGTTTTTTTCGCGGAAAAGGCTATTGTATCATTTCACGGAAAAGGTTGCATCAAGAATATGCTTCGTTAATTCATGAAGGGAATTACAGAAAACGGCTCGTGGAATTTTAGAAAATATTTCATAGTGCAGTGCACTACACCACCATCTAGTTCTGAAAACTTATCCGTATAAAACGGATTTAAGTACGCAGTCTGTTTCCAGAGTTGGAAACGGGTCAACAAAAACTTCGGACTCGGACCCGGACATCCCATAACTGGACACGACCCGACATCCCATAACTGGACACGACCCGGACCTCCGACCCGACCCGAACCCGTAACTGACCCGGGCAAATTCTGCTTTGAACTATAAATTCGAAAACTCAATTTATATATATATATATATATATATATATATATAGGGATGTAAGTGTCAGGTGATGCGTAATGCCTTCCTCTCTTCTCTCTCTCATCACAGCCTCCTCCTTGACAAATGTCAACCCCGCCTTCTCGTGGTGCATCCTAGTTCCCACTCAAAGGGGGCTCTGACGATTTTATTCGCCCTAGAGGTATAACTATGCCACCTTATCGGGATTAGAGGAAATTCTATCCCACACTCACCAACCCGCTTGGCCAGCGTGGTGAGTTATGGCCAAACCCCTCCAAAAATGATTCCACAACTTAAATCTTGGGCCCCTCAGTCTCCGGCAGCTGGAATGTGTACTCTGGTCAAGGCAGCGGCCAGTGCGACATGAAGGCAGAGGGTGCTAAGAATCCCCGGAGGACCGGACTAGGCTGCCATCTGATGCTGACCTTGGCTACTTACAATGGACGATCCCTATCTTCTGAATCTAAGGCTTCTTGAATTGGAAGAGGAACTACAAAGGATCAAGTGGGACATCGTGGGGCTAAGTGAGGTAAGGAGAAAAGGAGAAGATCTCATCGAACTGAAAAAGTGGACATCTCTTCTACTATCGTGGGAGTCAGATACTGGCAGAACTAGTGGTGTTGGATTTTATAATAAACAAGAAACTGAAGGATAAAGTTGTAGAAGTTGAAAGTTCCTCTGACAGAGCTTCGCACACGACTTGTTATCCAACTCTCTGAAAAGATACCAGGCTCAGGATTATTCAAACTTATGCACCCACCACAAGCCATCCTGAAGAAGAAATTGAAGAATTTTATGAGGAAATTTGTCTATCTAAATAATAAAGGTAAGCAGCACTTGAAAAATAATTATGGGAGATTTCAATGCAAAAAAATAGGGCAACGTAAGCAACAGAATGAAACTTCAGTAGGTAAATTCGGGGTCATGGCAACAGAAACCAGCGTGGAAATACTCTCGTTGAGTTTGCAGTGAGGCAGAAGGGTTTTTCATCTTGAACTCCTTCTTCAAGAAAAAGCCACACAGGAAATGGACATGGAGACATCCAAATGGGGTGACAAGTGAAATTGATTTTATTATGTGTAACAAAAAATTCGTCATAGAAGACTGCAGTGTGCTAAACAAGTTCAACACAGGTAGTGACCATAGATTGGTGAGAGATGTAAGATGCACCTCAACACTAAACTTGAACGTGGCAAGCTCATAAGACAAACAAAATCTATTGACATAACCAACCTTAAAAAACACCATAATACCTTCAAGTTAGAACTGAAAAACAGGTTCTCTGCTTTAGAAGGCCTAACATCGGAAGAAGTGGACATCTCTGAAGTTAACAGAAAAGTAACCAAAGCTCTTATGGAAACAGCAACAAAATTAGCTGGGTCTAAGAACAAGCTTGCATGTGAACAAATTATCAGGAAAAACCAAAATGTTGATGCAAAAAAGAAGAGAGATGAGGACAACTAAAGAAGATGTGACTTCCAAAGTGGAATATATAGAGCTATGCAAAGACAGTAAGAAAAAGTATCACTGAAGACGTAAGGAAATTCAACTGTGAACTAGTGAGGAAAGCAATTGAAAACAACCAAAGCCTAAAGATAGCAAAGGGACATCTCAGTAAGGGAAGAAAACAGATTATGGCACTGAGAAAAAGGAGATGGTTCTGTAACAAGAAATAGAGGCGAAATTTTGACAAGAGTGAAAGATTTCTACTCCAAATTATATGAAAGGGATGACATATGCACTCCAGACATCATGAAAGATACCAGTACCAGAGTTCCTCCAGTCCTTCCAGCAGAAGTTGCACATGCAATCAAGAACATGAAGCGAGGAAAGCTCCAGGAGAAGATGGAATTACTGTAGACATCATACAAGAAGCAAGTGGAGAAATCGAAACAGTACTTCTGCCCAAATTTTCACTCGATGCCTTAATGAAGGAAAGATTCCTGAGGATTGGAACACCGCTACAATGATCCTGCTACATAAGGAAGGTGACATTGAGGATCTTCGGAAACTACAGACCTATCAGCCTCCCTATCAGTAGTTTATAAAATCTTCACTAAAAGTTCTTTCACACCGCTTGAAGATAACACTGGACATGGCTCAACCGAGAGAACAAGCTGGATTCAGGAGTGGCTACAGCACAAGACAGTAGATCATATCCACGTGCTGAGAGAACTAATTGAAAGAGCGAGGTAATATGAACTTCCATTGTGCATGGCTTTTTATCGATTATGAAAAAGCCTTTGATTCGGTGAAACCATCAGCAGTTACAATGGCTCTGAAAAACCTGCGGTATTGAAGATGCATACATTAATATTATTAATAACATCTATGAAAATGCAAGTGCAAAGATTAGGCTGTTTGAAAAATACAACACACGTAAAAATTGGAAAGGGAGTGAGACAAGGTGACACCATATCTCCGAAGCTCTTTAATGCCACATTGGAGGGTGTTTTTCAGTCGCTGAGCTGGGAAAACAAGGGGATAAAGATTAATGGAGATTATCTAACCCACCTTCGTTTTGCTGATGACGTAGTCATTTTTGCAACTACCCCATCAGAGCTGCAGAGTATGATCCAGGAACTTGCTGACAAGAGTAAAGAAGTGGGATTAAAAATGAACTTTCAGAAGACAAAAGTGATGTTCAATGCTTTTACAAGAAATGAAGATTTATCGATTGATGGAGAAAAGCTGGAGATAACAGACACGTACGTTTATCTTGGACAGCAGATATCAAGTGAGGGTCACATTGATGAAGAAATTAATCGGCGTACAAAACTTGCCTGGAGAGCTTTTGGAAGAAACAGCATAATTTTCAAGAGCAATATGCCATTATGTCTTAAAAGAAAAGTGTTTGATCAATGCATCCTTCCAGTGCTTACGTATGGTGCAGAGACGTGGACCTTAACTAAAAGAGACATACAAAGGCTGCAGACAACTCAAAGCAGCATGGAGAGGTGCATGCTTGGTGTAACCAGGAGAGATAAGAAGAGGAACTCGTGGATCCGAAAAATGACAAGAGTGGAAGACATCATGATCAGAGTTAAATCCCTGAAATGGCAATGGGCTGGACATACTGCCAGTAGGACAGATCATCGATGGACAGCCGAAATTTTAGATTGGATTCCAAGGGACAGGAAAAGACCCAGAAGAAGACCACATGGGAGATGGGTGGATGAAATTCGAAAGTATGCAGGGGTGACATGGAGGAGAATGGCACAAGACAGACCGTTGAGGAGGAAAACTTGGGGTGACCTTCGTCCAGCAGTGGATTGATAATGGTTGACAATGATGATGATGATGATATATATACACTGACGGAAAAAAATCCCAACACCAAGAAGGGGTTGTGTTAGATAAACGACAGTTGGTAGGCGGTGAGAGTACATCTCTAAGCATGACGTCTATGCAAATTTCGGGCTCGGCGCATACGTGTGGCGCTAATAGCGCCCCTCGGAACATGCAAAGCAGGTTTGCTGTAAATACGCGCTGTAACGTTCGTGAGCGTTAGTTATCGTTGAGATTCGACGTAGGGTGTTGATGTTAGTCAAGAATGCCTTTAAGAAGACGAAGAAGCCATTATCAACAGTTCACAAAGTTTGAACGAGGTCGTGTAATAGGGCTACGAGAAGGTGGATTTTCTTTCCGCAATATTGCAGAACGACTTGGCAGGAATGTAGCCACTGTGCATGATTGTTGGCAGCGGTGGTCAAGGGAAGGTACTGGCCTCAAGAAGACCGGGTTCCGGGCCAGCCACGTGGCACTACTGAGAGTGGAAGACCGCCGTGTACGGCGTATGGCCGTGGCGCATCGTACCACGTCTGAGGCAGCAATTCGAGCTGCAGTTGCCACTACAGTGACACAACGAACTGTTACTAAATCGGTTACTTGAAGGACAGTTCCGAGCCAGACGCCCTGTAGCGTGCATTCCACTTACTCCAAAACCACTGCCGTTTGCGACGTCAGTGTTGTCAAGCTAGAGCTCATTGGAGGACGGAGTGGAGATCTGTTGTGTTTCCCGATGAAAGCCGGTTCTGCGTGGGGGCCAGTGATAGCCGTGTGTTGGTTATAAGGCGAGTGCCAGGTGAGCACCTGCAACCAACCTGTCTGCGACCGAGACACACTGGACCTACACCTGGAGTTATGCGGTCTGGGGATAAATTTCCCTATGGCAGCAGGAGCACTCTCGTGGTTATCCCACGCACCCTGACGGCACAGTTGTACGTCGGTCTGGTGATTCAACCTGTTGTGCTGCCATTCATGAACAGCATTCCAGGGGTGTTTTCCAACAGGATAACGCTCTCCCGCATACTGCTGTTGTAACCCAACATGCTCTACAGAGTGTCGACACGTTGCCGTGGCCTGCTAGATCACCAGATCTTTCACCAATCGAGCACGTATGGGACATTATTGGGACGACAACTCCAGCGTCCCCCCCAACCAGCATTAACCGTCCCTGGTATTGACTGACCAAGTGCAACAGGCATGGAACTCCATCCCACAAACTGACATCCAGCACCTGTACGACACAATGCATAGAACGTTTGCGTGCTTGCATTCAACATTCTGGCGGTTACACCGGTTATTAACAACAGCATTTCACATTTAAAATGGCTCTTCTCGCGCTTAGACTAAGCTGTGATCTTGAAACCTTAATCGATTAAATATATGTTACCTATACAAATGTATTGCCGCCATTTCATTCCTCTACAACTATTTTTTCGTGGTGTTGGGATTTTTTTTCCGTCAGTGTATATATGTACATATAAACGTAATATATATATTTATCCCAATAACTGCTTGATATTTAATAACTGAAATCCTTTTTTAAATAATAACATTTGGTTACTTGCGTTACAAATTATAGTGCCACTATTTTGCGTAATCCAGAAGTAATGGCCTACCATGACCATGACCATGGAGTATACTAGGTGATTCATAAAGAAGTATACAGTTTCAACGCACTGTAAAACAAGAACAATGTAAGATGTTTTATGTTACCTGTAACAGAATTGTAGCGGAATGTTTGAAGGTTTTTTAGAGACAGTCACAGATGTTCTAAGTGTGCACCCTTAGTTACAAGACACACATCGAGCCGGTAATCCATTTCCGCCCAAACATGAGGTATGATATCCGAATCAAGTTCAGTGAGAGTGGCTGTGATACGCTGTTTCATCTCCGCTAGATCAACAGGAAGGGGAGGGGCGAATTACTTGTCCTTTACGTAACCCCCCCCCCCCCCCCAGGAAAAAGTCACAAGGTGTTAAATCAGGACTTCTGGGGGGTGGCCATTGGGTCAGTGGCACGTTGTAGTCCGCGGCTCGTCCAATCCATCGGATAGATGCTGCCATTTTGACTGACTAGTCACGTGACACGAGCGCCATCGCCTACGTCACTTCCCTCAGTAGCTGAACACAAACGTTATGAGTACATCTACTACCTAACGGGTCGCAGTTGTGTTCCGTCTCTTCAACTGTTACTGTTTTACAGCATCTGGAAACTGTACACTTATTTATGAACTACCCTGTATTACAAATGGGAAATCATTATTTACGATTTCACAAATGTATTTTTTTAAATGTATTTAGATTGTTCACTCTTTCCATGCTTTGACGAAGGTGCGCATATTTTAATATGGTCCAGCTAGATTTTTGGTTCCATAATGTTTTATTACACCGTCGACATCTTTCTTTGTAATTATACACTTTCCACATTTTGAACAACAACAAGCAAGACGAAACAACACAGAATTATTCACCAGTTCCTTAATGAGGCGAAACAATTTCCAGCATTCACTCTTCCCCTTGTGGTTTTCAACAAGCACGTATTTGTTGGTCTCGACGCCTTTCTTAAGCTCCTTAATATTAAATCCATCCGTATTAACAAATAAGGAGTTAATTTCGACATGACATGCCGCGGGAACGGGGATGTTGGCGCATCAATCGAAAACTTCTGAATGCTCAATGTAAAAGACGTTGATGTGAAAAGTAACTCTCTTTCGCACGGCGAGAGTGAATGAGCTGAGAAGCAGGCGAATAGCGTTTGCCTGTACCTTGCCCTGGACAACCGCAACGTAAAAGAACGCAAAGGAAGTATCTTTTTTACGATATGGTGTCGGTGTGTCTGACGTCGGTCGGTGGAAATTCCTGCTGCTGTAAGAAAGCGACGACAATATTTTTGCATGGCAACACATTATTACACTCCGTGGGCGCCAGCATCGACTACAGAATTCCACAACGCACATTTTTCTTTGGAATGTATTTTTCTCTTTTCAAAAATAGAACCGGGGTCAAAATCGGGTCAGGAACACACACGCGTTGACCCGTGACCCGTTCCCATCTCTGGACTGTTTCAGAAACTGTACAAAAAATAAAAAAAAAAAGAGGAAAAACAAGTAAAGTTTGAGTAATATTACTTTGACAGGACGGGTTAGAAGAGACATTAAGCTGAAAGAAAAAAAATCTATATATTCTGATAAGAAAAAGCTTCTATAATAATTTTAAAGGGACTTCAGCTTGCTTCCATTTTCGTGTAGAAAAACGTTACGTGTTCGCAAAGGAAAACTAATTCTGGAAAAGTGCTTAAATATTAAAAACGAACGGGAATAAAAAGAAAAACACAGTAAACGCCTCTTAATTTTCTTCGATGTAAAAAGAAAAATTATAATTCCGTCATTATAAGAGTTAATGTAGGCTGTTCCAAGGCTAGAGAAGAAAAAGAAAAAATATGTGATTTACGGATTCGCCGCATGAAAAATAAAAATAAATCTGGAATAATACCACAATATTGCACACTTACTTTTTTTTTTTCGTCTCCTGGTAGTCAATTGAACCCGCCCTTTCGATCAAGTATTCGTCGAAGGGTAAGACCCCTAATCTTGAGCAACAATTGCTGCATCCTGTAAGTTAATAAACACCCAGTTTCTCACCACCCCTCCTAAATATAACAACACCCACTGAAATCGCAGCCCACAATTTTTCAATTTTCTCCCCCGGCGTCTCACGCAGGAGGATCTTGCGCATAGTAATTGAATTTTCTGCCGTTCTTTTCGTTATTAGGTGAGAATCCGCTGACACTTGACACCCTTTCTCGTGATGACGGCACGTTTTTCACATTTTCAACCCTCTCCCACATATTTTTCGGCGGTGAAGACTTTTCACGAACAGAGGGAAGTGACCTGTTAATTTCCCTCTGAAGACAGCTGTGTGTACACTTACCATGGGCAGGGTGGATATGAATCTCATTTTCACTCCTGTATGATGACCATCATCCCCCAAAATCATCTTAAAATGGCCATCTTCAATGTTTTTTGTTTTATCTTCTTCTTTTTCTTGTTTTTTATACGTTACGGTACAGCCAAAAATTTTGTAGGTGTTTTGCATGCCAATGAAAATGGCCCTTTTGAGTGGTTTAATGAGCGCCATTAACTGAATCTTAAGGTGAAAGATAATGACGAGTCTCCTGGATTAAATAACGTGCAAACAACTATGGTTTTCAGAAGTTGCTACTGCGCAGAAAACACAGTTCTTTCGTCTCGAATCAGGAAATCAGAGATTCGAAATTTTGAAGCACACATTTCAAGAATTTCGATAA